>CM035415.1:131684999-132327499 GCA_020310875.1 Ceratopteris richardii
TCTCTATCTTTAATGTGTCTTTATTGACTATAATTATGAATTTTGATCTCACTTTTTTTCTCAATTTTAACTTGATTACTGAAAGAACTTGGAGAAGCTTGTAGGAGGTAGAAAAGTGAGTTGCAAAGCGACGAAGTTTGGTCCAGCCAACTCGCACAAGACCAGCCCTTGCGCTTATGCAAACTCAAATAGACCTTATAGGCATGTGAGAAGAGCAATAAAATGCACTATGTACTTTGGAGCATGAAGGAGAAAAAGTCGATACAAAACAAATAGGTTCATGCATCGACTAGCTAAAAAAACTTACTATCTTTGGAAGAGACAATGAACTTCAAATGCTCATAGCAACCAGCATGCTTACAATAAAAAAGAATTATGGGAGTGATACACATAGTTTTGAGTGTATATAATGCACAAAAGCATAAGGAATAAGCAAAATATGCTATAGGAATGAATCAAACACTCAATGATGGTACTTCCAATTTTTTAGGAATACATAGAGATTGACCCTGAGATAGAAAAAGTAAGATGTCTCCCAGTCTATTGAAACAAATGCCATCCAAACTTATAGGTGTAAACTAGACACCAATACCTTTCCAATGATTCATATCACATCCAATTTTAAGCTTGCTAGAGAGATCCGCAACCTCTACAAGATTATTGTTCGTGAATAAGATGATGTAGAGAAATCAAGGAGCAAGACATGTTGATATATTTAGGTAGTGATGTGTGTGAAGACACTAGGACCTTCGGGGCACTTTCTTCCCTCTTTAGGAGTGCCCCCCCCCCCCTTGTATGTATGCCTATTGCCCTAATGGGCTACTTATCTTTCTACATTCTCTAGTAATACATTCAGTATTGTGTGTTATCCACCAAGCTTCTTCTTCTTCCTTGTGTTGTTTGTGTGGTTCCGTAGATGTCTAACTCCAACAATTTGTTCCGTTTGTAGTCTGAAAATCAAAAAAATGGTGAGCATACTCAGTGTGTTTTAGCTCGTTTTGGCCTCCAAATGCAAGATCGCAGTGGTTATGTAGGCTACTTCGTCTTTTTGTTCCAAAGGTATATACCAGATTCTGTTCGCCAGTATAAGCATCTTGAAGTCTGCTATAGGTCTAGCAAATTTCGTCAAGGTAGTTCTGTTCAACTTTATGAGATACTGTCAATTTTTTGCATCCAGGTATTTTAGTCACTGGCCATGGCTGAAAGCAATGATGTATTCTGTATGTTGGTTGTTGAGGATAAGTTGGATGGTACCAAGTACGTATTATGGGCTTATATGATGCCACATGTGTTGGTTGCAAATGGACTATGGAACATTGTGCAGGGTTTCGAAAAATGTCCTATCACACCTGCAACTGTTACAATTGCAGGTACTGAAGCTAATGAAGAAGGTGTCGAAGATGATGATATTCTGCAAATTCCTGTTCGTGCTATGGTTTTTGCTGCATCTACTATAGAGAAGATTCGATCGGATGGCAGAGATGCCCAAGCACATGCATTGATAGCTTTGTCTGTCAAACATTCCATTATTCCTCAGATTCGATCTTGCAGAATAGCTACCACATTGTATCAAGCTAGGAATGAGGCCCTTGTTGCTTACCTCCAAAAAGAGTTGGAGAGTGAGCACATGAATGAAGTGCTTCTATGGATAGTTTCCTAACGAAGATCAGAGACTTCAAGGAACAGTTGATTTCTGCTGATGAGGTTTTACCAGATAGCTTACTTGTGCAGACCGTTTTGAATGTTCTTCCTAATTCATATCAGAGTTTTCCTTCTACTCTTCGGTTGATGATGAAAGGTAATCCAAATGCCTTATCATTTGAGGAGTTAGTATCTATTGTGTTGTAGGAAGATCAATCCAGGCAGAATAGGTCCATTATGCGAGTTCTAGATCAAGCTCTCTTGGCTAGTCAGAAGGGCAAAGGAAAATGGAGCTCTTCAATTAGTAAGAAGAAACCTGCTAATTTTGCGTATTCGAAGAAGGAAGATAAAGATGAGAAGAAATCAGAAAAGCAGAAATTGTTTTGTAAGTACTGTAAAGGGAATGATCATATCATAAACAATTGTCCAAAACTGGCTGCTAAAGAGGCAAACAAGAAAGAGGGTGGAATGGTTGTTGGAGAGGCCCTTACACCAAAAACAAAGTCTGATAATCTTGTGTAGGACGAAGAATGGGCATTTACTATTGTCTACAGTTTTAACCCATCTTCTCATGAGCAGTGCATGTCTGTAGTAGGCTCAGATGTTTGGTATTTTGACAGTGGGGCGACCAAACACATTACCTCGCAGCGCAGTTTCTTCTCTTCACTCGAGCTTGCCCCTACAGAGAATATTGTTACATGCGCCAACGACTCCTCTTATCCTGTTATGCGAGTTGGTAAGATCATTTTGACTACTTCTAATGGTAGTTCTTTCACTTTGTCAGATGCTTTATTTGTGCCAGGGATCAAGAAGAACATGTTATCAGTTTCTGCATTAGCCAAGATTGGCTTGGTTGTGAAATTTGTTGATGACAGGTGGGTTGTATTGCTTTTGGGCCTTTTATGTCGTGGGTTGTATAAGCTCATAGACTATGAAAGATTTGTAAATGACTTGGCATGTGTAGTAAATGATTCTCAAGCTATGTCATATGCAAAGCTTTGGCATGCATGCTTTGGTCATTTGAATTTTTCTAGTTTGCTACGCCTGCAGAAATCTAAAATGGTGTCCTCTTTGCCCAAACTTGAGGCACCTCGAAAACATGTTTGTGAAGGCTGTATTTTGTGCAAAATGCAACGTTCATCCTTTCCAAAAGATGGTTTAATTCGGGCTACTCAGAATTCGTAGCTTGTACATAGTGATGTATGTGGTCATATGCAGACACCTTCTTTTGGGAATTATCTTTACTTTGTGACTTTCATCGATGATTTTTCCAGGCGTGCATGGGTATATCCATTGAAGGCAAAGTCCGAAGTGTTCATGTGCTTCAAATAGTTTTTGGTTTTGGCTGAAAATCTGTCAGCATGTAAAATGGGCACCCTCCGTTTTCATCCAGGGGGGAAATATATGTCTTTTTATTTAATGCTTTTTTGGCCGAACGTGGGATAAAACACTAGTGTACAGTGTCGTATACACATCACTAGAATGGAGTTTCTGAATGAAAAAATAGGTCACTAATGGAGATGGAGAGGTGTATGGTCAAGAGTCAGGCTTTACCACATAGTTTCTGGCTTGAGGCTGTCATGTGTGCAGCATATGTACTAAAAAGTTATCCCACTAAAGCACTATAGTATATCACTCCATACGAGGCTTGGAATGACCATAAGCCATTTGTTGCTCATCTGCGGGTTTTTGGTTGTTTGGCATATGCATTAGTGCCTAAACAAAATCGTAGAAAATTGGATGATAAAGTAGTAAAATGTATTTTTGTTGGGTATAGTTCTGAAAGTAAAGGCTATCGTCTGTATCATCCACAGACCAAACACATTCTAGTTAGCCGTGATGTTGTTTTTCTGGAAGATGCTATTCCCATTGCTTTCATGTCAAAGGAGACATCTGTTAGCTCCAAAGACATGTATGATACTTTACTGCCTCTTTTTACAGGTGGACAGTCTAGTGCTGGTCTTAATGAGGCAACTTCTCAGCCTTTGCAGGTTTCATGTGATGATGCAGATACTTCCATTTCTGATGCAGATGTACATGATGCACTTATTGATGAGAGAGCTGATATTGAGCAGGCACGAACTACGCCAAAAAGGCTGGTGTAGACCTTGCGTGACAGCAAATTAGATGCAGCTTTATCATATCGTAATCGTTCGGGCTCTCGTAGTGCCTCTTTTGCATCAGATTGCTATGCTATGGCTGCATCTAGTCTTTGTGATGAGAATGAGCGTGTTTCGTTTGATGAAGCACAAAATTCAAAAAATTGGATGGCTGCTATGCAATCTGAATATGATGCTATAATGAAGAATGGTACTTGGTCTTTATGTGACTTGCCTCCTAGCAAGAAGGCCATTGGCACTATGTGGGTATACAAATTAAAACGTAAACCGGATGGTAGAGTTGACAGGTATAAGGCTAGGCTTGTTGCAAAGGGTTATGCACAGGAAAGAGGCATTGATTTTGATGAGACCTTTGCACCTGCATGCCGTATGACTATTGTTAGGAGCATCTGTGCACTTGCAGCTCATCATGGTTGGAATGTACATCAGTTGGACTTGGACATTAAAACAACATTTCTTGATATATTTAGGTAGTGGTATATGTGAACACACAAGGACTGTCGGGGCACTTTTTTCCCTCTTTAGGAGGCTTTTTTTCCCCCGACTTGTATATATACCTATTGCCCTAATGGGATCCTTATCTTTGTACATTCTCTAGTAATACATTCAGTATTGTGTGTTGTGCTCCAAGCTTCTTCTTCTTCCTTGTGCTGTCTGCGTGCTTCCGCAAGCATCTATGTATTGTACAAGTTTTTTGAAGTCTTTATATAGACTTTAGAAGTGATCCACGACTTCTACAAGCAGATTTTGAATTCAAATGAAGGCGAGAAGAGTTGTTGGAGTGAATCAATTCACTTTCCTACAATCTAGTAAAAGTGAAGATCCAATTTGATCTACTTTTAGGTGATTGATTAATTGATTGAATGCAAATCAACCACCATAAATTCATGGAACTTTGGCTCTATCTTTCTATGTTTACATGTGTAAATCTCAAGGCTTTTACAATAGTAAAAGATCAATGAAAAATCTTTTAGAAAAATTCAATAAATGGGCATAAGTAAAAGAACTCTCCAATGGATATTCTTTCGACGTAATCCAAGCGATACCTTTTGATGTAGATCAAATCCACCTTAAGCATAGTGTAAGCTTGATGTTCCAATAGCTCCTCCTCAAGCTAAAGTATGCTTGAGTCTTTGTTCTCTAATAGTTTGAATACCTACCATAGCTTTGAATTTACAAAGCTTTATTCCATCAAGTGCCTTTGTGATCATATGTGCTACTTGCTTTTTAGTAGGAACAAAAGAAATGTCAATCTCCTTTTCAATAAGGTTCTTCTTGATGAAGTGGTAATGAACCTCTATTTTTTTGGTTCTTGCATGGAAAATAGGGTTTGTTCCTAGATGCATGGAACTTACATTATCTCCAAATATGTGAGGTTTCGAACTCACAAGTCCCAAATCTGTATACAATGCTTTTAACCATATTGCCTCTTGAGTTTTTATGGTCAAACCTTTGTAATATGCTTCAAATGAGGATACAGCAACTACTCGTTGCTTCTTAGAACTCCATGACACTAGCTTTTAACCTCCAAATGCTAAGTAACTATAAGTACTTCTTCTATCATCCTTAGCTCTTGCCCACTCTCCACCTCAATAGATTTTGATATCCAATTCTGAAGAGTAAGGATAGAATATACCTTCATTGATTGTACCTTTGAGATACTTAAGTACTCCCTTAGTTGCATCCATGTGTGGTCTTCTTGGAGAGTGCATGAATTGACTAAGCACTCCGACACTATATGAGATGTTTTCCCTTGTATGAGTAGCATATATCAAGCTACCTACCAAGATTTGATACTCTTTGATGTCTTCGATTTTCTCACCTTCATAAGCACTAAGTTTATCATTCATCTCCAAAGGTGTACCTGCAAGTTTTGTGTTCTCCATTTTGAACTTGAGAAGTAGAACTTGAATATATCTTCTCTGAGTCAAGTATATTCCTTCATCCGTTTATATCACTTGCATACCTAGGAAATATGTGAGCTCACCTAAGTCATTATTGTGAACTCCTCTTGCATGTATCTCTTGATCCTTTGAATGTCATTCAAATCATCACCTCTCACAATAATATCATCTACATATACACATAGATAGATCACCTCATTGTGATCCCTTTTGATGAATAGAGAAGGATCTAAGTTCCTAGCTTTGAACCCTTGATCTTTAAGTTATGTAACCAACTAATATTTCCAAGCTCTAGGAGCTTGTTTCAATCCAAACAATGATGGATGATTAAGGTTTTCAAAACATAAGATGGATGATTAAGGTTTTCAAAACATGGTGGTTGTGACATGTTTACCTCATCACTTATCCAACCATTTAAAAATGCATTTTTCACATCAAGTTGGAGGAGTCTCCAACTCCTTGCAACAACTACACCTATCAATGTTCTGATTTTAGTCACCTTTGCAACTGGTCAGAATGATTCCTCATAGTTTTTACCATGAGTTTGTGAGCATCCTTTGGCAACTTATCTTGCCTTGTACTTGCAAAGTAACCCAACTGAATTTCTTTTGACTTTATATACCCATCAGCAACCTATTACCTTTTGATTTGGTGATGTTGGAACCGAATTCCAAGTGTCCATCTTCTTCAATGCATCTATTTCTTCTTTCATGGATTTTTCCGAATTAGGGTTTCCCATTGCCTCTTCATAGGTTGAGGGTTCTTCTGAAATAGAGTCTTTTGCCACATAGATCAAATGCTTTGTAACAAATGTGGAATCATATCCATACCTTTCTGGTTGTTTCTTCTTTCTTGTTGATCTTCTAGGTGCTTGTTTGGAGCATTCTCCAACCTCTTGCATCATTGATTTTCCTCTTGACTTCCATAGATTGTAATCCTTTTCTCTTTCATCTTGGTCATCCACTCTATCACTTCTTGGATCCTCGACGTGTGTATCATGCTTGCTTCCTAATTGATGAGAATCAGCATCAAGATCATGTGGTAGAGTTACCTTTTGTTTGTCTTCATCATACCAAGACCTGCGTTCTTCGAAAACAATGTCTCTAGTTGTAGTGAATTGCTTAGTTGAGGAATTATACAACCTATAGCCCATCTGAGTTGAATCATATCCAATAAACACTACTTTTGTTGCCCTTTCATCTAGCTTACCTCTTATTTGTGATGGTATATGAACATAAGCTAAAGAACCAAACAGCTTGCAATGTCCATGACTATGTTTTCTTCCATACCATGCTCCATAAGGAGTCATACCCAAACTGATTGAGATGGTAGTCTATTCAGAAGGTACACAGTAGTCGAAATAGCTTCTACCCATACATAATTGGTTCAAGCTGCGCTTCAGAAAGTTTCCCTATTGATTAAGGTTACGGGACTGGCCTTTGGAACGCCATCTCAAGCTTCAACATGAATCATGGAATCTCCTGCACACGTACTCATTCTTTTAACTTTGGTAGATTTTTAGAACCTAACACCTGTCTGTGTATTCCTTATGAATAGGTAATAGAACCCAACAACTCTGTGTCTATTTTACAAATTAAAATCAATATTCTCTCTCAAAGAGGGATCTACATGTCGGCACTATAGTTTCGTACTCAAAAAAGAATTGAATTATCTCCACATGACAAGCACTTTATAGAGAATGTGCTAGATGTAATACATACACATGTTCTGGGCCCTAAAAAGACCATACCCATGGGAGGTTGTAGGTTTTATGTGACTTTCATTGATGACCTTACAGGAAAAGTGGGGATATACTTCATGAAGGAGAAGAGTGAGGTGTTTAATTAGTTCTGGCGTCTCAAGGCTAGGGTGGAAAATGCAATAGGGAATTATATTCAATTATTATGGTTTGATGGACAAAGTGAATACATATCAAAATAATTCAACGTTTTCTTCTTAAGTTCTAGAGTTTGAAGTATTTATAAATGCTCAAGAAAGTCAATGGAACTTACATTGTACCTCCTGATTTAAGAGAATCTTTTCAGTTATATATTTGAGTGATTGAGCATTTGAGAAAATAGTTTTTTCAGAGCTTTATATCTCTCATCTGAAAGTAAAGTCTTCATATGCTGATTGAAAGAAATTAAGAATCTCATGTTCACTATGTATCTGATGTGAGGGCAGTAATATCTGCAAATTATGTGTTTTTTGCTTCATTTCTACTTGAACATTTCCATAAAATCGACATTATCATAGATTTAATATATCTATATGTACACGATTGAATTTTTCCTTGCTATAACTAATGATATCGATGTCCAAATTTACAAGGATTTTACAAAAAGCATTTGATCATAGTGAAAGTTTCTTCATATTCATTAATTCACTAATTCACTAATACAAGTAATTTGGTTTTTGGATGCTAGTTTGCACTGATTCAAAGGGTACACGTGGGAGCAACCACGATTTGAAATGCGTTTTGAAATTACAAAACTAGAGCTCGAAATCAACATGAATACTAAGGTTTGATGCTGATTAAAAAGGTAGGATGTGCATGGTATATTAAAAACGGCTACATAAGGAAGGTTTTTAAGTTCAAAAATAAGCTTACAAATCATGAAAGAACTAAAGACTCAAATAGAAACCATGACAAGGACAGCTATCAATCTTGGAAATTAATGGTTTCCCTATTGTTGAAAAGGTAAAGGAATTTTGTGTCGTACCAAGTGGAAAGGATCGAAAGTGAAATTATCCTAATAAAACAAGAGAACAAAAAAATAAAAAACATAGATTTTTGAATGATGGACACAAGAAACAGATATATGTACTATCACAAAATATACGTAGTTCAATCAATACCGATAATATGGTAGAGAGGTTTGGTTAGACCTTGAAATGGTGTATTCTTAAGAACTAGAGCTTAGAATTATTGTACAGAAAATTACCTTCATAATCTTACGAACGATGAGAACACTTCCACAAGAAATGTTATTTATTGTAGTCTACATGTTTTGGGTGCATTTAACTTCCATGTTGTTAGTGGTGCTACAAGTGGAGGAATCCTACATAGACACAATGGAAGTACTTGAAGAGAGCATGAGCAAGGCCCAAGAGAGGCCAAGAATTAATGTCTTCGAAAATTCAGTGCTTTTAAAGATTACGAATATCATCTAAACTTTCATGAGTGATTTTTATCACTACCGTTATAATAGAAATCCCCAATTTCTTAAACTAGAGCATCGTTTCTTTCAAGCCGAAGATTCCTCTGGCTTGAGGAGGTTAGGTAGAATCCATATACCAAATTTCATGATTTTTAGAGTTCATTAAATGGATAAAAAGTAGTTTAAAACTTAATGTTTACTTATGCCAAAGACTAGGTGTGAAGCGGGTGAAAGGTTCTAGGAAACTAAAATAGCTAGAGAGCTCATTATAGGGTTTAGATGCTTGAAGATGTGAGCATTGTAAGAAGTTCTTTTGTATTGAGAGCTCTTGAATAGAACTCATCTTCCTTCCATTGTATCTTCTCTTGTCTCTACATTGTGTGTATGTGCATGTGTGTGCATCTAGTGTACTCATTTTCACCTCTAGCACATCACTCATTCACAATGCTCACATATTCATTACATCTCCATGGATTGACAATTAAGGAGGTAAAGCTCGTTGACATGCTACTCATTCTTTTCTAGAGTGACACTGAATTCAGTACCATTGTTGGGGAGTGTGCTCAAGCATGAACATGTAATGGTAACAGTGTTGAAAGATGAATGTTGGAAAGTAATTTGGTAGATTTTTGTTAGCTTTTGCATTAATTTTAATATTTCTTTGTTTCATTATCACCTAGTCTACCTTCGTTCTCCACAGTGACACTTCATCTTCTTTTCCAAAAATTTTTGTTTTTTGCCATACTACCCACTTTCCCACATTTCTACTGCGCGTACCTTAAAGTTCAAATCTAGGTACGCTGGTAGTCAAGTACGCTGCATGTCTTACAGACATACAGAGTACGCATTGACTCACTCTCTTGATTCGAATGTTTTCCTCCCTTTGGAATTGCAAATAACTCTCCAGGAGATGATCCTTGCAATTTGCTTCTGCTTTCTTGTGGGTAAGTAAGGACTAACGTTTTGGGCATTGCAACACGAGCAACATGTGCAATACAATGCAGCATATACAATACATATGATGTTGTCCAAACTGCAATGCAGACTGCTAAGATTCCAACTCGATGCTTGTTGTGAGGTCTACGTGGAAGGGGTTATGAATGGATGACTGCCTAAGTCGCATAGAGAGACGCACGGCACACAATACTTGTTCTCTCCTAATGCGAAATCGGCATGTGATTTATACGGCAACTGGTTTTGGGCCATAGTCTTTTTATTCTAGTCTTTTTGAGGGCGCACGTAGATTCAACATTCTTTGTTGTTAAACAGATGTTTTGCATTATCATTTGTTTTCCTGTAACTTCGTACATCAACTTTGGACGTGACTTCGAACAGCGGCCTATAAGCCTGGCCGAAGGTTAGCGAGCATCAAAACCGCTTCCACCATGTTCGGCTTTCACATAAAAAGCATCTCGTTTCGTTCATCACAGTCCTTTTTCCAAGGCTTGCTGACATGTGCATTGTTTGAAATGGTGTAGTTGACTTCACTTGCACGATCGGTCATGTGGCATCAAATCAATTTGTACTGTATAAAACCACTGTAATGGTAGATTCATATTATACTTCTGGTGTCATTAACAGTAAAAATTTGTAGATCTTTAGATCGTTGTACTGTGGTTGATTAACATGGCCTTGAATACTCAGCAGACCATGCGATGAGTTGTGTATGCAATGGCCATGTGCGCTCACCCATAGTATATATTCTCCTGCCTCCGCACGTTGAGTGTATGAGATTGTTCTTACAAAGGAGCAGTAGAAGAAATATATATATATATATATATATATATATATATATATATATATATATATATATATATATATATATATATATATATATATATTCGTTCAAGTTGCGCTTCAGATAGTTTCCCTATTGATTAAGGTTGCGGAACTGGCCTTTGGAACGCCATCTCAAGCTTCAACAATATGAATCATGGAATCTCCTGCGCACGTACTCATTCTTTTAACTTCAATAGATTTTTACAACCCAACACCTCTGTGTGTATTCCTTATGAATAGGTAATAGAACTCAACACCTCTGTGTGTATTTTACAATCTAAAATCAATAGGCAGTCTTGGAATGGTTTATATCAGACCTACTCACTAAACAAAAGGTCTCAACACAATCCAGCACATGCTTAGCTGAATTAGCATCAGCTTTGGTCACCAAGTTAGTGTCATCTGCAAAAGCTTGAAGACAAAGTTTCCTATCAGTACCAGGGATATCAATTCCTTCAATCCTTTTATTATTTAGGGAATCCTTAATAATCCACCATAGGGCATCACTAGTAATGGCAGAGACCACAGGGGAAATGGGGCAACCTTATCTAATGGACCTCCTCAACCTAACGTGGTTAGAGAGGACACCATTCATGGAAACCCTAGAGTAGGCATTCCCAAATAGGGTGCTAACAGCTCTAATAAAGTGCTTGCCAGCACCACCATCATGAAGAGGTTGGAGGACAAAGTCCCTCTCAATCCTCTCATAAGCTTTATAAAAATCAATTTAGAAGCAGTAGTAATGTTGGTTAGACTCAAGGACATGGTCAAAGCCTTCCCAAAGGGCTATAATGGCATCAAGAATGAATCTTCCCCTAAAAAAACCCTTTTGCTCAGGAAGAATGATGTCGTTCATGATGGGGCTGAGACGTGTAGCCAAAGTAGCAAAAACTATTTTGTAGCTTGTGTTTAAGCAGGTGATAGGTCTCTAGTTATTAAGATTTTCATTAGAGCCTTTTGTATGGATCAATTTGATAACCTAGTGTTGATTTTAGTAGAAAGAGTGCCTTTGCTAACCGATTCTTTCCATATCGAGAGAATGAAGGGAGTCAGGAACTCACCAAGAGCACTGAAAAAATCATTGGATAAGCGATCAAGACCAGGACACTTGCAGGGTTTCAATTTATGGATGGTTTCTTTAATCTCACATGCAGTGAGGGGTAGGTCCAACAAGGAAACCAAGCTAGAGGAAATAGAATTTTTTTTCCTTTTAAGAGCAATGAAAGCTTTGTATCTAAAAAGATCTTGAACATCTTTGATAGCTTTGGGCTAAGCTATTGATGGGCTGGCCATGGTAGTAAAGTGGTCATGGGAAAAAAATACACAATAATTCATTTTTACAAAGAGTTCTTAGTAAAATGGAAGGAAGAAATTGAGGAAAAATATATTTGGGAAAAATCTCCACAATCTAGGAAAGGTCTCCTACTATCTAGCCTTAAGTTAGTAACAAAATGAATGAATGAATAAGGAAAGACATGAGACTCAAGGTAATCCCTATAGAGTTACATATAGCTATCTGTTTTACAATGAAAAAATTATCCAAGGGAGAAAGAATATTATAGAGCAAGCCTATGATCTAAGTGTTTGATTGGTTCATACAAATTTGAATTCCGAGATTGTTTAGTCACTTAATTATTGGATGAAGGAATTGGAGGCTAGACTTAAGCAAGAGATCTGATGCTCGTTAAGATAGGAAATCCACCTTCCTTTGTGGGTACGTCGTAAGGGGGGCAGGGGGGGGGAGCAGCAAGGATGTCCTGGGTGCAAGTCCTCCAAATGGGGAGGTTCTTCCAAAGAGCTCCATGATTAAGAACATTATAGACCATTCTTTCTAGCTAGAACCTTTCCAAATGAAGGGTGTTGCAGAATCATTCCACAAAAGAGTGATGTCAAATGATTCTTAAAAGGATGTTTCTCAAATGATTCTTCTAAAAAAGAGGTTCTCACATAAGCTTTCCCTATTAAAGAATGGCATAGAATCAAATCTGTTGAGTCCTCAGTAGCTATATATACAAGGCTTGGTTGGGAGGAGCATACACTTTTATTTGAGTCATGACTAGGTGGAAAATCTATTGGGGGGAGAGAGAGAGAGAGAGAGAGAGAGAGAATTTTTCTCTAATCACATAATGATGCTACACACACACACACATATATATATATATATATATATATATATATATATATATATATATATATATATATATACATACATTGGAATGAATGACGAGGGAAAGAGAGAGAGAGTGAGGAAGAGAGAGAAATATATATAAAGAGAGAGCGGTGGTAAAGATAAAGAAGAAGAAAGGAAACACCATAAGATAGAAAACGTAAAAAATGGGAAAGTAGGAAAAATGAACAATGAGAGAGAGAGAGAAGAAGAAGAAGAAGATGATGAAGAAGAAGAAGAAGAAGAAGAAGAAGAAGAAAAAACTAGAGAGGGAGGGAGAGAGAGAGAGAGAGCGAGAGAGAGAGAGAGAGAGAGAGAGGGAGAGAGATAGAGAGAGAGAGAGAGAGTGAGAGATAGTTATATATAGGTGGGAATAGAAGAAGAATCTAAAAAACAGATAAAAAGTAGGCAAGGGAAGAGGTAGGAAAGGAAATAATACATTCAAATAAAATAAACAATCATAAAAAAGGAAAATGTGTACGTTGTTTTGTACTTTAATGTATAATTATTGTATACTTATGTTTTTTTTCTTAATTCAATTATAGAGTTTCCATTTGATGCGAAGATTGTTAAGTTGATTTGTAGAGAATGCTAAAGCAAAGGGTGAAGTAAAAGAAAGGACACACGATGAGACTTTTTTTGAGGAATGAATGGTGAACTGAGAATGATTCATTTGTTTTAAACACACCTTGATCTGTCCTTTGTTCTTGATTCTCTTTGTAGATACTTTTGGTTCATTTGTGTTCTCGATCGAAAAAATTGAAGATCACTCATGTATCTTAGTTCCTATATAACTTTTATATTTATTTGTATTAGCTTATATAGAAGAATCAATTCTGTATTTGATGATATGACTATACTTATGTAACAATATTCTTGTTTGTATATGATTCAATAGTTCATACATTGCATTCAAATACATGATGGGTTTTGAGTTATTTCCTTGTGTTCGTAAAGGTGTGTGTGCATTTATTTTACTAAAACACCTAGACTTAGAGTATGCATACATTGTGAGGTATGTACATCCATACAACTAGATTTTGATCTGCACAGATAGACAACCTTGCCATTTTGAGAACCTATGGCCTTCGATCTACGCACATAGAGTTTCTGACATGGTGAGGATGGAGGAGAGAGATGGAATTATGTGGATAGGATGTGTACAATTTGCAAAATGGCTCATTTGGTGATCTCCTATCAATTTTCTTAGTCATCAAGTAGATGAGCGAGAAGGAAAAAAGTTCCCCCATCTCAGACCTCTAGGATTCACCAGTTATATTCATCCTTGGGATTGCTTTTGAACTGTAGCCCATGTTTGATTTTTTGAATTTTTTTGAATATATATGATCTCAAAGTTTTGACCTATCTAACGTACACATCCACAAAGCTTGTATGTAATGAACATGAAGCAACAATCTTAGTCATGGTGCTACATTGTGTGGAAAATGGATTGGAATCCAAGTGAGAGAAAGCATCTATCGTCCTTGAGTTGAATCACATGGGTAGGAATGTTCTTAAGAGCATATGCCACTACATTTCTACAAATGATTGCACTTCTCTCTAGAGAGAATCCCTTAAAAATAATCTATTCTTTTCGGAAACCGTGAGGATAAGAAGGAAACCAAAACTTCTTACTTAAATCTAGTATGTCCAAAGGACTCAATAGCGTGGTCGAAGCCAACCAAGATGGGGGATAAGATGAGGACATGCGACATTTTTCCTTATATACAAATGGGTAGAATAGTCTATAATAGATTAAGCCTGCTTTGTTTATAAAACTTGTTTATCTTTAATTCAGAGATCCATGTCCTTTCCTTAAATAATGTTTAATGTGAGCTTCTTGTTTATAGAGTTCGATACCATGCCATCAATCATTTCAATTCACGTTATGTTGAAATGGATATCCATTCAAGCATCATAAACTCAACAGCCATGTAAAGATATGATGGGCTCGTTCTCGAATCAACATATGATAAACTCAGTGTAATAGATAACCGTCGTCTAGAATCAGCTCGATGTTGATTATGGATATATCTTCTGAGGGAACACATATCAATCAATAGAATTTTTAATTTAGCGTTAAACATAATCTTTCGCGGAATGATTAATTTTTTACAAAGATTTATTTTAATGTTTCAGTCTGATATCCTTTCCACGCAAACATAGTCCTTTCTGTAAAGGTGAGATTTATAGTCACTCGCCAATTTTACGTTTGGCGAAGATAAAGCTTTCATTCAAGAAACCATCCAATTTTTAATATGCCCATCGTACAGAAAACTATGTTTCGAAAGTTCTGATTTTACGATCGCAGATTATGAAAGACATAGAACGTTCGTTGATCACTAATATAAACGAAAGCACCTATATGAACTGAGCCCATCCACTAAAGTTCAAACAATACTGTAAAGAAAAAAATTGTTTAGCTCTATTCAGAAGGGTTTTCTGTAGATCGAATAATTGTTTCCATTGGGACCTAATTGTTTCCATTGGGCCCTAATCATAGTGTAAGTTTCCTCATATTCATTAATTCACTAATTCAGGAAATTTTGTTTTTGGATGCTAGTATGCACAAACTCAAAGGGTACACGTGGGAGCAACCACTCTTTGAAATGCGTCTTGAAATTACAAAACTAGAGCTCGAAATAAACGTCAGCACTAAGGTTTGATGCTGATTAAAAAGTTAGGTTGTGGATGGTATATTAAAAACAGTTGCATAAGGAAGGTGTTTAAGTTCAAAAATAAGCTTACAAATCATGAGAGAACTAAAGACGCAAATAGAAACCATGACAAGGACAGCTATCAATCTTGGAAATTAATGGTTTCCCTATTGTTTAAAAGGTAGATGAATTTTGTGTCGTAGCAAGTGGAAAGGGTCGAAAGTGAAATTATCTTAATCAAACAAAAGAACCAAAAAAAAAAAAAAGATTTTCGAAACATACATAGTTCAATCAATACCGATAATATGGTAGAGAGGTTTGGTAAGACCTTGAAATGGTGTATTCTTAAGAACTAGAGGTTAGAATTATTGTACAGAAAATTAGCTTCATAATCTTAGGAACGATGAGAAGACTTCCTTAAGAAATGTATTGTGGTTATTTATTGTAGTCTATATGTTTTGGGTGCATTTAACTTCCATGTTGTTAGTGGTGCTACAAGTGGAGGAGTCCTACATAGACACAATGGAAGTATTTGAAGAGAGCATGAGCAAGGCCCAAGAGAGGCCAAGTATTAATGTCTTCAAAAATTCAGTGCTTTTAAAGATTACAAATATCATCTAAACTTTCATGAGTGATTTTTATCACTGCCCTTATAAATAAATCCCCAATTTTTAAAACTAGAGCATCATTTCTTTCAAGCCAAAGATTCCTCCGGCTTGAGGAGGTTAGGTAGAATCCATATACCAAATTTCATGATTTTTAGAGTTCATTAGATGGATAAGAAGAAGTTTAAAACTTAATTTTTAATTATGCCAAACACTACGTGTGAAGCGGGTGAAAGGTTCTAGAAAACTAAAATAGTTAGAGAGCTCATTATAGGGTTTACATGCTTAAAGATGTGAGCATTGTAAGAAGTTCTTTTGTATTGAGAGCTCTTGCATAGAATTGATCTTCCTTCCATTATATCTTCTCTTGTCTGTACATTGTGTGTATGTGCATGTGTGTGCATCTAGTGTACTCATTTTCAGTTCTAGCACATCACTCATTCACAATGCTCATATATTCATTACAGCTCCATGCATTGACAATTAAGGAGGTAAAGCTCGTTGACATGGTACTCATTCTTTTCTAGAGTGACACTGAATTCAGCACCATTGTTGGGGAGTGTGCTCAAGCATGAACATGTAATGGTAACAATGTTGAAAGATGAATGTTGGAAAGTAATTTGGTAGATTTTTGTTAGCTTTTGCATTAATTTTAATAATTTTTCTGTTTCATTATCACCTAGTCTACCTTCGTTCTCCACAGTGACACTTCATCTTCTTTTCCAAAACTTTTAGTTTTTTGCCATACTACCCACTTTCCCACATTCCTACTGCGCGTACCTTAAAGTTCAAATCTACGTACGCTGGTAGTCAAGTACGCTGCATGTCTTACAGACATACAGAGAACGCATTGACTCACTCTGTTGATTCGAATGTTTTCCTCCCTTTGGAATTGCAAATAACTCTCCAGGAGATGATCCTCGCAATTTGCTTCTGCTTTCTTGTGGGTAAGTAAGGACTAACATTTTGGGCATTGCAACACGAGCAACATATGCTGTTGTCCAAACTGCAATGCAGACCGCTAAGATTCCAACTCGATGCTTGTTGTGAGGTCTACGTGGAAGGGGTTATGAATGGATGACTGGCTAAGTCGCATAGAGAGACGCACGGCACACAATACTTGTTCTCTCCTAATGCGAAATCGGCATGTGACTTATACGGCAACTGGTTTTGGGCCATAGTCCTTTTTATTCTAGTCTTTGTTGTTAAACAGATGTTTTGCATTATCATTTGTTTTCCTGTAACTTCGTACATCAACTACTAAACTAAAAAAAAAACATTATATTATGCTTTCCATAAATTTTATTTGATGTCAAGAAGTTTTTTGATGCAAAACGAATTTTATATGAGTCTTTTGAGCATATAAGTCTTACAAGATACGATATACGCTAAAACCACATAAGATTCGCGTGAATATCAAAGCATAAAATTCACAAAAGCTAAGACATTATCGGCACTTTAGGGTTCAAGATGACCATGTGGAGCGCTCAAAAACTACATCAAGTACAAAACTTTTCAACATGGATGTCATGCATCGTTAAAATTCTTGGTCATATGCTATAATGCGTTCCTGATGTATCGAAGGTCAAGACAAGTCGTTTTCAGCCGACAAGTCGACATGAAAAGAAACGTTTTCAGCCGACAAGTCGCATGAGGGGCATTCTGAGAGTTCGTCATCATAGGACGCTCTTTTTATATATACTATATCGTGGTTTTTAAATCAAAACAACCACATTTGAACGGTGAGCCAAAGAATCTCAAAAATCAAGCTTCAAAGTTTTCTTCTCTGAGTCGTATCTAAACTAGGTTCATTTTTAGATGGTTTCTATGGATGTATCGATTTCATAGACTTGAGGAAATTTGATTTCTATGATATTGTACTCCTTGTATCTAGTCTATTAAACACATGAAAGAAGACGATTTTACTGTACTAGCTACTTTAAACAGGTACTATTAATAAAACGAACAATTAAATAGTCACAAAAACCGTATTGTTTGTAATAAAACTTTCAGATATTTCATGTGCATTCTAGGATCCAGTTGAGAGTTAATCTAATTTGAAGATCAATCTGTAAGAGAAATCGTCCACCCCAAGGGAGTGGCATGGAGTTCTACAAATATGAAGTTTACGATTCTTCCACTTAGTTTTATCAAGGCTTTAAAGCTATTTATAAGGAACAAATGAATCTTCTAAAGTAAATAAAAGACCAAATTCAAGATAAAAAAGATGAACAAGGAGTTTGAGGTGTTCGTTAAGATTTGAAGGGTTGATTCCAAAGGTAAGAAAGTGGGTAGGAAAATTACCCTAAATGTGAAGATTCTTGAAATTAACGCAACCATGTTTTCAAAAGGTGTATACCACAAACTAGTTAGCGTTTTCTTACATTGTAAGTTTTTAATGAAGGACATGTTTGATTGGTGTTTTGTGACGGATATTTGGACCCATATAGCAATGGCCCACAAGTCCCAAATATGTATACAATGCTTTTAACCATATATGTGAGGTTTCGAACTCACAAGTCCCAAATTTGTATACAATGCTTTTAACCATATTGCCTCTTGAGTTGTTATGGTCAAACCTTTGTAATCTGCTTCAAATGAGGATAAAGCAACTACTCGTTGCTTCTTGGAACTCCATGACACTAGCTTTTAACCTCCAAATGCTAAGTAACTACAAGTACTTCTTATATCATCCTTAGCTCTTGCCCACTCTCCATCTCAATAGATTTTGATATCCAATTCTGAAGAGTAAGGATAGAATATACCTTCATTGATTGTACCTTTGAGATACTTAAGTACTCCCTTAGTTGCATCCATGTATGGTCTTCTTGGAGAGTGCATGAATTGACTAAGCACTCCGACACTATATGAGATGTTTTCCCTTGTATGAGTAGCATATATCAAGCTACCTACCAAGATTTGATACTCTTTGATGTCTTCAATTTTCTCACCTTCATAAACACTAAGTTTATCATTCATCTCCAAAGGTGTACCTGCAAGTTTTGTGTTCTCCATTTTGAACTTGAGAAGTAGAACTTGAATATATCTTCTCTGAGTCAAATATATTCCTTCATCTGTTTATATCACCTGCATACCTAGGAAATATGTGAGCTCACCTTAGTCATTATTTTGAACTCCTTTTGCATGTATCTCTTGATCCTTTGAATGCCATTCAAATCATCACCTTTCACAATAATATCATCTACATATACACATAGATAGATCACCTCATTGTGATCCCTGTTGATGAATAGAGAAGGATCTAAGTTCCTAGCTTTGAACCCTTGATCTTTAAGTTATGAAACCAACCTATAATTCCAAGCTCTAGGAGCTCGTTTCAATCCAAACAATGATTTGTTAAGTCTACAAAAATAAGATGGATGATTAAGGTTTTCAAAACATGGTGGTTGTGACATGTATACCTCATCACTTATCCAACCATTTAAAAATGCATTTTTCACATTAAGTTGGAGGAGTCTCCAACTCCTTGAACCAACTACACCTATCAATGTTGTGATTTTAGCCACCTTTGCAACTGGTCAGAATGATTCCTCATAGTTCTTACCATGAGTTTGTGAGCATCCTTTGGCAACTAATCTTGCCTTGTACCTGCAAAGTAACCCAACTAAATTTCTTTTGACTTTATATACCCATCAGCAACCTATTACCTTTTGATTTGGTGATGTTGGAACCAAGTGTTGTGAGGTCTACGTGGAAGGGGTTATGAATGGATGACTGCCTAAGTCGCATAGTCCTTTTTATTCTAGTCTTTTTGAGGGCGCACGTATATTCAACATTCTTTGCTGTGGAATATCTGGAGGGGCTACATTCTTTGGTACATTTGGCTCAGTAGGAATGAGGCTACATTTGGTAGCAGAAAAAGGAACTACCTCATCACTTTGCCTGTTATTCTGAAAAATGCTTCTCTGTCCTGTATTAGGAGAATCAGAGATGCTTCTTGTAATAACTATGATGTCTTCAAGATTTTGTCTGAAAAATCTCCCTCTAGATGGAAAAAACTGTTAGCTGAACAGTACTCTTGTAAAAGGCTAGACATGTACTACTACTTGTAAATTGTCCTCTGGGACAGGTGTCTCCTGCCCAAGGCACTTTGTATATGGCCACCATTAATTTAAATTTTCCTTGTTTCTTCAAAAAAAAAAAAAAAAAAACACATTCTTTGTTGTTAAACAGATGTTTTGCATTATCATTTGTTTTCCTGTAACTTCGTACATCAACTTTGGACGTGACTTCGAACAGCGGCCTATAAGCCTGGCCGAAGGTTAGCGAGCATCAAAATCGCTTCCACCATATTCGGCTTTCACTTAAAAAGCATCTCGTTTCGTTCATCACAGTCCTTTTTCCAAGTCTTGCTGACATGTGCATTGTTTGAAATGGTGTAGTTGACTTCACTTGCATGATCGGTCATGTGGCATCAAATCAATTTGTACTGTATAAAACCACTGTAATGGTAGATTCATATTTTATTTCTGGTGTCATTAACAGTAAAAATTTGTAGATCTTTAGATCGTTGTACTGTGGTTGATTAACATGGCCTTGAATACTCAGCAGAGCATGCGATGAGTTGTGTATGCAATGCCCATGTGCGCTCACCCATAGTGTATATTCTCCTGCCTTCGCACGTTGAGTGTATGAGATTGTTCTTACAAAGGGGCAGTAGAAGAAATTCGTATATATATATATATATATATATATATATATATATATATATATATATATATATATATATATATATATATATATATATATATATATATATATTGGTTGAAGTTGCGCTTCAGATAGTTTCCCTATTGATTAAGGTTGCGGAACTTGCCTTTGGAACGCCATCTCAAGCTTCAACAATATGAATCATGGAATCTCCTGCGCACGTACTCATTCTTTTAACTTCAATAGATTTTTAGAACCCAACACCTCTGTGTGTATTCGTTATGAATAGGTAATAGAACTCAACACCTCTCTGTGTATTTTACAATCTAAAATCAATATTCTCTCTCAAAGAGGGCACTACGTGTAGGCAGTATACCTTCGTACTCAAAAAAGCCTTCTAATTTCTTATTTATATTACATTTTATTTACGTTTATTTATCGAAAAAGATAAATGTTGTAGCTTTCGTTTTGAAGCATTCCCTTCATATTTGTATAATCATACTGTCTGCTTTAACTACTAAACTAAAGAAAAAAACATTATATTATGCTTTCCATAAATTTTATTTGATGTGAAGTTTCTTTCGACTTTTATTCTCTATCAGAGCTAGAAATGCGTCAAGAAGTCCTTTGATGCATCGTAGACTTTACAAATCGTAAAGAAACATTATAGCGTTCATGCACAAAAACAACAACACTATAGACACAAAAAAAGGGGCAAAAGGAATTTTATATGAGTCTTTTGAGCATATGAGTTTTACAAGATACGAATATCAAAGCATAAAATTCACAAAAGCTAAGACATTATCGGCACGTTAGGGTTCAAGATGACCATGTGGAGCGCTCAAAAACTACATCAAGTACAAAACTTTTCAACATGGATGTCATGCATCGTTAAAATTCTTGGTCATATGGTATAATGCGTTCCTGATGCATCGAAGGTCAAGACAAGTCGTTTTCAGCCGACAAGTCGACATGAAAAGAAACGTTTTCAGCCGACAAGTCGCATGAGGGGCATTCTGAGAGTTCGTCATCATAGGACGCTCTTTTTATATATACTATATCTTGGTTTTTAAATCAAAACAACCACATTTGAACGGTGAGCCATAGAATCTCAAAAATCAAGCTTCAAAGTTTTGTTCTCTGAGTCGTATCTAAACTAGGTTCATTTTGAGATGGTTTCTATGGATGTATCGATTTCATAGACTTGACGAAATTTGATTTCTATGATATTGTACTCCTTGTATCTAATCTATTAAACACATGGAAGAAGACGATTTTACTGTACTAGCTACTTTAAACAGGTACTATTAATAAAACGAACAAATATATAGTCACAAAAACTGTATTGTTTGTAATAAAACTTTCAGATATTTCATGTGCATTCTAGGATCCAGTTGAGATTTAATCTAATTTGAAGATCAATCTGTAAGAGAAATCGTCCACCCCAAGGGAGTGGCATGGAGTTGTACAAATATGAAGTTTACGATTCTTCCACTTAGTTTTATCAAGGCTTTAAAGCTATTTATAAGGACCAAATGAATCTTCTAAAGTAAATAAAAGACCAATTTCAAGATAAAAAAGATGAACAAGGAGTTTGAAGTGTTCGTTAAGATTTGAAGGGTTGATTCCAAAGGTAAGAAAGTGGGTAGGAAGTTTACCCTAAATGTGAAGATTCTTGAAATTAATGCAACCATGTTTTCAAAAGGTGTATACCACAAACTAGTTAGCGTTTTCTTACATTGTAAGTTTTTAATGAAGGACATGTTTTATTGGTGTTTTGTGATGGATATTTGGACCCATATAGCAATGGCCATAACAACGCAAGCTTTTTCTTTTTTTTTCTACAATCCTTTTATTACGGTTACGCTCCTATAATTACGGTTCTGCTCCTATAGAAAGTAAACTTCTTGTTCATAAACCGACCACTATTGGGACGGAAAGAAATTACAAGAGAAGTATAACGATGGATATACTAATACCTGTTGTGATACAATAAAGTATATAAAACAATACAGAAAACACCACAGTGGAAATTATCGAACTTGAAACCTTATTCCATGCTTACTGATATTTTTAGGAGAGCTTCTACAACTTCGTTGTTTTCTTCTCACTCTTTCAATAATTCTCTTTCTCTTTCACACACACCATGTGCGCACATCTAGTAGATCTTGTGAGGTTATACATACAAAGATTTATATTTACAAAAAATCTACAAATATATTACAAATATTTATTTTATTTTATTTCTGTAATAGATTACACACATACACATATAAGAATAGCAACATACAGACATACTAACAAATACATATTCACATTCAGAAACATACACACTCAAAGACATACATAACACTCACACAAATACATAGACATATATAATTATATATAAAAAACACATACAAAGTGACACACACACACACAAAGACATAGATGCACACATACATATACATACACAAATATACACACGCAAACACACACATACATAGATTCACACACTTAAGTATAACATTTTTTAGTAGGGAAATCGTTATCGTGCAAGTGGATAAAAAAAGTTTTCAAGTGGCGTTTTGTCTACCCTTTGTAGATTTTGTTACGAACATCCTCCCTTGTTTACTTGTATGCGTCTTTGTTTTAGATTTTTGTTGTTCCTTAGTTGGATGAAATGCCACCCAAATTTCTTTTCCCAATATGAAATTAGATATAGAGAAAGAAAATTGAGCATACATACCTAGTTACATATAAATATACATATATGAAAACCTACTTACATACATACATACATTCATACATACATACACTCATACATACATACATACATACATACTATTGGAACAAACAAGCTATCAAAATGCTTGAGGATGAGGGACTCATCGTGGACAACCGAGCTCATTTCTTGGAGTGAAAGTTATTAATGTGACTAATCATATGGTTTCACATAAGTCTTTTGTCACATACTTGAACAATTCTTCGTGTACTATAGTATTCGTTCATTAAGTGAGAACGTATTTTAAGCCCTAAACCACAAATCAAGTGATCGGAATTTCAACCAACACCTCAATAAAATTTGAAGTTGATACCTCATTTCCTAGATTGTGGGAAAAGGGAATATGACACAAATAACTTATTCTAAAAAGAGGATTATGCGCTAATTTTTGGCTGATAGAATTCCTTGAATATCATGAGGAGATTTCTGTGGATGTATATAAACACTCTACACCTTTTTAGTAATAGAGAGTGGTGAATACAAACAAGTTTCAGCTATATCTTGCTCATTTCCCTTTCTCTCTATCATTTGGTTGAAAGTTAGCTGACTTCCAGAGTTTTTTTTGCTTTGCATAGAAGTTCAAACATCACGATTGAGAAATCATTGGAAATGTATTAGTACCTGCCCTGGTTTTAAAAAATCCTATTTCATTTGGAGGTCATCATCTTTATCATAGTCTATTGCTACTTTTGTAGGGAGATGGAGGTCATTATCTTTCTCGCAGTCTATTGCTTCTATTCCTTGAAAAGTTAGGATGACCTCCTATAGATATTAAGCTCATAATTAGAGCATGCCTTGCTATTAGATTGTATTCTAGTACATAATAGCGTCATTAGGCTATAGGAAATAATTCGTTAAGAGGAATTAAACATTTTAATCACGCTGAGAGCACTAAGCACTTCAAGTAGCACTTTCCATCTGTTATCAAAAAGTTCACAATTTCTTCATAAGTGAGTAGTCTGTTATGCAACAACGTGCTCATATTGATGTTATAAAAAAAACACGTTCTTTTATTGCACGAAACTGAAGATTTTAAGGTGTATCAAGTTTTTAAAGTGATATAGTCAGGTTCTATACGACAATTTGAATCTAAATTCATTACTAAAGTTAAACAATTCTCCCATTCTCTCCTTTAAAGCACTTCTAAGGGTGTGTGAGCTATATTTATCAAAATGGGTGATGGATTTCCTTAAATGACCAAGAAGCTTGATAGGAACAAATATGATTCTTGGAAAGTCATAAAGCATGCCTATTTACAAGGAAGAAACCTCTATGGAATAGTAAAATGTGATGAAATAATGTGTATATGAAGATCCAAAAGAGAACATTCACAAGAAGAGAATGAGAAGCTAAAATTATGGTTTGCAAGAGATGCTCAAGCTAGGTCCTACATCTTAATCTCTATGGCTAACTTCTTACTCCCACACATTAGAAGTTGTAAAACATCACATAAAACTTGGGGCACACTTGAGACATTATTCTCTACTAGCACAAAAGCTAAGAAGAATCACTTATGGACTGAATTTCATCAAATGAAGGAGACAGCTAAGTACAAAATTACAAATTCTTTTACAAAAATGAAGGAGGTTGTAGATCGATGAGCATCAATTGGAGAGTTTATTGAGATGAATCCACTATGAGAAAAGTCCTAAGTGATATTAGGACTAATAGGTAGGGATAATCATTCACAAATGCTTGTGAGCTCATCATGGATGTGCACACACCTAACATCAATATATTTCTTGGAAAACGCTTCAATCAAGATGCCATGAATAACATAAACAAAGGTAAGTCTCTCCAACGTCACTCTACAAATGATTTTTTTAAAGATAAGAAGTACAAGAACAATAAAGGGAAGAAGAAGGAAGAAGATGATGAACAATTTTCCCAAGCCAAGTATCCATGGAAAAGAAAATGGAATGGAAAGAATAAAGGAGGAAGGAGACAAAATTAAGGGACAAGAAGTTGAATCTTTTTCTCTCTATAATAAGTAAGAGCAATCCACTCAAAACTATGTTCAATGGAAGAACACAAAAGGAGGAGGAAGATGTGTATTCGACAATATAAGAGGTAGAGATGGAGAAAACTACAACAAAAATAAGAGAAAACAATAGTAGAAGGGATTAGAACAACTACTAAGAGGATGAATCACATGAAGCCTCATTACTTCTAATGAACTTGATCCATAAAGAAGGTAGAGAGGATTTGTTCTATATAGATTCTAGTTGTTCAAATCATGTTGCAAGAAATGTTGCTCTACTAACTTCGAGAGACCAAAGCATAACCATGAGGTACAAACATGATATGTTACAAAAAAAGAATGCAAAAAGGATTGGTAATGACAAAGCTTCCTATGGTAGAACAAACATTTTAAGTAAGGTTCTATATGTACCTACTATTACAAAAAACCTAATAAGTGTAGGTGAAATTGTAGAAAAGGGCTTGCAAGTTAGGTTCACCCAGCATGGCGCTTATGTGGAAGATCCATGCCAAGGCTTAAAAAAGAATGCCAAAAGTAAGAAACAAGGTAGAATCTTCACATTTGAAGGAGGAGGACCCAAAATCTAGCTCTGTACAAGTTTGGTTCACAAACCCTTAGTGAGCTTAAAGTGTGGCATAAGAGGATCAGTCATGCTAATGAAAGAACATTGATGGATATATGCATGGATCAAATTGTTCTAGGTCTAATAAATACTTCAAGGAAACACATGATCAATAGATGTGATGCTTGTCAATTTGGGAAGTCACAAGGACAACATTACCATATTAAAAGGTAAATCACAACAATCTCTTGGATTTAGTGCATACAAATGTGTGGGAACCTAGTCAAGAACCAATATTATTAGGCTCCACATAGTATGAATCTATTGTTGATGATCATAGTAGATGGATGCTCTTATATTTTATCAAAAGTAAAAGTGAAAGAGATACCTAGCATGTGCAAAGAACTACATTGTTAGGTCATTAAAGAAGCTTAGATCTGATGGAGGGGGAGCATGTTTCCCAAAATATTTTGACAAATAGTTGCAGGATGAAGGCATCAAATGAGAATTCACCATTAGTACTCTCCTCAACAAAATGGTGTTGTTGAAGGGAGGAACTAAACCCTAGTGAAGGTTAATCTCCAAAGGTAACAAAGTGGGTAGAATGTTCAGCTTGAATGTTAAAATTTGTTCGATGAATATATTCATAGATGCAAGAGTTGAAGGCATTATATGTGACAAAGATATTTGGAAAAAGCTAATTGGACATGCAAATTTGCAAAGGGGGAGGTTTATGCAATCAAATGATCTTGTCAATGAGCTACCAAATCTTAAGGTTGTAGGGATGTAGAAGATATTTGAAGAATGTCAATTTAATGAAGAATCAAGTGCATTATTTCCACATGACAAGCACTTTATTGAGAGTGTGCTACATATAGTACATACAGATGTTTTGGGCCCTAAAAAAACCACTCCATAGGAGGTTGTAGGTTTTATGTCACTTTCATTGATGAACTTACAAGAAAAGTATGCGTATACTTCATGAAGGAGAAGAGTGAGGTGTTTAATTAGTTCTATGGTTTCAAGGCTACAGTGGATAATTGAATAGGGAATTATATTCAATTATTATGGTTTCATGGACAAAGTGAATACATATCAAAATAATTCAACCTTTCTTTTAAAAGTTATTGAATTTGGAGGTATTTTTCATGCACGTATACGTCACAACAAAATGGCAGGTGTAGAGGAGGTACTAGGGTATCCGCTTTTAATCAAAAGTAGAGAATGAAAATTAACCACATCCAGTACGTCGCCTACTCAAGGGGGGATCTCTTTAGGGAAGTATACCCTTTAACATTTCTGTGAGCAGGTAGATAACAAGGATTGCACAGAGTGGTACATACTTCAGGAATTATGAACAACAATTGACCAAGGAAGACCGGACACTTCTTGATTCGATTCAGATGATTACAAGATTTATCAAGGAAATGCTTAACAACTAATGCTCAGAGCTTCGTGGCACTTTATGCAGATAAATACAGATCAATACAAATGGTGAAGGTATTGCTCAAGAGAATAGAGCTTAATAAATCCAGGATACTCTCTTACACTATAGTGCTCATAGCCCTTCACTGAGGAGCCTACCCTCTGTATCCACACTACAGAGTAGCTCCTACAATAGGCTTGAAAACCACCAAGTGCAAGAGAGAACTTCTGCACGTATACACGCGTCAATGTGACTCCCAAAAAAAAATGTACCCCAAATGAGCACAAATCCATTGTTTTTATAGGCCTCAATAGGTCAAGAGGGCCTTGCCGAATCTTCACGTCCACTGATCATGCACCGGTTGATCGCCCAAAATTGGGGGGTACGTCAAATATTCCAGTTGATTTGAGTTGGATCCACAAAAATAGGTAGTCGCCGTGAATGGTTGCTGGCAATTCCACTTTCTCTTTTAACAATTACCTTTTTATCTTTTCACTTGCCATCTGAGCCCCTTTTATTATGCAGTTTGGGAGATTGGGATGACAGGTGGGGTAGCATCACTACTACTAAGCCCATGTACTTCTTCATTTACCATAGTCTCCTACAGCTTGGTGGAAGTTCACGCCCTTGGCCTTTCCAATCAACTTCTCCTGCTCTATCACGAACATGTCTTCATTATTGTGACGGCCAGAAGATCATCCTTCTGGAAGATGCCAACAAGAGTTCTGTCCCTCCACACAAGGAGGTTCACCCGATCCTCCTTGGAACCTTCGATTGGCCTCTAGTCCCGAATCAACTCAACCCGTGTGTATACTGACCATCTAGTCATGTAAATCAAATGCTTTGCCTCAATAATTGCTTTATTAATGTCCTCCCATCATTTCTGACTATCTACCATCACCAAGATGTGCGTGAAGGTATGAGTGCGAGTGTGTATGGGTGTGTGTGTATGTGGGAGGGTGTGTGCGGAAGGGTGTGTGTGTGTGTGTGAGTATATGTGAGTTGTGTGTGTGTTTTGAGGGTGTGTGTGTGTGGGTACGGGTGTGTGTCTGTATTTGGACGAGTGTGAGAGTGTGAGGGTGTATGTGTGAGGGAGTGTATATATGTGTGGGTGTAGGTTTATATGTAAAGGTGTGTGTGTGTGCATGTGTGTGTGTTATTGTTCATGTGTGAGTGGGTGTGCATCTGTGTGTATGTGAGGATGTGTGTGTGCATATATGTGTGCGTGGTGGTGTGTGCATGCGAGGGGGGGGTGGCAGAGGGCTGAGAAGGGGGTGCGGGTGGTAGCGGGGGGGATGGTGGTGAGGGGAGGGGAGGGGGGCTGTGGGGATGGAGGTGAGGGGAGGGGAGGGGGGCTATGGGGATGGCGGTGAGGGGAGGGGAGGGGGGCTGTGGGGATGGCGCTGAGGGGAGGGGAGGGGGGTGAGGGGATGGCGCTGAGGGGAGGGGAGGGGGGCTGTGGGGATGGCGGTGAGGGGAGGGGAGGGGGGCTGTGGGGATGGCGGTGAGGGGAGGGGAGGGGGGCTCTGGGGATGGCGATGAGGGGAGGGGAGGGGGGCTGTGGGGATGGCGGTGAGGAGGGGGGAGGGGGTTGGTAGGGCTGTGGGGGGTCGTGAGGTAAGAGAGAGAGGGAAGGGGAGAGAGAGGGAGAGGGAGAAAAAGGGGGGGGGGGCGCTGGGCTGAGGGGGGCCGTGGGGGGAAAAGGAGATGGCGGTGAGGGGAGGGGGGCTGTGGGGATGACGGTGAGGGGAGGGGAGGGGGGCTGTGGGGATGGCGGTGAGGGGAGGGGAGGGGGTGGGAGGGGGTTGGCGGGGCTATGGGGAGGGGAGGGGGGCTGTGGGGATGGCGGTGAGGGGAGGGGAGGGGGGTGAGGGGATGGCGGTGAGGGGAGGGGAGGGGGGCTGTGGGGATGGCGGTGAGGGGAGGGGAGGGGGGCTGTGGGGATGGCGGTGAGGGGAGGGGAGGGGGGTGAGGGGATGGCGGTGAGGGGAGGGGAGGGGGGCTGTGGGGATGGCGGTGAGGGGAGGGGAGGGGGGGCTGTGGGGATGGCGGTGAGGGGAGGGGAGGGGGGTTGTGGGGATGGCGGTGAGGAGAGGGGAGGGGGGCTGTGGGGATGGCGGTGAGGAGGGGGGAGGGGGTTGGCGGGGCTGTGGGGGGTGGTGAGGGGAGAGAGAGAGGGAAGGGGAGAGAGAGGGAGAGGGAGAAAAAGGGGGGGGGGCGCGCTGGGCTGAGGGGGGCCGTGGGGGGAAAAGGAGATGGCGGTGAGGGGAGGGGAGGGGGGCTGTGGGGATGGCGGTGAGGGGGGGGGGAGGGGGGTGAGGGGATGGCGGTGAGGGGAGGGGAGGGGGGCTGTGGGGCTGGCGTGAGGGGAGGGGAGGGGGTGGGAGGGGGTTGGCGGGGCTATGGGGGGTGGTGGGCTGCGGGGGGCGCGCGGGGCTACGGGCGGAGAGATAGCAGGGGGTGGTGGGGTGGGCAGCGGGGATGGCGGGGGAAGAGAGAGAAGAAGGGGGGAAAAGAGAGAGAGAGAGAGAGAGAGAGAGAGAGAGAGAGAGAGAGAGAGAGAGAGAGAGAGAGAGAGAGAGAGAGAGAGAGAGAGAGAGAGAGAGAGAGAGAGAAAGAGAGAGAGAGAGAAAAAGAAAGGACGAGAAGGCGCGGAGAGAGAAGGAAGAGAGAGGGGGAGAGAGGGAAGAGAGAAATAGAGAGAGAGAGAGAGAGAGAGAGAGAGAGAGAGAGAGAGAGAGAGAGAGAGAGAGAGAGAGAGAGAGAGAGAGAGAAAGAGAGAGAGAGAGAGACAAAGAAAGGACGAGAAGGCGGGGAGAGAGAAGGAAGAGAGAGGGGGAGAGAGGGAAGAGAGAAATAGAGAGAGAGAGAGAGAGAGAAAGAGAGAAAGAAAGAAAGAAAGGGAGAAAGAAAGGGAAATTAAGAGAGAGAGGGAAGTCGAAAGAGAAGAGAGAGGGAAAAGAGAGAGAGAGTGAAAGAAGGAGAGAGAAGGTAGCACAGAGAGAGATACAAAGAGAGAGATCGAGAGAATAAGTAAACGAGAGATAAACAATCAACGGAAATGAAAGCAACCATCCGCCCGGAGTGCCGAAAGCACCAACTTCAATATGAAAGCACCAACTGCCCAGACACAATTATGTCCAAGAAATAGAACGGAACATTCCCTGAGGCTACATCTGAGAGCTCTCCTCTCAATTTCTTTCTCTTCCAACTTCCCGGACTTCATGCTCAGAATGCCAGTGAGTTCTGACCTCTACAGACCCCCACATTAAGTTTTTGCACCGTCCCGGTGCAATAACTCCTTTATTTGCTTATTCCTTCAAAATGAACTTACAGAAAATAGAAGAACTATGGTATGTAGAGGGAGTGAATTTCATCTGCTTGCATCAATTCAAATAACTCCTCACCCTGGAGATGTTGACGAGGGGCATCCTTTTACCCTGTAGGTCTTCCAGATGCACTGCACCATGTGGCAATACCTTGATAACCTTATATGGTCCTATCCATTTGGGGGCCAATTTAGTTTGAATTGGTGGAATTTGATGCACTAAAACCATGGACCATTCCTGTACTTCATTGGACCTCAGATACCTGTCATGCAGTCTTTTGCGCTCTTCTTGTGTTACCAGAAGTTTTTGCATTGCTCCTTCTCTGTACTCTTCTAAGGCCACCAATCTCTGAATGGGGGGTTCAATTCCAATGGTTTTGATTTCTATTTCCTTTCTGATAATGAACTCGAATGGTGCCAATGCCTCTTTTCCATATACTAAACGGAAGGGAGTCTCGCCTGTGGTTCCCCTTTTCGTGGTTCTGAAAGCCCAGATTGCACCGATCAGTGCTAGCGGCCAGGAGCTTTGATGATCAAAAGCTAATTTGCGAAGTAGTCCGATCAAAATCTTATTGGAACTTTCTGCTTGGCCATTTGCCCTTGGGTAATAGGCACAAGATTTTTTATGGAAGATTTTGTACCTGTCAAATATAAACTAGAGCAATTGATTTACAAAATGTGTGCCCCTGTCACTAGTAATTTCCAGTGGGCAACCAAATCTTGAGAAAATACGTTTATACATAAATTTAGCTACTGTTAAAGCCGTGCAGTCCACAATAGCTTTAGCCTCTATCCATTTAGTGGCATAGCATGTGGCCATCAAAATCTATTTTTTACCTCCAGGTTGACCAGTTGGGCTAATTGGTCCTATGAAATCAAGACCCCATCGTTCAAATGGGAGCCATCCCGTAGATATGACCAAGGGTTGGAAGTTCAATCTGGTTGGCGTGGGAGCACATCTCTGACAGATGTGGCATTCTTTTGCAAACTTGATTGCATCCTTGAAAATATGAGGCCACCATAACCCTTTGTGGATGATTCTATGAGCCAATTCTTCCCCCTTTAGGTGTCCTTCATTGTGTGCAGCCTCCAGCAAAAGATTTACCTCTTCTGGATAGACACACCTTCTCAATATACCATCCTGACAATATTTATATAAATTTCCATTTATAAGAGAATATGCTTTGGTTTTCAGGAGCAATCTTCTCTTTTCTACAGGTGTCAAGTGTCCTGGGATCTTTCCAATAGTCAGAACATGGAGAATTTCATCATATACCAACCAGTCCGTATTGCTACTAGGGAAAGATTGCTATCCACCAATTCATCATTAATACCTATGGCCTTTTCGCTCATTGCCGTCCTGGACACTTGATCTGCCATGTAGTGCTCTTTTCCTGGCTTAATATGAATATCAAAATTAAATTCTTGAAATAGAAGTAACCATCTCCAAATCCTTCCAGCTACTCTAGGCTTGTTTATCAAATACTTCAAGGGCTGATGATCAGAGATAACAATGAAATGTACACCAAGGAGATAATGTCGAAACTTTTGAAGAGAAAATATAATAGCCAAACCTTCTCTTTCCGTTGTACTGTAATTTCTTTCAGCTTGGTTGAGTAGTCTGCTTGCATAAGAGATAGGTCTATCCACTTTGTGAGATGATGGTTGAGCTAGAACTGCACCAACAGCATGAAGACTAGCATCTGTATGCACATGAAATTCCAATGACCAATCAGGAACACTTAAAAGTGGAGCAGTACATAGCCTCAACTTTAGTTCACAAAATGCTTTGTCAGCTTCAGCACTCCATGAGAAAGGGATTTTTTTACTGGTAAGCCTTGACAAGGGCTTAGCAATTTCTGAATACATCCTAATGAATCTTCTGTGATACCCTGCATGGCCCAAGAAACTTTGCACTTCCTTTGGGCTTTGTGGAATTGGCATAGAAAGAATAGCTGTAACCTTTGCAGGGTCAACAGTTATACCTTCAGCAGATACTATGTGACCAAGAAGAGTACCCTTGGTGACCAAAAAGTGACATTTGTCTGGATTCAATTTCAAACCTGTTTTGAGACATTGCTCAAAAATTTCTTTTAAATTTTCCAAATGGTCATGGAAATCTTGAACTGCTGCCCTCCTATCTGTACCTGAAAATACTGAAAAGTCATCCATGAAAATGCGTAGAAAGGTTGTTAACCATTTGCCCAATATCAGATACATCGTTCTATTAAATGAAGCCGGTGCATTCTTCAAACCAAAAGCCATTCGAGTATAGACATAAGTGCCCCATGGAGTAACAAAGGCTGTTTTGTCCCTATCATCAGGGTGAATAACTATCTGGTTGTAGCCACTAAAACCATCCAAGAAGCTATACAAAGTGTGACCAGCTACTTCTTCAAGTACTTGCTCTGTGAAGGGCTGAGGAAATCCATCTTGAATAGTTACTTTATTCAAAGCACGGAAATCAACACATACTCTTATTTTTCCACTATTTTTCTTGGGTACAATAACCATAGAAGAAAGCCACCTGGAATGTTCTACTGGCACAATTATACCTGCTTCCTCTAGTTTTGTAATTTCCGCTTTTACCGCTTCTGCATACTTCGGATTGAGTCGATATGGCCTACTTCTTACAGGCGCGGCTCCCTCAACTAAGGGTATCCGATGTAACCCAAGCTCTTCTGGTATCCCTGTTAGATCTGTGTAGGACCATGCGAAGACACTTTTATAAGTGAAAAGCAAGGAAGTTACCTTCTGTAGCAAGGAGGATAATGCCACAACCAGGATGCCAAATGGACCATTTGAGGGTTCTCTTCATCCCCTAAATTTACTTCTTGAACCAATGTTTTAGAATTGGTCTTGCTTGAGAAATCATCTCCACTATATGCAGGAGTGGATTTTAATTTATATTCTGCAACATGTTCTTTCATCCATCCTTGAGGTATATCTGCAAAAGGAAGATCTTCTCTGCTCTTAGGTTCATAATCTTCCCTTTCTGATACTTTTTTATTGGTTGCCTCCTCAAAGCTTGTACTTTCCTTCAATTGCTCATTTTCCAACACCTTGTGGTCTTCATAGCCCTTTTCTGTAATTTCCTTATCTGTAACTTCTTCCTCAATTTCATTGATCTCCACTGTGCAACACTCTGCATTTCCCATCATCCAATTTAACAATGTATCATCTTCTTGGGGTAGAGAGGGCATTACCTGAGTATCCACAGTATATCCAGTGGTTTTTCCTGAATCAAATCCTTCTTCCAAGTGTAGTTGCAGTTGGCTATTGGTGCATGTTGAAATCCATAATTTATTTTTCCCCCAATCTTGCAAAGCTTTTGCTTGTCTCAGCCAAGGTCTCCCCAGGAGTAAAGGATAGGAAGTCTCCTGTGGAAGTGTAATAACAACAAAATCCAAAACAAATTGGCAACCCTGTACAATCATCAATACCTTTTCAATAATGCCAAGTGGTGCAACCCGATGTTGATCTGCTAATGTAACCGTGAATGGTCCCAACTTGGTGGGGTTCAATTTCAGCTTCTTCATTGTGAAATCTGGCATCAAATTGATACCAGAGCCTCCATCAATGATCACACCTGTAAGAGCTTCATCCTTTATACAAACTGATAATCTTGAACTTTGGTAGTCTGCTAAGGGTGCAGGAGGAAAATCAACCATGAAACCATCTATACTAGGTGATTGGACCAAGTGAGCTGAGTGTATCATCTTCAGTAAGTCACTTCTTATTTTTGAATCCATCCTTATAAGTTCATATAGACTAACCTTGTGATGAATACCTTTCAAGATCTGTTCAATGTTTACCTCCTGAGTGTTTTCTTGCAGACTGGTTGGTTGACCTTTTAGAGAAGTAGTCATCTTATCATAAGCTCTCTCAATTTCTACCTGGTCCTTCCATCCACACTCCTTTTCTTCCTCTTTATCTTGCATTCCTTGTTGTTCCCCTCTAAGGTTTGCTGCTGCTTGCCTAGCTCTGGTCATCATGGGCATAGCAGAGGATGAAACAGCATAGGATTGAGTAGTCATACCTTCTACTGGTGGGGAGACTGCAATCATGTGAATTGGAGAAGGACGACCTCTTGGGCAATCTTTGGTAAAATGATCCTTGGCCTCTGGACAATGTTGACAAGGAGGTGCATCTTCTGGAAGGGAACACCTATTTTGCATGTGGCCGTACTCACCACAACGATAACACATGAAAGGTCTATTGTATCTAGGTTTTGCGGGCCGATTCTCCTCTCTATTAGATGTATTTGAAGTACTAGCATAATATGAATCCAAAGTTTGAGGGTTACCTCTCTGCTGTGTACCCTTGAGGTAATAGCAATCTCTGGCTTCATGACCATCTTTTCCACAAAATTGACAACTTACCTTAATAGGGCAATTAGCATTGGAATGTCCATTGTTGTTACAGATTGTACACCAGATTTGTCTCCTTATATCCTGAGTGGTCTTCAAATCTTCTAACTCTCGGCGAAGTTGGCCCAATTCATCATCAGTTCGACACAGTGGTGGCAAGACCTTCTCTTCTTGCTGATTTTGTTGCATCTTCAATGCTTCCAACTCCCTTCTCAGTTGCTCAATAGGATCCAGATCTGCAGCATACTTTGGTTGTGTATCCCCTTCAAAATGTTGCCTTGCTTCTTCAATGCGTGATGCCGCGGCAACAAAATCATTGAGGGTAGCATCCAATCTAAGAGACTCACGAAGCTTTTGTTGAGATGACCTGGGCAGAGCCTTCTCAAACCACTTTTTAACCAAGAAATCACCTGGAGCATGTGGTAGTCGTGCAACAAGTGCTTTTGTTCTAGTGTGAAGTTCATGAAAAGATTCACCTGGTCTTAGCTTCAAATTCTCTAGCTCATCTAGAGCTCTTTCTGAGGAATCACTTGGTCGGAATGTTTGTGAGAATGCCGCCTTCAGAGCCTCCCATGTAGTGAAATGGCCATCTGCATACTGACTATACCATTTATCTACAAGGCCCTCCAATGTGGATGGAAAGAGCGCCAACATTGTGTCCTCTCTATTCTGCAGACCTCGTCCACGACATAAAGAGATGAATCTCCTCACATGATCATCAGCATCCTCATAAGCTTGTCCCTTGAAGTTAGGGAATTTGATGTTTAATCTGGAGAGCAAATGAGAGAGGTCCTCCATTTGTAGTGGCATTTCTTCGGACGTATCTGAGGAGAAGTCTAGAGTTCTCCTATACCTCTCTTTTGATAATGGTGTCGCACCCAAATCAATAGATAAATTTAGGGAGGACAGAGGGGAGGTAGGCTCACTAGCCGTGGTTATTGCTAACTTGTTAAGGCTCCTCCGAATACGAAGAGATTCCTTATCTGCTCGTGTATGGGTCATGTACCTATTCGCAATTGCAATAGTGCAAAACACCTATCACAGAAATGCAAGGTCCCACCGGGCGTGCCAAACTGTAGAGGAGGTACTGGGGTATCCGCTTTTAATCAAAAGTAGAGAATGAAAATTAACCACATCCTGTACGTCGCCTACTCAAGGGGGGTTCTCTTTAGGGAAGTATACCCTTTAACATTTCTGTGAGCAGGTAGATAACAAGGATTGCACAGAGTGGTACATACTTCAGGAATTATGAACAACAATTGACCAAGGAAGACCGGACACTTCTTGATTCGATTCAGATGATTACAAGATTTATCAAGGAAATGCTTAACAACTAATGCTGAGAGCTTCGTGGCACTTTATGCAGATAAATACAGATCAATACAAATGGTGAAGGTATTGCTCAAGGGAATAGAGCTTAATAAATCCAGGATACTCTCTTACACTATAGTGCTCATAGCCCTTCACTGAGGAGCCTACCCTCTGTATCCACACTACAGAGTAGCTCCTACAATAGGCTTGAAAACCACCAAGTGCAAGAGAGAACTTCTGCACGTATACACGCGTCAATGTGACTCCCAAAAAAAAATGTACCCCAAATGAGCACAGATCCATTGTTTTTATAGGCCTCAATAGGTCAAGAGGGCCTTGCCGAATCTTCACGTCCACTGATCATGCACCGGTTGATCGCCCAAAATTGGGGGGTAGGTCAAATATTCCACTTGATTTGAGTTGGATCCACAAAAATAGGTAGTCGCCGTGAATGGTTGCTGGCAATTCCACTTTCTCTTTTAACAATTACCTTTTTATCTTTTCACTTGCCATCTGAGCCCCTTTTATTATGCAGTTTGGGAGATTGGGATGATAGGTGGGGTAGCATCACTACTAGTAAGCCCATGTACTTCTTCATTTACCATAGTCTCCTGCAGCTTGGTGGAAGTTCACGCCCTTGGCCTTTCCAATCCACTTCTCCTGCTGTATCACGAACATGTCTTCATTATTGTGACGGCCAGAAGATCATCCTTCTGGAAGATGGCAACAAGAGTTCTGTCCCTCCACACAAGGAGGTTCACCCGATCCTCCTTGGAACATTCGATTGGCCTCTAGTCCCGAATCAACTCAACCCGTGTGTATACTGACCTGAGGGAGAAAAAGGGGGGGGGGCGCGCTGGGCTGAGGGGGGCCGTGGGGGGAAAAGGAGATGGCGGTGAGGGGAGGGGAGGGGGGCTGTGGGGATGGCGGTGAGGGGAGGGGAGGGGGGTGAGGGGATGGCGGTGAGGGGAGGGGAGGGGGGCTGTGGGGATGGCGGTGAGGGGAGGGGAGGGGGTGGGAGGGGGTTGGCGGGGCTATGGGGGGTGGTGGGCTGCGGGGGGCGCACGGGGCTACGGGCGGAGAGATAGCAGGGGGTGGTGGGGTGGGCAACGGGGATGGCGGGGGAAGAGAGAGAAGAAGGGGGGAAGAGAGAGAGAGAGAGAGAGAGAGAGAGAGAGAGAGAGAGAGAGAGAGAGAGAGAGAGAGAGAGAGAGAGAGAGAGAGAGAGAGAGAGAGAGAGAGAGAGAGAAAGAGAGAGAGAGAGAGACAAAGAAAGGACGAGAAGGCGGGGAGAGAGAAGGAAGAGAGAGGGGGAGAGAGGGAAGAGAGAAATAGAGAGAGAGAGAGAGAGAAAGAGAGAAAGAAAGAAAGAAAGGGAGAAAGAAAGGGAAATTAAGAGAGAGAGGGAAGTCGAAAGAGAAGAGAGAGGGAAAAGAGAGAGAGAGTGAAAGAAGGAGAGAGAAGGTAGCACAGAGAGAGATACAAAGAGAGAGATCGAGAGAATAAGTAAACGAGAGATAAACAATCAACGGAAATGAAAGCAACCATCCGCCCGGAGTGCCGAAAGCACCAACTTCAATATGAAAGCACCAACTGCCCAGACACAATTATGTCCAAGAAATAGAACGGAACATTCCCTGAGGCTACATCTGAGAGCTCTCCTCTCAATTTCTTTCTCTTCCAACTTCCCGGACTTCATGCTCAGAATGCCAGTGAGTTTTGACCTCTACAGACCCCCACATTAAGTTTTTGCACCGTCCCGGTGCAATAACTCCTTTATTTGCTTATTCCTTCAAAATGAACTTACAGAAAATAGAAGAACTATGGTATGTAGAGGGAGTGAATTTCATCTGCTTGCATCAATTCAAATAACTCCTCACCCTGGAGATGTTGACGAGGGGCATCCTTTTACCCTGTAGGTCTTCCAGATGCACTGCACCATGTGGCAATACCTTGATAACCTTATATGGTCCTGTCCATTTGGGGGCCAATTTAGTTTGAATTGGTGGAATTTGATGCACTAAAACCATGGACCATTCCTGTACTTCATTGGACCTCAGATACCTGTCATGCAGTCTTTTGCGCTCTTCTTGTGTTACCAGAAGTTTTTGCATTGCTCCTTCTCTGTACTCTTCTAAGGCCACCAATCTCTGAATGGGGGGTTCAATTCCAATGGTTTTGATTTCTATTTCCTTTCTGATAATGAACTCGAATGGTGCCAATGCCTCTTTTCCATATACTAAACGGAAGGGAGTCTCGCCTGTGGTTCCCCTTTTCGTGGTTCTGAAAGCCCAGATTGCACCGATCAGTGCTAGCGGCCAGGAGCTTTGATGATCAAAAGCTAATTTGCGAAGTAGTCCGATCAAAATCTTATTGGAACTTTCTGCTTGGCCATTTGCCCTTGGGTAATAGGCACAAGATTTTTTATGGAAGATTTTGTACCTGTCAAATATAAACTAGAGCAATTGATTTACAAAATGTGTGCCCCTGTCACTAGTAATTTCCAGTGGGCAACCAAATCTTGAGAAAATACGTTTATACATAAATTTAGCTACTGTTAAAGCCGTGCAGTCCACAATAGCTTTAGCCTCTATCCATTTAGTGGCATAGCATGTGGCCATCAAAATCTATTTTTTACCTCCAGGTTGACCAGTTGGGCTAATTGGTCCTATGAAATCAAGACCCCATCGTTCAAATGGGAGCCATCCCGTAGATATGACCAAGGGTTGGAAGTTCAATCTGGTTGGCGTGGGAGCACATCTCTGACAGATGTGGCATTCTTTTGCAAACTTGATTGCATCCTTGAAAATATGAGGCCACCATAACCCTTTGTGGATGATTCTATGAGCCAATTCTTCCCCCTTTAGGTGTCCTTCATTGTGTGCAGCCTCCAGCAAAAGATTTACCTCTTCTGGATAGACACACCTTCTCAATATACCATCCTGACAATATTTATATAAATTTCCATTTATAAGAGAATATGCTTTGGTTTTCAGGAGCAATCTTCTCTTTTCTACAGGTGTCAAGTGTCCTGGGATCTTTCCAATAGTCAGAACATGGAGAATTTCATCATATACCAACCAGTCCGTATTGCTACTAGGGAAAGATTGCTATCCACCAATTCATCATTAATACCTATGGCCTTTTCGCTCATTGCCGTCCTGGACACTTGATCTGCCATGTAGTGCTCTTTTCCTGGCTTAATATGAATATCAAAATTAAATTCTTGAAATAGAAGTAACCATCTCCAAATCCTTCCAGCTACTCTAGGCTTGTTTATCAAATACTTCAAGGGCTGATGATCAGAGATAACAATGAAATGTACACCAAGGAGATAATGTCGAAACTTTTGAAGAGAAAATATAATAGCCAAACCTTCTCTTTCCGTTGTACTGTAATTTCTTTCAGCTTGGTTGAGTAGTCTGCTTGCATAAGAGATAGGTCTATCCACTTTGTGAGATGATGGTTGAGCTAGAACTGCACCAACAGCATGAAGACTAGCATCTGTATGCACATGAAATTCCAATGACCAATCAGGAACACTTAAAAGTGGAGCAGTACATAGCCTCAACTTTAGTTCACAAAATGCTTTGTCAGCTTCAGCACTCCATGAGAAAGGGATTTTTTTACTGGTAAGCCTTGACAAGGGCTTAGCAATTTCTGAATACATCCTAATGAATCTTCTGTGATACCCTGCATGGCCCAAGAAACTTTGCACTTCCTTTGGGCTTTGTGGAATTGGCATAGAAAGAATAGCTGTAACCTTTGCAGGGTCAACAGTTATACCTTCAGCAGATACTATGTGACCAAGAAGAGTACCCTTGGTGACCAAAAAGTGACATTTGTCTGGATTCAATTTCAAACCTGTTTTGAGACATTGCTCAAAAATTTCTTTTAAATTTTCCAAATGGTCATGGAAATCTTGAACTGCTGCCCTCCTATCTGTACCTGAAAATACTGAAAAGTCATCCATGAAAATGCGTAGAAAGGTTGTTAACCATTTGCCCAATATCAGATACATCGTTCTATTAAATGAAGCCGGTGCATTCTTCAAACCAAAAGCCATTCGAGTATAGACATAAGTGCCCCATGGAGTAACAAAGCCTGTTTTGTCCCTATCATCAGGGTGAATAACTATCTGGTTGTAGCCACTAAAACCATCCAAGAAGCTATACAAAGTGTGACCAGCTACTTCTTCAAGTACTTGCTCTGTGAAGGGCTGAGGAAATCCATCTTGAATGATTACGTTTCTCAAAGCACGGAAATCAACACATACTCTTATTTTTCCACTATTTTTCTTGGGTACAATAACCATAGAAGAAAGCCACCTGGAATGTTCTACTGGCACAATTATACCTGCTTCCTCTAGTTTTGTAATTTCCGCTTTTACCGCTTCTGCATACTTCGGATTGAGTCGATATGGCCTACTTCTTACAGGCGCGGCTCCCTCAACTAAGGGTATCCGATGTAACCCAAGCTCTTCTGGTATCCCTGTTAGATCTTTGTAGGACCATGCGAAGACACTTTTATAAGTGAAAAGCAAGGAAGTTACCTTCTGTAGCAAGGAGGATAATGCCACAACCAGGATGCCAAATGGACCATTTGAGGGTTCTCTTCATCCCCTAAATTTACTTCTTGAACCAATGTTTTAGAATTGGTCTTGCTTGAGAAATCATCTCCACTATATGCAGGAGTGGATTTTAATTTATATTCTGCAACATGTTCTTTCATCCATCCTTGAGGTATATCTGCAAAAGGAAGATCTTCTCTGCTCTTAGGTTCATAATCTTCCCTTTCTGATACTTTTTTATTGGTTGCCTCCTCAAAGCTTGTACTTTCCTTCAATTGCTCATTTTCCAACACCTTGTGGTCTTCATAGCCCTTTTCTGTAATTTCCTTATCTGTAACTTCTTCCTCAATTTCATTGATCTCCACTGTGCAACACTCTGCATTTCCCATCATCCAATTTAACAATGTATCATCTTCTTGGGGTAGAGAGGGCATTACCTGAGTATCCACAGTATATCCAGTGGTTTTTCCTGAATCAAATCCTTCTTCCAAGTGTAGTTGCAGTTGGCTATTGGTGCATGTTGAAATCCATAATTTATTTTTCCCCCAATCTTGCAAAGCTTTTGCTTGTCTCAGCCAAGGTCTCCCCAGGAGTAAAGGATAGGAAGTCTCCTGTGGAAGTGTAATAACAACAAAATCCAAAACAAATTGGCAACCCTGTACAATCATCAATACCTTTTCAATAATGCCAAGTGGCGCAACCCGATGTTGATCTGCTAATGTAACCGTGAATGGTCCCAACTTGGTGGGGTTCAATTTCAGCTTCTTCATTGTGAAATCTGGCATCAAATTGATACCAGAGCCTCCATCAATGATCACACCTGTAAGAGCTTCATCCTTTATACAAACTGATAATCTTGAACTTTGGTAGTCTGCTAAGGGTGCAGGAGGAAAATCAACCATGAAACCATCTATACTAGGTGATTGGACCAAGTGAGCTGAGTGTATCATCTTCAGTAAGTCACTTCTTATTTTTGAATCCATCCTTATAAGTTCATATAGACTAACCTTGTGATGAATACCTTTCAAGATCTGTTCAATGTTTACCTCTTGAGTGTTTTCTTGCAGACTGGTTGGTTGACCTTTTAGAGAAGTAGTCATCTTATCATAAGCTCCCTCAATTTCTACCTGGTCCTTCCATCCAGACTCCTTTTCTTCCTCTTTATCTTGCATTCCTTGTTGTTCCCCTCTAAGGTTTGCTGCTGCTTGCCTAGCTCTGGTCATCATGGGCATAGCAGAGGATGAAACAGCATAGGATTGAGTAGTCATACCTTCTACTGGTGGGGAGACTGCAATCATGTGAATTGGAGCAGGACGACCTCTTGGGAAATCTTTGGTAAAATGATCCTTGGCCTCTGGACAATGTTGACAAGGAGGTGCATCTTCTGGAAGAGAACACCTATTTTGCATGTGGTCGTACTCACCACAACGATAACACATCAAAGGTCTATTGTATCTAGGTTTTGCGGGCCGATTCTCCTCTCTATTAGATGTATTTTGAAGTACTAGCATAATATGAATCCAAAGTTTGAGGGTTACCTCTCTGCTGTGTACCCTTGAGGTAATAACAATCTCTGGCTTCATGACCATCTTTTCCACAAAATTGACAGCTTACCTTAATAGGGCAATTAGCATTGGAATGTCCATTGTTGTTACAGATTGTACACCAGATTTGTCTCCTTATATCCTGAGTGGTCTTCAAATCTTCTAACTCTCGGCGAAGTTGGGCCACTTCATCATCAGTTCGACACAGTGGTGGCATGACCTTCTCTTCTTGCTGATTTTGTTGCATCTTCAATGCTTCCAACTCCCTTCTCAGTTGCTCAATAGGATCCAGATCTGCAGCATACTTTGGTTGTGTATCCCCTTCAAAATGTTGCCTTGCTTCTTCAATGCGTGATGCCGCGGCAACAAAATCATTGAGGGTAGCATCCAATCTAAGAGACTCACGAAGCTTTTGTTGAGATGACCTGGGCAGAGCCTTCTCAATCCACTTTTTAACCAAGAAATCACCTGGAGCATGTGGTAGTCGTGCAACAAGTGCTTTTGTTCTAGTGTGAAGTTCATGAAAAGATTCACCTGGTCTTAGCTTCAAATTCTCTAGCTGATCTAGAGCTCTTTCTGAGGAATCACTTGGTCGGAATGTTTGTGAGAATGCCGCCTTCAGAGCCTCCCATGTAGTGAAATGGCCATCTGCATACTGACTATACCATTTATCTGCAAGGCCCTCCAATGTGGATGGAAAGAGCGCCAACATTGCGTCCTCTCTATTCTGGAGACCTCGTCCACGACATAAAGAGATGAATCTCCTCACATGATCATCAGCATCCTCATAAGCTTGTCCCTTGAAGGTAGGGAATTTGATGTTTAATCTGGAGAGCAAATGAGAGAGGTCCTCCATTTGTAGTGGCGTTTCTTCGGACGTATCTGAGGAGAAGTCTAGAGTTCTCCTATACGTCTCTTTTGATAATGGTGTCGCACCCAAATCAATAGATAAATTTAGGGAGGACAGAGGGGAGGTAGGCTCACTAGCCGTGGTTATTGCTAACTTGTTAAGGCTCCTCCGAATACGAAGAGATTCCTTATCTGCTCGTGTATGGGTCATGTACCTATTCGCAATTGCAATAGTGCAAAACACCTATCACAAAAATGCAAGGTCCCACGGGGCGTGCCAAACTATAGAGGAGGTACTGGGGTATCCGCTTTTAATTAAAAGTAGAGAATGAAAATTAACCACATCCAGTACGTCGCCTACTCAAGGGGGGTTCTCTTTAGGGAAGTATACCCTTTAACATTTCTGTGAGCAGGTAGATAACAAGGATTGCACAGAGTGGTACATACTTCAGGAATTATGAACAACAATTGACCAAGGAAGACCGGACACTTCTTGATTCGATTCAGATGATTACAAGATTTATCAAGGAAATGCTTAACAACTAATGCTGAGAGCTTCGTGGCACTTTATGCAGATAAATACAGATCAATACAAATGGTGAAGGTATTGCTCAAGAGAATAGAGCTTAATAAATCCAGGATACTCTCTTACACTATAGTGCTCATAGCCCTTCACTGAGGAGCCTACCCTCTGTATCCACACTACAGAGTAGCTCCTACAATAGGCTTGAAAACCACCAAGTGCAAGAGAGAACTTCTGCACGTATACACGCGTCAATGTGACTCCCAAAAAAAAATGTACCCCAAATGAGCAGAAATCCATTGTTTTATAAGGCCTCAATAGGTCAAGAGGGCCTTGCCGAATCTTCACGTCCACTGATCATGCACCGGTTGATCGCCCAAAATTGGGGGGTAGGTCAAATATTCCACTTGATTTGAGTTGGATCCACAAAAATAGGTAGTCGTCGTGAATGGTTGCTGGCAATTCCAGTTTCTCTTTTAACAATTACCTTTTTATCTTTTCACTTGCCATCTGAGTCCCTTTTATTATGCAGTTTGGGAGATTGGGATGACAGGTGGGGTAGCATCACTACTAGTAAGCCCATGTACTTCTTCATTTACCATAGTCTCCTGCAGCTTGGTGGAAGTTCACGCCCTTGGCCTTTCCAATCAACTTCTCCTGCTGTATCACGAACATGTCTTCATTATTGTGACGGCCAGAAGATCATCCTTCTGGAAGATGCCAACAAGAGTTCTGTCCCTCCACACAAGGAGGTTCACCCGATCCTCCTTGGAACATTCGATTGGCCTCTAGTCCCGAATCAACTCAACCCGTGTGTATACTGACCATCTAGTCATGTAAATCAAATGCTTTGCCTCAATAATTGCTTTATTAATATCCTCCCATCATTTCTGACTATCTACCATCACCAAGATGTGCGTGAAGGTATGAGTGCGAGTGTGTATGGGTGTGTGTGTATGTGGGAGGGTGTGTGCGGAAGGGTGTGTGTGTGTGTGAGTATATGTGAGTTGTGTGTGTGTTTTGAGGGTGTGTGTGTGTGGGTACGGGTGTGTGTGTGTATTTGGACGAGTGTGAGAGTGTGAGGGTGTATGTGTGAGGGAGTGTATATATGTGTGGGTGTAGGTTTATATGTAAAGGTGTGTTTGTGTGCATGTGTGTGTGTTATTGTTCATGTGTGAGTGGGTGTGCATCTGTGTGTATGTGAGGATGTGTGTGTGCATATATGTGTGCGTGGTGGTGTGTGCATGCGAGGGGGGGGTGGCGGAGGGCTCAGAAGGGGGTGCGGGTGGTAGCGGGGGGGGATGGTGGTGAGGGGAGGGGAGGGGGGCTGTGGGGATGGAGGTGAGGGGAGGGGAGGGGGGCTGTGGGGATGGCGGTGAGGGTAGGGGAGGGGGGCTGTGGGGATGGCGGTGAGGGGAGGGGAGGGGGGTGAGGGGATGGCAGTGAGGGGAGGGGAGGGGGGCTGTGGGGATGGCGGTGAGGGGAGGGGAGGGGGGCTGTGGGGATGGCGGTGAGGGGAGGGGAGGGGGGCTGTGGAGATGGCGGTGAGGGGAGGGGAGGGGGGCTGTGGGGATGGCGGTGAGGAGGGGGGAGGGGGTTGGCGGGGCTGTGGGGGGTGGTGAGGGAAGAGAGAGTGGGAAGGGGAGAGAGAGGGAGAGGGAGAAAAAAGGGGGGGGGAGGGGGCGCGCTGGGCTGAGGGGGGCTGTGGGGGGAAAAGGAGATGGCGGTGAGGGGAGGGGAGGGGGGCTGTGGGGATGGCGGTGAGGGGAGGGGAGGGGGGCTGTGGGGATGGCGGTGAGGGGAGGGGAGGGGCTGGGAGGGGGTTGGCGGGGCTATGGGGAGGGGAGGGGGGCTGTGGGGATGGCGGTGAGGGGAGGGGAGGGGGGTGAGGGGATGGCGGTGAGGGGAGGGGAGGGGGGCTGTGGGGATGGCGGTGAGGGGAGGGGAGGGGGGCTGTGGGGATGGCGGTGAGGGGAGGGGAGGGGGGTGAGGGGATGGCGGTGAGGGGAGGGCAGGGGGGCTGTGGGGATGGCGCTCAGGGGAGGGGAGGGGGGGCTGTGGGGATGGCGCTGAGGGGAGGGGAGGGGGGCTGTGGGGATGGCGGTGAGGGGAGGGGAGGGGGGCTGTGGGGATGGCGGTGAGGAGGGGGGAGGGGGTTGGCGGGGTTGTGGGGGGTGGTGAGGGGAGAGAGAGAGGGAAGGGGAGAGAGAGGGAGAGGGAGAAAAAGGGGGGGGGCACGCTGGGCTGAGGGGGGCCGTGGGGGGAAAAGGAGATGGCGGTGAGGGGAGGGGAGGGGGGCTGTGGGGATGGCGGTGAGGGGAGGGGAGGGGGGTGAGGGGATGGCGTTGAGGGGAGGGGAGGGGGGCTGTGGGGATGGCGGTGAGGGGAGGTGAGGGGGTGGGAGGGGGTTGGCGGGGCTATGGGGGGTGGTGGGCTGCGGGGGGCACGCGGGGCTACGGGCGGAGAGATAGCAGGGGGTGGTGGGGTGGGCAGCGGGGATGGCGGGGGAAGAGAGAGAAGAAGGGGGGAAAAGAGAGAGAGAGAGAGAGAGAGAGAGAGAGAGAGAGAGAGAGAGAGAGAGAGAGAGAGAGAGAGAGAGAGAGAGAGAGAGAGAGAGAGAGAGAGAGAGAGAGAGAGAGAGAGAGAGAGAGAGAGAGAGAGAGAGAGAAAGAAAGGACGAGAAGGCGGGGAGAGAGAAGGAAGAGAGAGGGGGAGAGAGGGAAGAGAGAAATAGAGAGAGAGAGAGAGAGAGAGAGAGAGAGAGAGAGAGAGAGAGAGAGAGAGAGAGAGAGAGAGAGAGAGAGAGAGAGAGAGAGAGAGAGAGAGAGAAAGAGAGAAAGAAAGAAAGAAAGGGAGAAAGAAAGGGAAATTAAGAGAGAGAGGGAAGTCGAAAGAGAAGAGAGAGGGAAAAGAGAGAGAGAGTGAAAGAAGGAGAGAGAAGGTAGCACAGAGAGAGATACAAAGAGAGAGATCGAGAGAATAAGTAAACGAGAGATAAATAATCAACGGAAATGAAAGCAACCATCCGCCTGGAGTGCCGAAAGCACCAACTTCAATATGAAAGCACCAACTGCCCAGACACAATTATGTCCAAGAAATAGAACGGAACATTCCCTGAGGCTACATCTGAGAGCTCTCCTCTCAATCTCTTTCTCTTCCAACTTCCCGGACTTCATGCTCAGAATGCCAGTGAGTTCTGACCTCTACAGCAGGCTTAGACATAAAAATAGATGTATTGAAGAAATAGCAAAAGCCTTGATGGCTGAGAAAAATGTGCATCCTTTTTACTGGGTAGAAGCTCTAAAAATTGCTCTATACATCATGAATAGAACTTTAATGAATAGGTTAAGTCAAGTTACACTTGAATAGACATTTACAGGTAAAAATCCAAACTTATGGCATCTGAAAGTATTCGGCTATAATACAAATTCCTGATGAGTAGCGCATGAACTTTGATACCAAAGCACAAAAATATACCTTCATTGTATAAGTTGCTACATAATCTAGTTCTCTATCTTTAATGTGTCTTTATTGACTATAATTATGAATTTTGATCTCACTCTTTTTCTCAATTTTAACTTGATTATTGAAAGAACTTGGAGAAGCTTGTAGGAGGTAGAACAGTGAGTTGCAAAGCGACGAAGTTTGGTCCAGCCAACCGGCACAAGACCAGCCCTTGCGCTTATGCAAACTCAAATAGAGCTTATAGGCATGTGAGAAGAGCAATAAAATGCAGTATGTACTTTGGAGCATGAAAGAGAGAGTCGATACAAAACAAATAGGTTCACGCATCGACTAGCTAAAAAAACTTACTATCTTTGGAAGAGACAATGATCTTCAAATGCTCATAACAACCAGCATGCTTACAATTATAAGAAAAAAATTTATGGGAGTGATACACATAGTTTTGAGTGTATATAATGCACAAAAGCATAAGGAATAAGCAAAATATGATATAGGAATGAATCAAACACTCAATGATGGTACTTCCTATTTTTTAGGAATACATAGAGATTGACCCTGAGATAGAAAAAGTAAGATGTCTCCCAATCTATTGAATCAAATGCCATCCAAACTTATAGGTGTAAACTAGACACCAGTACCTTTCCAATGAGTCATATAGCATCCAATTTTAAGCTTGCTAGAGAGATCCGCAACCTCTGCAAGATTATTGTTCGTGAATAAGATGATGTAAAGAAATCAAGGAGCAAGACATGTTGATATATTTAGGTACTGATGTGTGTGAACACACTAGGACCGTCAGGGCACTTTTTTCCCTCTTTAGGAGTTCCCCCCCCCTTGTATGTACGCCTATTGCCCTAATGGGCTACTTATCTTTGTACATTCTCTAGTAATACATTCAGTATTGTGTGTTGTGCTCCAAGCTTCTTCTTCTTCCTTGTGCTTTTTATGTGCTTCCGTAGATGTCTAACTCCAACAATTGCTATCAAAGCAGGTCGTCTCTTCATGTAGGACGCCGTCGACACTCCATTTGCAGTCTCAAAATCAAAAAAACGGTGAGCATACTCAGTGTGTTTTAGCTCGTTTTGGCCTCCAAATGCAGGATCGTAGTGCTTATGTAGGCTATTTCGTCTTTTTGTCCCAAAGGTATATACTAGATTCTGTTCGCGAGTATAAGCATCTTGAAGTCTGCTATAGGTCTAGCAGAATTCGTCTAGGTAGTTCTGTTCAACTTTATGAGATACAATCAATTTTTTGCATCCAGGTATTTTAGTCACTGGCCATGGCTAAAAGTAGTGATGTATTCCGTATGTTGGCTGTTGAGGATAAGTTGGATGGTACCAACTACGTGTTATGGGCTTATATGATGCCACATGTGTTGGTTGCAAATGGACTATGGAACATTGTGTAGGGTGTCGAAAAATGTCCTATCACACCTGCAACTGTTACAATTGCAGGTACTGAAGCTAATGAAGAAGGTGTCAAAGATGATGATATTCTGCAAATTCCTGTTCGTGCTATGGTTTTTGTTGCACCTACTATAGAGCAGATTCGATCGGATGGTAGAGATGCCTAAGCACATGCATTGATAGCTTTGTCTATCAAACATTCCATTATTCCTCACATTCACTCTTGCAAAATAGCTACCACATTGTACCAAGCTAGGAATGAGGCTCATGTTGCTTACCTCCAAGAAGAGTTGGAGAGTGAGCACATGAATGAAGGTGATTCTATGGATAGATTTCTAATGAAGATCAAAGACTTTAAGGAACACTTGATTTCTGTTGATGAGGTTATACCAGATAGCTTACTTGTGTAGACAGTTCTGAATGGTTTTCCTGATTCATATGAGATTTTTGCTTCTACTCTTCGGTTGATGATCAAAGGTAATCCAAATGCCTTATCATTTGAGGAGTTAGTCTCTATTGTGTTGTAGGAAGATCAATCCAGGCAGAATACGTCCATTATGCGAGTTGTAGATCAAGCTTTCTTGACTAGTCAGAAGGGCAAAGGAAGATGGAGCTCTTCAACTAGTAAGCAGAAATCTCCTAATTTTGCATATTCGAAGAAGGAAGATAAAGATGAGAAGAAATCACAAAAGCAGAAATTGTTTTGTAAGTATTGTAAAGGGAATGATCATATCCTAAAGAACTGTCCAAAACTGGCTGCTAAAGAGGCAAAGAAGAAAGAGTTTGGAATGGTTGTCAACAGTCAGGCTTTACGACATAGTTTCTGGCTTGAGGCTGTCATGTGTGTAGCATATGTACTAAAAATTTTTCCCACTAAAGCACTATAGTATATCACTCCATACGAGGCTTGGAATGACCATAAGCCATTTGTTGCTCATTGTAGAGGAGGTACTGGGGTATCCGCTTTTAACAAAGGTAGAGAATGAAGATTAAACACGTCCAGTACGTCGCCTACTCAAGGGGGGTTCTCTTTAGGGAAGTATACCCTCTAACATTTCTATGAGCAGGTAGATAACACGGATTGCAGAGAGTGATAAATACTTCAGAAAATGTGAACAACAAATGACCAAGGAAGACCAATCACTTCTTGATTTGACTCAGATGATTACAAGGTTGGTCAGATGCTCAAAAGTGCAGGCTTAGAAAGCTAACATGCCATCCTAGAAATAAATAAGCTCAATGCACAGAATCTTCTCATCAGCTTAAGGGCTAATTACATGCAGTCTAACTCAGGACAATACAACAGTGGAATTTCTCAAGAGAATAGGGGTTAATCAACACACTGACTCACAGAAAGGAAGATAAATCCAAGCTACTCTCTTACTCTATAGTGCTCATAGCCCTTCACTGTGAAGCCTACCCTCTGTATACACGACAGAGTAGCTCCCCCAGTAGACCTGAAACCACCAAGTGCAAGAGAGGTCTTCTGCACGTATACTCACGGCAAAGTGACTCCAAAAAAAATGTACCAAAAAGTGTGTACCCAAATGAGCACAAATCCCTTGTTTATATAGGCCTCTATAGGCCAAGAGAGCCTAGCCGAATCTTCACGTCCACTGATCACGCGCCGGTTAATTGCCCAAGATTGAAGGGGTAGGTCAACTATTCCACTTGATTTGAATTAGATCCCCAAAGATAGGTAGTTACCGTGAATGGTTGGTGGCAAAAAGCTATTCCGTGCTTCCACTGCGTCCACTTCATACCTTTATCCCATACCGTCATAGGATTGGTGACTAATAAATCATTTCCAGTAATTTGAACTTGCTTTGCCAATCATCCTGGTCATAGGGCTCGATCGACACAATAGGTTACTTCTTTAAAAATCCCGTCCATATTCCTTCTTCTTGGCACTCTTTAGATTAGGGTATATTTCTGAGGGCGTGCTTTACTTCATAGTCTTGCTGAAGGAAGAGGTCCCAGAGATGTGTATAATTGTGGGTGTGCATATGCAAAAATGTGTGTGTGGGTGTATATGTGTATGTGGGAGAGTGCGTGTGTTGCATGTGTGTGTGCGAGTGAGAATGTGTGATAGTAAGTGTGTGAGTGTGTGTTGAGTGGGGGGAGTGTGCATATGTAAGGGTGTGTGTGTGTGCCAGTGGAAGTGAGTGTGGGTGGTTAAGTGTGAAAGTGTGTGTGTGTGTGCATTTGTGTGTATGTGAGTGTGAAGGGGTGTGTGTGAGTGCATGTATGTGGTTGTGTATATGTGGGATTGGGTGCGTGAGGGGGCAAGGGGGGGGGGGCACGGGGGGGTGAGAGGGGGTTTTGAGGGATGACACGGGGTGGGGCGGAGGCCATGGCGGAAGAGGGGTAGAGGAGAGAGGGGAGGAGGCATGCGGAAGGGGAGGGTGCAGGAGAGGGGAGTGCGGAGGATAGGGGAGGGCGGAGGGCAGAGGATAGGGGAGGGCGGAGGGCGGAGGATAGGGGAGGGCGGAGGGCGGAGGATAGGGGAGGCGGAGGGCGGAGGGCGGGGGATAGGGGAGGGCGGAGGGCGGAGGATAGGGGAGGGCGGAGGGCGGAGGATAGGGGAGGGCGGAGGATAGGGGAGGGCGGAGGGCGGAGGATAGGGGAGGTGGAGGGTGGAGGATAGGGGAGGGCGCGGAGGCGGGGGCGGGGTGGGAGTGTGAGAGGTAGAGAGATAGAGAGAGGCGAAGAGAGAGGGGGCTAGGGGTTGGGCTGCAGGGCGGAGTGGGAGGGAACCGGGCGGAGGCGGGGGCGGCTTGCGGGCTGCGGGTGGGCGGAGGCTAGCGGGCGGGAGTGTGAGAGGTAGAGAGATAGAGAGAGGGGAAGAGAGAGGGGGTGTGAGGGGGTGGGATGCGGGTAGAGAGATAGAGAGAGGGGAAGAGAGAGGGGGTGTGAGGGGGTGGGCTGCGGGGCGGAGCGGGAGGAAACTGGGCGGAGGCGGGGGCGGCTTGTGGGCTGCGGGTGGGTGGAGGCCATCGGCCGGGGAAGGAGAGAGAAAGGAGGGGGAAGAGAGAGGGGAAGGGAGAGAGGGAGGAGGAAAGAGAGAGAGAGAGAGAGGGGAAGAGAGGGGGAGAGAGAAAGTGAGGCGGGGGCGGAGGCGGAGTGTGTGAGGGGCAGGGGCGGAGGCGGAGAAAGTGAGGGGCGGGGGCGGAGGCGGAGTGTATGAGGGGCGGGGGGCGGAGGGCGGTTGAGGAGAGAGAGAGAGAGAGAGAGAGAGAGAGAGAGAGAGAGAGAGAGAGAGAGAGAGAGAGAGAGAGAGAGAGAGAGAGAGAGAGAGAGAGAGAGAGAGAGAGAGAAATTGGGAGAGAGAGAAAGGGGAAGAGAGAGAAGGGGAGAGAGAGAGGGGTTCATCCGCGGGAAAGGAGAGAAATAGAGAGAGAGTGAGAGAAGAAAGAGAGAGGGAGAGAGAGAGAGAAAGAGAGAGAGAGAGAGGGAGAGAGAGAGAAAAATTGGGAGAGAGAGAAAGGGGAAGAGAGAGAAGGGGAGAGAGAGAGGGGTTCATCCACGGGAAAAGAGAGAAATAGAGAGAGAGTGAGAGAAGAAAGAGAGAGGGAGAGAGAGAGAGAGAAAGAGAGAGAGAGAGGGAGAGAGAGAGAGAGAGAAGGATTGGGAGAGAGAGAAAGGGGAAGAGAGAGAAGGGGAGAGAGAGAGGGGTTCATCCGCGGGAAAAGAGAGAAATAGAGAGAGAGTGAGAGAAGAAAGAGAGAGGGAGAGAGAGAGAGAGAGAGAAAGAGAGAGAGAGAGGGAGAGAGAGAGAGAAGGACAGAAAGAAAGAAAGAAAGAAAGAGGGGACGGGAGAGAGAGAAAGAGAAATGGAGAGGCATGCGGCCAGTGGGGAGAGAGAGAAAGAGGAAGTTAGAGAGAAAGAAGGGGAAAAGAGGGGTGCTACAAGGATGAAGCCACCAAAGATACTCATTTGACTGAGTGACTTGGCCTGTCATCATAGATAGGATTTCCACTTACTTTCAACATCTCGAGTGTCATGGTAGTGTATCATCACTCCAAAACTTTTAATCATATAGACAAGATATCTTCTTCTTAAGGTGTTACTCCATTCCGATCATCACTGCTAGCAGACTGAAACCATAAGTTGAACACACTGTCAGTAGAAAAGCTCAAAAAAGCCCGATAGAGAGAGAGATCTACAGTCCCCCACATCAAGCTTTTGCACCGTCCCTGGTGCAATTTCTCTCTTATTGTATTCATTTCAATGAGATCTGGTTATACTGCAATTACTGAAAAGAACACGGTATGTACAAGGGATAAAGTGCTTCCATTTTGACTTAATTCAGGTACTTCTTCACCCTGGAGACGTTGACGAGGGGCATCCTTTTACCCTGCAGATCTTCCAGATGCATTGCACCATGTGGCAATACCTTGAGAACCTTATATGGTCCTGTCCATTTGGGTGCCAATTTAGTTGGAATTGTCGGAACTTGATGCACTAAAACCATGGACCCTTCCTGAACTTCATTGGATCTCAGAAACCTGTCATGCAATCTCTTGCGCTCTTCTTGTGTCACCAGAAGTTTCTGCATTGCCCCTTCTCTGTACTCTTCTAATGCCACCAATCTCTGAATGGGGGGTTGTATGCCAATGGTTTTGATTCCTATTTCCTTTCTGATAATAAACTCAAATGGTGCCAATGCCTCTTTCCCATATACTAACCGAAATGGAGTCTCGCCTGTGGTTCCCCTCTTCGTGGTTCTGAAAGCCCAAATTGCACCAATCAGTGCTAGCGGCCAAGAGCTTTGATGATCGAAAGATAATTTGCGAACCAATCCAATCAAAATCTTATTGGAACTCTCTGCTTGGCCATTTGCCCTTGGATAATAGGCACAAGACTTTTTATGGAAGATTTTGTACCTGTCAAATATAAACTGGAGCAATTGATTTACAAAATGTGTGCCCCTATCACTAGTAATTTCCAGTGGGCAACCAAATCTTGAGAAAATACGTTTATACATAAATTTAGCTACTATTAAAGCCGTGCCGTCCACAGTAGCTTTAGCCTCTATCCATTTAGTGGCATAGCATGTGGCCATCAAAATATACTTTTTACCTCCAGGTTGGCCAATTGGACTAATTGGTCCTATGAAATCAAGACCCCATCGTTCAAATGGAAGCCATCTAGTAGATATGACTAACGGTTGGAAATTCAATCTTGTTGGTGCGGGAGCACACCTCTGGCAGATGTGGCATTCTTTAGAAAACTTGATTGCATCCTTGAAAATATGAGGCCACCATAAACCTTTGTGGATGATTCTATGAGCCAATTCTTCCCCCCTTAGATGTCCTTCACTGTGTGCAGCTTCCAGCAGAAGATTTACCTCTTCTGGATAGACACACCTTCTCAATATATCATCCTGACAGTATTTATATAAATTTCCATTTACAAGAGAATATGTTTTGGTTTTCAGGAGCAATCTTCTCTTTTCTACAGGTGTCAAGTGTTCTGGGATCTTTCCAGTAGTGAGAACATGAAGAATTTCATCATACCAACCGGTCCGGATTGCTACTAGAAAAAGATTGCTATCCACCAATTCGTCATTAATACCTGTTGCCTTTTCGCTCATTGCCGTCCTGGACACTTGATCTGCCATGTAGTGCTCTTTTCCTGGCTTAATATGAATATCAAAATTAAATTCTTGAAATAGGAGTAACCATCTCCAAATCCTTCCAGCTACTCTAGGCTTGTTTATCAAATATTTCAAAGGCTGATGATCAGAAATAACAATGAAATGTACACCAAGGAGATAATGTCGAAACTTCTGAAGGGCAAATACAATAGCCAAACCTTCTCTTTCCGTTGTACTCTAATTCCTTTCAGCTTGGTTGAGTAGTCTGCTTGCATAAGAGATAGGTCTATCCACTTTGTGAGATGATGGTTGAGCTAGAACTGCACCAACAGCATGAAGACTAGCATTTGTATGCACATGAAATTCCAATGACCAATTAGGAACACTTAAAAGTGGAGCAGTACATAGCCTTAACTTTAGTTCACAAAATGCTTTGTCAGCTTCAGCACTCCATGAGAAAGGGATCTTTTTACTGGTAAGCCTTGACAAGGGCTTAGCAATTTCCGAATACATCCTAATGAATCTTCTGTGATACCCTACATGGCCCAAGAAACTTTGCACTTCCTTTGGGCTTTGTGGAATTGGCATGGAGAGAATAGCTGTAACCTTTGCAGGATCAACAGTTATGCCTTCAGCAGATACTATGTGACCAAGAAGAGTGCCCTTAGTGACCAAAAAGTGACATTTATCAGGATTCAATTTCAAACCTGTTTTGAGACATTGCTCAAAAATTTCTTTTAGATTTTCCAAATGGTCATGGAAATCTTGAACTGCCGCCCTTCTATCTGTACCTGAAAATACTGAAAAGTCATCCATGAAAATGCGTAGAAAGGTTGTTAACCATTTGCCCAATATCAGATACATCGTTCTATTAAATGAAGCCGGTGCATTCTTCAAACCAAAAGCCATTCGAGTATAGACATAAGTGCCCCAGGGAGTGACAAAGGCTGTTTTGTCCCTATCATCAGGATGGATCACTATCTGATTGTAGCCACTAAAACCATCCAAGAAACTATACAAAGTGTGACCAGCTACTTCTTCAAGTACTTGCTCTGTGAAGGGCTGAGGAAATCCATCTTGAATAGTCACTTTATTCAAAGCACGAAAATCAACACATACTCTTATTTTTCCGCTATTTTTCTTGGGCACAGTAACCATAGAGGAGAGCCACTTGGAATGTTCTACTGGCACAATTATACCTGCTTCCTCTAGTTTTGTAATCTCTGCCTTTACCGCCTCTGCATACTTTGGATTGAGTCGATATGGCCTACTTCTTACAGGCGCAGCTCCCTCAACCAAGGGTATCCGATGTAATCCAAGCTCTTCTGGTATTCCTGTTAGATCTTTGTAGGACCATGCGAAGACACTTTTGTAAGTAAAGAGCAAAGAAGTTACCTTCTGTAGTAAATTAGGATAATGCCACAACCAGGATGCCAAATGGACTACTTGAGGGTTCTCTTCATCCCCTAAATTTACTTCTTGAACCAATGTTTCAGGAGTATTATTGCTTGAGAAATCATCTCCACTATATGCAGGAGTGGATTTTAATTTATATTCTGCAACATGTTCTTTCATCCAACCTTGAGGTATATCTGCAAAAGGAAGATCTTCTCTGCTCTTAGGTTCATAATCTTCCCTCTCTGATATTGTTTTATTGGTTGCCTCCTCAAAGATTGTATTTTCCTTCAATTGCTCATTTTCCAACACCTTGTGGTCTTCGTTGCCCTTTTCTATAATTACTTTATCTACAACTTCTTCCTCAATTTCATTGATCTCTACTGTGCAACACTCTGCACTTCCCATCATCCAATTTAACAATGTATCATCTTCTTGGGGTATAGAGGGCATTACCTGAGTATCCACAGTATATCCAGTGGTTTTTCCTGAGTCGCATCCTTCTTCCAAATGTAATTGTAGTTGGCTATTGGTGCTTGTTGAAATCCATAGTTTGTTTTTTCCCCAATCTTGCAAAGCTTTTGCTTGTCTCAGCCAAGGTCTCCCCAACAGCAAAGGATAGGAAGTCTCTTGTGGAAGTGCAATAACAACAAAATCCAACACAAAGTGGCAACCCTGTACTACCATCAATACCTTTTCAATAATGCCAAGTGGCGCAACCCGATGTTGATCTGCCAATGTAACCGTGAATGGTGCCAACTTGGTGGGGTTCAATTTCAGCTTCTTCATTGTAAAATCTGGCATCAAATTGATACCAGAGCCTCCATCTATGATCACACCTGTAAGAGCTTCATCCTTTATACAAACTGATAATCTCGAACTTTGGTAGTCTGCTAAGGGTGCAGGAGGAAAATCAACCATGAAACCATCTATACTAGGTGATTGGACCAAGTGAGCAGAGTGTATAATCTTTAACAAATCACTTATTATTTGTGAATCCATCCTTATAAGTTCATAGAGACTAATCTTGTGATGAATACCTTTCAAGATCTATTCAATGTTTACCTCCTGAGTATTTTCTTGTAGACGTGTTGGTTGGCCCCTTAGAGAAGTAGTCATTTCTTCATAAGCTCCTTCAATTTCCACTTGGTCCTTCCATCCAGACTTCTTTTCTTCCTCTTTATCCTGAATTCCTTGTTGTTCCCCCCTAAGGTTTGTTGCTGCTTGCCTAGCTCTGGTCATCATGGGCATAGCAGAGGATGAAACAGCATAGGATTGAGTAGTCATACCTTCTACTGGTGGGGAGACTGCAATCATGTGAATTGGAGCAGGACGACCTCTTGGGCAATCTTTGGTATAATGATCCTTGGCCTCTGGACAATGTTGACAAGGAGGTGCATCTTCTGGGAGGGAACACCTATTTTGCATGTGGCCGTACTCACCACAACGATAGCACATCAAAGGTCTATTATATCTAGGCTTTGCAGGCCTATTCTCCTCTCTGTTAGGTGTATTTGAAGTACTAGCATAGTATGAATCCAAAGTTTGAGGGTTACCTCTCTGCTGTGTACCCTTGAGGTAGTAGCAATCTCTGGCTTCATGACCATCTTTTCCACAAAATTGACAGCTTACCTTAATAGGGCAATTAGCATTGGAATGTCCATTGTTGTTACAGATTGTACACCAAATTTGTCTCCTTATATCTTGAGTGGTCTTCAAGTCTTCTAACTCTCGGCGAAGTTGGGCTACTTCATCATCAGTGCTACGCAGTGGTGGCAAGACCTTCTCTTCTTGTTGATTTTGTTGCATCTTCAATGCTTCCAATTCCCTTCTCAGTTGCTCAATAGGATCCAGATCTGCAGCATACTTTGGTTGTGTATCCCCTTCAAAATGTTGCCTTGCTTCTTCAATGCGTGATTCTGCGGCAACAAAATCGTTGAGGGTGGCATCCAATCTAAGAGACTCACGAAGCTTCTGCTGAGATGACCTGGGCAGAGCCTTCTCTATCCACTTTTTAACCAAAAAGTCACCTGGGGCATGTGGCAGACGTGCAACAAGTGCTTTTGTTCTAGTGTGAAGTTCATGAAAAGATTCACCTGGTCTTAGCTTCAAATTCTCTAGCTGATCTAGAGCTCTTTCCGAGGAATCACTTGGTCGGAATGTCTGTGAGAACGCCGCCTTCAAAGCCTCCCATGTAGTGAAATGGCCATCTCCATATTGACTATACCATTTATTTGCAAGACCCTCCAATGTGGATGGAAAAAGTGCCAGCATTGCATCCTCTCTATTTTGCAGACCTCTTCCACGGCATAAAGAGATAAATCTCCTCACATGATCGTCCGCATCTTCATATGCATGTCCCTTAAAGGTAGGGAACTTGATGTTTAATCTGGAGAGCAAATGAGAAAGATCCTCCATTTGGACTGGTGTCTCTTCTGACGTATCTGACGAGAAGTCTAGAGTTCTCCTATACCCTTCGTTTGACAATGGTGTCGCACCCAAATCAATAGATAAATTTAGGGAGGACAGAGGGGAGGTAGACTCACTAGCCGTGGTTATTGCTAACTTGTTAAGGCTCCTTCGAACACGAAGAGATTCCTTATCTACTCGTGTATGGGTCATGTACCTATTCGCAATTGCAATAGGGAAAAACACCTCTCACAGAAATGCAAAGGTCCCACCGGGCGTACCAAACTATAGAGGAGGTACTGGGGTATCCGCTTTTAACAAAGGTAGAGAATGAAGATTAAACACGTCCAGTACGTCGCCTACTCAAGGGGGGTTCTCTTTAGGGAAGTATACCCTTTAACATTTCTGTGAGCAGGTAGATAACACGGATTGCACAGAGTGATAAATACTTCAGAAAATGTGAACAACAAATGACCAAGGAAGACCAATCACTTCTTGATTTGACTCAGATGATTACAAGGTTGGTCAGATGCTCAAAAGTGCAGGCTTAGAAGGCTAACATGCCATCCTAGAAATAAATAAGCTCAATGCACAGAATCTTCTCATCAGCTTAAGGGCTAATTACATGCAGTCTAACTCAGGACAATACAACAGTAGAATTTCTCAAGAGAATAGGGGTTAATCAACACACTGACTCACAGAAAGGAAGATAAATCCAAGCTACTCTCTTACTCTATAGTGCTCATAGCCCTTCACTCTGAAGCCTACCCTCTGTATACACGACAGAGTAGCTCCCCCAGTAGACTTGAAACCACCAAGTGCAAGAGAGGTCTTCTGCACGTATACTCACGGCAAAGTGACTCCAGAAAAAATGTACCAAAAAGTTTGTACCCAAATGAGCACAAATCCCTTGTTTATATAGGCCTCTATAGGCCAAGAGAGCCTAGCCGAATCTTCACGTCCACTGATCACGTGCCGGTTAATTTCCCAAGATTGAAGGGGTAGGTCAACTATTCCACTTGATTTGAATTAGATCCCCAAAGATAGGTAGTTACCGTGAATGGTTGGTGGCAAAAAGCTATTCCCCGCTTCCACTGCGTCCACTTCATACCTTTATCCCATACCGTCATAGGATTGGTGACTAATAAATCATTTCCAGTAATTTGAACTTGTTTTGCCAATCATCCTGGTCATAGGGCTCGATCGACACAATAGGTTACTTCTTTAAAAATCCCGTCCATATTCCTTCTTCCTGGCACTCTTTAGATTAGGGTATATTTCTGAGGGCGTGCTTTACTTCATAGTCTTGCTGAAGGAAGAGGTCCCAGAGATGTGTATAATTGTGGGTGTGCATATGCAAAAATGTGTGTGTGGGTGTATATGTGTATGTGGGAGAGTGCGTGTGTTGCATGTGTGTGTGCGAGTGAGAATGTGTGATAGTAAGTGTGTGAGTGTGTGTTGAGTGGGGGGAGTGTGCATATGTAAGGGTGTGTGTGTGTGCCAGTGGAAGTGAGTGTGGGTGGTTAAGTGTGAAAGTGTGTGTGTGTGTGCATTTGTGTGTATGTGAGTGTGAAGGGGTGTGTGTGAGTGCATGTATGTGGTTGTGTATATGTGGGATTGGGTGCGTGAGGGGGCAAGGGGGGGGGCCACGGGGGGTTGAGAGGGGGTTTTGAGGGATGAGACGGGGTGGGGCGGAGGCCATGGCGGAAGAGGGGTAGAGGAGAGAGGGGAGGAGGCATGCGGAAGGGGAGGGTGGAGGAGAGGGGAGTGCGGAGGATAGGGGAGGGCGGAGGGCGGAGGATAGGGGAGGGCGGAGGGTGGAGGATAGGGGAGGGCGGAGGGCGGAGGATAGGGGAGGCGGAGGGCGGAGGGCGGAGGGCGGAGGGCGGGGGATAGGGGAGGGCGGAGGGCGGAGGATAGGGTAGGCGGAGGGTGCAGGATAGGGGAGGGCGGAGGGCGGAGGATAGGGGAGGCGGAGGGCGGAGGGCGGAGGATAGGGGAGGGCGGAGGGCGGAGGATAGGGGAGGGCGGAGGGCGGAGGATAGGGGAGGGCGGAGGGCGGAGGATAGGGGAGGCGGAGGGCAGAGGATAGGGGAGGGCGGAGGGCAGAGGATAGGGGAGGCGGAGGGCGGAGGATAGGGGAGGGCGCGGAGGCGGGGGCGGGGTGGGAGTGTGAGAGGTAGAGAGATAGAGAGAGGGGAAGAGAGAGGGGGCTAGGGGTTGGGCTGTGGGGCGGAGTGGGAGGGAATCGGGCGGAGGCGGGGGCGGCTTGCAGGCTGCGGGTGGGCGGAGGCCAGCGGGCGGGAGTGTGAGAGGTAGAGAGATAGAGAGAGGGGAAGAGAGAGGGGGTGTGAGGGGGTGGGCTGCAGGTAGAGAGATAGAGAGAGGGGAAGAGAGAGGGGGTGTGAGGGGGTGGGGTGCGGGGCGGAGCGGGAGGAAACTGGGCGGAGGCTGGGGCGGCTTGCGGGCTGCGGGTGGGTGGAGGCCATCGGCCGGGGAAGGAGAGAGAAAGGAGGGGGAAGAGAGAGGGGAAGGGAGAGAGGGAGGAGGAAAGAGAGAGAGAGAGAGGGGAAGAGAGGGGGAGAGAGAAAGTGAGGCGGGGGCGGAGGTGGAGTGTGTGAGGGGCGGGGGCGGAGGCGGAGAAAGTGAGGGGCGGGGGCAGAGGCGGAGTGTGTGAGGGGCGGGGGGCGGAGGGCGGTTGAGGAGAGAGAGAGAGAGAGAGAGAGAGAGAGAGAGAGAGAGAGAGAGAGAGAGAGAGAGAGAGAGAGAGAGAGAGAGAGAGAGAGAGAGAGAGAGAGAGATAGACAGAGAGAGAGAGAGAGAGAGAGAGAGAGAGAGAGAGAGATAAATTGGGAGAGAGAGAAAGGGGAAGAGAGAGAAGGGGAGAGAGAGAGGGGTTCATCCGCAGGAAAAGAGAGAAATAGAGAGAGAGTGAGAGAAGAAAGAGAGAGGGAGAGAGAGAGAGAAAGAGAGAGAGAGGGAGAGAGAGAGAAAAATTGGGAGAGAGAGAAAGGGGAAGAGAGAGAAGGGGAGAGAGAGAGGGGTTCATCTGCGGGAAAAGAGAGAAATAGAGAGAGAGTGAGAGAAGAAAGAGAGAGGGAGAGAGAGAGAAAGAGAGAGAGAGAGGGAGAGAGAGAGAGAGAGAGAAGGATTGGGAGAGAGAGAAAGGGGAAGAGAGAGAAGGGGAGAGAGAGAGGGGTTCATCCGCGGGAAAAGAGAGAAATAGAGAGAGAGTGAGAGAAGAAAGAGAGAGGGAGAGAGAGAGAGAAAGAGAGAGAGAGAGGGAGAGAGAGAGAGAGAGAAGGACAGAAAGAAAGAAAGAAAGAAAGAGGGGACGGGAGAGAGAGAAAGAGAAATGGAGAGGCATGCGGCCAGTGGGGAGAGAGAGAAAGAGGAAGTTAGAGAGAAAGAAGGGGAAAAGAGGGGTGCTACAAGGATGAAGCCACCAAAGATACTCATTTGACTGAGTGACTTGGCCTGTCATCATAGATAGGATCTCCACTTACTTTCAACATCTCCAGTGTCATGGTAGTGTATCATCACTCCAAAACTTTTAATCATATAGACAAGATATCTTCTTCTTAAGGTGTTACTCCATTCCGATCATCACTGCTAGCAGACTGAAACCATAAGTTGAACACACTGTCAGTAGCAAAGCTCAAAAAAGCCCGATAGAGAGAGAGATCTACACTCATCTGCGGGTTTTTGGTTGTTTGGCATATGCATTAGTGCCTGAACAAAATCGTAGAAAATTGGATGATAAAGCAATAAAATGTATTTTAGTTGGGTACAGTTCTAGAAATAAAGGCTATCCTCTGTATCATCCACAGACTAAACGCATTCTAGTTAGCCGTGATGTTGTTTTTGTGGAAGATGCTATTCAGCCATTGCTTTCATTTACAAAGGAGACATTTGTTAGCTCCAAAGACATGTATGATACTTTTCTGCCTCTTTTTACAGGTGGACAGTCTAGTGCTGGTCTTAATGAGGCAACTTCTCAGCCTTTGCAGGTTTCATGTGATGATGCAGATAATTCCATTTCTGATGCAGATGTACATGATGCACTTATTGATGAGAGAGCTGATATTGAGCAGGCAAGAACTATGCCAAAATGCTGGTGCAGATCTTGCGTGATAGAAAATTAGATGCAGCTCTATCATATCGTACTCGTTCAGGCTGCATCTAGTCTTTGTGATGAGAATGAGCGTGTTTCGTTTGATGAAGCACAAAATTCAAAAAATTGGATGGGTGCTATGCAATCTGAATATGATGCTATAATGAAGAATGGTACTTGGTCTTTATGTGACTTGACTCCTAGCAAGAAGGCTATTGTCACTAAGTGGGTATACAAGCTATAACGTAAACCGGATGGTAGAGTTGACAGGTATAAGGCTAGGCTTGTTGCAAAGGGTTATGCATAGGATAGAGGCATTGATTTTGATGAGACCTTTGCACCTACATGCCGTATGACTATTGTTAGGAGCATCTCTGCACTTGCAGCTCATCATGGTTGGAATATACATCAGTTGGACATTAAAACAACATTTTTGAATGGTGACTTGCATGAAGAAGTGTATTTTTTTCAGCCCCATGGCTTTGTGTAGAAAGGGCATGAAAACCAGGTGTGGAGGTTAAAGAAGGCATTATATGGTTTAAAGCAAGCACCACATGCTTGGTATCAGAAGATACATGCCTATCTAATTGCACATGGTTTTGATAATAGTCCAACTGAAAGCACCTTATATGTTGTGCTAATGATGTGCTTCTGATCATTGTTGTCTATGTTGACGACGTGCTGGTCAGTGGTCCTATTGAGAAGCATATTGCTGATTTTAAGGCTGATTTGCATGCCTTGTTTGAGATGTCTGATTGGGGGCATTTGCATCACTATTTGGGCATTCAGTTTATGCAAGTTGATGGTGGAATGGCTTTGTGTCAAACGAAATATATTTACACATTATTGCAGTGTTTTGTCCTTGAAGACTGTAAGCCTATTGCCACTCCTATGGAGAGAGGCTTACCTTGAGTCTTCGTGATGCTGGAGATGCATTTGATGTTGTTCTCTATTAGCAGGCTGTTGGATGCTTGATTTACTTATGCATTACTCCGCTAGATATTCAGTTTGTTGTCTCACAGATGAGCAGGTTTATGCATTGCACAGGAGTCAAGCATTGGCAGGCAGTTAAGTGTATCTTTCTTTGAGTGGTACTCGGCTCCTTGGGTTGCTTTATCCCAAGGGGGGATCACTACCGCCAAATTTGCATGCTTTTTCTGACTTTGATGGGGTTGGTTGCTATGGCACTAGTGTGTCCACTAGTGGCTTTTGCTTCATGCTTGGTAGCTCATGTATATCTTGGTTGAGCAAGAAGCAGCCTACTCTGGCCTCTCCCAGTTGTGAGGCTGAGTATAGGGCAGCTTTCACAATGACTGTGGAGTGTGTGTGGCTCAGACGCCTTATGGGTGATTTGGGTGTGGGTCAGACTTGTGCCACCACCATCTTCACTAACAATCAGACATTGGCAGTTGCAAGGAACCCTGTGTTCCATGCTCGCACTAAGCACATTGAGGTGCATTATCACTATGTCAGGGAGAGGTTCTCTGCTGGGGAGATCAGCTTGGCATATGTGCCGACGCAGGAGAACATTGCAGACCTTTTCACGAAGGCTCTGCCTAGGGTGAAGTTTGAAGCTTTCCATAAAGCTTTGGGCTTACTTCCTTTTGTGGAGTGATTTCCACATAGCTTGGCACTTCCTTATACATGTGTGTCAGCTCCTTGTTCACCGCATCACTCCAAGGGGGGGGGGGGATTTGTTGATATATTTAGGTAGTGATATGTGTGAACACACTAGGACTGTCGGGGCACTTTTTTTCCCTCTTTAGGAGGTTTCTTTTCCCCCGGCTTCTATATATGCCTATTGCCCTAATGGGCTCCTTATCTTTGTACATTCTCTAGTAACACATTAAGTATTGTGTGTTGTGCTCCAAGCTTCTTCTTCTTCCTTGTGTTGTCTGCGTGCTTCCGCACACGTCTAACTTCCAACAAGACAATGATTGTCGCAAGTGTATGTATATTGCATCTATGTATTGTACACGTTTTTTGAAGTCTTTATATAGACTTTAGAAGTGATCCACGACTTCTACAAGCGGATTTTCAATTCAGCTGAAGGCGAGAAGAGTTGTTGGAGTGAATCAATTCACTTTCCTACAATCTAGCAAAAGTCAAGATCCAATTTGATCTACTTTTAGGTGATTGATTGAATGCAACTCAACCACCATAAATTCGTGGAACTTTGGCTCTATCTTTCTTTGTTTACATGTGTAAATCTCAAGGCTTTTACAATAGTAAAAGATCAATGAAAAATCTTTTAGAAAAATTCAATAAATGGGCATAAGTAAAAGAACTCTCCAATGGATATTCTTTCGACGTAATCCAAGCCATACCTTTTGATGTAGATCAAATCCACCTCAAGCATAGTGTAAGCTTGATGTTCCAATAGCTCCTCCTCAAGCTAAAGTACGCTTGAGTCTTTGTTCTCTAATAGTTTGAATACCTACCATAGCTTTGAATTATACAAAGCTTTATTCCATCAAGTGCCTTTGTGATCATATGTGCTATTTGCTTTTTAGTAGGAACAAAAGAAATGTCAATCTCCTTTTCAATAAGGTTCTTCTTGATGAAGTGGTAATGAACCTCTATTTTTTTGGTTCTTGCATGGAAAATAGGGTTTGTTCCTAGATGCATGGAAGTTACATTATCTCCAAATATGTGAGGTTTCGAACTCACAAGTCCCAAATCTGTATACAATGCTTTTAACCATATTGCCTCTTGAGTTGTTATGGTGAAATCTTTGTAATCTGCTTCAAATGAGGATAAAGCAACTGCTCGTTGCTTCTTGGAACTCCATGACACTAGCTTTTAACCTCCAAATGCTAAGTAACTACAAGTACTTCTTCTATCATCCTTAGCTCTTGCCCACTCTTCATCTCAATAGATTTTGATATCCAATTTTGAAGAGTAAGGATAGAATATACCTTTATTGATTGTACCTTTGAGATACTTAAGTACTCTCTTAGTTGCATCCATGTGTGTTCTTCTTGGAGAGTGCATGAATTGACTAAGCACTCCGACACTATATGAGATGTTTGCCCTTGTATGAGTAGCATATATCAAGCTACCTACCAAGATTTGATACTCTTTGACGTCTTCAATTTTCTCACCTTCATAAACACTAAGTTTATCATTCATTTCCAAAGGTGTACCTGCAAGTTTTGTGTTCTCCATTTTGAACTTGAGAAGTCGAACTTGAATATATCTTCTCTGAGTCAAATATATTCCTTCATCTGTTTATATCACCTGCATACCTAGCAAATATGTGAGCTCACCTAATTCATTATTGTGAACTCCTCTTGCATGTATGTCTTGATCCTTTTAATGTCATTGAAATCATCACCTCTCACAATAATATCATCTATATATACACATAGATAGATCACCTCATTGTGATTCCTTTTGATGAATAGAGAAGGATCTAAGTTCCTAGCTTTGAACCCTTGATCTTTAAGTTATGTAACCAACCTATAATTCCAAGCTCTAGGAGCTTGTTTCAATCCAAACAATGTTTTGTTAAGTCTACAAACATAAGATGGATGATTAAGGTTTTCAAAACATGGTGGTTGTGACATGTATACCTCATCACTTATCCAAACATTTAAAAATGCATTTTTCACATCAAGTTGGAGGAGTCTCCAACTCCTTGCAACAACTACACCTATCAATGTTCTGATTTTAGTCACCTTTGCAACTGGTCAGAATGATTCCTCATAGTTTTTACCATGAGTTTGTGAGCATCCTTTGGCAACTAATCTTGCCTTGTACCTGCAAAGTAACCCAGCTGAATTTCTTTTGACTTTATATACCCATCAACAACCTATTTCCTTTTGATTTGGTGATGTTGGAACCAAATTCCAAGTGTCCATCTTCTTCAATGCATCTATTTCTTCTTTCATTGCTTTTTCCGAATAAGGGTTTCCCTTTGCCTCTTCATAGGTTGAGGGTTCTTCTGAAATAGAGTCTTTTGCCACATAGATCAAATGCTTTGTAACAAATGTGGAATCATATCCATACCTTTCTGGTTGTTTCTTCTCTCTTGTTGATCTTAGTTGCTTGTTTGGAGCATTCTCCAACCTCTTGCATCATTGATTTTCGTCTTGACTTCCATAGATTGCAATCCTTTTCTCTTTCATCTTGGTCATCCACTCTATTTGTGATGGTATATGAACATAAGCTAAAGAACCAAACAACTTGCAATGTCCATGACTACGTTTTATTCCATACCATGCTCCATAAGGAGTCATACCCAAACTGATTGAGATGGTAGTGTATTCACAAGGTACACAGTAGTTGAAATAGCTTCTACTCATATATAATTGGTTCAAGCTCCGCTTCAGATAGTTTACCTATTGATTAAGGTTGCGGGAGTGGCCTTTGGAACGCCATCTCAAGCTTCAACATGAATCATGGAATCTCCTGCACACGTACTCATTCTTTTAACTTTGGTAGATTTTTAGAACCTAACACCTCTCTGTGTATTCCTTATGAATAGGTAATAGAACCCAACAACTCTGTGTCTATTTTACAAATTAAAATCAATATTCTCTCTCAAAGAGGGATCTACGTGTCGGCACTATAGTTTCGTACTCAAAAAAGAATTGAATTATCTCCACATGACAAGCACTTTATAGAGAATGTGCTAGATATAATACATACACATGTTTTGGGCCCTAAAAAGACCATACCCATGGGAGGTTGTAGGTTTCATGTTACTTTCATTGATGACCTTATAGGAAAAGTATGTGTATACTTCATGAAGGAGAAGAGTGAGGTGTTTAATTAGTTCTAGCGTCTCAAGGCTAGGGTGGAAAATGCAATAGCGAATTATATTCAATTATTATGGTTTGATGGAAAAAGTGAATACATATCAAAATAATTCAACGTTTTTTTTTAAGTTATAAAGTTTGAAGTATTTATAAATGCTCAAGAAAGTCAATGGAACTTACATTGTACCTCCTGATTTAAGAGAATCTTTTCAATTATATCTTTGAGTGAGTGAGCATTTGAGAAAATAGTTTTTTCAGAGCTTTATATCTCTCATCTGAAACTAAAGTCTTCATATGCTGATTGAAAGAAATTGAGAATCTCATGTTCACTATGTATCTGATGTGAGGGCTGTAATATCTGCAGATTATGTGTTTTTTGCTTCATTTCTACTTGAACATTTCCATAAAATCGACATTATCATAGATTTAATATAGCTATATGTACACGATTGAATTTCTCCTTGCTATAACTAATGATGTAGATGTCCAAATTTATAAGGATTTTACAAAAAGTATTTGATCATAGTGTAAGTTTCTTCATATTCATTAATTCACTAATTCACTAATACAAGAAATTTGGTTTTTGGATGCTAGTTTGCACTGATTCAAAGGGTACACGTGGGAGCAACCACGATTTGAAATGCGTTTTGAAATTACAAAACTAGAGCTCGAAATCAACATCAAGACTAAGGTTTGATGCTGATTAAAAAGGTAGGTTGTGCATGGTATATTAAAAACGGTTGCATAAGGAAGGTGTTTAAGTTAAAAAATAAGCTTACAAATCATGAAAGAACTAAAGACTCAAATAGAAACCATAACAAGGACAGCTATCAATCTTGGAAATTAATGGTTTCCCTATTGTTGAAAAGGTAGAGGAATTTTGTGTCGTACCAAGTGGAAAGGATCGAAAGTGAAATTATCCTAATAACACAAGAGAACAAAAAAATAAAAAAAGATAGATTTTTGAATGATGGACACAAGAAGAAACAGATATATGTACTATCACAAAACATACGTAGTTCAATCAATACCGATAATATGGTAGAGAGGTTTGGTAAGACCTTGAAATGGCGTATTCTTAAGAACTAGAGGTTAGAATTATTGTACAGAAAATTACCTTCATAATCTTACGAACGATGAGAACACTTCCACAAGAAATGTTATTTATTGTAGTTTACATGTTTTGGGTGCATTTAACTTCCATGTTGTTAGTGGTGCTACAAGTGGAGGAATCCTACATAGACACAATGGAAGTACTTCAAGAGAGCATGAGCAAGGCCCAAGAGAGGCCAAGTATTAATGTCTTCGAAAATTCAGTGCTTTTAAAGATTACGAATATCATCTAAACTTTCATGAGTGATTTTTATCACTACCGTTATAATATAAATCCCCAATTTCTAAAACTAGAGCATCGTTTTCTTTCAAGCCAAAGATTCCTCTGGCTTGAGGAGGTTAGGTAGAATCCATATACCGAATTTCATGATTTTTAGACTTCATTAGATGGATGAAAAGTAGTTTAAAACTTAATGTTTAATTATGCCAAACACTAGGTGTGAAGCGGGTGAAAGGTTTTAGAAAACTAAAACAGCTAGAGAGCTCATTATAGGATTTAGATGCTTTAAGATGTGAGCATTGTAAGAAGTTCTTTTGTATTGTGAGCTCTTGAATAGAACTGATCTTCCTTTCATTGTATCTTCTCTTGTCTCTACATTGTGTGTATGTGCATGTGTGTGCATCTAGTGTACTCATTTTCACCTCTAGCACATCACTCATTCACAATGCTCATATATTCATTACATCTCCATGTATCGACAATTAAGGAGGTAAAGCTCGTTGACATGCTACTCATTCTTTTCTAGAGTGACACTGAATTCAGCACCATTGTTGGGGAGTGTGCTCAGGCATGAACATGTAATGGTAACAGTGTTGAAAGATGAATGTTGGAAAGTACTTTTGGTAGATTTTTGTTAGCTTTTGCATTAATTTTAATATTTTTTTTTGTTTCATTATCGCCTACTCTACCTTCGTTCTCCACAGTGACACTTCATCTTCTTTTCCAAAAATTTTAGTTTTTTGCCATACTACCCACTTTCCCACATTCCTACTGCGCGTACCTTAAAGTTCAAATCTACGTACGCTGGTAGTCAAGTACGCTGCATGTCTTACAGACATATAGAGTACGAATTGACTCACTCTCTTGATTCGAATGTTTTCCTCCCTTTGGAATTGCAAATAACTCTCCAGGAGATGATCCTCGCAATTTGCTTCTGCTTTCTTGTGGGTAAGTAAGGACTAACGTTTTGGGCATTGCAACACGAGCAACATGTGCAATACAATGCAACATATACAATACATATGATGTTGTCCAAACTGCAATGCAGACCGCTAAGATTCCAACTCGATGCTTGTTGTGAGGTCTACGTGGAAGGGGTTATGAATGGATGACTGCCTAAGTCGCATAGAGAGACGCACGGCACACAATACTTGTTCTCTCCTAATGCGAAATCGGCATGTGATTTATACGGCAACTGGTTTTGGGCCATAGTTCTTTTTATTCTAGTCTTTTTGAGGGCGCACGTAGATTCAACATTCTTTGTTGTTAAACAGATGTTTTGCATTATCATTTGTTTTCCTGTAACTTCGTACATCAACTTTGGACGTGACTTCGAACACAGGCCTATAAGGCTGGCCGAAGGTTAGCGAGCATCAAAACCGCTTCCACCATGTTCGGCTTTCACTTAAAAAGCATCTCGTTTCGTTCATCACAGTCCTTTTTCCAAGGCTTGCTGACATGTGCATTGTTTGAAATGGTGTAGTTGACTTCACTTGCACGATCGGTCATGTGGCATCAAATCAATTTGTACTGTATAAAACCACTGTAATGGTAGATTCATATTATATTTCTGGTGTCATTAACAGTAAAAATTTGTAGATCTTTAGATCGTTGTACTGTGGTTGATTAACATGGCCTTGAATACTCAGCAGACCATGCGATGAGTTGTGTATGCAATGCCCATGTGCGCTCACCCATAGTGTATATTCTCCTGCCTCCGCACGTTGAGTGTATGAGATTGTTCTTACAAAGGGGCAGTAGAAGAAATTCGTGTATATATATATATATATATATATATATATATATATATATATATATATATATATATATATATATATATATATATATATATTCTCCTGCCTCCGCACGTTGAGTGTATGAGATTGTTCTTACAAAGGGGCAGTAGAAGAAATATATATATATATATATATATATATATATATATATATATATATATATATATATATATATATATTCGTTCAAGTTGCGCTTCAGATAGTTTCCCTATTGATTAAGGTTGCGGAACTGGCCTTTGGAACGCCATCTCAAGCTTCAACAATATGAATCATGGAATCTCCTGCGCACGCACTCATTCTTTTAAAATCAATAGATTTTTAGAACCCAACACCTCTGTGTGTATTCCTTATGAATACGTAATAGAACTCAACACCTCTGTGTGTATTTTTACAATCTAAAATCAATAGGCAGTCTTGGAATGGTTTATATCAGATCCACTCACTAAACAAAAGGTCTCAAGAAAATGCAGCACATGCTTAGCTGAATTAGCATCAGCTTTGGTCACCAAGTTAGTGTCATCTGCAAAAGCTTGAAGACAAAGTTTCCTATCAGTACCAGGGATATCAATTCCTTCAATCCTTTTATTATTTAGGGAATCCTTAATAATCTACCCTAGGGCATCACTAGTAATGGCAAAGACCACAGGGGAAAGGGGGCAACCTTATCTAATGGACCTCCTCAACCTAATGGGGTTAGAGAGGACACCATTCATGGAAAACGTAGAGTAGGCATTCCCAAATAGGGTGCTAACAGCTCTAATAAAGTGCTTGCCAACACCACCATCATGAAGAGGTTGGAGGACAAAGTCCCTCTCAATCCTCTCATAAGCTTTATAAAAATCAATTTAGAAGCAGTAGTAATGTTGGTTAGACTCAACGACATGGTCAAAGCCTTCCCAAAGGGCTATAATGGCATCAAGAATGAATCTTCCCCTAAAAAAACCCTTTTCCTCAGGAAGAATGATGTCTTTCATGATGGGGCTGAGACGTGTAGCCAAAGTAGCAAAAAATATTTTGTAGATTGTGTTGAAGCAGGTGATAGGTCTCTAGTTATTAAGATTTTCATTAGAGCCTTTTTTATGGATCAATTTGATAACCTAGTGTTGATTTTAGTAGAAAGAGTGCCTTTGCTAACCGATTCTTTCCATATCGAGAGAATGAAGGGAGTCACGAACTCACCCAGAGCAATGAAGAAATCATTGGATAAGCGATCAAGACCAGGACATTTGCAGGGTTGCAATTTATGGATGGTTTCTTTAATCTCACATGCAGTGAGAGGTAGGTCCAACAAGGCAACCAAGCTAGAGCAAATAGAATTTCTCTTTCCTTTTAAGAGCAACGAAAGCTTTGGCTTCATGGATATCCTCCCCACACTCGGGAGAACTAGAGAAAACATCTGTAAAGAAGCCAATGGCCGCCTACATACTCTCCTGAATACTGAGAGCAATACCACCAGAGTTTTTCATTAATAAAGGAATGAGTTTCTTAATTTTCTTCTTTCTGAGCAAAGAGAACATACTAGCATAGGGTCTATCCACATTCCCCGCCGAAAATTCTCTAGAAGTAGAGAGAATCTAACTAGCCACAAGAAACTCCTCATACTTCAATCTATCCTAAAGTAATAAAATTCTATCCATGTGGTTGGGCTCCTAAGAGGCAAGAAGGTTATCAATCTCTCTAGAAATGGTAATTCTTCTTTGAGCTCTAAGCATGACTTTAAGTTTGCTGAAGTATCTAAAAAGATCTTGAACATCTTTGACAGCTTTGGGCTAAGCTATTGATGGGCTGGCCATGGTAGTAAAGTGGTCATGGGAGAAAAATACACAATAATTCATTTTTACAGAGAGTTCTTAGTAAAATGGAAGGAAGAAATTGAGGAAAAATATATTTGGGAAAAATCTCCACAATCTAGGAAAGGTCTCCTACTATCTAGCCTTAAGTTAGTAAAGAAATGAATGAATTAATAAGGAAAGACATGAGACTCAAGGTAATCCCTATAGAGATACATATAGTTATCTTTTTTACAATGAAAATATCATCCAACGGAGAAAGAATATTATAGAGCAAGCCTATGATCTAAGTGTTATACTTTATGGAATATTTGGAATGAAGGTTTAATGCCTTGAGGATTTTAATGTGTTTTGTGTTTTGATTTAGCAAGTGGAGATCCATGAGGGTATGAACAAGTTCAAGTGTGAACAAGTGTGAACGCAAGAGGATTCATTCACATTCTTTTTGGAGATATTTTTAGAGAATAAGCTATTTTTAGAAGATAGTTATTTTTAGCTATTTTTATAAATAAAGCAAAAGCACACTATTTTTAGTGTGGCCCTCATGTATCTTCCATCAAGGACATAATATGAATTACCTATAAATACGCATGCTCTCATAGAGTGTCCATGAGAGCATGTGGGGGGAGATTGGACCCAATCTTGTGTCGTCTCTATTCTCTCTTGTCTCTTGTCTATTTTTTGTGTATATGCTCTGCGGGTTCCGATCGTCAACAATGGTATCAGAGCTTGGTGTCCGCAGATCATAGAGTTTAAAGAAAGCATGCGGCATGCAGCTTTTATCATCATCATCATATTCAGTTTTGTTCTTCGTCATCGTTCCGCAAGGAGATCTTCGTTAACCTTCTCTCGTTCTCGAGAGTTCTCTAGCGTTTCTAGAGTATGGGAACATTCTCGTACGGAGCATCGCGTTTTGCTGCACAACGTGCTCTCTATACGTGACGCTTTCAAAAGAGCATCCATGTGGCCATGGCTTCCTGTGTTACTCGGCCACGACACTTCTTTCCCGACGTCTTTAAGAGCAAGTCGCTGATTTTTTTTGTGTGGTGCTAACCATTTATTTATTTTTCTTTCAGCATTATTGGCTCAGTGTACACCCGCAAGGCTATTCAGCTGCCAAGGAGGTCTGAGTGCACCCGGCATAGATTGCGCTTGTGTTTTGTGTTTTGAGCACTGCTCACACAGCCCTTTTGCCGCCCAAGCAAGCCTAGAGAGCGCTCTGTGCATGAGAAGGCACGTATATATATAGTTGAGGCCAATCTCAGGTTATATATGGGATAATAGTTCACTTCTCCGCGAATTTGGGACTCCAAGAGAACTGTGGCGCTGTACGAGATGAAATCGAAATTTCTTTTCAAGCCAAACTTTGGAGTCTAGCGCAGCAGAAGCATGTGTTTTCTGAGATTGGATTATGTTGGTGCTATGAGTTCTTCAGGACCTTCTATCACATGCTATGCTTCATGCACGCAAAGTGTGTTGCCTCTGCGAAACGATGAAATTTATTATTTGTGTGGCTGCTTTGGAGTTTCTTGATTTCCCCTATTCTCTTGTGATCGGCTTAGCTAGTTTTTCTGCGACTTCTTCTGTATAATCTTGACTGAGAGCCACCGATCAGCCGACATCCAATTACCTCTTCAGCGCAACATACAAACTCGTTTCTTTCGAATATAGTTATAAGAGCTTATTTATTTAAGCTATTTACACCAACCATATACCTTCTTTTGGCTCTAACTTGAGCATATTACCTTCAATTTTGTTTTTGAGATTTTTACTGCTATGGAAAGTTCTCTCCGATCTCTTTCTATATAGTGGCTGCAACATACCTTTTGAGCTTCTATTCCAAGATCAAAAGAATTTGGACTTTACCCATTCATCATTAACAAACCTTTTCTAATCATCGTTTTGAAGCCTCGATTCTTGAAGGCATATTGTCATGCTATTCTAATAAAGGGTGGATCATCTTCAACACCCCCACACATCTGCAAATTACTTTTTAAACATCCAGATAAGTCTCTTGTCAATTTATATGCATAGTTGTTCTCTTTTTGCGTCAAATTACATTTTGGACATGTATCTTTTGCATCGTATCTAGAATATATGCATTATCTATACATGGATTTGTCTTGTATGGTACATGAATTCTTTTTGCAGGGACAAGTATTCTCTTGTAGGTTTGCGAGGAGAAAAGAAAATATATATATTGTCAGGGTGTGTAATCCCTTTTCGGTTTCTTTGTGGATAGATTGTGCCTATTGGCATCAATATCATGGAAATTGTTTGTCGGAATTTTTTTGGTTTTCAAAATCACGCCATTATGCTGCCGAAATTTTTACAAAATTCATATGCACATGCATTCAAGCATTTCGGACATACTAAAAGTTTCTTACTCTATTAAGCACACTCTTGTAATTTGTTTCAAACTGCATCACATCGAGATATTCATTTTTGTCATCACTTTTGGATTGCATTTTGACTTGAATCCTGCTCATTATTCACATTCACATTAAATTCCAGTTTTCCAGTTCCATGCATGTTTTTTTTTGGCACATGCCTATGATTATTCAGTGATGCGACATGTGATTTGGCCATCCATGTCTATTTTATTCTTATCAACTGAGGTCAGTTGCTCGACAACTGGAGGGCATGTTATACTTTATGGAATATTTGGAATGAAGGTTTAATGCCTTGAGGATTTTAATGTGTTTTGTGTTTTGATTTAGCAGGTGGAGATCCATGAGGGTATGAACAAGTTCAAGTGTGAACAAGTGTGAACGCAAGAGGATTCATTCACATTCTTTTTGGAGATAGTTTTAGAGAATAAGGTATTTTTAGAAGATAGTTATTTTTAGTTTTTTTTAGCTATTTTTGTAAATAAAGCAAAAGCACACTACTTTTAGTGTGGCTCTCATGTATCTTCCATCAAGGACATAATATGAATTACCTATAAATACGCATGCTCTCACAGAGTGTCCATGAGAGCATGTGGGGGGAGATTGGACACAGATTTATTTTAATGTTTCAGTCTAATATTCTTTCCACGCAAACATAGTCCTTTCTGTAAAGGTGAGATTTATAGTTACTCGCCAGTTTTACGTTTGGCGACCATAAAGCTTTCATTCAAGAAACCATCCAATTTTTAATATGCCCATCGTACAGAAAACTATTTTATTAGTCATATTGATTTCGAAAATTCTGATTTTACGATCGCAGATTATGAAAGACATAAAGCGCTAGACACAGGAAAACCACATAGAACGTTCGTTGATCACTAATATAAACGAAAGCACCTATATGAACTGAGCCCATCCACTAAAGTTGAAACAATACTGTAAAGAAAAAAATTGTTTAGCTCTATTCAGAAGGGTTTTCTGTAGATCGAATAATTGTTTCCATTGGGACCTAATTACAACAAAAATTAAGTGTTTTTTTCTAAATTCGATACAATGAAATTTTTTTATCATAATACTGCTATAACTAATGATGTACATGTCCAAATTTATAAGGATTTTACAAAAAGTATCTGATCATAGTGTAAGTTTCCTCATATTCATTAATTCATTAATTCACTAATTCACTAATACAGGGAATTTTGTTTTTGGATGCTAGTATGCACAAACTCAAAGGGTACACGTGGGAGCAACCACGCTTTGAAATGCGTTTTGAAATTACAAAACTAGAGCTCGAAATCAACATCAGCACTAAGGTTTGATGCTGATTAAAAAGGTAGGTTGTGCATCGTATATTAAAAACAGTTGCATAAGGAAGGTGTTTAAGTTCAAAAATAAGCTTACAAATCATGAGAGAACTAAAGACTCAAATAGAAACCATGACAAGGACAGCTATCAATCTTGGAAATTAATGGTTTCCCTCTTGTTTAAAAGGTAGAGGAATTTTGTGTCGTAGCAAGTGGAAAGGGTCGAAAGTGAAATTATCTTAATCTAACAGAAGAACAAAAAAAAAAAAAAAAAAAAGATTTTCGAATGATAGACACAAGAGACAGATATATGTACTATCACGAAACATACATAGTTCAATCAATACCGATAATATGGTAGAGAGGTTTGGTAAGGCCTTGAAATGGTGTATTCGTAAGAACTAGAGGTTAGAATTATTGTACAGGAAATTAGCTTCATAATCTTAGGAACGATGAGAAGACTTCCTTAAGAAATGTATTGTGGTTATTTATTGTAGTCTATATGTTTTGGGTGCATTTGACTTCCATGTTGTTAGTGGTGCTACAAGTGGAGGAGTCCTACATAGACACAATGGAAGTATTTGAAGAGAGCATGAGCAAGGCCCAAGAGAGGCCAAGTACTAATGTCTTCAAAAATTCAGTGCTTTTAAAGATTACAAATATCATCTAAACTTTCATGAGTGATTTTTATCACTGCCCTTATAATATAAATCCCCAATTTTTAAAACTAGAGCATCATTTCTTTCAAGCCAAAGATTCCTCCGGCTTGAGGAAGTTAGGTAGAATTCATATATCGAATTTCATGATTTTTAGAGTTCATTAGATAGATAAAAAGTAGTTTAAAACTTAATTTTTAATTATGCCAAACACTAGGTGTGAAGCGCGTGAAAGGTTCTAGATATCTAGAATAGCTAGAGAGCTCATTATAGGGTTTAGATGCTTAAAGATGTGAGCATTGTAAGAAGTTCTTTTGTATTGAGAGCTCTTGCATAGAATTGATCTTCCTTCCATTATATCTTCTCTTGTCTCTACATTGTGTGTATGTGCATGTGTATGCATCTAGTGTACTCATTTTCACTTCTTGCTAATTACTCATTCACAATGCTCATATATTCATTACATCTCCATGGATTGACAATTAAGGAGGTAAAGCTCGTTGACAATTCAGCACCATTGTTGGGGAGTGTGCTCAAGCATGAACATGTAATGGTAACAGTGTTGAAAGATGAATGTTGGAAAGTAATTTGGTAGATTTTTGTTAGCTTTTGCATTATATTTAATATTTTTTTGTTTCACTGTATAAAACCACTGTAATGGTAGATTCATATTATATTTCTGGTGTCATTAACAGTAAAAATTTGTAGATCTTTAGATCGTTGTACTGTGGTTGATTAACATGGCCTTGAATACTCAGCAGAGCATGCGATGAGTTGTGTATGCAATGCCCATGTGCGCTCACCCATAGTGTATATTCTCCTGCCTCCGCACGTTGAGTGTATGAGATTGTTCTTACAAAGGGGCAGTAGAAGAAAATCGTATATATATATATATATATATATATATATATATATATATATATATATATATATATATATATATATATATATATATATATTTTGGTTGAAGTTGCGCTTCAGATAGTTTCCCTATTGATTAAGGTTGCGGAACTGGCCTTTGGAACGCCATCTCAAGCTTCAACAATATGAATCATGGAATCTCCTGCGCACGTACTCATTCTTTTAACTTCAATAGATTTTTAGAACCCAACACCTCTGTGTGTATTCGTTATGAATAGGTAATAGAACTCAACACCTCTGTGTGTATTTTACAATCTAAAATCAATATTCTCTCTCAAAGAGGGCACTACGTGTAGGCAGTATACCTTCGTCCTCAAAAAAGCCTTCTAATTTCTTATTTCTATTACATTTTATTTACGTTTATTTATCGAAAAAGATAAATGTTGTAGCTTTCGTTTTGAAGCATTCAATTCATATTTGTAAAATCATACTGTCTGCTTTAACTACTAAACTAAAAGAAAAAACATTATATTATGCTTTCCATAAATTTTATTTGATGTGAAGTTTCTTTCGACTTTTATTCTCTATCAGAGCTAGAAATGCGTCAAGAAGTTTTTTGATGCATCGTAGATTTTACAAATCGTAAAGAAACATTATAGCGTTCATGCACAAAAACAACAACACTATAGACACAAAAAAAGGGGCAAAACGAATTTTATATGAGTCTTTTGAGCATATGAGTCTTTTGAGCATATGAGTCTTACAAGATACGATATACGCTAAAACCACATAAGATTCGCGTGAATATCAAAGCATAAAATTCACAAAAGCGTTCCTGATGCGTTCCTGATGCATCGAAGGTCAAGACAAGTCGTTTTCAGCCGACAAGTCGCATGAGGGGCATTCTGAGAGTTCGTCATCAAGCCTCAAAGTTTTGTTCTCTGAGTCGTATCTAAACTAGGTTCATTTTGAGATGGTTTCTATGGATGTATCGATTTCATAGACTTGACGAAATTTGATTTCTATGATTTTGTACTCCTTGTATCTAGTCTATTAAACACATGAAAGAAGACGATTTTACTGTACTAGCTACTTTAAACAGGTACTATTAATAAAACGAACAAATATATAGTCACAAAAACCGTATTGTTTGTAATAAAACTTTCAGAATTTTCAGGTGCATTCTAGGATCCAGTTGAGAGGTAATCTAATTTGAAGATCAATCTGTAAGAGAAATCGTCCACCCCAAGGGAGTGGCATGGAGTTCTACAAATATTAAGTTTACGATTCTTCCACTTAGTTTTATCAAGGCTTTAAAGCTATTTATAAGGACCAAATGAATCTTCTAAAGTAAATAAAAGACCAATTTCAAGATAAAAAAGATGAACAAGGAGTTTGAAGTGTTCGTTAAGATTTGAAGGGTTGATTCCAAAGGTAAGAAAGTGGGTAAGAATTTTACCCTAAATGTAAAGATTCTTGAAATTAATCCAACCATGTTTTCAAAAGGTGTATACCACAAACTAGTTAGCGTTTTCTTACATTGTAAGTTTTTAATGAAGGAAATGTTTTATTGGTGTTTTGTGACGGATATTTGGACCCATATAGCAATGGCCATAACAACGCAAGCTTTTTCTTTTTTTCTTTTTACAATCCTTTTATTACGGTTACGCTCCTATAATTACGGTTATGCTCCTATAGAAAGTAAACTTCTTGTTCATAAACCGACCACTATTGGGACGGAAAGAAATTACAAGAGAAGTATAAGGATGGATATAGTAATACCTATTGTGATACAATAAAGTATATAAAACAATACAGAAAACACCACAGTGGAAGTTATCGAACTTGAAACCTTATTCCATGCTTACTGATGTTTTAAGGAGAGCTTCTACAACTTCGTTGTTTTCTTCTCACTCTTTCAATCATCCTCTTACTCTTTCACACACACCTTATGCGCACACCTAGTAGATCTTGTGAGGTTATACATACAAAGATTTATATTTACAAAGAATCTACAAATATATTACAATTTTTTTTTTTAATTTATGTAATAGATTACACACATACACATATAAGAATAGCAACATACAGACATAGTAACAAATACATACTCACATTCAGAAACATCCACACTCAAAGACATACATAACACTCACACAAATACATAGACATATTTAATTATGTATAAACAACACATACAAAGTTACACACACACACACACAAAGACATAGATGCACACATACATATACATACACAAATATAAACACGCAAAAACACACATACATAGACATGTATAACATTTTTTAGTAGGGAAATTATTATCTTGCAAGTGGATAAAACAAGTTTTCAAGTGGCGTTTTGTCTACCCTTTGTAGATTTTGTTACGAACATCCTCCCTTGTTTACTTGTATGCCTATTTGTTTTAGATTCTTGTTGTTCCTTAGTTTGATGAAATGCTACCCAAATTTCTTTTCCGAATATGACACTATATATAGAGAAAATAAATTGAGCATACATACCTAGTTACATATACATATACATATATAAAAACCTACTTACATACATATATACATTCATACATACATACACTCATACAGACATACATGCATACATACTATTAGAACAAAAAAGCTATCAAAATGCTTGAAGATGAGGGACTCATCGTGGACAACCGAGCTCATTTCTTGGAGTGAATTTTATTCATGTGACTAATCATATGGTTTCACATAAGTCTTTTGTCACATACTTGAACAATTCTTCGTGTACTATAGTATTAGTTCATTAAGTGAGAACGTATTTTAAGCCTTAAGCCACAAATCAAGTGATCGGAGTTTCAACCAACACCTCAATCAAATTTGAAGTTGATACCTCATTTCCTAGATTGTGGGAAAAGGGAATATGTCACAAAAATAACTTATTCTAAAAAGAGGATTATGAGCTAATTTTTGGCTGATAGAATTCCTTGAATATCATGAGGAGATTTTTGTGGATGTATATAAACACTCTACACCTTCTTAGTAATAGAGAGTGGTGAATACAAACAAGTTTGAGCTATATCTTGCTCATTTCCCTTTCTCTATATCATTTGCTTCAAAGTTAGCTAACTTCCAGAATTTTGTTTGCTTTGCATAGAAGTTCAAACATCACGATTGAGAAATCATTGGAAATGTATTAGTACCTGCCCCGGTTTTAAAAAATCCTATTTCATTTGGAGGTCATCATCTTTATCATAGTCTATTGCTACTTTTGTAGGGAGATGGAGGTCATTATCTTTCTCGCAGTCTATTGCTTCTATTCCTTGAAAAGTTAGGATGACCTCCTATAGATATCAAGCTCATAATTAGAGCATGCCTTGCTATTAGATTGTACTGTAGTACATAATAGCGTCATAGGCTATAGGAAATAATTCTTTAAGAGGAATAAGACCAATTTTAATCACGCTGAGAGCACTAAGCACTTCAAGTAGCACTTTCCATCCATTATCAAAAAGTTCATCACAATTTCTTCATAAGTGAGTAGTCAGTTTTGCAACAACGTGCTCATATTGATGTTATAAAAAAAAAACACGTTCTTTTATTGCACGAAATTGAAGATTTTAAGGTGTATCAAGTTTTTAAAGTGATATAGGCAGGATCTATACGACAAATTTGAATCTAAATTCATTAGTAAAGTTAAAATATCTCCCATTCTCTCCTTTAAAGCACTTCTAGTGGTATGTGAGCTATATTTATCAAAATGGGTGATGGATTTCCTTAAATGACCAAGAAGCTTGATAGGAACAAATATGATTCTTGGAAAGTCAGAAAGCATGCCTATTTACAAGGAAGAAACCTCTATGTAATAGTAAAATGTGATGAAATAATGTGTATATGAAGATCCAAAAGAGAACCTTCGCAAGAAGAGAATGAGAAGCTGAAATTATAGTTTGCAAGAGATGCTCAAGCTAGGTCCTACATCTTAATCTCTATGGATAACTTCTTACTCCCACACATTAGAAGTTGTAAAACATCACATAAAACTTTGGGCGCACTTGAGACATTATTCTCTACTAGCACAAAAGCTAAGAAGAATCACTATGGACTGAATTTCATCAAATGAAGGAGACAGCTAAGTACAATATTACAAATTGTTTTTACAAAAATGAAGGAGGTTGTAGATCGATGAGCATCAATTGGAGAGTTTATTGAGATGAATCCACTATGAGAAAAATCTTAAGTGATATTAGGACTAATAGGCAGGGATAATCATTCACAAATGCTTGTGACCTCATCATGGATGTGCACACACCTAACATCAATATATTTCTATGAAAACGCTTCAATCAAGATGCCATGAACAACATAAACAAAGGTAAGTCTCTCCAAGGTCACTCTACAAATGATCTTTATAAAGATAAGAAGTACAAGAACAATAAAGGGAAGAAGAAGGAAAAAGATGATGAACAATTTTCCCAAGCCAAGTATCCATGGAAAAGAAACTCGAATGGGAAGAATAAAGGAGGAAAGAAGACAAAATTAATGGACAAGAAGCTGAATCTTTTGCTCTCTATAACGAGTCAGAGCAATCCACTCAAAACTATGTTCAATGGAAGAACACAAAAGGAGGAGGAAGATGTGTATTCGACAATATAAGAGGTAGAGGTGGAGAAAACTACAACAAAAATAAGAGAAAAAATAGTAGAAGGGATTAGAACAACTACTAAGAGGATGAATCACATGAAGCCTCAGTACTTCTAATGAACTTGATCCATAAAGAAGGTAAAGAGGATTTGTTCTATATAGATTCTAGTTGTTCAAATCATGTTTCAAGAAATGTTGCTCTACTATCATACTTGGAGAGACCAAAGCATAACCATGAGGTACAAACATGATGTGTTACAAAAAAGAATGCAAAAAGGATTAGCAATGACAAAGCTTCCAATGGTAGAACAAACATTTTAAGTAAGGTTCTCTATGTACCTACTATTACAAAAATCCTAATAAGTGTAGGTGAAATTGTAGAAAAGGGCTTGCAAGTTAGGTTCACCCAGCATGGCACTTATGTGGAAGATCCATGCCAAGGCTTAAAAACAAATTCCAAAAGTAAGAAACGAGGTAGAATCTTCACATTTGAAGCAGGAGGGCCCAAAGAACATTGAAGGATATATGCATGGATCAAATTGTTCTAGGTCTGACAAATACTTCAAGGAAACACATGATCAATAGATGTGATGCTTGTCAATTTGGGAAGTCACAAGGACAACATTACCATATTAAAAGGTAAATCACAACAATCTCTTGGATTTAGTGCATACAAATGTATGGGAACCTAGTCAAGAACCAATATTATTAGGCTCCACATATTATGAATCTATTGTTGATGATCATAGTATATGGATACTCTTATATTTTATCAAAAGTAAAAGTGAAGAGATACCTAGCATGTGCAAAGAACTACATTGTTAGGTCATTAAAGAAGCTTAGATCTGATGGAGGGGGAGCATGTTTCCCAAAATATTTTGACAAATAGTTGCAGGATAAAGGCATCAAATGAGAATTCACCATTAGGTACTCTCCTCAACAAAATGGTGTTGTTGAAGGGAGGAACTAAACCCTAGTTAAGGTTAATCTCCAAAGGGAACAAAGTGGGTAGAATGTTCAGCTTGAATGTTAAAAATTGCTCGATGAATATATTCATAGATGCAAAAGGTGAAGGCATTATATGTGACAAATATAGTTGGCAAAAGCTAATTGGACATGCAAATTTGCAAAGGGGGAGGTTTATGCAATCAAATGATCTTTTCAATGAACTACCAAATCTTAAGATTGTAGGGATGTAGACGATATTTGAAGAATGTCAATTTAATGAAGAATCAAGTGCATTATTTCCACATGACAAGCACTTTATTGAGAGTGTGCTAGATATAGTACATACACATGTTTTGGGCCCTAAAAAAACCACTCCATAGGAGGTTGTAGGTTTTATGTCACTTTCATTGATGAACGTACAAGAAAAGTATGTGTATACTTCATGAAGGAGAAGAGTGAGGTGTTTAATTAGTTCTATGGTTCAAGGCTACGGTGGATAATTGAATAGGGAATTATATTCAATTATTATGGTTTGATGGACAAAGTGAATACATATCAAAATTATGGTTTGATGGACATGTTGATATATTTTGGTAGTGATGTGTGTGAACACACTAGGACCACCGAGACACTTTTTTCCCTCTTTAGGAGGTTACCCCCCCTTGTATATACGCCTATTGCCCTAATAGGCTACTTATCTTTATACATTATCTAGTAATACATTCAGTATTGTGTGTTGTGCTCCAAGCTTCTTCTTCTTCCTTGTGTTGTTTGTGCGCTTCCGTAGACGTTTAATTCCAACAATTGGTATCAGAGTAGATCGTCGCTTCATGTAGGGCTCCATCGACACTCCCTTTGGAGTCTCAAAATCAAACGAATTTTGGTGAGCATACTTAGTGTGTTTTAGCTCGTTTTGGCCTCCAAATGTAGGATCATAGTGCTTGTGCAGGCTATTTCATTTTTTTGTGCTAGAGGTATATACAAGATTCTGTTCGCCAGTATAAGGATCTCGAAGTCTGCTATAGGTCTAGTAGAATTCGTCTGGGTAGTTCTGTTCAACTTTTTGAGATACAGTCAATTTTCTGCATCAAGGTATTTTAGTCACTCGCCATGGCTGAAAGCAGTGATGTATTCCGTATGTTGGTTGTTGAGGATAAGTTGCACGGTACCAACTACCCGTTATGGGCTTATATGATGCCACATGTGTTGGTTGAAAATGGACTATGGAACATTGTGCAGGGTGTCGAAAAATGTCCTATCACACCTGCAACTGTTATAATCGCAGGTACTAAAGCCAATGCAGAAGGTGTCGAAGATGATAATATTCTGCATGTTCCTGTTCGTGCTACTGTTTTTGTTGCACCTACTATAGAGCAGATTCGCTGGGATGGCAGAGATGCCCAAGCACATGCATTGATAGCTTTCTCTGTCAAACATGCCATTATTCCTCACATTCGCTCTTGCAGAATAGCTACCACATTGTACCAAGCTAGGAATGAGGCTCGTGTTGCTTACCTCCAAAAACCGTTGGAGAGTGAGCACATGAATGAAGGTGATTCTATGGATAGATTCCTAATGAAGATCAAAGACTTCAAGGAACAGTTGATTTTTGCTGATGAGGTTATACCAGATAGCTCACTTGTACGGACCGTTTTGAATGGTCTTCCTGATTCATATCAGAGTTTTGCTTCTACTCTTCGCTTGATGATGAAAGGTAATCCAAATGCCTTATCATTTAAGGAGTTAGTCTCTATTCAGTTGTAGGAAGATCAATCCAAGTAGAATAGGTCCATTATGCGAGTTGTAGATCAAGCTTTCCTGGCTACTCAGAAGGGCAAAGGAAAATGGAGCTCTTCAACTAGTAAGCAGAAATCTACTAATTTTGCATATTCAAAGAAGGAAGATAAAGATGAGAAGAAATCAGAAAAGCAGAAATTGTTTTGTAAGTATTGTAAAGGGAATGATCATATCATAAATAACTGTCCAAAACTGGCTGCTAAAGAGGCAAAGAAGAAAGAGGCTGGAATGGTTGTTGCACAGGCCTCTACACCAAAAAGAGAGTCTGATAATCTCGTGCAGGAAGAAGAATGGGCGTTTACTACTATCTGCAGTTTTAACCCATCTTCTCATGAGCCATGCATGTCTGTAGTAGGCTTAGATGTTTGATATTTTGATAGTGGGGCGACCAAACATATAATCTTGCAGCATAGTTTCTTCTCGTCACTCGAGCTTGCCCCTACAGAGAATACTCTTAGATGCGCCAACGACTCCTCTTATCTTGTTATGGGAGTTGGTAAGATCATTTTAACTACTGCTAATGGTAGTTCTTTCACTTTGTCAGATGCTTTATTTGTGCCAGGGATCAAGAAGAACATGTTATCAGTTTTTGCATTAGCCAAGATTGGCTTGGTTGTGAAATTTGTTGATGATAGGTGTACAATTCATGATCTGAAAATGGCGATGTGATTATTGCTTTTGGCATTTTATGTCGTGGGCTGTATAATCATAGACTATGAAAGATGTGTAAATGATTTGGCATGTGTAGTAAATGATTCTCAGGCTATGTCAGATGCAAAGCTTTGGCATGCATGCTTTGGTCATTTGAATTTTGCTAGTTTGCTATGCCTACAGAAATCTAAAACGGTCTCCTCTTTGCCCAAACTTGAGGCACCTCAAAAACATGTTTATGAAGGCTGTATTTTGGCCAAAATGCAGGGTTCATCCTTTCCAAAAGATGGTTCAGTTCGGGCTACTCTGAAATCGTAGCTTGTACATAGTGATGTCTGTGGTCCTATGCAGACACCTTCTTTTGGGAATTATCTTTACTTCATGACTTTCATCGATGATTTTTCTAGGCATGCATGGGTATATCCCATTGAAGGCAAAGTCTGAAGTGTTCATGTGCTTCAAACAGTTTTTGGTTTTGGCTAAAAATTTGTCAGCATGTAAAATGGGCACCCTCCGTTCTGATCGACGGGGGGAAATATATGTCTTCTGATTTTAATACATTTCTGGCCAAACGTGGGATAAAACACCAGTGTAGAGTGCCGTATATAGCTCAATAGAATGGAGTTGCTGAACGAAAAAACAGGTCACTAATGGAGATGGCGAGGTGTATGGTCATGAGTCAAGCTTTACCACATAGTTTCTGGCTTGAGGTTGTCATGTGTGCAACATATGTACTAAACAGGTGTCCCACTAAAGCACTATATTTTATCACTCCATATGAGGCTTGGCATGACCGTAAGCCATTTGTTGCTCATCTACGGGTTTCGCATATACATTAGTGCCTGAAGAAAATCGTAGGAAATTAGATTGTTTCGCATATACATTAGTGCCTGAACAAAATCGTAGGAAATTAGATGATAAAGCAGTAAAATGTATTTTTGTTGGGTACAGTTTTGAAAGTAAAGGCTATCGTCTGTATCATCCATATACTAAACACATTTTGGTTAGCCGTGATGTTGGTTTTGTGGAAGATGCTATTCAGCCATTGCTTTCATGTACAAAGGAGACATCTGTTAGCTCCAAAGACATGTATGATACTTTGCTGCCTCTTTTTACATGTGGACAGTCTAGTGCTGGTCTTAATGAGGCAACTTCTCAGCCTTTGTAGGTTTCATGTGATGATGCAGACAATTCCATTTCTGATGCAGATGTACATGATGCACTTATTGATGAGAGAGCTGATAATGAGCAGGCAAGAACTATGCCAAAATGGTTGGTGTAGACCTTGTGTGACAACAAATTAGATGCACCTCTATCATATCGTACTCGTTCAGGCTCTCATAGTGCCTCTTTTGCATCAGATTTCTATGCTATGGCTGTATCTAGTCTCTGTGAAGAGAATGAGCATGTTTCGTTTGATGAAGCACAAAATTCAAAAAATTAGATGGGTGCTATGCAATCTGAATATGATGCTATAATGAATGGTACTTGGTCTTTATGTGACTTGCCTCCTAGCAAGAAGGCCATTGGCACTAAGTGGGTATACAAGCTAAAATGTAAACCGGATGGTACAGTTGACAAGTATAAGGCTAGGCTTGTTGCAAAGGGTTATGCACAGGAAAGAGGCATTGATTTTGATGAGACCTTTGCACCTACATGCCGTATGACTATTGTTAGGAGCATTTGTGCACTTGCAGCTCATCATGGTTGGAAGGTACATTAGTTGGACATTAAAATAGCATTTTTGAATGGTGACTTGCATGAAGAAGTGTATGTTTTTCAGCCCCATGGCTTTGTGTAGAAAGGGCATGAAAACCAGGTGTGCAGGTTAAAGAAGGCATTATATGGTTTAATGCAAGCACCACATGCTTGGTATCAGAAGATACATGCCTATCTGATTGCACATGGTTTTGATAATAGTCCAACTGAAAGCACCTTATATGTTAAGTGTGCTAATGATGTGCTTCTGATCATTGTTGTCTATGTTGACGACATGCTGGTCACTGGTCCTATTGAGAAGCATATTGCTAGTTTTAAGGCTGATTTGCATGCCTCATTTGAGATGTCTGATGGTGGAATGGCTTTGTGTCAAGCGAAATATATTGACAAATTATTGCAGCGTTTTGGCCTTGAAGACTGTAAGCCTATTGCCACTCCTATGGAGACAGGCTTACCGTTGAGTCTTCATAATGTTGGAGATGCATTTGATGTTGTTCTCTATTAGAGCGTTGTTGGATGCTTGATTTACTTATGCATTACTCCGCCAGATATTCAGTTTGTTGTCTCATAGATGAGCAGGTTCATGCATTGCCCAGGAGTCAAGCATTGGTAGGAAGTTAAGCCCATCTTTCGCTATTTGAGTGGTATTCGGCTACTTGGGTTGCTTTATCCCAAGGGGAGATCACTACCGCCAGATTTGCATGCTTTTTCTGACTTTGATTGGGTTGGTTGCTATGACACTAGTGTCTCCACTAGTGGCTTTTGCTTCATGCTTGGTAGCTCATGTATATCTTGGTTGAGCAAGAAGTAGCCTACTATGGCCACTTCCAGTTGTGAGGCTGAGTAGTGGCTTTAACTTCATGCTTGGTAGCTCATGTATATCTTGGTTGAGCAAGAGGCATCCTACTGTGGCCACTTCCAGTTGTGAGGCTGAGTATAGGGCAGCTTTCACAGCGAGTGTGGAGTGTGTGTGGCTCAGACGCCTTATGGCTGATTTGGGTGTTGGTCAGACTTCTGCCACCACCATCTTCACTAATAGTCAGACATTCGTAGTTGCAAGGAACCCTGTGTTCCATGCTCGCACTAAGCACATTGAGGTGCATTATCAGTGTGTCAGGGAGAGGTTCTCTACTGGGGAGATCAGCTTAGCATATGTGCCAATGCAGGAGAACATTGCAGACCTTTTCACGAAGGCTCTGCCTAGGGAGAAGTTTGAAGCTTTCCGCAAAGCTTTGGGCTTACTTCCTTTTGTGGAGTAATTTCCACATAGCTTGGCACTTCCTTATACATCTGTGCCAGCTCCTTGTTCACCACATCACTCCAAGGGGGGGGGGGGGGGGGGGGGATTTGTTGATATATTTAGGTAGTGATATGTGTGAACACACTAGGACTATCGGGGCACTTTTTTCCCTCTTTAGAAGGTTTTTTTCCCCCGGCTTGTATATACGCCTATTGCCCTAATGGGCTCCTTATCTTTGTACATTCTCTAGTAATACATTCAGTATTGTGTGTTGTGCTCCAAGCTTCTTCTTCTTCCTTGTGCTGTCTGCGTGCTTCCGTAGACGTCTAACTTCAACAAGACAATGATTGTCGCAAGTGTATGTATATTGCGTCTATGTATTGTACAAGTTTTTTGAAGTCTTTATATAAACTTTAGAAGTGATCCACGACTTCTACAAGCAGAGTTTGAATTCAAATGAAGGCGAGAAGAGTTGTTGGAGTGAATCAATTCACTTTCCTACAATCTAGCAAAAGTGAAGATCCAATTTGATCTACTTTTAGGTGATTGATTGATTGATTGAATGCAACTCAACCACCATAAATTCGTGGAATTTTGGCTCTATCTTTCTATGTTTACATGTGTAAATCTAAAGGCTTTTACAATAGTAAAAGATCAATGAAAAATCTTTTAGAAAAATACAATAAATGGGCATAAGTAAAAGAACTCTCCAATGGATATTCTTTCGACGTAAGCCAAGCGATACCTTTTGATGTAGATCAAATCCACCTCAATGATAGTATAAGATTGATGTTCTAATAGCTCCTCCTCAAGCTAAAGTATGCTTGAGTCTTTGTTCTCTAATAGTTTGAATACCTACCATAGCTTTGAATTTACAAAGCTTTATTCCATCAAGTGCCTTTGTCATCATATGTGCTACTTTCTTTTTAGTAGGAACAAAAGAAACGTCAATCTTCTTTTCCATAAGGTTCTTCTTGATGAAGTGGTAATGAACCTCTATGTTTTTGGTTCTTGCATTGAAAATAGGGTTTGTTCCTAGATGCATGGAACCTACATTATCTCCAAATATGTGAGGTTTTGAACTCACAAGTCCCAAATCTGTATACAATGCTTTTAACCATATTTCCTCTTGAGTTGTTATGGTCAAACCTTTGTAATCTCCTTCAAATGAGGATAAAGCAATTGCTCGTTGCTTCTTGGAACTCCATGACACTAGCTTTTAACCTCCAAATGCTAAGTAACTACAAGTACTTCTTCTATCATCCTTAGCTCTTGTCCACTCTCCATCTCAATAGATTTTGATATCCAATTCTGAAGAGTAAGGATAGAATATACCTTCATTGATTGTACCTTTCAGATACTTAAGTACTCCCTTAGTTGCATCCATGTGTGGTCTTCTTGGAGAGTGCATGAATTGACTAAGCACTCTGACACTATATGAGATGTTTGCCCTTGTATGAGTAGCATATATCAAGCTACGTACCAAGATTTGATACTTTTTAATGTCTTCAATTTTCTCACCTTCATTAACACTAAGTTTATCATTCATCTCCAAAGGTGTACCTGCAACTTTTGTGTTCTCCATTTTGAAATTGAGAAGTAGAACTTGAATCTATCTTCTCTGAGTCAAATACATTCCTTCATCTCTTTATATCACCTACATACCTAGGAAATATGTGAGCTCACCTAAGTCATTATTTTGAACTCCTCTTGCATGTATCTCTTGATCCTTTGAATGCCATTCAAATCATCACCTCTCACAATAATATCATCTACATATACACATAGATAGATCACCTCATTGTGATCCCTTTTGATGAATAGAGAAGGATCTAAGTTCCTAGCTTTGAACCCTTGATCTTTAAGATATATAACCAACCTATAATTCGAAGCTCTAGGAGCTCGTTTCAATCCGAACAATGATTTGTTATGTCTACAAACATAAGATGGCTGCTTAAGGTTTTCAAAACATGGTGTTTGTGACATGTATACCTCATCACTTATCCAACCATTTAAAAATGCATTTTTCACATCAATTTGGAGGAGTCTCCAACTCCTTGCAACAACTACACCTATGAATGTTCTGATTTTGGTCACCTTTGCAACTGGTCAGAATGATTCCTCATAGTTTTTACCATGAGTTTGTGAGCATCCTTTGGCAACTAATCCTGCCTTGTACCTGCAAAGTAACCCAACTGAATTTCTTTTAACTTTATATACCCATTAGCAACCTATTACCTTTTGATTTGGTGATGTTGGAATCAAATTCCAAGTGTCCATCTTCTTCAATGCATCTATTTCTTCTTTCATGGCTTTTTCCCAATTAGGGTTTCCCTTTGCCTCTTCATAGGTTGAGGGTTCTTTTGAGATAGAGTCTTTTGCCAAGTAGATCAAATGCTTTGTAACAAATGTGGAATCATATCCATACCTTTTTTGGTTGTTTCTTCTCTCTTGTGGATCTTCTAGGTGCTTGTTTGGAGCATTCTCCAACCTCTTGCATCATTGCTTTTCCTCTTGACTTCCATAGTTTGTAATCCTTTTCTCTTTCATCTTGGTCATCCACTCTATCAGCATCAAGATCAGCATCAAGATCATGTGGTAGAGTTACCTTTTGTTTGTCTTCATCATACCAAGACCTACGTTCTTCAAAAACAATGTCTCTAGTAGTAGTGAATTGCTTAGTTGAGGAATTACAAAACCTATAACCCATCTGAGTTGAATCATATCCAATAAACACTACTTTTCTTGCCCTTTCCTCTAGCTTACCTCTTATTTGTGATGGTATATGAACATAAGCTAAAGAACCAAACATCTTGCAATGTCCATGACTATGTTTTCTTCCATACCATGCTCCATAAGGAGTCATACCCGAACTGATTCAGATGGTAGTCTATTCACAAGGTACACAAGAGTTGAAATAGCTTCTACCCATAAATAATGTGGCAACTTCTTCTCTTCAAGTATTCTTTGGGTTGATCCAACCAATGTCTTGTTTCTTCTTTTTCCAATTCCATTTAGTTGAGGAGAGTACCTGGTAGTCACTTCCTTTTTTATACCTTTGTCCTGCAAGAACTCATCAAACTCTTTGGGGAAGTGTTCTCCCCTTCCATCAGATCTGAGCTTCTTGAGTGATCTACCTATATGATTCTCCACATGTGTTAGATACTTTTTGAAGTAATCAAACACTTCATTCTTTCTTTTGATGAAGTATCGAATAGTTCATCTACTGAGATAATCAATAAATGAGACATAATACCTTGATCTTGCCAATGAAGGTTCTTGACTTTGTCCCCATTGTAGTGCAGAGAATGATGATCTTCATATTTGCTCTTTTGACCTCATAGGGCTATTGCAACGTTTGACTCCATATGATTTGAAGCCTGTGCTCTGGGTCGCACATCATTCTCCATTTCATCCTCCACTTTTTCAACACTTGCATTCCCTCCCCCACCCTCCACCCTCCACTGTCACCCTCCACCCCCCTCCACCCTCCTCCACCCCGCTCCACCCTCCACCATCACCCTCCACCCTCCTCCACCCTCCTCCATCCCCCCTCCACCCTCCATCGTCACTCTCCACACCCTCCACCCCCCTCCACTCTCCTCCACCCCTCTCCACCCTCCACCACCACCCTCCACCCCCCTCCACCCTCCTCCATCCTCCACCCCCTCCATCCTCCACTGTCACCCTCCTCCACTCCCCACCGTCACCCTTCCCCCCCTCCACCCTCCTCAACCCTCCACCCCCCTCCACCCTCCACCAATGCCCTCTGCCAATGCCCTCCACCCCCCTTCAAACCCTCCTCCATCCTCCACCCCCCTCCACCGTCCACCGTCACTTCCCACCCCCTCCACCCTCCACCAATGCCCTCCACCAATGCCTTCCACCCCCCTCCACCCTCCACCACCCTCCACCCCCCTCCACCCTCCACCATCACCCCCCACCCCCCTCCACCTTCCTCCACCCTCCTCTGCCCTCCACCATCCACTGTCAGCCTTCGCCTCCTACACTCTTCTCCACTCCCCTCCAGACTCCACTGTCACCCTCCACCCCCTCCACCCTCCTCCACCCTCCACCCTCCAGTGTTGCCCTCCACCCCCCTTCACCCTCCTCCACCCTCCACCCACCTCCACCCTCCTCCACACTCCTCCACCCTCCATCCCCCTCCACTACCACCCTCCACCCCCCTCTACCCTCCTCCACCCTCCATCCTCCACCGTCGCCCTCCACCCCCCTTCACCCTCCTCCACCCTGCACCCCCCTCCACCCTCCATCGTCACCCCCAGCCCCTCCATCCTCCTCCATCCTCCACCCCCCTCCACCCTCCACTATCACCCTCAACCCTCCTCCACCATCCACCCCCTCCACCGTCACCATCCACCCCCTCCACCGTCACCATCCACCCCCTCCACCGTCACCCTCCCCCCCCCCCCTCCACCCTCCTCCACCCTCCACCCCCCTCCACCCTTCACCATCACCCTCCACCCCCCTCCACCCTCCAACCCCCTCCACCCTCCACAGTGACCCTCCACCCTCCTTCACTCCCCTCCACCCTCCATCGTCACCCTTCCCCCCCACCATATGCCCCCATTACCTTTAAGCTTGTTCAAATATAGCAATTAGTGGTGGGACATTCGCCCCATTGGTTTCCACGGAGATGTCCCAATAGGTATCAAAATTAATGCCTATATTCTTTTGCTTCAAAGAACTTCTTATCAACAACATGGTCATTTGCAAATAGACTTGCTTCACTGTTTCTTTGAGCTCCTGAGTCCCCAGCTGGGTTTACTACCCAACGATCCCTGGAAGAACTTCTTGTAGAGCCACCAGGTCACTTGAACTCACCTAATAAGGAAGCCCCCTCCATCCAATACTATCTGTATATTCAGATGTAGACAATGTCGAGGTCATTGGCTTGCATTCTTTTGAATCACCAACACAACTTGTGCCGACCATTGAGCAAGATCACTGTATTTCATCTTCTATTAATTGATCTTGTTTATCATTTTAAATAATTTATCAGTTCATAAGTTGTTATGCTCACATGTCACCGACAATATTCTGCATGGTTTTAGATGCATAGCGGAGGGCGGGGTTTGCGAGGAAGGGACAGAGAGAGAAACAGAGAAATTATAATGGCATAGCACTTTGCCAACAAGCCGATTCAGCTCATATGGAGGAGCTCTTGAAGGTCATGCATGACTGCCTAGCCCCTGCCCTAGTGCCTTCAGCAAGAGAAGTTGAAAAATGATTGAAAATGACCGATAGCGGGGACCATTGCTCGTAATAGAATTGACTTTGTGGCTCAATCTTCTCTAGCTATGTACATGGACCCATGGCCTTTCATTATTACGAGTCTCTCTCTCTTGCAAATCCATCATGCCTATCTATGATTACAAGGAAGTAGATGCTTAAGGAATCTCCCAAGAGTTCTCTCCCTCTCACACACATAATGCTTACTCGCTCGGATACGACCCTCGCCGGATGTGACGATAGACACTTGCTAGAGCCTTGCAATTGTGAGAGAGGGAGTTGGCGGGGACGGGAGCTACAGGGGGCTATCGGGAGAGAGAGGGTGCTAGCGGGGGCTGTGGGGGCTAATGGAAGTGGGGAAGAAGGAGGGTGCTAGCTAGGGTTGTGGGGCATGGAGGCTATGGGGGAGGGAGGGAGGGAGGGAGAGAGAGAGAGAGAGAAGGAGAGAGAGAGAGAGGGAGAGAGAGAGAGAGTGAGAGAGAGAGGTGCACTCATGTCTCATCGCACATTATGTGCCACATGGATGAAAGCTCTATGCTTATCGGGATATTGCGGTGGATGAGAATGGTGTGCAATGTCCTATTCTATAGAAGCTAAAGGGGATCGAGAAAAAAGTGCCATCAAGGGGTGATAGGAAGGATTAAATATCTTTTCCATAACGTGCGAGAGTGAGAGTTAATATAGTTCCCAACCTTGGCACTGTAAGAAGCTACATTTCAAGAGCCTAAGTTGAGGATCTAATTTAAAGCTAGTGGCCACAACCATATTTGACCTACCCCTCCAATTTCGGGACAATTAATTGGCACACATTCAGTGAACGCTGAGATTCGGCAAGGCCCACTTGGCCTATTAAAGCCTATAAAAACAATGGACTTGCACTCATTGGGGGAGCCGTACATCTTACATCCGACATCCCTTCAAGTCCTCTCTATGCACCCTATTGCTACAAGCATACTATAGGAAGTCACTCTATGGTGAGGATGCAGAGCCTTCCAAGTGGAAGGCTAATAACACTATAGTGTGAGTGAGTGGCTTGGTTTTGTCATTTGGTGTGAGGCAGTAGTATTTCTTTGGAGCAAGTCTTCATATTTATGTATTGATCAGTGCAAGTCTTCATCTTGTTGTGTTCATTGTGTTGGACAGACCACTTGTATTGATTCTGTTTAAGTCTAGAATGGCATTTTAGCCTAGAGCATCAACTTTTGGAGCATTTCTTTTGCCTATCTTGTAATCATTTGTCTGATCTAAGGAGTGGCTTCATCCTTTACTATTGTCATTTGTCATTAATCTTCTCTCTGGGTATCTACAATACCATGTCTCTATTGTGATTGTGCCTACACATAGGAATGTTAAAGGGTATACTTCCCTAAGGAGAACCCCCTTGAGAAGACGAAGTACTAGAAGTGCATATTGTCTGCTCTTGTTGAATGTGGGTACCCTAGTACTTTGTCTACTGTTTGGCACTCCCGGTGGGGCTCTTCCATTTCTGTGTGAGGCCCTTAGCATAGTAAATACTTCTTTTGCCAATATTTTTTGCCTTTTTGCATCTTGCAAGTAGGTTTATGACCCATACTCGAACAGATAAAGAGCCTCTTCATGTATAGAGGAGCCTTACAAAATCATCTTTACCTCGAATAGTAAACCTAGATCCCCTCTACCCTCTTTGAATTTATCTATTGATTTGGGTGCAACACCACTCTCCAAGGAGAAGCATTGGAGAATACACTAGTAGATCAACATAGGGTGGCACCAGTTGGCATCATTGAAAAGGTACTGATGATAGTGCAAGGTTGTCACTTTGTTCTAGATTTGTTGTTATTGAACTACCGCAAGAGACTTCCTACCCTCTACTCTTGGGAAGGCCTTGGCTAAGGCAAGCAAAAGCTCTTCAAGATTGGGGAAAGAACAAGCTCTGGATTTCTACAAACATCAACAACCAATTGCAGCTATATTTGGAAGAAGGATTTGACTCACGAAAGGCTACCGGGTATACTCTAGACACTCACATTGTGGGAGCGATTTGTGATGACTGGCGGATCAATTCAGTCGCCTCACTAACGGCGCACGCGGGGTGCTTGGAGCTAGCTCAGGTGCAAAGGACGTAACAAAAAGGCAATACAAACTCCTAAGAATGAATAAGTTTCAAGTCTCTTTAATCCTTGTTTATGGTCTCTCATTGTTATCGCATGCCTAAGTTCAAGTTAGAGGTTACAATCAAGTAGGTTTAGATAAGAAAAAATGTATGGTGAAGTGTGATCCTCACAAGAATAGGGCTTTTGAACTTTCTGAAATAAATATGTCATCCAGAAATTATAAGCTTATCCAAAATAATTTCCATTTTCAAAACCTTCATCGCAAGTCTCTCAGATCATTCAGATCCACTTCAATTTAGTGATTAAGTAATATTTAATGTAATACATTACAAACAGTCAAGATCTATTATCAACTGGTCCGCCTGTCGAATGTATATAAATATAAAGTCAAACTCTGAATGCAATTCCTATGTATAAGCCAAATTGAAGCACAGACCCGTGCGCAACAATTTCAGTCAATCTTAAAGGAGTTAAATTAAACATTCTAAGTCAAACGTCTTTCATTCATGAAGTCCGATTTGGTGCACCCTTTATGATTACTATTATCATCCCAGGCTGATATCTTGGCTTCAATGATCTATGTTTCACAAATCATCAGAACCCATTAGCATTGCGCAGTTCCAATTGACCTTACAAACAAATACGAAAGAACGTGCGATTTATTCTGGAAATATTTAGGCCTATCATGCATCATAATTATATAAGAAAAATGCAAGCAACTTTTTCTGTTATTATAAAGGCTTCTTGTATTTCATGTGGCACATAAGACTTTATATTCAACATAAGCACACAGCTATTCGTGAATTAAATCGCAAATCATTCCGCAATTACTGCGAAAATCTTATATGCTTATAGAACAAAGGAGCCTCCATAAACTTGTGAGATATGATGCACATTAGAATCCAAATTTCGATAAGACTTGCCGGAGGTTTTCATTAATAAAGTGATCTGATGATAAGGATACTAATAAGAAAAAAAATCAACAATGTTGAATGAACAGGAAAACTCCTTAGATTTATATCTGAATGATGTATGCAAAATATATGAAAAGTCACCAGTTTGGAGTCGACCTCATTTTTTTCGTAGATGGACATCAGATGAACGAACAAGGCGATGGCTTTTTCAGATCAAAACTTCCACAAGATTTGTTAAATTATTCAGCCATCGCAACTCATTCATGGATGATCTTCAGAATACGGTTAAAGCTTCAGCATAGTTGTCAATATCTTTGGCAGAAGGATCACTCTCCTTATGCGCAGCGTCGGCTCCCTCCTTCTCCTTACATTCTTCACAAAAAGTTTTTCTTTTCCCACACAGAAATGATGATTTCCCAGCCCTATTAGTGCTCCGGATGATCACTTCCACATTCTGCGCAACGCCCCCTCGTCAGATGCCGGAAATAAGAATCATGTACTGGCCTCCAAAAAAAAAACATTAACCCCTCTTAGTCCTTCCTAGAAAACTCACATTACAGTCGCTTCATTAGATTGAAGCAGATATGAGAACATGGATCGTTTATTCAAACATGTTGTGCACATATCAATTCAGAGTTCCTCCATCATCAGCGAGGATAATTAGCACTATCTTGTCAGCATGCTAGAATTGTCCTGAGAGCATAGTTTGAATTTGTCTTCATAGTATAGAACACAGACATATGAGACCATCACAAAATAGAGTGCAAACTTGGTTAGAGAACATATGAAGATGTAAAATAAGTCAGCGTGAAGTCAGCGCCTCTCGGAAGAGATTCTACATGCCAGGGCTTAATTGGATATGGCAGATCATAGACTGTAGTCTCATCAAAAACTTCTTCCCGTATTGCCACCAAAACGTATAATTGGCCTCCGAGCTTTCTATCAAAGTCGTCTCTTCATGGGAAAAAGTAACTGAATCTTTCTCCCTCGGCTGCCCTCAAACATGGCCCCAATGTACCTCTCCAGAGAACTCTCTCTCGGATGACTCTTCCCCTCACTCTTGGTTGCGCCTACAGAAGAAGTATACACGACCCCCTAAAACTCCAAATGCAACACACATATAAACATACAGATTTCCATGCTTGCGCTCACAGTTCACTAATGCATAACTCACACAAACACACTCATGCACACGACAAAACTTTAGTGAACACACAATCATATATACTTAAATTTAAACTTAAACTTAGACTTCACACGTATTTTGTTTTTCTTTGTTTTATTCTAATTCTTTTATAGCTTCAATATCATCATTAAATTATAACTTCAATAGATGCACACATTACAAACACATATGGTAACACATCACAAACAATAATATTATTATTTAAAATACTCGCTTAAGGTTTTCCCTTTACACGAACATAAAGAAGAGACACAAATTGATATATATCACTTGAAGAAATATCAAGTTCAATCTTTTTGACCTTTCTAGCTATCGTTGAGATTGTTTTCTTGAATCAAAACTAGAGTAAAGATACATCAAAACATTATAATCTTGTACATTTAGACCATTGCAAGATGTATACTTATATATAAAAAAAAATCCTAATTTTATACTCCCATAACCCTTCACATTAGAGGCACTTAAGGGCATCCACACATTCTTATATATGAAGTTTCACATATTCACTTCATCTTGTTCAATTAGATGTTCTCGCTTAATGCACACCATCTTTTTCAACCTGGAAATACTCAAGGATTGGTTTAGTCAAATCAGAAGTTCATATTAAGCTTATATGTTTAAGAATTTATATGTAACCATTGAAAGAAAACTCCTTAATAAATTTTTCCTTCATTTCTTGTCAAAGAACGGAGAGAGGATCTCTCCGACATTCGCTCCCTCTAAACCTGCACATCGTCCTCGATGGGCCAAACCTGCAGATCAGAGAAGGCAATATCAAATTCTTTTGATAATTATTCATGACTCAAATGCAAATAGTCTATAAAAAATGCTTCAATCATTAGTACATCTTCTGATAGCAAAGAAAACCTATAAAATTATGTAAGCTTGAATTGCAATCTTTTCGTTCAATGCATGAGTTGGAAAACAGGTTTTAGAAAGAAACTATAGAAGTCATTCAAATAGTGTTTGTACTAACTCTTTTATTAACTCTGTTCATAAGTAAAGCATATGTTATATAAGTTTTCTATCCTCATCTCCTAGCCATTTGCTATTAAGATACAAAAAACTAATTCCCCTCTAGCATACATCCACCTTAGATAGCCCGCTTTTCAATTCAGAAGTGATTATAAGACCACAACTGATTTATTGAAATCATTTGATTTTTCTTTCATCTTTTTTTTCATCATAATTTTTCTTTTTGTCATTTTTCCTCTTTTCATATGCAGCAACCATTAATGTACTACTTTCAATTTTTCTTCGCAATTTTTTTGATGAAGGGGAAAGGCTTAACCCCTAATCAGAGCAAAGGATCTAGAGGTAAGCTAAAGTGGGAAGTAGGATCTCTTGAGTAAAATGGGTCAAATGTAAGGAAGCTTACCTATATAAAACAAGCCTACTTCTACTAGGAGTTGCAAATTAAGGGTTCCGTCAACTATTCATATGACATCAATAGGTCTCTAATCCCTATCTTCTCTTCAAGCACGTTCCTAATTCAGTGTAAATTCTACTTTTCATAATTTTAAAAAGTTTCTTAACCTATCTGAAGAATGTACATATCTAATTATGATAATGCATGAACTTTCATAATAAATTAAAACATAAATCAGGTTTAGAACTTTTTCACCTGATCTATATTGACTCCATCTTCAGATCTCTTTAAGTTCATCAGAACTTTTGTCATAAAATCTTCAATTGCTTTGATCAATTCATCTTCAGGACCTGTAAGCAATCATAAAGTAGAAGCTACAAAACAAGTAATCTTCATTATCATTTATCTTGCAAATATAAATTCATATATTCTATCAGATTCATCTTCATCATGACACAAATTTCATCATAAGAAATTCATAGTGGTTATAATTGTCATAAATAATGCATTCTTAATGCATTCTTAATGTTTACAATAGGTTTTTCAATCTATGAGAAAAAATTCATAAGTTTCACATTAGGTTTTTCAATCTTTGTACCAAACTTCATATTTTTTAGGAAAAATCATAATGTTCATAGTATTTTTAAAGAAAATCATAAGTTCATCATAAGTTTAGTAACATCATTTTGATAATACTATTTATAATTAGAAGGTTTATTATCATATGATTATCAATAGAAAAGCATAAAATATGCTCCTTCTCATCATAAGAAAGAAAATCATATTGAATAGTAAATTAGCATAATTGTTATCATCCTATCTCAATAGATAATCATATTTTTATTCTCGAATAGCGTCTTTGGCATCATAAGTTTAGGAAATGACAAGCATATTGATCAAACTTATTTGCAAGCAAATTGTGCATATAATTTCAAACATGTTTTAGTTTACTTTGAAATCAACAAACTTTGTGTTTTCATATTTTAGTATTCTTTTGGTTAAGCAAATCATAATGAAAATCTTTGTCATAAGCTTTTAACTAGCTTTTCCAAGCATTAAACTTCATAAAACAAAACAATTTAGGTATATGTTTCTCAACTTTAGGAAAACAGGCATATATGCAGCAAGCAATATCAAAAAATTGAAAAGTTTTATCTTCAATAAACAATTCCATCACAATAAAACTATTCTCTTAAATTCATCTCCCTTTTTTTTAACTTTAGATGAGTATTTCATATTATTTGCAATCTTGCATATGGCTTCTTGTACCCATTTTTCCATATTCTTATCATGTTCTAATTGAATTTGAAGATTTTCATTTTCAGATGTTTGTACTATTCTTTCATCATTTTTATTTTGGTCACATTTATTTTCATTTTCTATGACTTTAGGTTCTATTTTAATCGCATGTATGTCTTTATTTCCATCAATTGATTGTTCATTTTCATCATCTTTTATCTTGACATCTTCTTCTTTCTTAATCTTTTTCAATGTATCTTGATCCTTAGACGTAGATTGATTATCCATGTTACTCATATATTCATATTTAAGAAGGTTTTGATCATTGACATCATTGTCAAGGAGTTCATCTTGAGTTTCACTTTTGTTCATAGATTGTAACTCATAAGACTTGGTTTTCTTATCATAATTCTTAGGTTTCCATTGCATTTGAAGTTGGGTTTTAGGGCTAAATTTAGTTTGGTCAAAGTATTCTCTCATCCCTCCTCTACCTAAGTTTAATCTCAAAGGTAGTTGTGTTTGATAATCACAAATCTTATGGTCATTTATAATGACTAAGTGAATTTGACATGCATTATTATAAGCAACACAATCCTCGTACATATGACCTAGTTGGTCACACAAAAAGCATCTTAACGGATATACTTTCCTATTCATAGCCCTATAAGTGGATCTCCTATACTCATTCATATGGGTTTCATTAGGCAACTTTGGAGATAAACTTTGCATTTCATGTTCATGTTTGCACTTGCATTTAGGGAGTTCATTGACTTGTTTGGTCAAATCATCTATTTGGCTCTTTAAATTTTTAACAATTTCTTGTAAAATTCCACACATCACACTATTTGAATTTGAAAACTCACTTAACTTGTCCATTAACAAAAATACTTCTTTAAATTTTGCTTGATTTGATGAGTTAAGCTTATCCTCTAAATCTTTGACTTGTGCATCAAGTCCCAAATTTGCATTCTTAATTAAGCCCTCCATAGTAAAGTTCGTTTTATGTGTGTTTAAATTAAATGCTTTCTTTTTACCCATTGATATTAGAGAAACAAGAAGTCTTAGAGGATAGATCAATACCTGCAATCTGAGTCGAAGAAGAGGCTCAAAGAGTGACTGTGTGTAAATTTATACAATTTTTAATAGTATCAATTTCTAATACATCAATTACTAGTGGATGAATGTGCAAACGTTTGTGCTTCTAATGTCGATGAGAGGGGTGGTGAGATGAGGATAGCTACTTGCCACTCTTCGTGGAGGCGCTCAGCTCCCTAGGGAACAGCCCTCAACACCTAGACGAGTGAAAGGTTCCAAAGACACAGCCACAGCTCCCACGGATGAAGAAGCTTCTGCACTTCAACCTGTCGATATAATTTATGCACATGCAAGCAAAATTTAAAACTTTATACCTGAGATGCAAGGCCGTTTCTTCTCGTCGGGTTCAAATGTGGGAGCGATTTGTGAGGACTAGCGGATCAATTCAGTCGCCTTGCTAACGGCGCACACGGGGTGCTTGGAGCTAGCTCAGGTGCAAAGGACGTAACAAAAAGGTAATACAAACTCCTAAGAATGAATAAGTTTCAAATCTTTTTAATCCTTGTTTATGGTCTCTCATTGTTATCGCACGCCTAAGTTCAAGTTAGAGGTTATAATCAAGTAGTTTAGATCAGAAAAAATGTATGGTGAAGTGTGATCCTCACAATAATAGGGCTTTTGAACTTTCTGAAATAAATATGTCATCCAGAAGTTATAAGCTTATCAAAAACAATTTCCATTTTCAAACCCTTCATCGCAAGTCTCTCAGATCATTCAGATTCATTTCAATTCAGTGAAGTAATATTTAATGTAATACATTACAAACAATCAAGATCTATTATCAATTGGTCCGCCTGTCAAATGTATATAAATATAAAGTCAAACTTTGAATGCAATTCCTATGTATAAGCCAAATTGAAGCACAGACCCGTGCACAACAATTTCAGTCAATCTTAAAGGAGTTAAGTTAAACATTCTAAGTCAAACGTCTTTCATTCATGAATTCCGATTTGGTGCACCCTTTATCATTACTATTATCATCCCAGGCTGATATCTTGGCTTCAATGATCTGTGTTTCACAAATCATCAGAACCCATTAGCATTGCGCAGTTCCAATTGACCTTACAAACAAGTACGAAAGAACTTGGGATTTAGTCTGGAAATATTTAGGCCTATCATGCATCATAATTATATAAGAAAAATGCAAGCAATTTTTTCTGTTATTATAAAGGCTTCTTGTATTTCATGTGGCACATAAGACTTTACCAACAATCAGCCAAAGCTTAACTGATTTGCAGCGCACTTCATGTCGGCATATGTATCCGCGTTTATCATTTAATAACAATGTATTCAACATAAGTGCACAGCTATTCGTGAGTTAAATCACAAATCATTTTGAAATTACTGGGCAAATCTTATATGCTTATAGAACAAAGGAGCCTCCATAAAATTTTGAGATATGATGCACATCAGAATCCAAATTTCGATAAGACTTGCCGGAGGTTTTTGTTAATAAAGTGATGTGATGATAAGGATACTAATAAGAAAAAAAATCAACATCGTTGAATGAACAGGAAAACTCCTTAGATTTATATCTGAATGATGTATGCAAAATATATGAAAAGTCACCAGTTTGGAGTCAACCTCATTTTTTTCATAGATGGACATCAGATGAACGAACAAGGCGATGGCCTTTTCAGATCAAAACTTCCACAAGATTTGTTAAATTCTTCAGCCACCGCAACTCATTCATGGATGATCTTCAGAATACGGTTAAAGCTTCAGCACAGTTGTGAATATCTTTGGCAGAAGGATCACTCTCCTTATGCGCAGCGTCCGCTCCCTCCTTCTCCTTACATTCTTCAAAAACATTTTTCTTTTCCCACACAGAAATGATGATTTCCCAGCCCTATTAGTGCTCCGGATGATCACTTCCACATTCTGCGCAACGCCCCCTTGTCAGATGCCGGAAATAAAAATCATATACTGGCCTCTAAAACAAACATTAACCCCCCCTAGTCCTTCCCAGAAAACTCAGATTATAGTCACTTGATTAGATTGAAGTAGATATCAGAACTTTGATCATTTATTCAAACATGTTGCACACATATAAATTCACAGTTCGTCCATCATCAGCGAGGATAATTAGCACTATCTTGTCAGCATGCTAGAATTGGCTTGAGAGCATAGTTTGAATTAGTCTTCATAGTATAGAACGCAGACAGATGAGACCATCACAAAATAGAGTGCAAACTTGGTCAGAGAACATATGAAGATGTAAAATAAGTCAGCGCCTCTCGGAAGAGATTCTACATGTCAGGGCTTAATTGGATATGGCAGATCATAGACTGCAGTCTCATCAAAAACTTCTTCCCGTATTGCCACCCAAACATATAATTGGCCTCCGAGCTTTCTATCAAAGTCGTCTCTTCACGGGAAAAAGTAGATGAATCTTTCTCCTCTGGCTGCCCTCGAACATCGCCCCAACGTACCTCTCCAGAGAACTCTCTCTCGGATGATTCTTCCCCTCACTCTTGGTTGCGCCTGCAGAAGAATTATACACGACCCCCTAAAACTCCAAATGGAACACACATATAAACATACAGATTTCCATGCTTGCGCTCACAATTCACTAATGCATAACTCACACAAACACACTCATGCACATGACAAAACTTTAGTGAACACACAATCATATATACTTAAATTTAAACTTAAACTTAGACTTCACACGTATTTTGTTTTTCTTTGTTTTATTTTAATTCTTTTATAGCTTCAATATCATCATTAAATTATAACTTCAATAGATGCACACATTACAAACACATATGGTAACACATCACAAACAATTATATTATTATTTAAAATACTCGCTTAAGGTTTTTCCTTTACACAAACATAAAGAAGAGACACAAATTGATATATATCACTTGAAGAAATATCAAGTTCAATCTTTTTGACCTTTCTAGCTATCGTTGAGAATGTTTTCTTGAATCAAAACTAGAGTAAAGATACATCAAAACATTATAATCTTGTACATTTAGACCATTGCAAGATGTATACTTATATATAAAAAAACATCCTAATTTTATACTCCCATAACCCTTCACATTAGAGGCACTTAAGGGCATCCACACATTCTTATATATGAAGTTTCACATATTCACTTCATCTTGTTCAATTAGATGTTCTCGCTTAATGCACACCATCTTTTTCAACCTGCAAATACTCAAGGATTGGTTTAGTCAAATCAAAAGTTCATATTAAGCTTATTTGTTTAAGAATTTATATGTTACCATTGAAAGAAAACTCCTTAATAAATTTTTCCTTCATTTCTTATCAAAGAACAGAGAGAGGATCTCTCTGACAACGTAATGCCTTCTTTACCCAAAGAGGAAAATACATAAATGAATTGGATGATGGAGAGTGCAGAGTGTTGCACGATGGAAATTAGTGAAATAGAGGAAGAAGCTGCAAAAAAAGAAGTTACAAAAAAAGCCCATGGAATCCACAAGGAGTTAGAAAATGAGAGTTTGCACTTGAATAGTAGCATCGAAGGGGCAAAAAGTAACGAAGTATCAGGAAGGAAAAGTTATGAGCCTGAATGCAGAGAAGATCTCCCCTTTTTAAACGTGCCTCAAGGATGGACCTGAGAACATATTGCAGAGTATAAGTTAAAATCCACTCCTGCATACAATGGGGATGATTTCTCAAGTAAGTCCAATCGTGAAACACTTGTTCAAGAAGTAAATCTAGGAGATGAAGAGAACCCTCAAGTAGTTCACTTGGCTTTTTGGTTGTGGCATTACCCCCCTTTACTGCACAAGGTAACTTCTTTACTTTTTTCTTATAAAAATGTCTTCGCATGGTCCTACAAAGATCTAACAGGGATACCAGAGGAGCTTGGATTACATCGAATACCCTTAATTGAGGGAGCCGTGACTACAAGAAGTAGGTCGTACCGACTCAATCCAAAGTATGCAGAGGTGGTAAAGCTTGAAATAACAAAACTAGAAGAAGCAGGTATAATTGTTCCAATAGAACATTCTAGGTGGCTTCTTCCATGGTTATTGTACCCAAGAAAAATAGTGGAAAAATAAGAGTCTGCGTTGATTTTCGTGCCTTAAATAAGGTAACTATTCAGGATGGATTTCCTCATCCCTTTAGAGAGCAAGTACTTGAAGAAGTAGCCGGAAACACTTTGTATAGATTTCTTGATGGTTTCAGTGGCTACAATCAAATAATGGTTCATCGAGATGATAGGGACAAAACAGGCTTTGTTACTCCATGGGGCACTTATGTTTATACCCGCATGGCTTTTGGCTTGAAACTACACCAGCTTCATTTAATAGGACGATGTACCTCATATTGGCCAAGTGGTTAACAACCTTTCTACTCATTTTCATGGATGACTTTTCAATGTTTTCAGGCATAGATAGGAGAGCAGCAATTCAAGACTTCCATGATCATTTGGAAAATCTAAAGGAAATCTTTGAGCAATGTCTCAAAAGCGGCTTGAAGTTACATCCTACAAAATGTCAATTTTTGGTCACTAAAGGTACTCTTCTTAGTCATATAGTATTTTGTGAGGGTATAAGGGTTGATCCGGAAAAGGTTACTACTATCCTTTCCATGCCTTTTCCATAGACCCCAAAGGAAATGCAAAGTTTTTTTTGGGCCATGCACGATACCATAGAAGATTTATACGAATGTATTTAGAAATAGCTAAGCCCTTGTCAAGGCTTACTAGTAAAAAGGTTCCTTTCTCATGGAGTCCTGAAGTTGAGAAAGCATTTGGTGAACTAAAATAGAGGCTATGTACTACTCCACTTTTAAGTGTTCCTAACTAGTCATTAGAGCTTCATGTGCATACAGATGATAGTCTTCATGTTGTTGGTGTAGTTTTGGCTCAATCATCATCACATAAGGTTGATAGATGTATCTCCTATGCCAGTAGACTACTTACCAAGGCAGAAAAGCACTACAACACAATTGAAAGGGAAGCTTTGGCTATTGTGTTCGCTCTTCAAAAGTTTTGACATTACCTTCTAGGTGTGCATTTTAGTATCATATCTAATCATCAGCCTTTGAAGTACTTGATTAACAAGCCTGGAGTGGTTGGAACGGTTTGGTGATGGTTATTCTTGTTTCAAGAATTTGACTTTGGTATTCATATTTAGTCAGGAAGAGAGCACTACATTGTAGATCAAGTGTCCACGACCGCCATGAGTGAGAAGGCAATAGGTATTAATGATGAATTGGTGGATAGTAATCTCTTTCTAGTAGCAAGTCAAGCTGATTGGTATGATGGAATTCTCCATTTTCTCACTATTGGAAAATTCCCATAACACTTAACATCTATAGAAAAGCGAAGATTACTCCTTAAAGCCAAAGCGTACTCACTTATAAATGGAAATTTATATAGACATTGTCACGATGGTATCTTGAGAAAGTGTGTTTATCCAAAGGAGTTAAAAATTTTGCTTGAAGCAGCACACAATGAAGGGCATCTAAAGGGGGAGGATTTGGCTCATAGGATCATCCATAAAGGATTATGGTGGCCTCATATCTACAAGGACGCGATTAAGTTTGCTAAAGAATGTGATATCTATGAGAGATGTGCTCCTAGGCCAACTAGATTGATTTTCCGACCATTAGTCATCTCTATAGGATGGTTACCATTGGAAAGATGGGGTCTTAATTTCACTAGAACAATTAATCCTACTGGTTAACCTGGGGTTAAGAAGTATATTTTGATAGCCACATGTTATACAACTAAATGAATAGAGGCTAAAGCTACTATAGACTTCATGGCCTTAATAGTGGCTAACTTTTTGTATAAACGTATTTTCTCAAGATTTGGTTGCCCACTTGAAATCACTAGTGATAGGAGCACATATTTTGTAAATCAATTGCTCCAACTTATATTTGACAGGTACAAGTTTTTTCACAAAAATTCCTATGCCTACTATCCAAGGGCAAATGGCGAAGTAGAAAGTTCCAGCAAGATCTTGATTAGGCTGCTACGCAAACTATCTTTTGATCATCAAAGTTCTTGGCCACAAGCATTGATCGGTGCAATTTTGGCTTTTAGAAGTACAAGAAGGGGAACCACGGATGGGAGTCCATTTCTCTTGGTATATGGTAAAGAGGCATTTGCACCATTCGAATTTATTATCAAGAGAGAAATTGGAGCCAAAAACATTGGAATTGAACCTCCCATTAGGAGATTGGTGGCATTAGAAGAATACAGAGAAGAATCTATGCAAAAACTTTAGGTGACACAAGAAAAGCGCAAATGATTTCACGACAAATATCTTAGGTCTAATGAACTACAAGAAGAATCCTTAGTTTTGGTGTACAAGAAGGACCCTTGGTTTTGGTGCATCAAATCCGATCAGCTTCACCAAATTGGCACCCGAATGTATGGGACCATACAAGGTGATAAAGGTATTCCCACAAGGAGCAGTGCATCTAAAAGATTTGCAAGGTGAGAGGATACCCTTGGTCAATATCTCCAAGGTGAAGAATTACCTTAATTAAGTCAAGATGGAAGAAATTCATTCAATGTACATACCGTATTTCATTCAGTTCATCCCAAGTGCTTGCAGTTTCTTTTTTGTTTGATTTGAGAAGAAAATAAAGGAAGAGTTGCATCAGGAGGGTGCAAAGACTGGATGTGGCGGTCTATAGTGCAGAAAACAATGATCTTCATATTTCATCTTTTGACCTCATAGGGCTATTACAATGGTTGACTCCATATGGTTTGAAGCCTTTGCTCTGGGTCATGCATCATTCTCCATTTCATCCTCTACATTTTCAAGACTTGCATTCCCTCCCTGACCCTCCACCCTCCTCCACCGTCACCCTCCACCCCCCTCAACCCTCCACCCCCCTCCACCCTCCAATGTCACCCTCCACCACCCTCCACCCTCCTCCACACCCCTCCACCCCCCTCCACCCTCCACCCTCCTCCACCGCCCTCCACCCCCCTCCACCCTCCACCCCCTCCAACCTCCACTATCGCCCTACACCCCCCTCCACCCCCCTCCACCTTCCTCCACCATCCACCCCCCTCCACGCTCCAGTCCCCTCCACCGCCACCCTGCACGCTCCTCCACCCTCTTCCACCGTCAGACCTTACCACACTCATGGGGCAACTATTTATCCATGAAGCCAAGATCAACAAGAATGGAGATTCATCAAGAGGTAACAACTCTTCTGCCCTATACACTGATAAAAGTAAGTCTAAAGAGAGAGGGAAGAACAAAAAGGTTGAAGATGAAGGAGCTACCTCCCATGCCAACTATGCAGGGAAAGGTAGAACCTCAAGAGGAAGGGGCAGAGGAGGTAAGCAAGGTAGGGGGAGACCTTATAACTCCTCAACATGCAATATTTTTGGATTATCAAATCATACTACAGATTAGTGTTTCAAGAACTTCAAGAATCAGAGAGGTAGAGGATATCAAAGAGGTGGATATACATAATCAAGAGGAAGATTCAATCACCACCAAGGATACAACAACAACTACAACAACAACTACAATAGAAACTACCAAGGAGGTTACAAATCAAGGAAGGATTACAACAACTACGCAGAGGAGCAAGAAGATTCTCGTCTTATTATGAACATGAATTCAGAACCAGGTATAAATGATGACCATCTCTTCTACATTGACTCAGGATGCTCAAATCATGTGGTAGGCAATGTAGCTCTTCTTTCTGACCTTCAAGAACTAAAGGGTAAGCATCAGGTACAAACAGGTGATGACACCAAGAACTCACTCATTAGAGAAGGGAATGTTAAGACCTCTAATGGAAACAAGAATCTGTTGAGTAGGGTTCTGTATGCACCTACAATTACCAAGAATTTGATGAGTGTTGTAGAGATTCTGGAAAAGGGTTTGTAGGTTAGATTCAAACAATATGGAGCATTTGTGGAGGATCCCCAGCATGAGTTCAAAAGAATTGCTAAAGGCGAAAAGACAAGTAGATTATTCACTTTTGAACTTGAAGATACAAGGAACATTGCATTTTATAGCTATAAAGATCAAACCTTATCAGAGCTTGAAATTTTTCATAAAAGATTAGGGCATGTTGGTGAAAGAACCTTGAAACAAATATGTGGAGACCAATGTGTGCTTGGGATACCTAATGTATCCAAGCAAAACATGATTTATAAATGTGGAGCTTGTCAGTTTGGAAAATCTCACAAGTCACCCTTCTCAAGGAAAGGGTACATGCATGAGGACTACCTAGAGCTTGTCCATATAGATATTTGGGGACCAAGTAAGGATCGCTCAATCTCTGGATCAAGGTATTATGTATCTTTCATTGATGATTATAGTAGGTGGACTGTGTTGTACTTTATGAAGCACAAATATGAAGTATTCAGTTGCTTTAAAAAATATCTTGCACTTGTTGAGAACCAAACAGGGAGAAACCAAAAAAGACTAAGGTCAAAGGGAGGACGTGAGTACTTCTCAAATGAGTTTATATATTTTTCCAGGACAGATGAATGAAGAGAGAAATCACAACAAGGTATACCCTTGAATAAAATGGGGTAGCAGAGCGGAGAAATAGATTAATTGTTGAAACAACTAGGTCAATGTTAAATGAGAAAAAATTACCTAACTACTTGTGGGAAAAGAGTGTATGTATTGCCACTTATCTTGTAAACAAGTTGCCATCCAAATCTTTTGATGGGATGACCCCATATGAAGCATGGCATGGTAGAAGATCTTCACTTGATCATTGTAGGATCTTTGGATGTGTAGCTTATGTGCATATCCCTTCTCAGATAAGAGGTAAGCTAGACCCTAAGGCAGAGAAGTGCATCTTCATAGGTTATGATCTAAATCAGAAAGGATACAGGTTCTACAATCCTTCAAACAAGGCATCCACGGTCAGTAGAGATTTTGTCTTTGACAAAAATGACTCTTGGTTTGATAGTGAATGCAGGAAAGTAAAACTACTCTATGACTTGGAAGAGGAGTTTCCAAACCTCACTAAGGAGGAGCCTACTTAGAATTGAGACATCAATTCAGATGACGAGGACATCATCAATCTAGAGGAGTTTAAGGCATGGAAGTCCAAAGGCAAAGTCAAGATGAAGAAATTAGAGGATATACCTGAGTCACCCAACCAAGCAATCAAAAGATCACAAAGGGAGAGCAAGAAGCCAATCAGATATGGGTATGGCACTTCCCTAGTTACTTGTTGGGAAAGATGGATGGATGCTCCAAGAGATTGAGTAGGTACTGCTATAACCTACTTTGTACCAGCCCTCTTTTGCTTCAGGCTTGATAAGTGGACCTCCTTAGCTTTCCAATGATACCATAAAATTGCCTATGTACTTTGGAAATGATGTGTGTAATGATTGAACCAAAACAGGTAACTTTGAAACGCACAAACTCAAGAAAACCTTCTATTTATGTCTTGACACCTGTTGGGTATTTTGCTCAGTTTGACCAGTACAGTAGGAATTGGAAAAACTCATTTTAGAGGTATCTAATTAGCTTAGCAAGCTAACTATTCCAAGTGAAATGATGTAGAAAGATAAACTATGCTAAGAGAAATCAATTTAGCAAGTTAAGCTATACCCCGGATTTTTTAGGACTGTAGCAGACATTGACCAGTGATCACCTCGATGCATATTTCTCTCAAATGGATGAATAGAATCTCTTCAAACTTTGATAGTATGTAGACAAAGAAGCTTTGAATCACTAAATGTGATGGAGAAATTACTGAGATATGCACTTCACAAGTTGAGAGAATTTTGAGAAGTATGACAAAGAACTCAGAAATTGGTAGGTGATTACAAAAGATCCTATGCTTGTGCACGTATGTAGGGTCTTCAAGATATCTTTCAAGCCAAACACTTTGGCTTGGTCTTCATCTTCAATCTTCATGTATATCCTGCAATCCAATCATTGCTTTGAACCTGCAAATTTTGGTTCCATCCAAAGCTTTAGTCAACAAATCTGCACATTGCATGTTGGTTGATACATAGCTCAGTTCAATATCGTTGCTTATCAACTTCTCCCTCACATAATGGTAATGGACCTCTATATGTTTGGTCCTAGCATGATAGATAGGATTAGCTGCAAGGTGAAGAGAACTTGTATTATCTCCAAAGATTATTGGAGACCTAGTATATAAACCCAATTCTGTATACAAAAGCTTAATCCAAATAGCTTGTTGTGTGGCATTAGCCAATCCTCTATACTCTGCCTCTGTAGAAGACAATGCAACTGTTGGTTGCTTCTTTGCAGACCAAGATATTGGCTTATCACCTGCAAATGATATATATCCAGAAGTTCTCCTCCTATCATCCTTCCATCCTACCCAATCTGCATCTGAATAAATTTTGATATCAATATCTGAAGTGTAAGGAAAATACAAACCATGGTTCTGTGTACCCTTGAGATACTTCAAGATTCTCTTGGCAGCCCCCATGTGAGGTATCCTTGGCTTGTGCATAAATTGACTTAGCACACTAACTCCATATGCAATATCTACCCTTGTTAAGGTAGCATAGTTTAAGCTACCCACCATACTTTGGTAACCTGTAATCTCATTGACTTCATCACCTTCATGGGCACTTAGTTATAGGTTTACCTCCATTGGAGTGCTTGCTACTTTGGCATCCTGCAAGTGAAACTTCTTTAACATATCATGTGTGTACTGTTTCTGAGTAATGTATATCCTTGAATTAGTCTAGACTAACTCAAGCCCAAGAAAATACTTCAATAGACCAAGATCATTGATCTTGAACTCCTTCATCATCTGTCTCTTGATTTGTCTGATTCCATTGACATCATTACCTGTAATTATGATGTCATCAACATTAACACAAAGGTATATTACCTCTGAATTACTTCTCTTGATGAATAGAGAAGTATCTGCCTTGCTCATAACAAAACCTTGGTCTTGGAGGTATGTACTTAACCTGTAATTCCATGCTTTAGGTGCCTGCTTCAATCCATATAAAACCTTTTTTAATTTGCAAACATATGTTGCCTTCTTAGGGTCCTCATAGCCACGAGGTTGTGACATATATACCTCCTCTGAAATGCATCCATTCAAGAAAGCATTATTGACATCCAATTGGTACATATTCCAATTTTTTGATGCAGCCACACTAACCAACACTCTGATAGTTGGCATCTTGGCCACATGTGAGAATGTCTCCTTGTAGTCAACGCTTTGGGTTTGTGCAAAGCCCTTGGCTAACAATCTGGCTTTGTACCTATTAATTGTGCCATCAGAATTTATTTTAAGTTTATAGATCCATCTAGATCCTATTACCTTCATGGAGTTCTTCTTTGGTACTAACTCCCATGTATCACTCTCCTTGAGTGCTTCAATCTCCTCATCCATAGCTTCTTTCCATTCTGATTTGGTTATGGCTTGTTCATATTATCCTAGTTCTTCATTTGACAAATCTTTGGCAAGATAAACATAATGTTTAGTAACAAGAGATGTATCATACCCATATCTGATAGGTTTTTTGCTTTCTCTTTGTGATCTTCTGATTGATTGAGTTGAAGATTCAGGTATGTCTTCAAGCTTCTTCATCTTCATTTTGCCCTTGGACTTCCATGCCTTAAACTCTTCAATATTGATAGTGTCTTCATCATCTGAACTTGTGTCTTCATTCTGAGTGGGTTCCTCCTTTGCAAGACTTGGAAACTCCTCTTCCAAATCATAGGGTAATTTAACCTTTCTGCATTCATTCTCATACCAAGAATCATTTTCATCAAAGAAAACATCTTTGCTTACCATGAATCCCTTATTGGTAGGGTTATAAAACCTGTAACCTTTTTTATTTAAATCATACCCAATAAAGATGCACTTTTCAGCCTTTGGGTCTAGTTTACCTCTTATTTGAGAAGGAATGTGTAAATATGCTACACATCCAAATATCCTGCAAAGGTCTAGTGATGGTCTCTTACCATGCCATGCTTCATAGGGTGTCATCCCATCAAGGGATTTAGATGGTAACCTGTTTATGAGATAAGTGGCAGTAGAAACACACTCTACCCATAGATAGTTAGGTAATTTTTTCTCATTCAACATAGACGTAGCTGTCTCAACAATTAATCTATTTCTTCTCTCAGCTACCCCATTCTCATCAAGAGAATACCTTGTAGTTATTTCTCTTTTGATGCCTCTGTCCTACAAGAAGTTTTCAAACTCATTGGAAAAGTACTCTCCTCCTCCATCTGATCTTAGTCTCTTCAAATTCTTTCCTGACTGATTCTCAACAAGTGCAAGATATTTTTTAAAGCAATTAAACACCTCATCCTTGTGCTTCATGAAGTACAATACATTCCATCTGCTATAATCATCAATAAAAGATACATAGTACCTTGATCCTGAGACTGAAGGGTCTTTGCTTGGTCCCCATACATCTGAATGGACAAGCTCCAGGTAGTCTTCATGGATGTAACCTATCCTTGAGAAGTGTAACCGGTGAGACTTCCCAAATTGACAAGCACCACACTTGTAAATCATATGTTGCTTGGATACATTAGGTATTCCAAGCACACATTGGTCCCTGCATATTTCTTCAAAGTTCTTTCTTCTATATGCCCTAATCTTTTGTGCCAAATCTCAAGTTCTGAAAGTGTTTGATCTTTGTAATTGTATAGTGCAATATTCTTTGTGTCTTCTAACTCAAAAGTGAAAAGTCTACCTCATTTTTCTCCTTTAACAATCCTCTTGAACCCATGTCTTGGCTCCTCCACAAATGCTCCATATTGGTTGAATCTAACCTGCAAACCTTCCTCCACAATTTGTCCAACACTCATCAAATTTTTGTTAATGGTTGGTACATAGAGTACAATGCTCAACAAACTCTGATTTCCATCACAAGTCTTAACATTTCCAACTTTAACTACTAAGTGCTTGGTGTCATCTCCTGTGTGGACTTGATGCTTACCTTTTGGTTCCTCAAGATCAAAGAGTAGTGCTACATTGCCAACTACATGATTTGAGCACCCTGAGTCAATATAGAATAGGTGTTCATCATTTGTACCTGATTTTGAAGTCATGTTCATGATCAGAAGAGAGTCATCCTGCTCCTCTGTGTAGTTTTTGTAGTCCTTTCTGGATTTGAATCCTCCTTGGTAGTTGCCATTGTAATTATTGTTGTAATTGTTGTTGTAGTTGTTGTTGTAGCCCTGGTGATGATTAAATCTACCTCTTGACTGTAAGTATCCACCTCTTTGGTATCATCTTCCTCTCTGATTCTTGTAATTCTTGAAACACTCATCTGTAGAATGATTTGATAAACCAAAAGTGCTGCATGATGAGGAGTTATAGGATCTTCCCCTACCTTGCTTACCTCCTCTGCCCCTTCCTCTTGATGATCTACCTCTCCCTGCATAGTGGGCTTGGGAGGTAGAGCCTTCATCTTCCACCTCTTGCTCTTGCCTTTATCTTTAGACTTCTTATCAGTGTATAGGGCAGAAGAGTTATTACCTTTGGATGTATCTCCATTTTTGTTGAGCTTTACTTCATGAGTAAATAATTGTCCCATGAGAGTTGTAAGATCTGGAATTTGCATGTCCATGTAAAGATCCATGGCAGTGGTGAAGCTTTCCCATTTGTCATCAGCCTTGATCCCATTGATCAGTTGCCTCACAATCTGTTCTTCTTCAATCTCTTCTCCTATGCTTGCTAACTGATCTGCTACATCTTTAATCTTGGTCATAAATTCTGAAACAGCTTGCTTAGGTTGCTTCCTTAATGTTGTGAATTCAATCCACAGCCGATTTTTCCTAGCCCTCGTGTTGGCGGCAAGGTTTCCCAAGTCTCTTGGGATGTCTTACAATTTCTAATATGTGGCAAAAGAAAATCAGAGATGGAGTTGAGTAAATAAGACCTTGCCAATGCATCCTTAGCACACCATGTGTTGAGCTTTTCATGTTCTTCCTTTGTTGGCAATCCTCTTGTTTTGAATGAGGGTAATTCCTCATCTCTTGAGATGTATCCATAAAGACTCCTTCCTTGTAAGTAGGTCTTCATTCTCAAAGACCACGCTTGATAGTTGTTCCTATCCAATTTATCAATAAATGAAGGAAAAACATCTCCCATTTTACCTTAGTTTGCTCTGATACCACTGTTGGGAAAGATGGATGGATGCTCTAAGAGATTGAGTAGGTAGTGCTAAAACCTGCTTTGTACCAGCCCTCTTTTGCTTCAGGCTTGATAAGTGGACCTTCTTAGCTTTCCAATGACACCATAAAATGCCCTATGTACTTTGGAAATGATGTGTGCAATGATTGAACCAAAACATGTAACTTTGAAACTCACGAACTCAAGAAAACCTTCTATTTATGTCTTGACACCTGCTGGGTATTTTTCTCAGTATGACTAGCACAGTAGGAATTGGAAAAATTCCTTTTAGAGGTATCTAATTAACTTAGCAAGCTAACTATTCCAAGTGAAATGATGTAAAAAGATAAACTATGCTAAGAGAAAGCAATTTAGCAAGTTAAGTTATACCCCCGATTATTTAGGACTGTAGCAGACATTGACCAGTGATCACCTCGACACGTATTTCTCTGAAATGGCTGCATAGAATCTCTTAAAAATTTGATAGTATGTAGATAAGTTCAATTTGAATCCAACAAGCTTTGAATCACTAAATTTTAGGGAGAAATGACTGAGATATTTAGTCCAAAAGTTGACAGACGTTTGAGTAGTATGATAGAGAACTTAGAATTGAACAATGTGAATATATGTATTAATGAACACTTGTATACAAATCCATTGGCATGAAAACCATTGCCTAATGGTGTAGATAGGTGTGGGATATAGTGTAGGGCTCACACACACTCAAAATTACTAATGAGAAGCTCCGGAGTGATGAGTTCTACCCACGACTTTTCCATGTCCATTTTTTATAGAGAGTGAGTATAAATTTGAATTCAAATTCAAACTTTTGGCTCCCTATAATCAAGCTCCTATATACTAGGAGATATTCCTTCAATCAAAGAGCTACCTTTTTCAACGAATCCTTTTGGTAGGTGATTACAAAAAATTCTAAGTCAATTTGACTTTTACAAAGAGATAAAGTGGTAATTAACCACTAGCACTAATTCCTATGCTTTTGCACATATCTAGGGTCTTCAAGATATCTTTCAAGCCAAATATGTAGGCTTGTGATTTACACCAACATTAATAAGCACTCTGTTTATCTTGCAAAAGACTTGTCAATTGAAGAACCAGCATCATGTGAAGAGGCAAAGACCAAGGCAAAATGGAAGGAAGCATTGGATGAGGAAATTGAAGCACTCAAGGAGAGTGATACTTGGGAACTAGTACCAAAGAAGGACTCTATGAAGGTAATTGGTTCTAGATGGATCTATAAGATCAGAAGGAATTTTGATGGATCAATAAGCAGGTACAAAGCTAGACTTGTGGCTAAGAGTTTTTCACAAACCCAAGGAATTGATTTTGAAGAAACCTTCTCACCTGTGGCCAAAATGCTAACCATCAGGGTACTGGTAAGTGTGGCTGCATTGAAGAATTGGAATATGTATGAGTTGGATGTAAAAAATGAATTTCTAAATGGCTTGATTTTAGAGGAGATATACATGTCTCAACCTGCTCGCTATGAAGACCCAATAAAGGTAACATATTTATGTAAATTGAACAAATCTCTTTATGGATTGAAGCAGGCATCTAAGGCATGGAACCATAAGTTGACTACGTACATTCAGGAACAAGGTTTTATCATGAGTAAAGTAGATACTTCTTTGTTCATCAAGAGAAATAATTCAGAGGTAATATACCTATGTGTATATGTTGATGATATCATACTCATAGGTAATGATGCTAATGGCATAAAACAGATCAAGAACCACATGATGAAGGAGTTCAAAATTACTAACCTTGGATCACTAAAATAATTTCTTGGACTTGAGTTAGTCTATACTAACTTTGGAATTTACATTACTCAGAGAAAGTATATATAGGATATGTTGAAGAGGTTTCATTTGCAGGATGCCAAAGTTGCAAGTACTTCAATGGAGGTAAACCTAAAATTAAGTGCTCATGAAGGTGATGTACTTGAGAACATTGTAGGCTACCAAAGCATAGTGGGAAGCTTGAACTATGCTACATTGATAAGGATTGATATTGCTTAGGGAGTAAGTGTTCTAAGTGAGTTTATGCACAAGCCTAGGGAACCTCATTTTGAGGCTACCAAAAGGATCTTGAAGTACCTTAACACTAGTTTGGTACCAAAACAGGACACTTAAGTGTCCTTTTTTGACAATTTTCCAAAAAATCACACACCTTCTACAAAGAAAATTTGAGAAAATCCTTTAACACACATATTAAATATAATTCAAAGGTTAATGCAAAATTATAAAAACACAATAAATCATGTTTTGTGTTCATGTAGATAGCCTCTCAAGATGCTATGGTAGTGGACAAGATGAAAATTCCTAATCAAATGTATTTTTATCAAAAGAAAAAAATTCATCAAATGAAAGAAAAACGTTTACACATTCCTTGAAACATAGATCACATAGTATGAACCTCAAAATCACTTAGAAAAATCATTTCAATTCAAATAAAATCAATTATTTTGACTTGGTACACCAAAAACAGCAACTAGTTCTAAACATGGTTCAAACAAACTTATGGGAATCCACAACGGTGTACAAATATGCCAACAATCAAACAAGATATGAAAAAACCAACCAAGGTATAAACATATACAGTCAACTGCTATGACTCTAGTCACCAAAAACAAAAAACTAAATCCTACATATATGACTCAAAAGAATTTATGGACATCATCCAAGGTGTATACATGCAAGTTGCCAAGTAAAAAATGTGTGGCATAACAAACCAAAGCTTACATATACAAGGCTGAATAATTTATTGAAATCCACCAAACTTTTCATGTCTTTGGACACAACCAAGAATCTTCTGTTGTGTGGGCGTCAACCAAATTCTACAGATATGTGGACACATAACAATGCATGTACAGTTATGGAAGAGATCTAGTTTCTTCACATGAAGCAAGAAAATAAGACATCAAACAAGGTATACACATAAGGGAATTACCAGTCCATGAAAATCAACCAAGTTTTTTAGATCTATGTACACCAAACAAAGTAGATATATGTGTGGACACCAACTTATTTACCCACAGAAAAATGTTAACATCCGATTGAAATAATGCCATTACAAACATTTAGCTTGATATCCAAGGAAATAAACTAGTTCCTACCAGGAAACAAGAGTCACATACATGTAAGATCAAAATAATATATAGTTTTAATAGATTTAGTAGAAATACAAACACACAATCCCTTGCACACATAAATACATACTAAAAATAATACTCAAAAGTCTTTGATATAATCTTTGATATCATTAAATGATAAGGATCATTTGAAAACATTTCATTATTTCCATCATGGATGCCATCTTCTTTTTGTCAAATGAAATATATATGCCAATTTTTTTCATTCTTATCACAATCACCATTGCGGATCACATATTATTTGACGAGATTAAGAATGAAACATGGAATGAAAGCATATTTTGGAAGGTTTAATACTTAGAATAGCATTTAAATAATTATTACTTATCATCATAATGTTTTATTCGACCTTTGGAGCTATGTTCTTTTCATGAACATAGAAATATATGCTTTGCCAATTCAGCATGAAAGTCAACACCAAATGCAATGGCTACTAGTTCAAAGCAGAGGCTTTCTAACTTTGAATAAAAATATGCATTCAATTAGTATGAGGGTTATGCATTGATAACTTGCCAGTTCTTTGCAATCTTACTTACACACAAATTATAGTGAGCCATTCTTTAAAAGATGCGACAAATGGCAGTGCTCTAGAGAAGACAAATTTTGAGTCCATGTTTATCCATTATGGAAGTGTTCAACCCTCTCTAGAGATCCCTAGACACTTGCTTTACACTACCAAAGTCCATGAATAGCTTTCCATTTCCTAAAAAATATCCACTTTGTCAAAATGTTTGAATTGTGTTATTTTTTCAGTTATGCTACAAGTTGAGTTTTTAAAAATTCTTGTTTTCTTCTTCATTTAATAACCAATGTGAAGTTGTAAAATGTTAATGATTATATTTTTCTCCAAAAGTAAATGATGTGTGCTATCAAATCCAAGTGAGTATGCCATCAAAGCCTCAAGGGTGTCATCAAGAAAAATCAATCAATTTGGTGTAAAAGCAGGACACTTAAGTGTCCCAGGACACTCAAGTGTCCTAGTACAGAACTAGTGTTAAGGGTACTCAAAATCATGGATTGTATTTCCCTTACTCATCAGACTTGGACATCAAGATATATTCGGATGCAGATTGGGTAGGATGCAAAGATGATGGGAGGAGTACCTCAGGATACCTATCTTTTGCAGGTGATAAGCCTATATCATGGTCTTCAAAGAAGCAACCTACTATTGCTTTATCTTGTACAGAGGTAGAGTATCAAGGATTGGCCAATTCTACTCAAGAGGCCATATGGATCAAATTTTTGTATACAAAATTAGGTTTGCATACTACATCTCCAATGATGTTTGGAGATAATACAAGTTCATTACACCTTGTAGCTAATACTATTTATCATGCTAGGACCAAGCATATAGAGTTCCACTATCATTATGTGAGAGAGAAGCTATTGAGCAAGGTTGTTCAGTTGGCATATGTAGCAACTAATATGCAATGTGCATACTTATTGACTAAAGCATTAGATGGTACAAAACTTTGCAAGTTTAAATCAATGATTGGATTGCAGGATATTCATGAAGATTGAAGATGAAGACCAAGCCAAAATGTTTCGCTTGAGGGGGAGCTGTTGGTGCAAAGCCCAAGCCCACACATTTGGCTTGGAGATCATTAACGTATGAAGCTGGATGGAAACCATTTCTAGGAAGATTTCTTCATCTTTACCATTTGTAAAAGTCATATCTTTTGACTTGAGAGAATATTTGTAATCACCTACCAAAAACTCATGGACTTGTTAGTTAGAAAACTAACTACTTCATTGAGGGAATATTTCCATGATTGAAGGAATACTTTTAGAGAGAGCCAAAAACTTGAATTCAAATGACTTGAAAAAGTCACGTGCACGTGAGTCACGTCCCGAGTTCTCCATAGTCACTTCATTAGAGTGTGAGGTCTACATTATAGCCTACACCACTCTCCATCATCACGCTATGATTATCAAGCCTATGATCTTGTACAACATTGTTCATGTTCATCTATGATCTCTTTGTTATAGACATTCATAATTGTTAACTTGTGTTGCTCATATCTCACTCAATTCTCCACCAGTTTCCATGATCCATATCTTGTTGGAATCAGCTCTAAGTTATCTACATGCAGCCAAATGCTGACGGAAATCCATTTAGCCAATTTGGAGAAAAGCCTATCAAAGCACTCACTAGTCAAACTCTGGAGAGGTCCTAAAAAATCGGGGGTAATGATTCAATTGCTAAATTGATTGCTCTGTGTATAGTGCATCATTTCAAGTGATTCCACTTGGAATCATTAGCTTACTAAGCTAATTAGATACGTCTAAAGGGAAGTTGTCTAATTCCTAGTGTACTTGTTGCACTGAGCATAACAAGCAACGAGGGTGTGATAAAAGATCGAAGGTTTTGAGTGATCCTTCTATTTGGGAGTAGTCTGTTTTGATTCAATCTTTTCTTACATAATTTCCAAACTACATAGGCACTGAAATAGTGTCTTTGGAAAGCTTAGAGGGCCCACATATCAACTCTGAAGATACAAGGGGTTCGTACTAAGCAAGATTTGGCAGTACCTACTCATTTCTTTGAGTGTCCATCCATCTATCCCAACACACCCTCCACCATCACCCTCCACCCCATTCCACCCTTCTCCAATGCCCTCCACCCTTCACCGTCACCCTTCCCTCCCTCCACCCTCCACTGTCACCCTCCACCCCCCACCCCCCTCCACCCTTCACCATCGCCCTCCACCCCGCTCCACCCTCCTCCATCCTCTAGCCCCCTCCACCGCCGCCCTCCACCCTCCTCCACCCTCCTCCACCCTCCATCCTCATCCACCCTCCACCGTTGCCTTCTACCCCCTTCCACCCTTCTCCACCCTCCACCCCCTCCACTGTCACCTCCCACTCCCTCCATCCTCCTCCATCCCCCTCCATCGTCACCCTCCACCTCAATCCACCCCCATACACCCTCCACTGTCACCCTCCACCCTCCTCCATCCCCATACACCCTCCAACGTCATCCTTCACCCCCCTCAACCCTCCTCCACCCTCCACCCGCCTCCACCCTCCACCGTCACTCTTTGCCCCCTCCCCCCTCCACCCTCCTCTAGCCTCCACCCCCCTCCACCATCATCCTCGATCCCCTCCTCCCTCCACCCTCCACCATCACCCTCCACCCCCCTCCACCATCACCCTCCACCACCCTCCACCCTCCACCCTCCACCCCCCTACACCCTCCAATGTCACCCTCCACCCCCCACCCCCCTCCACTGCCGCCCTCCACCCCCCTCCATTGCCGCCCTCCACCCCCCTCCACACTTCTCCACCCCCCTTCACCTTCCACCATCACCCTCTACCCTCCACTGTCACCCTCCACGATGTAGGCGCGAAAGCGACAGCTGGTGGATCAAGCCAACCACCTAGGAATTACGGTGCATGTCGGGTGCTTCATGCTAGCTCAGGTAAAGTGGAATCTCAAAGAAGCAAGTTAGATCGGCATGAAAAATCTTATTTTCTTAACAAGAAAGTAGAAATAATTTATTATTATCACTCCTTCATCACGTCTAACATAGGAAAAAATATTCTCTCAATGATTAGATTTGATAGTAATTTTTTAATACAATAAGGAACATGTCAAAAAATCATATACTCAAACTTGCATCTTCGTTATGCAACAAATTTTGCGTCCTTATGAAACATAAATAGATAACCTCCTTTTTTGTTTTCATGCTAAATCAAGTGCCATTTTTTGTTTTACAAATAGATATACGTTTTCAATGCATGATGACTTGTCTCAAGAATGCAACTCTAATCGATATGCTAATCCAAATTATATTCTCTTAAGGCAAATTCATTAACACGAGCAAGCTGTGGTGCAATGACGACTCACAGAAGCAATTCAACAAGTATGAGAAAATGGCTAGGTCAAATCTCACTTTGTTTTTTATTCACAAAACTTAATAGAACTATATCGCCGACTCATCAAACCCATGAGTTCAAGCTCAAAATAAGTTTGAGTAAAAAGGAGTATGTCAAACTTTAAGAATTTGAATCCTCCAAACACTTACCATGAAGAACAGCGCCCTCCTCTCGAATTCTCTATTCACGTGATCAGCGATCCAACCCCCGACCACACATTAGTAAAGCATTGAATTATCTTCTGCAAATTAGTTCTCTTCTCCTTGATAGCACGCAACTCATTTCTTCTGACCGAATACAATTGGCAGCAGCGTTCTTTTCTTCTTTATTTTCACGCTTCTTGTTATCTTCTTGTTTAATCTCTGTTGACCTCCAATCTTCACAGCAGCACCTTCTCCTCTATTCACCTTTGGTATCACGCATGGGCCCTCCATATAAACTCGGCGCTTCTTCCGATGGAAAGTTTTGATGTTGGGTCGATGCTCAAAATAACGTTTTCTTCAGCGCTCAGCTTTGATCGCTGCAATTAGCACAGAACAACAACCACCATCCCTCCTCCTTCTTCCTCTCTATCTGCTCCCTGTGAGCAACTCTCTCAGCAGCGGTCCCTCTCAGAGTTGCGCCCTCCGTCAGCTGCCCGTCTCCTCTTTGACCTCATTGCCAGATTCGAATGTGTAAATGGCCCCCCTCGATTATGACTGCTGTTGTTTTGTATCCTTCAGCCGCCAAAGATCTCTGCATGCACCTGTGAGCCTCCTTTCTCGTTAGGTATGCCTTACACTTTACGTCCTCTGCATGTTGTTCTTGCCATCTAATCAGTTCCTTAACAATTCTGAAATTAAAGTGGGAAAACCTTAACAATTCTGAAATTAAAGTGGGAAAACTAGTAACTCTCATCAAAACTTGCGCCCCAAAAAGAACGTGGCCATCTCTATTGCTATTTTATATATATGCTCAATTTGAATGATTCACGATGTCTTTTCCATGCGTGTGGTATTCTCCGCCCAATTCTCCAAAGCATTTGCCATAAACAATTCAAGCCACCGATCACTTTGAACTTGCACAAATCTTTATTATTGGGCATCGAACGTTCCATAGTGCTTCATCATATAATTAAGTTCCATTTCAATCCTGCTCTAGATAGTGTCCTTGTAATGTGTCTTCCGCTACTAAATGAATTATCTTCCTTCTTTCTCCTTGTAATCTCTTGCTTCTCTTTGATAAACATACAAGGCTTTTGTGGTGCATTTGCGATAGGAGGTCGAACTCATTTCTAATTAATCAGCAATTCAAACTTTTATACTATCGACTCTATTCTGCAATAATTTATTGAAGTTAACCATCCAAAGAACTTTCCAAATTCTCACATATGATCCTTTTGAATTGGATTGCGTCTTCAAATGAGGAGAGTAAATCTCTCCGACAATGACTACCCTCCACCCTCCTCCACCCTCCACCCCCACCCTCCAAATGGCTTCCTCGTGAATGCACAGGCCTTAGGGTCTTAACGAGCCTCTATCATCGATCTTGTACCTGAAGGTGGACTGACTCCACAGTTGTATTGCCATTGTGCACCATTCTCATCCACTCCAATATCCGGATAAGCATAGAGCTTTCATCCACGTGGCACATAATGCACACTGAGACACCAATGCATCTCTCTCTCTCTATCTCTCTCTCTCTCTCTCTCTCTCTCTCTCTCTCTCTCTCTCTCTCTCTCTCTCTCTCTCTCTCTCTCTCTCTCTCTCTCTCTCTCTCTCTCTCTCTCTCTCTCTCTCTCTCTCTCTCTCTCTCCACCAGCGATGGTTAACTTTGAGTGCACAGCAGCCATTTATCTCTCTCTCTCTCTCTCTCTCTCCACCAGCGATGGTTAACTTTGAGTGCACAGCAGCCATTTATCTCTCTCTCTCTCTATCTCTCTCTCTCTCTCTCTCTCTCTCTCTCTCTCTCTCTCTCTCTCTCTCTCTCTCTCTCTCTCTCTCTCTCTCTCTCTCTCTCTCTCTCTCTCTCTCTCTCTCTCTCTCTCTCTCTCTCTCTCTCTCTCTCTCTCTCTCTCTCTCTCTCCTCTCTCTCTCTCTCTCTCTCTCTCTCTCTCTCTCTCTCTCTCTCTCTCTCTCTCTCTCTCTCTCTCTCTCTCTCTCTCTCTCTCTCTCTCTCTCTCTCTCTCTCTCTCTCTCTCTCTCTCTCTCTCTCTCTCTCTCTCTCTCTCTCTCTCAGCCTCCACCCCCTACAGCCCTTGCCAGCACCCTCCCTCTGCCCCGTAGTCTCTAGCCCCTACAGCCTCTAGCCCCCGCAACCCCCGTCAGCACCCTCTCTCTCCCTATAGCCCCACGTAGCTCACGCCCTCACCAACTCCCTCTCTCCCCACTACAAGGCTCCAGCAGGTGTCTATGGGTATATCGAGCGAGGGTCATATCTAAGGGAGTGACCATTATGTGTGTGAGAGAGAGAGAGAACTCTCCAGAGACTCCTTAAGCATCTAAATCCATTTAATCATAGATAGGCATGGTGGATTCACAAGAGAGAGAGACTCATAAGAATGAAAGCCCATGGGTCCATGTACATTGCTGGAGAAGATTGAGCCACAAAGTCAATTCTGTTACGAGCAATGGTTGCCGCTATCGATCATTTTCAATTATTTTTTAACTTTTCTTGGAGAAGGCACTAGGGCTAGGGCTAGGCAATCACGCATGACCTCCAAGAGCTCCTTCATATCATCTGAATCGGCTAATTGGCAAAGTGCTATGCCATTAGAATCTCTCTCTCTCTCTCTCTCTCTCTCTCTCTCTCTCTCTCTCTCTCTCTCTCTCTCTCTCTCTCTCTCTCTCTCTCTCTCTCTCTCTCTCTCTCTCTCTCTCTCTCTCTCTCTCTCTCTCTCTCTCTCTCTCTCTCTCTCTCTCTCTCTCTCTCTCTCTCTCTCTCTCTCTCTCTCTCTCTCTCTCTCTCTCTCTCTCTCTCTCTCTCTCTCTCTCTCTCTCTCTCTCTCTCTCTCTCTCTCTCTCTCTCTCTCTCTCTCTCTCTCTCTCTCTCTCTCTCTCTCTCTCTCTCTCTCTCTCTCTCTCTCTCTCTCTCTCTCTCGCAGACCCCGCCCTCCGCTATGCATCTAGAACCATGCAAAACATTGTCGACCACATGTGAGCATAGCGACTTACGAATTGATCAATTATTTAATTGATAAACAAGATCAACTAATAGAAGACGAAATGCAGTGATTTTTTGTGATGGTCGGCACATGTTGTTGTGGTGATTCAAAAGAATGCAAGCCAGCAACCTCGACATTGTCTACATCTGAATATTCAAATAGTATTGGATGGGGGGGGTGGGGGGGCTTCCTTATTAGGTGAGTTCACCGGATCTGCTGGCTCTACAAGAAGGTCTTCTAGGGGTCGTTGGGCAGTAAACCCACCTGGGGACTCAGGAGTGCAAAGAAATAGCGAAGCGAATCTATTTGCAAATGACGATGTTGGTGATGAGAAGTTCTTTGAAGCAAAAGAATGCAGGCATCAATTTTTGTTGGTGTAATTTGCAAGCCCACACACTTGGCTTGGATTTGTTCTTGAAGACTCAACATGTGAGAGGAACCATAAGAACTTATGCTTGTAATTTATTACCACTTTACCCATGTAAAATTCTAAATGACTTGGAATCTTATGGATACACCTACTTGATAGATTCGTGGAATTAGATGGTATGAGTTGAGAGAATATCTCCCTACTTTTAGAGGAGTAATTATAGGAAGTCTTAGATTTGAATTTGAAATTCAAATCAATCTCCAACTCATATAAAAGTGAGAAGAAAACTCGCTGGCAGAGAGAGAGATTCCAAGCTTCATTTCTGCTATCATTGAGTGTGTGAGAGTGCTACACCATAGCTCACACATCTCTACCTCATTAGGCAATGCTTGGCATGCCAATGAGTTTGTAAACTAATGTGAATCAATACATACATTTACATTCATCAACTCTGTGTTCTCTGAGTGTACCACTTCAAATCTGTCAACTTCAAAGAGGCATATCTCAGTTCCTACTCAACCAAATCAAGTGATTCAAAGCTTGATACATCCAGCTCAAAGCATACTACAAGCATACAAAGGTTGAAGCAACTTGGTTCAGCCAATTTCGAGAAATCGCGGTCGAAGTGCTCACTGGTATTTGTCTGCATACTTCCTAAAAAGTCGGGGGTGTCCATAATTTTGCTAAAGTGATTTCTTTGAGTATAGTTTATCATTTTATCTCATTCCACTTGCAAATGGTAGCTTACTAAGCTAATAGAATACCTCTAGAAGTAATTTTTCCAATTGTAAGTGTATTGGTCATACTGAGCATAACTCTGAGCAGGTGTCAATACCAAAATAGCAAGTTTTCTTGGATTTGTGAAGTATCAAGTAGTCTGTTTTGATTTGATCACTACACACATCATTTGCAACGTACATATATGATCTCTTGGTATCATTTGGAAGCTAAGTGTGTCTACTAATCATAACTGGAGTCACTGAGGGCTGGTGCAAAGAAGGATTAGCAGCACCTACTCAATCTTCTCGAGGATCCATCCATCTTTCCCAACAGTGGTATCAGAGCAAACAAGGTAACATGGGAGATGGTTTTCCTTCATTCATTGATAAATTGGACAGGAACAATTATCAAGCTTGGTCTCTGAGGATGAAGACCTATCTACAAGGAAGAAGTCTATTTGGATTCATCTCAGGAGATGAGGAATTGCCCTCATTCAAAGCAAGGGGTCTACCCACCAAGGAAGAACAAGAAAGGCTTAATACATGGTGTGCAAAAGATGCATTGGCAAGGTCTTATCTTCTTAACTCTATATCTGATTTCCTTTTACCTCACATCAGGAATTGTAAGACTTCCCAAGAAACTTGGGAAACCTTGTCATCATACTTTTCATCTAATACAAGGGCCAGGAAGAATCAATTGTGGATTGAATTCACAACCCTTAGGAAGCAACCAAAGCAATGAGTCTCAGAATTTGTGACCAAGATCAAGGATGTGGCAGACCAATTAGCAAGCATAGGAGAGGAGATTGAAGAGGAACAAATAGTAAGGCAAGTAACCAATGGACTAAAGGCAGATGATAAGTGGGAAAGCTTCACCACTGCATTGGATCTCTACATGGACATACATAACCCAGATCTCACAACTCTGATGGGCCAACTATTCACACATGAAGCAAAGTTCAGAAGGTTGGAGATACATCTAAAGGTAACACTCCTTCTGCCCTATATACTGATAAAAAGATTAAAGACAAAGGTAAAGGAAAAAGGCAAGAAGATGAAGGTTCTACCTCCCAAGCCAACTATGCAGGGAGAGGTAGATCTTCAAGAGGCAGGGGCAGAGGAGGTAAGCAAGGTAGGGGGAGACCCTACAATTCATCACCATGTAACATTTGTGGACTGTCTAATCACACCACAGATGAGTGCTACAAAATTTTCTCCTAATGTTTTATGCAGGTATTTTCTCTTCTCTTCTTCTCATTTTGTTCCTTATGTATGCATAGGAGTGAGTTCTACTTTTTTTTCCGTTAGCTTGAGCGTACGCAGGCAGAGAAAGGGGTAGTTTAGAGAGAGAAGGATATGGTCACTACTGCAGGTACGTCGAGAAAGAGAGAGAGAAAGAGAAGCCATCTCTTTCCCCTCTCTCTAGCATCGGCTTCAGGCATCTATCGCACGTGTAGAGATCTACAGAGAGAAAAGTACTTTTATCTTCGTCCTTTCTCCATAGCCGCTATAGGAGGAAGTGCGATAGGCAAAAGCTGGTGGTGGTGCTTGGTGGCCGCAGCGGGTTTGAAAAAGTGCCTTCCACCATCTCTGTCTCAGTCTTTCTGTAGTGTCCTTTTGATCTATTTTTTGCTATGCCTCCTCACTCCCATCTCGAGGCTTCTGTAGATGAATTTCCGTCAAGTCTTCCGGCTTCCAAGCCCCGGACCTATTCCATACTTGAAATACGCTCCCACAACTCCTTGGAGAGCTGTTGGTTAGTAATCAAAAACAGCATCTACGATGTCACGACGTGGATTCCGTACCATCCTGGCGGCAGCCTTATTTACGTCAATGCAGGAAAGGACGGCGCCCAACTTTTCGATTCTTACTATCCTTCATGTGTGAGGATGATGCTATCTTGATTTATTATTGGGAAAGTGGAAAGAACTGCCGAAGTAGAATATGCAGATTTCACATCGCTAGAGTTTGAGTCATCTATGAAAGATAATTTCTATCTTACTCTGAAGAGAAGAGTGGAGAATTATTTCCATAAATTTCATATCAATCCACGTATGCATCCTCATATGGTCATAAAATCATTCTTAATCATTTTATGTTTCATATTCTCCTACTACATGACTTTTTTTTGGAAGTCAGCAATTCAGGCATTTAGTATGTTTGCAATTGTTTCTGGCCTAATGGGTGTTGATATAGGAATATCAATTCAGCATGATGCTAATCATGGTTCTTTCACACAATGGCCATTCTTTGGGTATATAATGAGTACAACTCTAGATTTGGTAGAAGTGAGCAGTTTTATGTGGCGACAACAACATGTAGTTGGTCATCACACCTTCACAAATGTCAATGGCTATGATCTAGATATAAGAGTCTTGAAGCCCAATGTATGGAGGTTGATTCGTGAGCATCCTAAGCGGTCTCATCATAACTTTCAGCACATTTACCTGCCTTTAATTTATGGAATTCCCGCTCTCAAGAGTGTGCTCTATGATGATTTTGCATCATACTTCACGGGATCAATTGGACGTATGAAGATTGCAGAAATGACTCGTCAAGAATTCCTTATTTTATGGGCACAAAGATAACATATGCAATCTATATGTTTACTCTCTCTGATCTATTCAATCATTATGATCTATTGAGTCATTATGATGCACTGTTCATTATCCGTTTATATGTTATCATTCAGCTTGTGTTTGGATGGGTTTTGGCATTTCTTTTTCAAGCGGCTCATGTTGTTAGAGAGAGAGAAAGATTGAGAAAGGCGCAGAGAGAGAGAGAGAGAGGAAAGTAAATAGAACTCGTGTGTAATTTTTAGACTAGTTCTAATGAAGAATGACTAATTAAAGTAATTAAATAATAATTGAATTAATCTTGATATTGCATTATATGCATATGGTTTAATAAATGCATGAGTATGAGGATGCATGCACATCTATAAGGTAATATGGATGTTGAATTAGTTTATGCTAGTTTGAATGTGTAAAAGAATGAGTAATTACATATGAATGTGAACGAGTGCATTTAAGTATGAATGCATATGTATGCATGTGGAATGTTACTTTACATGATGAGTGCAAGTAAACATGTGTGCATGAGGAATGTATGCATGTATGTTTTAAAATGAATATGAATGTATGTTTTAGAATGTATGTGTATGAAAATGCTAAGTGAATTATGTCTTGAAAGTTTATGATTTCTTATAATATTAATTATACCTAAGGTTTTATGCAGAAACATTGAAGATTACAATCAGTTAACGTGAAGTGAAGACAATTGAAGTGAAGCGATAGCCTAAAGATCCATTTAAATCTTATTTCCCATTTAGTCAACTATCCAATTGACTAGACAATTATCCAATTGTTTAGGACTTCCAGTTGTATTAGAATTATTAATTCGAACCATTAGCATATCAATTAATTCATTCAAACAGTTTAGCATCATATTGTTTCATTAGTTTTTCCATTACTTTCCTTGATGTCTTCTAAGTTAGTTCATGAGTCTGAGCACAGTACTATTGAAAATATTGAAAATATTGGAAATGTTCCGCCAACTCTAGACAGACCAGAACCCTCTAGCTTACCTGAAAGTTTAGTAGAAGAACCCATTATGGAAGTTTCAATCTCATATCAGGAAGCTGTTGCTATTTACGAGGCCGCCCGTCCTTACAGTCCATAGCTAGTTAAACCTATTTACTTTTGGTAAGAAAAATTTAGTTTCAGTCATAGAATTAGGTAATTTATATTGTTTTGTCATTAGAACCCTTATTTCCTTAAGCCTGAGTCCGCTACAGAGACCCTGCGTGTGCCGAACGATTTAGGCGGATGACTTGATCCACCATCTGAGCATCTCTCACGACCCGACATTGGTGAACCCGACGTGAACAAACGGCGATGCAGCTCAGGTATAAATTTTAAATTTTGCTTGCATATGCATACATCGACAGGTTGAATTGCAGAAGCTTCTTCATCCGTGGGAGCTGTGGTTGTGTCGTTGGAACCTTGCACTTTTCTAGGTGTTGAGGGTTGTTCCCTAGGGAACTGAGCGCCTCCACGAAGAGTGGCAAGTAGCTACCCTCATCTCGCCACCCCTCTCATCGACATTAGAAGGAGGAACGTTTGCACAATCATCTATTAGCAATTTATGTATTAGATTTTGATCCTATTAAAAATTGTATAAATTTTCACATAGTCACTCTTTGAGCCTCTTCTTCGACTCAGATTACAGGTATTGATCTATCATCTAAAACTTCTTGTTTCTCAAATATCAATGGGTAAAAAAAACAGTTAATTTAAACATGCATAAAACGAACTTTACAATGGAGGGTTTAATTAAGAATGCAAATTCGGGACTTGAAAAACAACTCAAAGATTTAGAGGATAAGTTAAATTCGTCAAATCAAGCAAAGTTTAAAGAAGTATTTTTGTTAATTGATAAGTTAAGTGAGTTTTCTAATTCAAATAGAGTGATGTGTGGAATTTTACAAGAAATTGTTAAAACATTGAAGATCCAAATAGATGATTTGACCAAAAAAGTCAATGAAGTCCCTAAATGCAAATGTAATGAACATGAAATGCAAAGTTTATCTCCAAAATTTCCTAATGAAACCCATATGAATGAGTTTAGGAAATCCACCTTTAGGGCTATGAATAGGAAAATATATCCCTTAAGATGCTTTTGGTGTGACCAACTAGGTCATAGGTACGAGGATTGTGTTGCTTATAGTAATGCATGTCAAAATCACTTAGTCATTTCACATAACCTGAAGATTTGTGATTATCAAACACAACTACCTTTGAAATTAAACTTAGGTCGAGGAGGGATGATAGACTATTTTGATCAAACAAAATTGAGTCCTAAAACCAAACTTCAAAAACATTGGAAACCGAAGAGTCATAATGAGAAAAGTAATGTATGTCAATTACATTCTATGAACAAGGTTGTGAATAAAAGTAAATGCTTGGACAATGATCAAAACCTTCTTACACCTAAATCTATGAGTAACATTGATATTCAAACTACATTTAAGGATCAAAATACATTGAATAAGTTTAAGAAAGAAGAAGATGTAAAGATAAAAGATGATGAAAATGAACAATCCATTAATGGAAATGAAGACATTTATGTGGATAAAACAGAACCTAAAGTCATAGAAATTGACAATAAATGTGATCAAAATAAAAATGATGAAAGAAGAGTACAAACATCTGAAGAGGAAAATCTTCAACTTCAATCAGAACATGACAAGAATATGGAAAAATGGGTACAAGAAGCCATATGGAAGATTGAAAATGATACCAAAAACTCATCTAAAGTTAAGATAAAGAAAAACAATTTTAGAGAATAGTTTTATTATGATGAAATTGTTTAATGAAGTTAAAATGTTTTAAATTTTGATATTGCTTGCTGCATATATGTCTGTTTCCCTAAAGATTGAGAAACATATACCTAAAAATGTTTAGTTTTATGAAGTTTAATGCTTGAAAAGCTAGTTAAAAGCTTATGATTAAGTTTACATTATGATTTGTTTAATCAAAAGAATTCTAAAATATGAAAACACAAAGTTTGTTCAAATTAAACAAAAACATGTTTTGAAATTAGGCTTGCAATGATTCATATGCTTGTCATTTCCTAAATTTATGATTTTTTTCTTTCATAAAAAGGAAGAAATCTATTATGATGAACAATTATGAAGAACATTATTATAATGAAATGATAAATATTTTGTTTATAGTAATTATGATGGTATACTTTTAGAAGGAAGAAATATACATGATATAAATATGATTATGATTAATATGAAGAACATGATACAATCAGATGATGATTTTATTGTCATACCATATGATGAGTAAGAGGAACTTTCATAATTCAGATATGATTTTTTTTCATTAATATCAAAATATGATGCTCATTTATAAGGATACAATTTAACAATACTATGAACATTATGATTTTTTCTAAAATTTATGAACTTTGTTACATCGGTTGAAAAACCTATTCTTAAAATTAAAAATGCATTATTTATGACAATTATAACTACTATGAATTTTTTATGATGAAATTTGTGACATGATGAAGATGAATTCGATAGAATATATGAATTTCTATTTGCAAAATAAATGATCATGAAGATTACTTGTTTTGTAGCTTCTACTTTATGAGTGCTTACAGTTGATGATGAGCATGATTAATTATGTATGAATGAATTTCTTTAGTGTGGGTTTCTTTTGTAGGAAAACCAAGAGAAGATTTGAATATGAAATTTAATAATTTTGCGTGTCTAGCTGTTGTTGGTTGAGTTCTAACAGGTCTTTGAAGACAAAATTAAGATGCATAAAGATGAGCAGATTGAAGATGGAGTTGATTTTAGGTCGTATTTTTCTTTGTTATACAATTTTGATTTATGTATTTTCTTTGCATTCATAAAAACTAATTTATAAAGTCTGGAATGAAGAATATTAATTTATAAAGGACTCTATTTAACCATATTAGGGAAATAAACATAATTTATATTTCTACATTTATAGATTAAGTGAGATTTGTTAAAAATAGAAGGATTTGTAGTTCATTTAGATAACGAAAGTAGTTGTATATATGTAGGAGCATATTGTTGCATGATTCATGTCTGGGAAAACCTAGATCTTTCTTGTCCATGCAGCTAGATCCTTAGCTCGGATTAAGGGGTTAAGCCTTTCCCCTTTAAAACAAAAAAGTAGCGAAAAAAAAAAAAAAAAAAAAAAGAATATTGACATGGAAGTTATACCTTCTTCCACCCCAAAAAGGTATTTACATTTATTATCGATATGAAGTTTACATCATATTTATATAAAGAAACTAGTTGTGAAAAACACATCTAGTGATTAAAATTGGGCATACAAGGCGGCTGTCTGTCCAAGTAGATTTAGTAGATTTCTTTGGCATGCTTGATTGCTCATGTGTGAATGCATATATATAACGAAACCTGCATTTGAATGAATGAAAATGAATTCTGTTTTATACTAATCTTTACATAGTTTATAAATGGATAAAATATAAACTAATGTTTGTTGACTGAACAGGTTACTAGTTTACCTTTATACTTTAATATGTTTTCATTGCCAGATGTAATTGAAATAAACTTCATGTGCATGTTGAAAAGATTAAAAATTTGATAAGTTAAAATATGTTTATAAAAAAGAATTGATGTTGTTCTATGATTTAATTTCAGGATAATCATTGAGAATACTGCTTCCCTTAATCTGCAAGTTGGCCCATCGAGGACGATGTGCAGGTTTGGTGGCGGTGGATGTCGGGAACATTTACATCTTCCAGTTGATAACCAGAGGAAATAAAAGCAACTTAATTGGTGAATTCTAAACCTCTTTTTCACTGTTGAACAATTATTCTGGATTGAATTAACTATTTTTGAAGTGTTTACAGGTATGGATGATGAAGCAAAATCTATGTTCTTATTAGGGTTTATCCTAATTACTTAATTAATGAGTATTTCATATTTATACATGCTTGATTCATGGGTAGTTAACCCTAGGGTTGTCTAAGTTCACATGATTTTATGTTCATTGGGTTCATCTGAAGGGTTTCAAAGGATTTAATGGATTCATGTTAAAGTTTAAGTAAGAGTTAGTGGGTTAATGATAGGGTTCAGAAGGATTTTAATGGGTTATCAGTGATTTCCAAAGGGTTTCAATAGGGATTTGATGGGTTTTAAGTAGGTTTTTTAGGGTTTAGAATGTTTCAAGGGTTTAAAATAATTAATATTTAAGGAAATTAATCTATAACTAAACATTGGTTCAATAACAAAAATTAAAATATGGTTTAATTAATTATTTAATCATGTATGTGCATTTAATACTAAGGTTCTAATTAATTAAAATCTTAACCTAAGATTGAATTAAATGATTTATTTAAAATAAGAAATATAGGCTAATTAAATTAAAAATGGTAAATTATATGGATAAATAACTAGTGGTCTATATGAGTACTAGGAAAAAGAATGGTTTATAGAAGATGTGTAACTAAAGGGATTTAAGGAGTGGTTTGAATAAAAGATGCAATTAAAGGAGGTTAAAGTGAAACTTTAAATGAATGGTGTATATGAAAATGGTTAAACGAATGGAGTAAGTGAGTTGTGTAAATAAAGTCAATTTAAAGTGTGGTGAAAGTAAGGAGATTAAAGTGTGGTTGTAGATTAAAAGTTAAAAACAAAAGAGTGGATTAGGAAGGACTTGTGTATGTATTTAAATGTGTGTTGAGCTCAAGTTTCTCCTAATGTTTTATGCAGGTATTTTCTCTTCTCTTCTTCTCATTTTGTTCCTTATGTATGCATAGGAGTCAGTTCTACTTTTTTTTCCGTTAGCTTGAGCGTACGCAGGCAGAGAAAGGGGTATTTTAGAGAGAGAAGGATATGGTCACTACTGCAGGTACGTCGAGAAAGAGAGAGAAAGAGAAGCCATCTCTTTCCCCTCTCTCTATCGTCGGCTTCAGGCATCTATCGCACGTGTAGAGATCTACAGAGAGAAAAGTACTTTTATCTTCGTCCTTTCTCCATAGCCGCTATAGGAGGAAGTGCAATAGGCAAAAGCTGGTGGTGGTGCTTGGCGGCCGTAGCGGGTTTGAAAAAGTGCCTTCCACCATCTCTATCTCAGTCTTTCTGTAGTGTCCTTTTGATCTATTTTTTGCTATGCCTCCTCACTCCCATCTCGAGGCTTCTGTAGATGAATTTCCGTCAAGTCTTCCGGCTTCCAAGCCCCGGACCTATTCCATACTTGAAATACGCTCCCACAACTCCTTGGAGAGCTGTTGGTTAGTAATCAAAAACAGCATCTACGATGTCACGACGTGGATTCCGTACCATCCTGGCGGCAGCCTTATTTACGTCAATGCAGGAAAGGACGGCGCCCAACTTTTCGATTCTTACTATCCTTCATGTGTGAGGATGATGCTATCTTGATTTATTATTGGGAAAGTGGAAAGAACTGCCGGAGTAGAATATGCAGATTTCACATCGCTAGAGTTTGAGTCATCTATGAAAGATAATTTCTATCTTACTCTGAAGAGAAGAGTGGAGAATTATTTCCATAAATTTCATATCAATCCACGTATGCATCCTCATATGGTCATAAAATCGTTCTTAATCATTTTATGTTTCATATTCTCCTACTACATGACTTTTTTTGGGAAGTCAGCAATTCAGGCATTTAGTATGTTTGCAATTGTTTCTGGCCTAATGGGTGTTGATATAGGAATATCAATTCAGCATGATGCTAATCATGGTTCTTTCACACAATGGCCATTCTTTGGGTATATAATGAGTACAACTCTAGATTTGGTAGAAGTGAGCAGTTTTATGTGGCGGCAACAACATGTAGTTGGTCATCACACCTTCACAAATGTAAATGGCTATGATCTAGATATAAGAGTCTTGAAGCCCAATGTATGGAGGTTGATTCGTGAGCATCCTAAGCGGTCTCATCATAACTTTCAGCACATTTACCTGCCTTTAATTTATGGAATTCCCGCTCTCAAGAGTGTGCTCTATGATGATTTTGCATCATACTTCACGGGATCAATTGGACATATGAAGATTGCAGAAATGACTCGTCAAGAATTCCTTATTTTATGGGCACAAAAATAACATATGCAATCTATATGTTTACTCTCTCTGATCTATTCAATCATTATGATCTATTGAGTCATTATGATGCACTGTTCATTATCCGTTTATATGTTATCATTCAGCTTGTGTTTGGATGGGTTTTGGCATTTCTTTTTCAAGTGGCTCATGTTGTTAGAGAGAGAGAAAGATTGAGAAAGGCGCAGAGAGAGAGAGAGAGAGAGGAAAGTAAATAGAACTCGTGTGTAATTTTTAGACTAGTTCTAATGAAGAATGACTAATTAAAGTAATTAAATAATAATTGAATTAATCTTGATATTGCATTATATGCATATGGTTTAATAAATGCATGAGTATGAGGATGCATGCACATCTATAACGTAATATGGATGTTGAATTAGTTTATGCTAGTTTGAATGTGTAAAAGAATGAGTAATTACATATGAATGTGAACGAGTGCATTTAAGTATGAATGCATATGTATGCATGTGGAATGTTACTTTACATGATGAGTGCAAGTAAACATGTGTGCATGAGGAATGTATGCATGTATGTTTTAAAATGAATATGAATGTATGTTTTAGAATGTATGTGTATGCAAATGCTAAGTGAATTATGTCTTAAAAGTTTATGATTTCTTATAATATTAATTATACCTAATGTTTTATGCAGAAACATTGAAGATTACAATCAGTTAAAGTGAAGTGAAGACAATTGAAGTGAAGCGACAGCCTAAAGATCCATTTAAATCTTATTTCCCATTTAGTCAACTATCCAATTGACTAGACAATTATCCAATTGTTTAGGACTTCCAGTTGTATTAGAATTATTAATTCGAACCATTAGCATATCAATTAATCCATTCAAACAGTTTAGCATCATATTGTTTCATTAGTTTTTCCATTACTTTCCTTGATGTCTTCTAAGTTAGTTCATGAGTCTGAGCACAGTACTATTGAAAATATTGAAAATATTGGAAATGTTCCGCCAACTCTAGACAGACCAGAACCCTCTAGCTTACCTGAAAGTTTAGTAGAAGAACCCATTATGGAAGTTTCAATCTCATATCAGGAAGCTGTTGCTATGTACGAGGCCGCCCGTCCTTACGGTCCATAGCTAGTTAAACCTATTTACTTTTGGTAAGAAAACTTTAGTTTCAGTCATAGAATTAGGTAATTTATATTGTTTTGTCATTAGAACCCTTATTTCCTTAAGCCTGAGTCTGCTACAGAGACCCTGCGTGTGCCGAACGATTTAGGCGGATGACTTGATCCACCATCCGAGCATCTCTCATGACCCGACACCGCCCTCCCCTATCCTCCGCCCTCCGCCCTCCCCTATCCTCCGCCCTCCGCCTCCCCTATCCTCCGCCCTCCGCCCTCCCCTATCCTCCGCCCTCCACCCTCTCCTATCCTCCGCCTCCACCTCTCTCCTCCACCCTCCGCCCTCCGCCCTCTGCCTCCCCTATCCTCCGCCCTCCGCCCTCCCCTATCCTCCGCCCTCCGCCCTCTGCCCTCCCCTATCCTCCGCCCTCCGCCTCCCCTATCCTCCGCCCTCCGCCCTCCCCTATCCTCCGCCCTCCACCCTCCCCTATCCTCCGCCTCCACCTCTCTCCTCCACCCTCCGCCCTCCCCTATCCTCCGCCCTCCGCCCTCCCCTATCCTCCGCACTCCCCTCTCCTCCACCCTCCCCTTCCGCATGCCTCCTCCCCTCTCTCCTCTACCCCTCTTCCGCCATGGCCTCCGCCCCACCCCGTCTCATCCCTCAAAACCCCCTCTCACCCCCCCGTGCCCCCCCCCCTTGCCCCCTCACGCACCCAATCCCACATATACACAACCACATACATGCACTCACACACACCCCTTCACACTCACATACACACAAATGCACACACACACACACTTTCACACTTAACCACCCACACTCACTCCCACTGGGACACACACACACTTTCACACTTAACCACCCACACTCACTTCCACTGGCACACACACACACCCTTACATATGCACACTCCCCCCACTCAACACACACTCACACACTTACTATCACACATTCTCACTCGCACACACACATGCAACACACGCACTCTCCCACATACACATATACACCCACACACACATTTTTGCATATGCACACCCACATTTATACACATCTCTGGGACCTCTTCCTTCAGCAAGACTATGAAGTAAAGCACGCCCTCAGAAATATACCCTAATCTAAAGAGTGCCAGGAAGAAGGAATATGGACGGGATTTTTAAAGAAGTAACCTATTGTGTCGATCGAGCCCTATGACCAGGATGATTGGCAAAACAAGTTCAAATTACTGGAAATGATTTATTAGTCACCAATCCTATGACGGTATGGGATAAAGGTATGAAGTGGATGCAGTGGAAGCAGGGAATAGCTTTTTGCCACCAACCATTCACGGTAACTACCTATCTTTGGGGATCTAATTCAAATCAAGTGGAATAGTTGACCTACCCCTTCAATTTTGGGTGATTAACCGGCGCATGATCAGTGGACGTGAAGATTCGGCAAGGCTCTCTTGGCCTATTGAGACCTATAAAATAAAGGTATTTGTGCTCATTTGGGTACACACTTTTGGTACATTTTTTCTGGAGTCACTTTGCCGTGAGTATACGTGCAGAAGACCTCTCTTGCACTTGGTGGTTTCAAGTCTACTGTGGGAGCTACTCTGTCGTGTATACAGAGGGTAAGCTTCACAGTGAAGGGCTATGAGCACTATAATGTAAGAGAGTAGCTTGGGGTTATTTTTTTTTTGTGAATCAGTGTTATTGATTAGGTTCTATCCTCTTGAGGAATTCTTTGAAATTGTGCTGAGTTATTCTGCATATCATTGGCCCTTATGTTGATGAGAAGAATCTGATGTACTGGAGTGAATTACTTTTCGGGTGGCTTGTTAGCCCTAAGCTTGTGGCTTGTTAGACCTAAGTTTACACTTGTGAGCATCATTCATCATTTGCCCAACTTTGTAATCATTTGATTTGAATCAGGAAGAGTACGGTCTTCCTGGGTCATTTGTTGTCCATATTTTCTGAAGCATTTACCATTCTGCATAATTCTTGTTGTCTGCCTGCCCACAGAAATGTTAAAGGGTATATTTCCCTGAAGAGAACCCCCCTTGAGTAGGCGACGTACTGGACGTGTTTAATCTTCATTCTCTACCTTTGTTAAAAGCGGATACCCCAGTACCTCCTCTACAGTTTGGCACGCCCGGTGGGACCTTTGCATTTCTGTGAGAGGTGTTTTTCCCTATTGCAATTGCGAATAGGTACATGACCCATATGCGAGCAGATAAGGAATCTCTTCGTGTTCGAAGGAGCCTTAACAAGTTAGCAATAACCACGGCTAGTGAGTCTACCTCCCCTCTGTCCTCCCTAAATTTATCGATTGATTTGGGTGCGACACCATTGTCAAAAGAAGGGTATAGGAGAACTCTAGACTTCTCCTCAGATACGTCAGAAGAGACACCAGTCCAAATGGAGGATCTTTCTCATTTGCTCTCCAGATTAAACATCAAGTTCCCTACCTTCAAGGGACATGCATATGAAGATGCGGATGATCATGTGAGGAGATTTATCTCTTTATGCTGTGGACGTGGTCTGCAGAATAGAGAAGATGCAATGTTGGCACTTTTTCCGTCCAAATTGGAGGGTCTTGCAGATAAATGGTATAGTCAATATGCAGATGGCCATTTCACTACATGGGAGGCTTTGAAGGCGGCGTTCTCATAGACATTCCGACCAAGTGATTCCTCGGAAAGAGCTCTAGATCAGCTAGAGAATTTGAAGCTAAGACCAGGTGAATCTTTTCATGAACTTCACACTAGAACAAAAGCACTTGTTGCACGTCTGCCACATGCTCCAGGTGATTTCTTGGTTAAAAAGTGGATTGAGAAGGCTCTGCCCAGGTCATCTCAACAAAAGCTTCGTGAGTCTCTTAGATTGGATTCTACCCTCGATGATTTTGTTGCAGCTGCATCACGCATTGAAGAAGCAAGGCAACATTTTGAAGGGGATACACAACCAAAGTATGCTGCAGATCTGGATCCTATTGAGCAACTAAGGAGGGAACTGGAAGCATTAAAAATGCAACAAAATCAACAAGAAGAGAAGGTCTTGCCACCACTGCGACGCACTGATGATGAAGTGGCCCAACTTCGCCGAGAATTAGAAGACTTGAAGATCACTCAGGATATAAGGAGACAAATTTGGTGTACAATCTGTAACAACAATGGACATTCCAATGCTAATTGCCCTATTAAGGTAAGCTGTCAATTTTGTGGAAAAGATGGTCATGAAGCCAGAGATTGCTATTACCTCAAGGATACACAGTAGAGAGGTAACCCTCAAACTTTGGATTCGTACTATGCTAGTACTTCAAATACACCTAACAGAGAGGAGAATAGGCTTGCAAAGCCTAGATATAATAGACCCTTGATGTGCTACCGTTGTGGTGAATACGGTCACATGCAAAATAGGTGTTCCCTCCCAGAAGATGCACCTCCTTGTCAACATTGTCCAGAGGCCAAGGATCATTATACAAAAGATTGCCCAAGAGGTCGTCCTGCTCCAATTCATATGATTGCAGTCTCTCCACTTGAAGAAGGAAAAACCACCCAGACTTCTGCTGTTTCATCCTCTACAATACCCATGATGACTAGATCTAGGCAAGCAGCTGCAACCCAGAGAGATGAACAACAAGGATTTCAGGATAAAGAGGAAGAAAAGGAGTCTGGATGGAAGGATCAAGTAAAAATTGAAGGAGCTTATGATAAGATGACTACTTCTCTAAGGGGCCAACCAACACGTCTACAAGAAAATACTCAGGAGGTAAACATTGAACAGATCTTGAAAGGTATTCATCACAAGATTAGTCTCTATGAACTTATAAGGATGGATTCACAAATAAGAAGTGATTTATTAAAGATTATACACTCTGCTCACTTGGTCCAATCACCTAGTATAGATGGTTTCATGGTTGATTTTCCCCCTACACCCTTAGCAGACTACCAAAGCTCAAGATTATCTGTTTGTATAAAGGATGAAGCTCTTACAGGTGTGATCATAGATGGAGGCTCTGGTATCAATTTAATGCCAGATTTTACAATGAAGAAGCTGAAATTGAACCCCACCAAGTTGGCACCATTCACGGTTACATTGGCAGATCAACATCGGGTTGCACCACTTGGCATTATTGAAAAGGTATTGATGGTAGTACAGGGTTGCCACTTGGTGTTGGATTTTGTTGTTATTTCACTTCCACAGGAGACTTCTTACCCTCTACTCCTGGGGAGACCTTGGCTGAGACAAGCAAAAGCTTTGCAAGATTGGGGGAAAAATAAACTATGGATTTCAACAAGCACCAATAGCCAACTGCAACTACACTTGGAAGAAGGATTTGATTCAGGAAAAACCACTGGATATACTGTGGATACTCAGGTAATGCCCTCTCTACCCCAAGAAGAGGATACATTGTTAAATTGGATGATGGGAAGTGCAGAGTGTTGCACAGTGGAGATTAATGAAATTGAGGAAGAAGTTGCAGATAAGGTAATTACAGGAAAGGGCAATGAAGACCACAAGATGTTGGAGAATGATCAATTGCAGGAAAGCACAAGCCTTGAGGAAGCAACCCAGATAAAAGTATCAGAGGTAGAATATTTTGAACCTAAGGGCAGAGAAGATCTTCCTTTCTTAGATATACCTCAAGGATGGATGAAAGAACATGTTGCAGAATATAAATTAAAATCCACTCCTGCACATAGTGGAGATGATTTCTCAAGCAAGACCAGTCCTGAAACATTGGTTCAAGAAGTAAATATAGGGGATGAAGAGAACCCTCAAATGGTTCACTTGGCATCCTGGTTGTGGCATTATCCTCCTTTGCTACAAAAGGTAACTTCTTTGCTGTTTACTTATAAAAATGTCTTCGCATGGTCCTACAAAGATCTAACAGGGATACCAGAAGAGCTTGGGTTACATCGGATACCCTTAGTTGAGGGGGCCGCGCCTGTAAGAAGTAGGCCATATCGACTCAATCCGAAGTATGCAGAGGCGGTAAAAGCTGAGATTACAAAACTAGAAGAAGCAGGTATAATTGTGCCAGTAGAACATTCCAGGTGGCTTTCTTCTATGGTTATTGTGCCCAAGAAAAATAGTGGAAAAATAAGAGTATGTGTTGATTTCCGTGCTTTGAATAAAGTGACTATTCAAGATGGATTTCCTCAGCCCTTCACAGAGCAAGTACTTGAAGAGGTAGCTGGTCACACTTTGTATAGTTTCTTGGATGGTTTTAGTGGCTACAACCAGATAGTAATTCACCTTGATGATAGGGACAAAACAGCCTTTGTTACTCCCTGGGGCACTTATGTCTATACTCGTATGACTTTTGGTTTGAAGAATGCGCCAGCTTCATTTAATAGAACGATGTATCTGATATTGGGCAAATGGTTAACAACCTTTCTCCGCATATTTATGGATGACTTTTCAGTATTCTCAGGTACAGATAGAAGGGCGGCAATTCAAGATTTCCATGATCATTTGGAAAATCTAAAAGAAATTTTTGAGCAATGTCTCAAAACAGGTTGAAATTGAATCCTGATAGATGTCACTTTTTGGTCACTAAGGGTACTCTTCTTGGCCACATAGTATCTGTTGAAGGTATAACTGTTGACCCTGCAAAGGTTACTGCTATTTTTTCCATGCCAATTCCACAAAGTCCAAAGGAAGTGCAAAGTTTCTTGGGACATGCAGGGTATCACAGAAGATTCATTAGGATGTATTCAGAAATTGCTAAGCCCTTGTCAAGGCTTACTAGTAAAAAGATCCCTTTCTCATGGAGTGCTGAAGCTGACAAAGCATTTTGTGAACTAAAGATGAGGTTATGTACTGCTCCACTTTTAAGTGTTCCTAATTGGTCATTGGAATTTCATGTGCATACAGATGCTAGTCTTCATGCTGTTGGTGCAGTTCTAGCTCAACCATTATCTCACAAAGTGGATAGACCTATCTCTTATGCAAGAAGACTACTCAACCAAGCTGAAAGGAATTACAATACAACGGAAAGAGAAGGTTTGGCTATCGTATTTGCTCTTCAAAAGTTTCGACATTATCTCCTTGGTGTACATTTCATTGTTATCTCTGATCATCAGCCCTTGAAGTATCTGATAAACAAGCCTAGAGTAGCAGGAAGGATTTGGAGATGGTTACTCTTGTTTCAAGAATTTAATTTTGATATTCATATTAAGCCAGGAAAAGAGCACTACATGGCAGATCAAGTGTCCAGGACGGCAATGAGAGAAAAGGCAACAGGTATTAATGATGAATTGGTGGATAGCAATCTTTTTCTAGTAGCAATCTGGACCGGTTGGTATGATGAAATTCTTCAGGTTCTGACTACTGGAAAGATCCCAGAACACTTGACACCTGTAGAAAAGAGAAGATTGCTCCTGAAAACCAAAGCATATTCGCTTATAAATGGAAATTTATATAAATACTGTCAAGACGATATATTGAGAAGGTGTGTCTATCCAGAGGAGGTAAATCTTCTGCTAGAGGTTGCACACAATGAAGGACATCTAAAGGGGGAAGAATTGGCTCATAGAATCATCCCTAAAGGTTTATGGTGGCCTCATATTTTCAAGGATGCAATCAAGTTTTCTAAAGAATGCCACATCTGCCAGAGGTGTGCTCCCGCACCAACCAGATTGAATTTCCAACCGTTAGTCATATCTACTGGATGGCTTCCATTTGAACGATGGGGTCTTGATTTCATAGGACCAATTAGTCCAACTGGCCAACCTGGAGGTAAAAAGTATATTTTGATGGCCACATGCTATGCCACTAAATGGATAGAGGCTAAAGCTACTGTGGACTGCACGGCTTTAACAGTAGCTAAATTTATGTATAAACGTATTTTCTCAAGATTTGGTTGCCCACTGGAAATTACTAGTGATAGGGGCACACATTTTGTAAATCAATTGCTCCAGTTTATATTTGACAGGTACAAAATCTTCCATAAAAAGTCTTGTGCCTATTACCCAAGGGCAAATGGCCAAGCAGAGAGTTCCAATAAGATTTTGATTGGATTGCTTCGCAAATTATCTTTCGATCATCAAAGCTCTTGGCCGCTAGCACTGATTGGTGCAATTTGGGCTTTCAGAACCACGAAGAGGGGAACCACAGGCGAGACTCCATTTCGGTTAGTATATGGGAAAGAGGCATTGGCACCATTTGAGTTTATTATCAGAAAGGAAATAGGAATCAAAACCATTGGCATACAACCCCCCATTCAAAGATTGGTGGCATTAGAAGAGTACAGAGAAGGGGCAATGCAGAAACTTCTGGTGACACAAGAAGAGCCCAAGAGATTGCATGACAGGTTTCTGAGATCCAATGAAGTTCAGGAAGGGTCCATGGTTTTAGTGCATCAAGTTCCGGCAATTCCAACTAAATTGGCACCCAAATGGACAGGACCATATAAGGTTATCAAGGTATTGCCACATGGTGCAATGCATCTGGAAGATCTGCAGGGTAAAAGGATGCCCCTCGTCAACATCTCCAGGGTGAAGAAGTACCTGAATTAAGTCAAAATGGAAGCACTTTATCCCTTGTACATACCGTGTTCTTTTCAGTAATTGCAGTATAACTAGATCTCATTGAAATGAATACAATAAGAGACAAATTGCACCAAGGACGGTGCAAAAGCATGATGTGGGGGACTGTAGATCTCTTTCTCTATCGGGCTTTTTTGAGCTTTGCTACTGACAGTGTGTTCAACTTATGGTTTCGGTCTACTAGCAGTGATGATCGGAATGGAGTAACACCTTAAGAAGAAGATATCTTGTCTATATGATTAAAAGTTTTGGAGTGATGATACACTACCATGACACTGGAGATGTTGAAAGTAAGTGGAAATCCTATCTATGATGACAGGCCAAGTCACTCAGTCAAATGAGTATCTTTGGTGGCTTCATCCTTGTAGCACCCCTCTTTTCCCCTTCTTTCTCTCTAACTTCCTCTTTCTCTCTCTCCCCACTGGCCGCATGCCTCTCCATTTCTCTTTCTCTCTCTCCCGTCCCCTCTTTCTTTCTTTCTTTCTTTCTTTCTTTCTGTCCTTCTCTCTCTCTCTCTCTCTCTCTCTCTCTCTCTCTCTCTCTCTCTCTCTCTCTCTCTCTCTCTCTCTCTCTCTCTCTCTCTCTCTCTCTCTCTCTCTCCCCATCTCTCTCTTTCTCTCTCTCTCTCCCTCTCTCTTTCTTCTCTCACTCTCTCTCTATTTCTCTCTTTTCCCGTGGATGAACCCCTCTCTCTCTCCCCTTCTCTCTCTTCCCCTTTCTCTCTCTCCCAATTTTCTCTCTCTCTCTCTCTCTCTCTCTCTCTCTCTCTCTCTCTCTCTCTCTCTCTCTCTCTCTCTCTCTCTCTCTCTCTCTCTCTCTCTCTCTCTCTCTCTCTCTCTCTCTCTCTCTCTCTCTCTCTCTCTCTCTCTCTCTCTCTCTCTCTCTCTCTCTCTCTCTCTCTCTCTCTCTCTCTCTCTCTCTCTCTCTCTCTCTCTCTCTCTCTCTCTCTCTCTCTCTCTCTCTCTCTCTCTCTCTCTCTCTCTCTCTCTCTCTCTCTCTCTCTCTCTCTCTCTCTCTCTCTCTCTCTCTCTCTCTCTCTCTCTCTCTCTCTCTCTCTCTCTCTCTCTCTCTCTCTCTCTCTCTCCCCTCAACCGCCCTCCGCCCCCCGCCCCTCACACACTCCGCCTCCGCCCCCGCCCCTCACTTTCTCCGCCTCCGCCCCAACCCCGCACACACTCCGCCTCCGCCCCCGCCTCACTTTCTCTCTCCCCCTCTCTTCCCCTCTCTCTCTCTCTCTTTCCTCCTCCCTCTCTCCCTTCCCCTCTCTCTTCCCCCTCCTTTCTCTCTCCTTCCCCGCCCGATGGCCTCCACCCACCCGCAGCCCGCAAGCCGCCCCCGCCTCCGCCGAGTTTCCTCCCGCTCCGCCCCGCAGCCCACCCCCTCACACCCCCTCTCTCTTCCCCTCTCTCGATCTCTCTACCCGCAGCCCACCCCCTCACACCCCCTCTCTCTTCCCCTCTCTCTATCTCTCTACCTCTCACACTCCCGCCCGCTGGCCTCCGCCCACCCGCAGCCCGCAAGCCGCCCCCGCCTCCGCCCGGTTCCCTCCCACTCCGCCCCGCAGCCCAACCCCTAGCCCCCTCTCTCTTCCCCTCTCTCTATCTCTCTACCTCTCACACTCCCGCCCGCTGGCCTCCGCCCACCCGCAGCCCGCAAGCCGCCCCCGCCTCCGCTCGGTTCCCTCCCACTCCGCCCCGCAGCCCAACCCCTAGCCCCCTCTCTCTTCCCCTCTCTCTATCTCTCTACCTCTCACACTCCCACCCCGCCCCCGCCTCCGCGCCCTCCCCTATCCTCCGCCCTCCGCCTCCCCTATCCTCCGCCCTCCGCCCTCCCCTATCCTCCGCCCTCCGCCTCCCCTATCCTCCGCCCTCCGCCCTCCCCTATCCTCGGCCCTCCGCCCTCCCCTATCCTCCGCCCTCCGCCCTCCCCTATCGTCCGCCCTCCGCCTCCCCTATCCTCCGCCCTCCGCCCTCCCCTATCCTCCGCCCTCCACCCTCCCCTATCCTCCGCCTCCACCTCTCTCCTCCACCCTCCGCCCTCCCCTATCCTCCGCCCTCCGCCCTCCGCCTCCCCTATCCTCCGCCCTCCGCCCTCCCCTATCCTCCGCCCTCCGCCCTCCCCTATCCTCCGCCCTCCGCCCTCCCCTATCCTCCGCCCTCCGCCTCCCCTATCCTCCGCCCTCCGCCCTCCCCTATCCTCCGCCCTCCACCCTCCCCTATCCTCCGCCTCCACCTCTCTCCTCCACCCTCCGCCCTCCCCTATCCTCTGCCCTCCGCCCTCCCCTATCCTCCGCACTCCCCTCTCCTCCACCCTCCCCTTCCGCATGCCTCCTCCCCTCTCTCCTCTACCCCTCTTCCGCCATGGCCTCCGCCCCACCCCATCTCATCCCTCAAAACCCCCTCTCACCCCCCCGTGGCCCCCCCCTTGCCCCCTCACGCACCCAATCCCACATATACACAACCACATACATGCACTCACACACACCCCTTCACACTCACATACACACAAATGCACACACACACACACTTTCACACTTAACCACCCACACTCACTCCCACTGGCACACACACACTTTCACACTTAACCACCCACACTCACTTCCACTGGCACACAAACACACCCTTACATATGCACACTCCCCCCACTCAACACACACTCACACACTTACTATCACACATTCTCACTCGCACACACACATGCAACACACGCACTCTCCCACATACACATATACACCCACACACACATTTTTGCATATGCACACCCACAATTATACACATCTCTGGGACCTCTTCCTTCAGCAAGACTATGAAGTAAAGCACGCCCTCAGAAATATACCCTAATCTAAAGAGTGCCAGGAAGAAGGAATATGGACGGGATTTTTAAAGAAGTAACCTATTGTGTCGATCGAGCCCTATGACCACGATGATTGGCAAAACAAGTTCAAATTACTGGAAATGATTTATTAGTCACCAATCCTATGACGGTATGGGATAAAGGTATGAAGTGGACGCAGTGGAAGCAGGGAATAGCTTTTTGCCACCAACCATTCACGGTAACTACCTATCTTTGGGGATCTAATTCAAATCAAGTGGAATAGTTGACCTACCCCTTCAATTTTGGGTGATTAACCGGCGCATGATCAGTGGACGTGAAGATTCGGCAAGGCTCTCTTGGCCTATTGAGACCTATAAAATCAAGGGATTTGTGCTCATTTGGGTACACACTTTTGGTACATTTTTTCTGGAGTCACTTTGCCGTGAGTATACGTGCAGAAGACCTCTCTTGCACTTGGTGGTTTCAAGTCTACTGTGGGAGCTACTCTGTCGTGTATACAGAGGGTAAGCTTCACAGTGAAGGGCTATGAGCACTATAATGTAAGAGAGTAGCTTGGGGTTATTTTTTTTTTGTGAATCAGTGTTATTGATTAGGTTCTATCCTCTTAAGGAATTCTTTGAAATTGTGCTGAGTTATTCTGCATATCATTGGCCCTTATGTTGATGAGAAGAATCTGATGTACTGGAGTGAATTACTTTTCGGGTGGCTTGTTAGCCCTAAGCTTGTGGCTTGTTAGACCTAAGTTTACACTTGTGAGCATCATTCATCATTTGCCCAACTTTGTAATCATTTGATTTGAATCAGGAAGAGTACAGTCTTCCTGGGTCGTTTGTTGTCCATATTTTCTGAAGCATTTACCATTCTGCATAATTCTTGTTGTCTGCCTGCCCACAGAAATGTTAAAGGGTATATTTCCCTAAAGAGAACCCCCCTTGAGTAGGCGACGTACTGGACGTGTTTAATCTTCATTCTCTACCTTTGTTAAAAGCGGATACCCCAGTACCTCCTCTACAGCTAGTAACTGCAGCTATGGCTAACAATACAGTTGCCCCAAGAGCTCCAATCGAATTTCAACTAGACATTTTATATAAACAAATGGAGAATGTTATGAATATGCAGACACCTCTTTCCAAATAGGTTGCTCAATTGAATAACAAAGTATATTCCATGAGTTTCAATCAACCTGGAGCTAGCAGTAGTGGTGTAGGGCAAGCACCACCCATAAAGCCTGCTATGCCATAGTATATTCCTCCTCAGCCAGTATTTTAACCAGCTCCACCTACTCAGTTCATAGCACAACTAGCTTTTCAAAGGAACACTCAAAGAAAAGGGACTAGTGGAAAACGGTGTGTGTGGTGTGATAGCCAGGAACATGCAACTTATGCTTGTGACCAATTAAACCGTACAAAGGAAAATCAATTAGTAGTAGAGATTGATAGGAAATTGTGTGGCTTTAGGTCACGAATTCCTTTAACTGTCAATTGGGACAAAGGAGGAATGAAAAATCTGTATGAAAATTTAGCGATCTCTAATGCAACTGCCAGTACCTCACGTGCTAGATTAGAGCTAGTAGATGATAGGCCTCTTTCTATGCCAAGCCAAAATCTTTATTGGATTGAGGCGCTCGTAAGGGATAGAGATGAAATAATGTGTAAAATAGCATGGCGGTCTCCTGTTGATCAAGCCTTTGTTTATTCTCACATTGCCAATGTTGAGGCAAAATGAAGACAAGATGATATGCAAGACTATATAGACGAAGGAGATAGGAGGGTGACTAGGAGACAAACAAGAGAGAATGAAAAGAAAACTGATAAAAAGGTACAATTTGAAGATACATACTTATCTCAGGAAGAGAAAAGAAGGATAATTAAAGAAGGGAAGAAATGAATAGATGAAAATAAGCAATCACAGGAAAATCACAATACTCCAAGCAAGGATGAACAAAAGAAATCAGAAAATAAAAATACTAAAAATGAACAAAAAGATGAACAAAAACAAAACAAAGAGAAAGGGTAAAAGAAAGGAAGAAGAGCTCTACATGCAATAATGATTTCGGAGCTCGAGAAGAAGAATGATGCTAGGGAGATCTTGAATGATATACTTCTAAAAACTCAAATAAATATCTCTTGAACAAGTGTTTTCAATAGCAAAACCTGAGTTCAAGGATAGTTTTATTCGACTAGTTAGAAGGAGACATTTTCCATTGCCACAAGACGAAGATATGCAAGATGTGGCAGAAGAAACTCTAGCTATGAATGATCTAGTAACATTAAGTGAGAGTGATTATGAAGAAGAAGAAGAGTTTACGACTGGGAGCATAAATAGAAATTTTTTAGGACCAATTCAGCCTGATGATGAAATGTTGAAAAGTGAAAGTAAATTTAACACTACCTTCTGAGCATGAGGAACACGAGAAGTGAAAATTAGGATTGGAGATGAAAACGATTCCCGTTTAGCTCTAGTTGTGATTGACTTGGGGTCAGAGATAAACGTTATATCTAAGAAATTATTTGACAAGTTTAGATGGCCAATTGACAAAAAGCACGGCTCGACAATGAGAAAAACTAACAATGGCAGTCATGTATGTGATGATTCATCGACTGTGAGAGATAATGGGGCATATTATGACCAAAATTTCTGTTAGAATCCACTATTGAGCGGGACAATAGTGGACATTATTTTTATGTCTCGCCTAACGATGTTTATAAATTCGAAAACTATTTAGTTTGTACTCCTACAACTAGTTTGCATTATATTACAAAAGAAAACCTTACAAAAATATTTACAAAACAACATGAAAAATATTTTAGAAAATTAGGATTAATTTTACCAGATGAAAAAATTGAGTGTATAATTGAACTCCTGAAAAGTACTACCTTACTAGAAGAATTAGAATCTTCTTTCAAAGAAAAATCAAAATCAAAAGTCATTATTTTGGACTTTATTCCAGAACATGAGATTATTACTGAATTCAGCCTAGAACATGAATTTAACATAGAAACTAAATATAAGACAATAGAAAAGAAAATAAAGCCTGTAGCTCAACCCTTACCTAAAGATAGTCATGATATATTTCGACGGGTATCTAATGACCCTATACTTAGAGACCGATCTAAGATAGGGCATACGTTTATAGATGAGACTAAGAAATATATTAAATTCGGCAATGAGTTTCTTTCAAAGATAGAAAAAGATCAGTTTACAAAGATCATTCTTCATCATGGTAAAGCGTTTTCTTTATTCCCACATGAAATAGGATGTGCAGACCCAAAGCTAGTAGCTTTGATGATTATTTTTACTATACCACACATTCCTTGGAATCTTCATCCGATACTAGTTCCAAAGGCTCATTTACTTGAGCTAATGAGACTGTTAAAGGAAAAGATTTCCATGAGAATCTTGAAACCATCCTCAGCACCATACTCTAATAGGTGGTTCATGATACGAAAAAAGAAAGGGAAGCTATGCTTTATTCAAGATCTGCAACCTATAAATAAATTCACTATTAGGAATGTAGGAATAGGTCCTATTGTAGATGATTTTGCCGAGGCATTTTCCGATCATTCCATCTATTCAATGGGAGACCTGTATTCACGATATGATCAGTTTCAATTAGCCATCGAAAGTGGAGATGTGACCATGATGAAGACTCCTTTGGGTTTAGTTCGCATGTGTACTTTACCACAGGGAGTGAAGAATTATGTGGCACACATGATGAATGCTATGAATCTGATCTTACATGACTATATCCCAAAAGTGACAATGTTTTTTATTGATGATATTCCAATAAAAGGGTGTGTGGAAAAAGAAAAAGATGAAAGTTTAGATTCATCTGGTTCCAGAAAGTTTATTTCTAGCCATATTTCGGATTGTGAGAAGATCATTCAAAGATTTGAAGAGGTTGGACTAACTTTCTCCCTAGAGAATTCTATTTTTGGTGTTAATAAAGTGCTGATAGTTGGGCATTTATGTGGTTATTACGGTCATAGGCCTTATCCAACAAAATTTGATGCCATTAGTAGAATTTTTGAGAGGTGTCGTAATGTCAGTGAAGTAAGGAGATTCTAAGGTGCATGTGTTTTCTATGTCATCTGGATCCCTCACTTTGCTCATGTCGCGAACCCACTTTATGATTTATTGTGAAAAAGAAAGAAATTCTATTGGGCTGATGAGCATACTAGAACGATGAGACGTCCAAAGCAATTTCTTATCAATGCTCTGATCTTGAAACATATTGCACAGCAAATAAGCCTGTAATCCTAACCATTGACACAAGTTCTATTGGTATAGTCTGGATCATTGGGTAGGATGATGAGAAGGAGCAAAGATATGCAGTTCGCTTTGGAGCAAAAATCTTACATGATACTCAAAGGAATTATCCTCAAATTAAGAGAGAATTATGGGGATTAGTTATGACTTTAAAAATAGATAAGGAATACTTTATAGGACCTAATGTAATAGTAGAGACGGACTGTCTTCTATTAATAGGTTTAATTGCCAACTATTCATCTCTAGCTATAGCTATGTTACGATGGATAGCCTTTATTAAATTTATTCACTCTGCTTTTGTACATATTGCTGGTAAACATAACACCATTGTTCATATGCTCTCAAGGGCAAAGTTTGACAATGATAGTGAAGCAATGGATAAACATATAAACTTAATTAATTATGAAACATATACTTATACATATGAGAGATTTAGGGAAGACAAATATGAAGGAGAATGGCAAGATATAGGATATTATCTGAGTATGTTTCAGCCTATTCCAAGCTGGCCCTCAAATGGATTTCCGAACATGAGGAAGAATTCTTTCAAGTTTGTCTTGAAAGATGGATATCTTTGGAGACATGCCAGAGGAAAGGTAAGAAACCCGCAAAGAGTTTTAGGTTGCATGAGAGCCTTTGGGCTGGCCATAAGGGGCTTCTTAGCTATGTATGAGGAGATTCAAGAAAGCTACTCGTGGCGGAGGATGTATGTAACTGTTAAAGAATTAGTGAGCACTTGTAATACATGCCACTTACATTCCTCTCTCAAGCATAGTGATCCTTTACATCCAACCTATTCACCTTGTATTCACCACAAGTGGGAAGTCGACCTTGTGACCATGCCTAAAAGCAATAGTGGTATGAGATACATCATTCTTGCACGAGAAGATTTAACAAATCACGTTGAGGGTAGAACACTTTGTTCCAATACTACTTATAATGTATGCTTATTCCTTTTAGAAGAAGTAATATCTATATTTGGATATGTAGAAAAAGTAATAGTAGATGGAGGTGAGCTAGATGCTAGAGAGGCAAGAGAGTTCTTTGCACATCATGGGATTCGATTGTCTCTTACAACTTCCTATAATCCCGAAGCAAATGGAAAGATTGAACGAGGGCATTGTTCCATAGTGAAGGCTTTTCAAAAGCATGCCATGGGGATAATGGATAATGGCCAAAACATCTCCCATTTCCTTTATGGGCTGATAGGATGACGTACACGAGAATAACTGGTTTTATGCCAGTTGAACTTATGTACTATCAGAAGCCGATATTTCCAGTATATACTCAGATAGTTAACTGGATGAGTTTAGATTGGGAAGATAATGTATCAAGAGAAGAATTATTAGCATTAAGAAATATTCAACTAAAAAAGGGTAATGAAAATTTAAAAGAAGCTATTAAAAAATTAAAAACCTCATGATTGAAAAATAAAATATAGTTTGACAAGAAACATCGACTGAAGCCGCAACCAAAAGAAAGAGGGGATTGGGTGCTTTTATATGATAGTACTTTTGAGACTCAATATGATGCATGCAGTAAACTAACTAAACATTGGTTCGGGCCATATATAGTTGTTTCGGTTTTTGAGAAAAAATGAAAACAAAGGAAAACAAAAAGAAATTATTATGGTTTAGTTGTGGTCTCGAAACCACTTCTGAAATACATTGCGGGCTATATGAGGTGGAGGCCTACTATAGAAGAATTAATTAAATATATCTTATGGTGGAGATCTAAGATATAGAAGAAGGCATACTTATATAAATTAAATTCTACTTCTGAATAGGATTAATGAAATGGTAAGTACCATGACTCTCTAAATGACCGTTATAGGATTTTTCTAAATTTGTATTTTTGACTGTATGCATTGAGTGAAATAATTTTCAATTCATATTTACATAATCTTATGAATTTTCTTTGTTATCAGAAACTTAATTTGAGTTCACAAGCATTTTTTTATCATCATATTTAAAGTTATTTGTTAAACTTTCTCCAAAGAATTTGATGTTGCTTTCCATTGAGCTATAGGTTGGCCCATCGAGGACAATGTGCAGGTTTCGTGGGGGTAGATTTCGGAAGGATTTCCTCACTCGATTTAACATATGGAAAAATAAAAATGTGTGGATTCAAAGTTGATTAATTGATATCTCCCTTAAATATTTTTTCATGCATTCGTTTAAATTGACAAAACTTTCTCTTGACTACCTGTAGGAAAAGAAAGAAAATATTTTTTCAGCATAGAATGGAGGATTAATTGAACCCTTATTTGGACTCTTCATTTTATGTCCATTTATATGTTTATGAGATCACTAAGTATGTGTATATGTGTTCATAATTATAAGAAGATATCTATGTGAGAATAAAGGACAATTTAAGTATGGATATGTATATGTGCCTATGCTTATGCATGTATGGGGTCGCATATCTATATATATGTGAGTGCACTTAATTATGTATGTGTTCATGTGTCTATGCTTGTGAGTGCGAATGTGATTTTTATGCCTACATGTATGTATCTACATATGTATACTTAAAAGATACATATGTATACACCTATGTCTATGTGTTTATGTATTTTGATATTAAGAAAAGAAAATAGTAATAGTAAAGCCTAGGATTTACTAAAGTCATTATTCGTGGCTTTAACATTTAGGGATAGATTTAGCCAGCTTAGAGAAAGATTGGAACCTGCCATTAGAGATTTATTACTCCATTCGAAGCATTATCAAGAACGCAAAATGGAGGACATGTTCAAAAACATGATGATAGACAAACAAGGAACACGTGTAGTACAAGCTATCTTAAGAGAAAAAGGAAAATTTACTAGCTTAAACATTACAGAGTACTTGGATGCATTTGAAGAGCAAGTGAAAATCCAAGGTTTACCTGATGAAGTTTTAGTAAAATATTTTGGCCGAGTAGTTTCTAGTTCCATTTTAGAAAGTATTCAAGTTCACATTAATAAACCTTGGGAGGAATTTAGAAAAGAACTACACAAGTTGTTTTATCTTGAGGACTTTAGTCAGCATAGTCGTGAAGGATTTTTGTGATGGGTAAACTCTTTAAAGAGCAATGAGTCTTTAACTCATCTTCATGGTAAGGTTATGAGATGATTAGCTCAACTCCATGAAGAGGATAGAAACGCATTAAATCTGCAACAGTTATACATTTCCTCAAGATATTAAGTCATGAGGATAGAGCTGAGGTAGAGAGACGAATAGAAGAGCCACACAAAAGATATGGCCTTACCGATGACTGGGAAAAAGTGAAATGAGAAATAGAGGATGTCACCCAAATGAAGCAAAGACAATCAGTTTTGTATGCTAAACCTAATGCTTCTTAGCCTAGGGAGATACCTACTACAACGAAAACTGATATGCCATTGCCAATGACTGCGGCTATGCCTAACAATACACTTGCCCCAAAGGCTCCGATCGAATTTCCACCATACATTTTATGTAAACAAATGGAGAATGTTATGAATATGCAGACATATCTTTCCAAAGAGGTTGCCCAATTGAATAACAAAGTATATTCCATGAGTTTCAACCAACTTGGAGCTAGCAGTAGTGGTGTAGGGCAAGCACCACCCATAAAGCCCGTTATGCCATAGTATATTCCTCCTCAGCTAGTATTTCAACGAGCTCCACCTACTCAGTTCACAGCACAACTATCTTTTCAAAGGAACACTCAAAGAAAAGGGACTGGTGGAAAACGGTGTGTGTGGTGTGATAGCGAGGAACATGCAACTTATGCTTGTAACAAATCAAACAATACAAAGGAAAATCAATTAGAAGTAGATATTGATAGGAAACTCTAATGCAATTGCCAGTACTTCGGCTGCTAGATTAGAGCAAACAGATGATAGGCCACTTTCTAAGCCAAGCCAAAGTTCTTATTCGATTGGGGAGCTAGTAAGGGCTAGAGATGAAATAATGTGTAAAACAGCATGGCGGTCTCCTGTTGATCAAGCCTCTGTTTATTCTCACATTGCCAATGTTGAGGAAAAATGGAGACGAGATGATATGTAGGATGATATAGACGAATGAGATAGGAGGGTGACTAGGAGACATACAAGAGAGAATGAAAAGAAAACTAACAAAAAGGTATAATTTGAAGATACAAAGTTATCTCAAGAAGAGAAAAGAAGGATAATTAAAGAAGGGAAGAAGCCAACAGATGAAAATGTGCAATAGGAGGAAAATAAGAATACTCCAAGCAAGGATGAGCAGAAGAAATCTAAAAATGAAAATACTAAAAATAAACAAAAAGATGAACAAAAACAAAATTAGGAGAAAGGGAAAAAGAAGGGAATAAGAGCTCCACATGCAATAATGATATTGGAGCTCGAGAAGAAGAACGATGGTAGGGAAATCTTGAATGATATACTTCTAAAAAGTCAAGTAACGATGTGTCTTGAACAAGTGCTTTCAATAGCAAAACCTAAGTTCAAGGATAGCTTTATTCAACTAATTAGGAGACATTTTTGTTGGGAAAGATGGATGGATCCTCCAGAAGATTAACTAGGTGCTGCTAATCCTGCTTTGCACCAGCCCTCAGTGACTCCAGATATGATTAGTAGACACCCTTAGCTTCCAAATGATACCAAGAAATGCTATGTGTACTTTGGAAAAGGTTTGAGTAATGACTTGATCAAAACAGATGAGTTTGTGAATTATAAAACTGAAAAACTTTCTATTTTGGTCTTGATACCTGCTCAGTCTTTCACTCAGTATGACCAATACACTTACAATTGGCAAAATTCCTTATAGAGGTATTCTATTAGCTTAGTAAGCTACCATTTGCAAGTGGAATCATTCAAAATGATAAACTATACTAGGAGAAATAACTTTAGCAAATTTATGGACACTCTTGACTTTTTAGGAAATATGCAGACAAATACCAGTGAGCACTTCGACAGCAATTTCTCGAGATTGGCTGAACCAAGTTGCTTCAAACTTTGTATGCTTGTAGTAGGCTTTGAGCTGGATCCACCAAGGTTTGAATTTTCTTGATTTGGTGAAGTAGGCACTGAGATATGCCTCTTTGAAGTTGACAGAGTTGGATGTAGAAAACTCAGAGAATACAGTAGTGATAGAAGTAAATGTATGTATTAACTCACATTGATGTACATTCCCATTGGCATGATTAACATTACCAAATGGTACTCAGAGGTGTAGGCTATGTAATAGACCTCACACACTCAATGATCAGTAGTCTAAGCTTCGGGAATGATGACTACTACAGCCGCAACTTTCCAAGTCAACTTTATATATATGTTGAGTAGGAATTTGAATTTTGAATTCAAGTCTTGGATCCATTTAGTCAAGTTTCTAAAAATATGGAGATATTCTCTCAATCACATGTCCTACTTTTCCACGACTCAATCAAGTAGGTGTATACAAAAGATTCCAAGTCATTTAGACTTTTACAAGGAGTAAAATGGTAAGAACTTATAAGCATAAGTTCGTATGATCCTTCCTTCAAGTGGTGTCTTCATGAAGTAATCCAAGCCAAATTGTGAAGGCTTGAATTGCACCAACAGCTCCCCCTCAAGCCAAACACTTTGGCTTAATTCTTCATCTTCAATCTTCAATCACATCCTGCAATCCAATCATGGATTTGAATCTGCATAATTTGTTTCCATCCAAAGCTTTAGTGAGTAAATCTGCACATTGCATATTAGTAGACACAGAGGTCAACTGAGTGTCCTTGTTTAGCAACTTCTCTCTCACATAGTGGTAATGAACCTCTATGTGTTTTGTCCTAGCATGATATATTGGATTAGCTGCAAGGTGGAGAGAGCTTGTGTTGTCTCCAAAGATAATTGGGGGCCTACTGTATAGGCCTAGCTCTGTATACAAAAGCTTTAACCAAATAGCTTCTTGAGTGGCATTGGCTAGCCCTCTATACTCTGCTTCAGTGGATGAAAATGCCACTGTTGGTTGTTTCTTAGCTGACCAAGAAATAGGTTTATCACCTGCAAAAGATAAGTATCCTGATGTGCTCCTCCTATCATCCTTGCATCCTGCCCAATCTGCATCTGAATATACTTTAATGTCAATATCTGATGTATATGGAAAGTACAAACCATGGTTCTGAGTTCCCTTTAGATACTTCAAGATCTTCTTTGCAGCCTCAAGGTGAGGTATCCTTGGTTTGTGCATGAATTGACTTAGCACACTAACTCCATATGCTATGTCAATTCTGGTCAAGGTAGCATAATTCAAACTACCTACCATACTTTGATATCCTGTAATGTCTTGGACTTCATCCCCTTCATGAGCACTTAGCTTTAGGTTGACCTCCATTGGAGTACTTGAGACTTTAGCATCCTGCAGGTTAAACTTCTTCAACATGTCTTGTACATATTTTTTCTGAGTGATATATATACCTGAATTAGTATAAACCAATTCAAGTCCTAGAAAGTACTTCAATAATCCAAGATCATTGATCTTGAACTCCTTCTTCATCTGGTTTTTTATGCTTCTGATTCCTTGGACATCATTATGTGTAATGATGATGTCATCAACATAAACACAGAGATAGATTACCTCTGAATTGCTCCTTTTAATAAACAATGAAGTATCTGCCTTGCTCATAGTGAACCCTTGGTCTTGGAGGTATGTTGGCAGCCTATAGTTCCATGCTCTAGGTGCCTGCTTCAATCCATATAGAGCCTTCTTCAATTTACAAACATAATTTACCTTCTTGGGATCTTCATAGCCAGGTGGTTGTGACATGTAGACTTCTTCAGATATCCATCCATTCAAGAAAGCATTCTTGACATCTAATTGGTACATGTTCCAATTCTTGGATGCAGCTACACTCACCAATATTCTGATTGTTGGCATCTTAGCCACAGGAGAAAATGTCTCCTCATAATCAATGCCTTGGGTTTGTGCAAAACCCTTGGCTACCAACCTAGATTTGTACCTGTTGATTGTACCATCATAGTTCCTCTTTAGTTTGTAGATCCATCTGGATCCAATTACCTTCATAGAGTCCTTCTTGGGTACCAAGTCCCATGTGTCACTCTCCTTGAGAGCTTCTATTTCTTCATCCATGGCTCCTTTCCATTCTGGTTTGGTGATTGCTTCTTCATATCTGGTTCTTCACTTAACAAGTCCTTTGCAAGATAAATTGAATGCTTAGTTACAAGAGATGTATCATACCCATATCTGATAGGCTTCTTACTTTCTCTCTGAGATGTCCTTATTGCTTGAATTGAAGATTCTGGTATATCCTCAAGCTTCTTCATCTTCATCTTGCCCCTGGACTTCCATGCCTTGAATTATTTAAGATTGATTGTGTCATCATCTTCTGAACATGAGTCTTCCTTTTGGATTGGTTCCTCCCTTGAGAGTTTTGGAAACTCCTCTTCCAAATCATAGGGTAGACTAATCTTCCTGCAATCATTCTCGTACCATGAGTCATTCTCATCAAAGATGATATCTCTGCTTACCTTGAACCCTTTATTGGTTGGGTTGTAAAATCTGTACCCTTTTTTATTCAAGTCATAACCAATGAAAATACATTTTTCTGCTTTAGGATCTAGCTTTCCCCTTACCTGTGAGGGAATATGCACATATGCTACACAACCAAAAACTTTGCAATGATCCAATGATGGTCTCTTACCATGCCAAGCTTCATAAGGTGTCATTCCATCAAGTGACTTTGATGGCAACCTGTTTATGAGATAGGTGGCAGTAGATACACTCTCTGCCCAAAGATAATTTGGCAACTTTTTTTCATTAAGCATGGACCTGGCTGTTTCAACAATAAGCCTATTCCTTCTTTCAGCTACCCCATTTTGTTTAGGTGAGTACCTTGTGGTTATCTCCCTTTTAATGCCTCTTTCCTGCAAGAAGTCCTCAAACTCATTTGAGAAGTATTCACCTCCTCCATCTGACCTTAGCTTCTTCAAGTTCCTTCCTGTTTGATTTTCAACTAGTGCAAGATATCTTTTGAAACAATTAAACACTTCATCCTTGTGCTTCATAAAGTATAACACAGTCCATCTGCTATAATCATCAATGAAAGACACATAGTACCTTGATCCTGAAATGGAGGGATCCTTGCTAGGTCCCCAAACATCTGTGTGTACCAAGTCTAGGTAGTCTTCATGCATAAAACCTTTCCTTGAGTAGGGCAATCTGTGAGACTTACCAAACTGACAAGCACCACATTTGTAAATCATGTGTTGCTTGGATACATTGGGTATCCCAAGCACACATTGGTCCCTGCACATTTGCTTTAAGGTCATTTCACCTATGTGACCTAATCTCTTGTGCCATATTTCTAATTCTGAAAGTGTTTGATCCTTGTAATTGTATAAAGCAATGTTTTTGGTGTCTTCTAGCTCAAAAGTAAATAATCTACCTGATTTTTCTCCCTTGGCTATCCTTTTGAATCCATGCCTTAGGTCCTCTACATATGCTCCATGTTGATTGAACCTGACCTGCAAACCTTTCTCCACAATCTGACCAACACTCATTAAGTTTTTGGTAATGGTTGGTACATAAAGTACCCTGCTCAATAGGTTCTGGTTACCATCCCAAGTTTTTACATTTCCAATCTTTAATACAAAATGCTTAGTATCATCACCTGTCTGTACTTGATGTTTGCCCTTGGGTTCCTCAAGATCAGAGAGTAGTGCCACATTGCCAGCTACATGATTAGAACACCCTGAATCAATATAAAACAGATGATCATCATTGATACCTGACTTGGAAGTCATATTCATGATCAATAGGGAGTCATCTTGCTCCTCTGTGTAGTTGTTGTAGTCTTTCCTATTTCTGAATCCTCCTTGGTAGTTACCATTATGGTTGTTGTAATTGTTGTTCTAATTGTTGTTGTAGCCATTGTAGCCTTGGTGTTGGTTGAACCTTCCTCTGCCTTGTGAGTATCCACCTCTTTGATAGCCTCTTCCTCTCTGATTTTTGTAGTTTCTGTAGCACTCATCTGTGGTGTGGTTAGACAATCCACAAATATTGCATGGTGATGAATTGTAGGGTCTCCCCCTACCTTGCTTACCTCCTCTGCCCCTGCCTCTTGAAGATCTACCTCTCCCTGCATAGTTGGCTTGGGAGGTAGAACCTTCATCTTCTTGCTTTTTACTTTTACCTTTGTCTTTAACCCTTTTATCAGTATATAGGCAGAAGGAGAGTTACCTTTAGATGTATCTCCAACCTTTGTGAACTTTGCTTCATGTGTGAATAGTTGGCCCATCAGAGTTGTGAGATCTGGGGTATGCATATCCATGTAGAGATCCATTGCAGTGGTGAAGCTTTCCCACTTATCATCTGCCTTTAGTCCATTGGTTACTTGCCTTACTATTTGTTCCTCTTCAATCTCCTCTCCTATGCTTGCTGATTGGTCTGCCACATCCTTGATCTTGGTCACAAATTCTGAGACTGATTGCTTTGGTTGCTTCCTAAGGGTTGTGAATTCAATCCACAATTGATTCTTCCTAGCCCTTGTATTAGATGAAAAATATGATGACAAGGTTTCCCAAGTTTCTTGGGAAGTCTTACAATTCCTGATGTGAGGTAAAAGGAAATCAGATATAGAGTTAAGAAGATAAGACCTTGCCAATGCATCTTTTGCACACCATGTATTAAGCCTTTCTTGTTCTTCCTTGGTGGGTAGACCCCTTGCTTTGAATGAGGGCAATTCCTCATCTCCTGAGATGAATCCAAATAGACTTCTTCCTTGTAGATAGGTCTTCATCCTCAGAGACCAATCTTGATAATTGTTCCTGTCCAATTTATCAATGAATGAGTGAAAACCATCTCCCATGTTACCTTGTTTGCTCTGATACCACTGTTGGGAAAGATGGATGGATCCTCCAGAAGATTAAGTAGGTGCTGCTAATCCTGCTTTGCACCAGCCCTCAATGACTCCAGATATGATTAGTAGACACCCATATCTTCCAAATGATACCAAGAAATGCTATGTGTACTTTGGAAAAGGTTTGAGTAATGACTTGATCAAAACAGATGAGTTTGTGAATCACAAAACTGAAAAACTTTCTATTTTGGTCTTGATACCTGCTCAGTCTTTCACTTAGTATGACTAGTACACTTACAATTGGCAAAATTTCTTATAGAGGTATTCTATTAGCTTAGTAAGCTACCATTTGCAAGTGGAATCATTCAAAATGATAAACTATACTAGGAGAAATAACTTTAGCAAATTTATGGACACTCCCGACTTTTTAGGAAATATGCAGACAAATACCTGTGAGCACTTCGACAGCAATTTCTCAAGATTGGCTGAACCAAGTTGCTTCAAACTTTGTATGCTTGTAGTATGCTTTGAGCTGGATCCACAAGCTTTGAATCACTTGATTTGGTGAAGTAGGCACTGAGATATGCCTCTTTGAAGTTGACAGAGTTGGATGTAGAAAACTCAGAGAATACAGTAGTGATAGAAGTAAATGTATGTATTAACTCACATTGATGTACATTCCCATTGGCATGATTAACATTACCCAATGGTACTCAGAGGTGTAGGCTATGGAATAGACCTCACACACTCAATGATCAGTAGTCTAAGCTTCGGGAATGATGACTACTACAGCCGCGACTTTCCAAGTCAATTTTATATATATGTTGAGTAGGAATTTGAATTTTGAATTCAAGTCTTGGCTCCATTTAGTCAAGTTTCTAAAACTATGAAGATATTCTCTCAATCACATGTCCTACTTTTCCATGACTCAATCAAGTAGTTGTATACAAAAGATTCCAAGTCATTTAGACTTTTACAAGGAGTAAAATGGTAAGAACTTATAAGCATAAGTTCCTATGATACTTCCTTCAAGTGGTGTCTTCATGAAGTAATCCAAGCCAAATTGTGAAGGCTTGAATTGCACCAACAATTTTCCATTGCCACAAGACAAAGATATACAAGATGTGGCGGAAGAAGCTCTAGCTATGAATGATGCAGTAACATTAAGTCAAAGTGATTATGAAGAAGAAGAAGAGTTTACAACTAGGAGTGTAAATAGAAATTCTTTAGGACCAATTCAGTCTAATGATGAAATGTTAAAAAGTGAAAGTAAATTTAACACTACCTTCTGGGCACGAGGAATGCCAGAAGTGAAAATTGGGATTGGAGATGAAAAAGATTCGTGTTTAGCTCTAGTTCGGATTGACTCAGGGTCAGAGATAAACGTTATTTCGAATAAATTTTTTGATAAGTTTAGATGGCCTATAATGATATGTGGTATTCACAAATAATTTAACTTCTTCATTTAAGATAATTGTTCATGTGAAGTAGTTATCTCGCAGCCATTTATAGTTGAGATAAGAATGGAAACAAAAGAGATGAACGATGGGTCAGCGTATGCAAGAATTGTATCCAAATCAGGGATGATTTTTTTGCAAATTATGATAGTCTGCTCAAATCACACAAGAAATAGAAAGAACTTAAGAAGGAACCCCATTGACTCGAAAATCATGCATGTGATGATCCATCAACTGTGAGAGAATATGGGGCATATTATGACCAAAGTTTCTGTTAGAATCCACTATTGAGCGGGACAATAGTGGACATTGTTTTGATGTCTCGTCTAACAATGTTTATAAATTTGAAAATTATTTAGTTTGTACTCCTACAACTATTTTTCATTATATTACAAAAGAAAACCTTACAAAAATATTTAGAAAACAAAATGAAAAATATTAGGATTAATTTTACTTGATGAAAAAATTGAGTGTATAGTTGAATTTTGTGAAAAGTACTACCTTAGTAGAAGAGTTAAGAATCTTCTTTCAAAGAAAAATCAGAATCAAAACTGATTATTTTGGACTGTATTCAAGAATATGAGATTATTACTAAATTCATCCTAGAACATGAAGTTAACATAGAAACTAAATATAAGAAAGTAGAAAAGAAAATAAAGCATGTAGCTCAACCCTTACCTAAAGATAGTCATGGTATATTTCGACGAGTATGTAATGGCCCTATACTTAGAGACGGATCTAAGATAGGGCATACATTTACAGAGGAGACTAAGAAATATATTAAATTTCGTGATGAATTTCTTTCGAAGATAGAAAAAGATCAATTTACAAAGATGATTGTTCATCATGGTAAAGCATTTTCTTTATTCCCACACAAAATAGGATGTGCAGACCCAAAGCTAGTAGCTCTGATAATTACTTTTATTGTACCACACATTCCTTGTAATCTTCGTCGGATACTAGTCCCAAAGGCTCATTTACCTGAGCTAATGAGAGTGTTAAAGGAGAAGATTTCCGTGAGAATCTTGGAACCATCCTCAGTACCATACTCTAGTAGGTGGTTCATAGTACTGAAAGAGAATGGGAAGCTACGCTTCATTCAGGATCTGCAACCTATAAATAAAGTCACTATTAGGAATATAGGAACAGGTCCTATTGTAGATGAGTCTTTTGAGGCATTTGCCAATCATTCCATCTATTCAATGGGAGACCTTTATTCAGGGTATGATCAGTTTCAATTAGCCATCGAAAGTCAAGATGTGACCATGATGAAGACTCCTTTGGGTTTAGCGTGCATGTGTACTTTACCATTGGAAGCGATGAATTTTGTGGCACACATGATGAATGTTATGAATTTGGTCTTACAAGATTTTATCCCAAAAGTGACAATGCCTTTTATTGATGATATTCCAATAAAAGGGTGTGTGGAAAAAGAAAAAGATGAAAGTTTAGATTCATTTGGTTGGAGAAAGTTTGTTTCCACCCATATTTTGGATTCTGAGAAGATCTTTCAAAGATTTGAAGAGGTTGGACTAACTTTCTGCCTAGACAAACCTACTTTTGTTGTTAATGAAGTGCTGATAGTAGGGCATTTATGTGGTCATTATGGTCGTAGGCCTTATCCAGCAAAAGTTGATGCCATTAGTAGAATTTCTGAGAAGTTTCATAATATTAGTAAAGTAAGGAGATTCTTAGATGCATGCGTTTTCTATGTCATCTGGATCCCTCACTTTGCTCATGTCACGAACCCACTTTCTGATTTATTGCAAAAAAGAAAGAAATTCTATTGGACTAATCAGTAGACTAGAACAATGAGACGTCTAAAGCAATTTCTTGTCAATGCTCCAATCTTGAAACTTATTGATCACACAAAAAATAAGCATGTAATCGTAACCATTGACACTAGTCCTATTGGTATAGGCTGGGTGATTGGGCAGGATGATGAGAAGGAGCAAAGATACGCAGTTTGCTTTGGAGCAAAAATCTTACATGATACTCAAAGGAATTATTCTTAAATTAAGAGAGAATTATGGGGATAAGTTATAGCTTTAAAAACAGATAAGGAATATTTTATAGGAGCTAATGTAATAGTAGAGACTGGCTTTCTTTCGTTAATAGGTTTAATTGCCAACTGTTCATCTCCAGAGATAGCTATGTTATGATGGATAGCCTTTATTAAATTTATTAACCCTTCTTTTGTTCGTATTGGTGGTAAACATAACACCGTTCTTGATATGCTCTCAAGGGAAAAGTTTGACAATGATACTGAAGCAATGCATAAACATATAAACTTAATTAATTATGAAATATCTACTTATACGTGTGAGAGATTTAGAGAAGATGAATATGAAGGAGAATGGCGAGATATAGGATACTATCTGACTATGTTTTAGCCTATTCCAACCTAGTCCTCGAATCGATTCCAAAACATGAGGAAGAAGTCTTTCAACTTCTTCTTGAAAGATGGATATCTTTGGACACATTCCAAAGGAAAGTTAAGAAACCCGCGAAGAGTTTTAGGCTGCATGAAAGCCTTTGGGATGGTCATAAGGGATTTGTAGCTACATATGAGGAGATTCGGGAAAGCTATTGGTGGCCAAAGATGTATGTAACTGTTAAAGAATTAGTGAGCACTTGTATTACATGCTAGTTACATTCCGCTGTCAAGCACAGAGACCCTTTACATCCCACCTATCCACCTTGTATTCACTACAAGTGGGTAGTCGACCTTGCGATCATGCCTAAAAGCAATAGTGGTATTGTGAAGAGAGATGGTGGATGCAATCCAAAGATGAGTAGGTGCTGCTACAACCAGCTTCACACCAGCCAACTGAGACTTCAGAGTTGATTAGTAGACCCTTTGAGCTTCCTAAATCCACCAAAATATCAGCCAAGTACTTTGGAACATGTATCCTAAAAGTTTAAGTCAAGACAGACTAGTTGCGAAATGACTAGCTCCCAAAACTTGCTATTTTTGGACATACACCTGCTGAAAAAATGAACAGTGCTCTCAACCTGATAGGAATTAGAAACATTCCTTTTGGGCATAGCAAATAGACTTAGCAAGCTTCCCAATCCAAGTTAAAACACTTGAAATGATGGACTGAGCACTGAGAACAAGTTTCATCAATTTCTGGAACATTCCCACAATTCTCGGGGCTCTGCAGAGATAGACCAGTAAGCAGTAAAATGCAGATATCTCCAAACGAATTAATCCAATGACCTTGAAAATGTATATGCAAAAAGTAGATAGTACAAGCTATCCAACGCAAGTTAAAGCACTGAAAAAGGTTCAGTAGAACTTGAGATATGACCTTCTGAAGTTACTGCTCTGAGTGAGTATAGCAGAGAACAAAATAGAGAAGTAGATGATAATAAATGTATAGATTCACATATGATTACAACCACATTGGCAATGAATCTTTGCACAATGAGAGTAGAATGATAGAGCTAAGCTCTTCAATCTCTACAAAATGACATGAAGTGGTCACGTACAAGGCTTGCTAATCGCCTCTTCCTTCTTGCTCCTTTTATAGCTATTCTTGGAGGGAGTTTTGAATTCGAATTCGAATGGCTCCACCTAAAAGTGATCCCCAAAGTTAGGAGATATTCCTTCAGCTCCAAAATTCGTGATTTTAGGTCGATAGGGCCACGACTTTTCTTTTACATCATGGATGAGGTAAGCTATACTCTTGTTTTTTCTTTTTTTTCAATTACAAGAGATAAAAATGAACTCTTTTACAAGAGGTGTTCACATGACTACTCATGTGACTTACAAATGAGGATAATATCAAATATATCAAGCATGTAGGCTTGGGTAAAATGCACCAACAGCTCCCCCTCAAGCCTAACATGCTTGGCCTTCAAATAAGTCTTCAATTGTCCTTGATTTCCTGCAAGCCAATCATCAACTTGAATCTACTTAACTTCATACCATCAAGAGCTTTAGTCAACATGTCGGCACATTGCATATCTGTAGAGACATAGGATAGTTGAATATCCTTGCTCATTAGCTTCTCCCTTACGTAATGGTAGTGGACTTCAATATGCTTGGTTCTAGCATGGTATACCGGATTAGCTGCTAGATGTAGTGAGCTTGTGTTGTCACCAAAAATGTGAGGTGTTGAAGAATGAAGTCCAAGATCTGTGTACAAAGACTTTAACCACATGATTTCTTGAGTTGCATTAGCCAAACCTCTATATTCAGCTTCGGTAGAAGATAATGCCACGGTTGGTTGCTTCTTCGATGACCAAGAAATGATTTTTGAACCTGCAAATGATATATACCCTGATGTGCTTCTTCTATCATCTTTAGATCCGGCCCAATCTGCATCTGAGTAGACCTTTAGCTCAATATCTGAAGTATATGAATAGAACAAACCTTCATTCATGGTCCCCTTTAGGTACTTGAGGACTCGCTTGGCTGCTTCCATATGTGGTCTTCTCGGCTTATGCATAAACTGACTCAATATGCTAACACTATAGCATATGTCCACTCTTGTGAGTGTTGCATAGTTCAAACTTCCAACCAAGCTTTGATAGCTTGTGATGTCTTCAATTGGCTCTCCTTCATAAGCACTAAGCTTATGATTTTGCTCCATAGGTGTACCTGCACACTTAGTATTTTCCATCTTGAACTTGACGAGCATGTCATGGACATACTTCCTTTGTGTGATGTATATACCTGAATCTGTGTAGATCAACTCCAATCCAAGAAAATAAGTGAGTGGTCCGAGGTCACTTATTTTGAACTCCTCCTTCATTTGACTCTTTACCTGTTTGATTCCTTCAAGATCATTGCCTGTGATAGTAATATCATCAACATACACACATAAATAGATCACTTCAGATCCATTCCTCTTTATGAACAAAGAGGTATCCGCCTTGCTAGCTTTGAATCCTTGGTCCTGCAAATAAGTCACCAATCTGAAATTCCAAGCTCTTGGAGCTTGCTTCAATCCATACAAAGCTTTCTTTAGTTTGCATACATAGTTAGGATGATGTGCATCCTCATATCCAGGAGGTTGTGCCATATACACTTCCTCAGAAATCCATCCATTCAAGAAAGCATTCTTTACATCAAGTTGATAAAGATTCCAATTTCTAGATGCAGCAAGACTTATGAGAACCCTAATTGTAGGCATTTTTGCAACAGGAGAGAAAGTCTCCTCATAATCAATACCATGGGTTTGAGCAAACCCTTTAGCAACTAACCTTGCTTTGTGTCTATTTATACTTCCATCTGGATTCCTCTTGATTTTGTATATCCATCGAGATCCGATTATCTTCATAGATGGCTTGTTAGGTACAAGCTCCCAAGTGTCATTCTCCTTCAAGGCTTCCATTTCTTCATCCATTGCATCTCTCCAAGCTTTCTTGCTTTGTGCTTCTTCAAATGTGGTAGGTTCTTCATTGGTTGAATCCTTTGCAATGTAGATTGAGTGCTTGGTGACCAAAGAAGTATCATAACCAAACCTTTCTGGTTTCTTCTTCTCCCTTGAAGACCTTCTAAGTGGTTGATGTGAGCTCTCCGGTCCATATGTAGCATCCTGCATCTTTGCTTTACCTTTGTTCTTCCATAGCTTTAGTCTTTCCAAGTCTTCTAGGTCAATCTCCGAATCACTTTCTTCAATCTTCTTTGGCTCCTTTTTTTGGTTGAAGTGATGAAAAGTCTTCATCCAAGTCATACGGAAGCTTCACTTTCCTGTCATCATCAAACCATGATTTGTTTTCATCAAAAATTACATCTCTACTCACAGAAAATCCTTTATTGGTTGGATTGTACAATCTATATCCTTTTTGGTTTTGATCATAACCAATGAATACACACTTCTCTGCCTTGGGATCCAATTTCCCTCTTACTTGAGAAGGAATGTGAACATAGGCTAAGCATCCAAAGATTTTGCAATGCTCTAGACTAGGTCTTCTTCCATTCCACACTTCATATGGAGTGGTTCCATCTAGTGACTTAGATGGAAGTCTATTTATGAGATATGTGGTTGTCGACACAGCCTCTGCCCATAGGTAGTTCGGCAATCCCTTTTCGTTGAGCATGGACCTTGCAGCTTCGACAATAGCTCTGTTCCTCCTTTTTGCTACACCATTGAGTTCGGGTGTATACCTTGTAGTGACTTCCCTTTTAATGCCTCTTTCATGCAAGAAGGCATCAAATTCAGAAGAGAAGTATTCTCCTCCACCATGTAATCTGAGTTGTTTCAAAGTCCTACCTGTTTGGTTTTCAACAAGAGCAATATACTTCTTAAAGCAATTAAACACTTCATCCTTGTGCTTCATGAAAAACAGAATGGTCCACGTGCTACAATCATCGATGAAAGACACATAATATCTTGAGCCTGATATAGATGGCTCCTTACTTGGACCCCACACATCTGTGTGCACCAGATCCAAAGGATTTTGATACATATATCCTTTCTTATTGAATGGTTGTCTATGAGCCTTTCCGAGTTGACAAGCTTCACACTTATAAATCATGTTTTGCCTTGTGATATTAGGAAAACCAAGTACACTTTGGTCCCTGCAAATCTGTTTGAGTGTCCTCTCACCAATGTGAGCAAGCCTTTTGTGCCATATCTCCAACTCTGTAAGAGTTTGAGATCCATAGCTAAACAAAGCTATGTTCTTTGTATCTTCCACTTCAAAAGTGAAAAGCCTTCCTGTCTTTTCTCCTTTGGCAATCCTTCGAAAGCCTTGCCTTGGGTCTTCAACATATGCTCCAAATCGGTTGAATCTAACCTGCAATCCTTTTTCAACAATCTGTCCAACACTTATTAAATTTTTTGTAATTGTAGGGACATACAAGACTTTGCTTAAGAGGTTCATATTCCCATCTGATGTCTTCACATTACCTATCTTCTCCACTGAGTGCTTTGTGTCATCTCCTGTCTGCACTTCATGCTTGTTATGAGGATCTTCCAAATCAGAAAGTAAAGCCACATTTCCTGCTACATGGTTCGAGCATCCCGAATCAATGTAAAATATGTGATCATCATCCTTACGCTTCTTTGCTGATAGATTCATAATCAATAATGAATCTTCTTGACTTTGGTCCTCTGCATAGTTATTGTAATCTCTTCTTCCTCTATGGCCACTTTGATAGTTGTTGTTGTTGTTGTAATTGTTGTTGTAGTAGTTGTTGTTGTTGTAGCCTCCATTGTATCTACCTCTATTTGATCCATAGCCACCTCTATTCAATCCTCTTCGTCTTGAGTTCCTCGGGTTCTTGAAACATTCTTCAGTAGTATGGTTAGATAAGCCACATATGTTGCAAGGTTGAGATGATTGGAATCTCCCCCTGCCTTGCTTTCCACTTCTGCCTCTTCCTCTAGCTCTTCCTCTACCTGCAAAGTTTGCTTGGAAAGAACTTCCTTCATCTTCATTCTTCCTATTCTTTGACTTGTCCTTGACCTTAGCTTTATCAGAATATAAGGCAGAAGTTTGATTACCTCTTGAGGACTCACCACCTTTGCTAATCTTTGCTTCATGAGTGAAGAGTTGGCCCATGAGTGTGTTGAGGTCGGGTACATGCATATCCATGTATAAATCCATGGCTGTTGTGAATGACTCCCACTTGTTGTCTGCTTTGATTCCATTCATGATTTGTCTTATGATTTTCTCCTCTTCAATTACCTCTCCAATGCTTCCAAGTTGGTCGGAAATCTCCTTCATCTTTGTGACATAATCAGTCACATTTTGCTTCGGGCTTTTCTTCATTGTTGTGACCTCCATCCACAATTGGTTCTTCCTTGCTCGAGTGTTGGAAGAGAAGAAAGAAGCAAGTGCATTCCAGGTCTCTCTTGATGTCTTGCATCCCTTGACATGAGGTAAAAGAAAATCAGAGATTGATTTTAGAATATAGGACCTTGCAAGTGCATCCTTCGAACACCAATTCGAAAGTCCTTCCACTTCTTCATGTGATGGTTGCCCTTTGTTCCTCATGGTTGGCATTGCTTCATCTCCGGATATGAATCCATATAGACTCCTCCCTTGAAGGTAAGCCTCCATACTTAGAGACCATGCTGGGTAGTTGTTTCGATCCAATTTGTCAATTGTTGATGGAAATCCATCTCCCATGTTGCTTGACTATGCTCTGATACCACTGTGAAGAGAGATGGTGGATGCAATCCAAAGATGAGTAGGTGCTGCTACAACCAGCTTCACACCAGCCAAGTGAGACTTCAGAGTTGATTAGTAGATCCTTTGAGCTTCCTAAATCCACCAAAATATCAGCCAAGTACTTTGCAACATGTATCCCAAAAGTTTAAGTCAAGACAGACTAGTTGCGAAATGACTAGCTCCCAAAACTTGCTATTTTTGGACATACACCTGCTGGAAAAAATGAACAGTGCTCTCAACCTGATAGGAATTAGAAAAATTCCTTTTGGGCATAGCAAATAGATTTAGCAAGCTTCCCAATCCAAGTTAAAACACTTCAAATGATGGACTGAGCACTGAGAAAAAGTTTCATCAATTTCTGGAACATTCCCACAATTCTCGGGGCTCTACAGAAATAGACCACTAAGCAGTAAAATGCAGATATCTCCAAAAGTATTCATCCAATGACCTTGAAAATGTATATGCACAAAGTAGACAGTACAAGCTATCAAACGCAAGTTAAATCACTGACAAAGGTTCAGTTTAACTCGAGATATGACCTTCTGAAGTTACTTCTCTGAGTGAGTATAGCAGAGAACAAAACAGAGAAGTAGATGATAATAAATGTATAGATTCACATATGATTACAACCACATTGGCAATGAATCTTTGCACAATGGGAGTAGAATGATAGAGCTATGGAGTAAGCTCTTCAATCTCTACAAAATGACATGAAGTGGTCACGTACAAGGCTTGCTAATCACCTCTTCCTTCTTGCTCCTTTTATAGCTATTCTTGGAGGGAGTTTTGAATTCGAATTCGAATGGCTCAACCTAAAAGTGATCCCCAGAGTTAGGAGATATTCCCTCAGCTCCAAAATTCGTGATTTTAGGTAGATAGGGCCACGACTTTTCTTTTACATCATGGATGAGGTAAGCTATACTCTTGTTTTTTCTTTTTTTTAATTACAGGTGTTCACATGACTACTCATGTGACTTACAAATGAGGATAATATCAAATATATCAAGCATGTAGGCTTGGGTAAAATGCACCAACAGGTATGAGATACATCGTTCTTGCATGAGAAGATTTAACAAATCACGTTGAGGGTAGAGCACTTCGTTCCAATACTACTTATAATGTATGCTTACTTCTTTTAGAAGAAGTAATATCCAGATTTGGATATGTAGGAAAAGTAATCGCAGATCAAGGTGAGCTAGATGCTAGAGAGGCAAGAGAGTTCTTTGCACATCATGGGATTTGATTGTCTCTTACAACTGCCTATAATCCCGAAGCGAATGGAAAGATTGAACAAGGGCATTGTTCCATAGTGAAGGCTATTTCAAAAGCATGCCATGGGGATATTGGACAATGGCCAAAATATCTCCCATTTGCTTTATGGGCCGATAGGATGACGTACACGAGAACAACAGGTTTTATTCTGACTAAACTTATGTACTTTTAAAAACCGATATTTCCAATACATACTCATATAGTTAATTGGATAGCTTAGATTGGGAAGCTAACATACCAAGAGAAGAATTATTAGCATTAAGAATTATTCAACTATAAAAGGGTAATGAAAATGTAAAAGAAGCTATTAAAAAATTAAAAACATTACGACTGAAAAAGAAAATATATTTTGACAAGAAACATCGACTAAGGCCGCAACCAATAGAGAGTGGGGATTGGGTGCTTTTATATGATAGTACTTTCGAGACTCAATAGGATGCACGCCGTAAACTAACTAAACATTGGTTTGGGCGATATGTTCTTGTTAAAGTTTTTGAGACAAGTACATATAAATTACGAGAACTTGATAGTACTGTGTTAAGAAATGTGATGGCAGGGAAAAGAATAAAGCTTTTTTAAAAGAAGGGCGAGCAGTGAGTTCGAGCTGGACAAAGACGTCTTGGAAGACGAAGATGAAGATGAAGAATAATTAAGTGAATTAATTCTAATTATTGTTTACTATTTATAAAAACCTTTCTTTTCATGCATTTCATAATTAGGATTTTATTTTTTTCTAATATACAAAGGAAATTTATTAAAATTACGTAGATAATGAAAAAGAAATTAAAGTAGGAATATGTATATAAGTTGAAGATTTGATTTAGGGAACTCATACTGTGTTGTGAGGATAGGAGAGAGGACCACTTGACCTTCGACCCTTAGTAAAAGTGAATTTACTTTATACAAGTAGACTTCTTTATTTTTTGAAATTGTTTAGGAATTGAGATCCTAGTTCTGGCTGTAGCATACTTCTAGATCCTCAACTCTGATTAGGGGTTAAACCTTTCCCCTTAAACAAAAGTTGCAAAGATAATGATGAGAAAAATAAGAACATCAAGCAGTACATTAATGGTTGCTGCAAGACGGAAAAAGAAAAATAAAAGAAAAAGAAAAAAAAACAAACAAGGAAAAACAAAAAGAAATTTTTATGATTTACTTGTGGTCTCAAAACCACTACTGAAATACATTGCGGGCAATATGAGGCGGAGGTCTGCTGCAGAAGAATTAGTTAGATATATCTTATGGTGAACGTCTAAGAAATAGAAGAAAGCATACTTATATAAATTAAATATTAAATTTTACTGGTGAAATGCTAAGTACCACGACTGTCTAAATGATTGTTATAGGATTTTTCTAAATTTGTATTTTTGATTGTATGCTTTGAGTGAAGTAATTTCCAATTCATATTTACATAATGTAATGAATTTTCTTTATTATCAGAAACTCAATTTGAATTCAGAAGCATTTTTTGTCATCATGTTTAAAGTTATTTATTAAACTTTTTCCAAAGAATTTGATGCTGCTTTCCATTGAACTACAGGTTGGCCCATCAAGGACGATGTGCAGGTTTGGTGGGGGCAGATGTTGGAAGGATTTCCTCACTCGAATTAAAATATGGAAAAATAAAAATGCTTTGATTCAAAGTTGATTAATTGATATCTATCTCAAATATTTTTGTTATGCATTGGTTTAAATTGACTAAATGTTTCTCTTCACTACCTACAGGCAAAGAAAGCAAATACTTTGTGAACAGAGCATGGAGGATTAATTGAACCTATATTTGGACTCTTCATTTTATGTTCATTTATATTTTTATGACATCACTAAGTGTCTGTGTTCATAATCATAAGAAGATATCTATGTGAGAATAAAGGAGAATTTAAGTATGGATATGTATATGTGCCTATGCTTATGTATACATGAGGTTGTATATCTATATATATGTGAGTCCACTTATTTATATATGTCTTCATGTGTCTATGAGTTTGAGTGTGAATGTGGATTTTATGCCTATATGTATGTATTTGCATGTGTATACTTAAAATATACATATGTGCACACCCATCTCTATGTGTTTATGTATTTTTGCCTACCTAACCATGGGTACATATATGGAGTTTCATGATGTATGTGAGTACAATTAAACCTATGAATTAGTGAGATTTCCTTAAGGGATCATGAATGTGTATGTTTGTTAATATGTTTGTTTGTATGCCTAGGTGTTTAGGTCTATAAGATTTAATATATATGCACCATTTGAATAGACTCATGTTACATGACCTTTAATTGTGCATCTCCAAGTGACTAATGAAAAGTGCCTATATATGATCTAGGGACATTAAGAATATATAGGTTAATATATATAGTACATTTGACTTGATAATGTTTATATATTATATAATGTTTAATTTCTTTAAAAATACTTTAGTACAATTACTAAATGAATAAGAAAAATGATTTTTTATTATTAAGCAATATAGTAAATATATTATTATTATTAAATTACCTAATCTACGTGTGTGCATGTTAAAGAGAAAGTTACTATTAGTCTATTCCTACGTGTGCCTAAGTTAGAATATAGTATGCATGAGATAGTGTATGTTATGTGTTAGTTAAGAAAAGGAAAACATGTGCTCGTATGAACCTATATGGATATATATATATATATATATATATATATATATATATATATATATATATATATATATATATATATATATATATATATATATATATATATATATGTGTGTGTGTGTGTGTGTGTGTGTGTATATGTATATAAGAGATATTAACAATGTTAATTCCTAATGATGTCTCTATAGGTACGTCAAAAGACAAAGAGAGAGAGAGAGCGCTTCTGATACCTCCCTTCTTCTTCATCAACTTCGTAGGCGACAATGAGGAGAGAGAGAGAGAGAGAGAGAAGCTTTTTTACCTCCCCCCTCCTCCATCCACGATCGCTAAGAGGTTCAGAGATGGGAGAGAGAGAGAGAGAGAAAGAAAGAAAGAGCATCTTCCCCCTCCTCCATCGACTCTAGCACACGCACACAAACATACCAAGCGACAGACACACACACACACACACAGAGAGAGAGAGAGAGAGAAAGATAGAGAGAGAGAACTCTGCACCTTCCCTCCTCCATCCACGGTAGATGCGCACAGACAGAGATGGAGAGAGAGAGAGAGATAAAGAGAGAGAGAGAGAGAGAGAGAGAGAGAGAGAGCATCTCCTCCTTCCTCCATCAATTGTGCACACAGACACGGATAGAGACGGAGACACAGAGAGAGAGAGAGAGAGAGAGAGAGAGAGAGAGAAGCATCTCCTCCCCCTCCTCCATCAACTGCACACACAAGAACGATGCAGATGCAAAGAGAGAGAGAGAGAGAGAGAGAGAGAGAGAGAGAGAGAAAGAGAGAGATTTTGGCTGGCAATGCACAGAAGACGATGTAGAAGGGGAGAGAGAGAGAGAGAGAGAGAGAGAGAGAGAGAGAGAGAGAGAGAGAGAGAGAGAAAGAGAGAGAGAGAGAGAGAGAGAGAGAGAGAGAGAGAGGGAGGGAGGGGGGAGAGAGAGAGAGAGAGAGAGAGAGAGAGAGAGAGAGAGAGAGAGAGAGAGAGAGAGAGAGAGAGAGAGAGAGAGAGAGAGAGAGAGAGAGAGAGAGAGAGAGAGAGAGAAAGAGAGAGAGAGAGAGAGAGAGAGAGAGAGAGAGAGATAGAGAGAGAGAGAGAGAAATAGAGAGAGAGAGAGAAAGAGATAAATAGAAGCTCTGGTCCCCCCTCCTTCACCTAGCTATTGCACACGCAAGCACCAGAGAGATATAGAGAGATGTGTAAATAGGATTTCACATGTCAATGTACGAAGTAAATGAATGCATATGAATGTATGGTATGTGATGCATATATTATGTGATGTATGCATAAGTATGTAGATGCATGTATGTACAAGTGTTTGCATGTGAACATAAATGGATGAGTATGAGTGTGTGATATGCATGTGTATGAATGCATAAGTATGATAAGTGCATGTGCATATTAGTGTATGTACATATGTATGCATGTGAAATGATGCATGAATGCATGTGTATGTTTGATGCATGTATGCATGTGAATGTGTGATATGTGTTTGCATATATGCATGTGTAGGTATGATATTTTTGATGTATGTATGCATGTATATTGTGAGATGTGCATATGCATGTATGTAAATAATGTATGCATTTGCATGTGTAGGTATGTTCAAGATGTGCATGTATGCATGTATAGGTATGATGAGTATGATGTATAGGTATGGCGAGTATGATGTATAGAAATTCATGGGTAATGTGTGCATGTACGCATGAGTGATGTGTGCATGAGAGATGTGTGCATGTGTGCATGAGTGATGTGTGCATGTGTGCATGAGATGTGTGTCCATTTGCATGAGAGCATATAAGAGTGCATGTGCATATTAAAAATAGTGCATATGCATATTAAAAATAGTGCATATGCATATAAATGAGTTGTATGCATGAGAGCATATGAGAGTGTATGTGCATATTAGAGAAGATGCATATTAGCATTTATGAACATGTGAGTTAGTGTATGCATGAATAGTATGCATAAGCATTTATGATATGATGAGAGCATGCATGTAAAGTACACTAGTATATATAAGAAGTGAATTAGCATCTTAAACATAAAAGAGTTAATTAGTATGAAATAGCATAATTTTAAAGTATGTTAACTTTTGAGTGTTAGATTTATAAACTAGTGTTTTATATTTTATTAAGACATACTTATGTTTCTCCTAATGATGTCTCTGTAGATCATTTTGAAGAAGAATTGATGAGCAATGAAGAGGATTTGATGAAATTTATGAGATAGAAGCTGCTTTTATGCCATTGATTCCAGTTTCATTATATGTTCTTTGAAATATAAAATTGTGTATTAAGCTTTTGTATAGGAATATCTTCTAAACTCTGTATTAGAACTTTTTACAAGCACCTATATAGGACTAGTTTTAGTTCTAAACTTTTAGCATTTCCACTATACAATTTAATTAATTTCTTATATTGCACTTTCTTATATCTAAAAATATTGCATCTACAAGTAAGTGTGCTACTAAAAAATAAAGGATTAGATAGTTCTATTTTAGGTATTCTTTTACTCGCACCTACTGAAAGTATGTTTACTCAAATCTGTGAAAGTGAGATTAGTAACAAATTAGAAGTAATAGAAATAGTTAAAGATCGAGTTATAGATGAAACCTTGCATTCTTTAGAATATGATCATAACTTATCTAGAGTTTTACCTTTACTCTCCATTGTCTTACCTAAACCAGAAAATAGAGAAGATTTGTTTCCTCCAACCTTAAAATAAATACTCTTCTAGAACAAAAAGAAAACGCCGTAGTTGATCTCATTAAAGATAGAATAACTAACAAAGAATTAATTTTACCTTCATATTTAAACACTATATCTAGGTATAGAGACGCACTTCCATATGGACCATAGAGACTTTATTTTTCATGTTTACGAATATTGCATCTACAAGTAACACTTCAACTAAAAAGAAAGAAATAGATAAGTGTTATTCTAGATATGCTTCTGCCTGCTCCGTTAGAGAATAGTACTAGGCAAATCAATGAGAGCTAGAATAGTGTAGATATAGAAGAAAAATAAAAAATTTAAAGATCATATTGTAGCTGAAACCTTATACTCTTCATCTTATGCTTACAGATTGTCTAGATTTAAAACCTTCTGTTCAATTGCTTTCCGAGATTCTGAGGAAAGAGAAATCTTGTTCCACCTTCCCCTAGAAGAAATACTCAATCCCAAAATGTCAAGGGGGACATTATTAAAAACCGTATTACTGAGGAAGTTTCTAGTCATATTACAGAAGAAGAACTTATCTTGACAGCATATCAAAATGTTAGTCTTAGAAATAGAGACGCACTTCCATATGAATCTTAATTTTTTTAAGACTAAACTTAAATAGATTATAAACTCTTATTTATTAATCCCCACACACCGAAAACACAACCTACTTCCAAAAGCACAGTAAGAGACACCCAACATGTAATCACATAGTGAGGTTAGGACGAGTTTGATCTGATGAGCGCTGCCTCCTTTTACACCCCTTGACAACAGCTAACAAGAATGCATTTAGTCTATGGATGATATAGAGGATAGCCTTTACTTTTAGAACTGTACCCAACAAAAATACATTTTACTACTTTATCATCCAATTTTCTACGATGTTGTTCTAGCACTCATGCATATGCCACACAACCAAAAACATGCAGATGAGCAACAGATGGCTTGCAATCATGCCAAGCCTCATATGGAGTGATAGACTACAGTGCTTTAGTGGGACACCTGTTAAGTACATATGCTGCACACATAACAGCCTCAAGCTAAAAACTATGTGGTAAGACTTGACTCTTGATCATATACCTCACCATCTCGATCAGTGACCTGTTCTTCCATTTAGCAACTCCATTCTGTTGAGGTGTATATGGCACTGTACAGTGGTGTTCTATCCCACTTTCAGGCAGAAATGCATTAAAATCAGAAGACATATATTGCCCCGTGGATAAGAACAGAGCGTGCCCATTTTACATGCTGACATATTTTCAGTCAAAACCAAAAACTATTTGAAGCACATAAACACTTCCGATTTTGCTTTGAGTGGATATACCCGTGCACGCCTGGAAACATCATCATTGAAAGTCATGAAGTAAAGATAATTTCCAAAAGAGGGTGTTTGCATAGGACAAGAGACATCGTTATGAATAAGCTATAATTTTTTAGTAGCCCGAACTGAACTATCTTTTGGAAATGAAGAACATTGCATTTTGCCCAAAATACAGCCTTCACATATATGTTATTGGGTGCCTCAAGTTTGGGCAAAGAGGACACCATTTGAGCTTTTTTGCAGGCATAGCAAACTAGTAAAGTTCAATTGACCAAAGTGTGCATGCCAAAGCTTTGCATCTGACATAGCCTAAGAATCATGTACTGCACATGCCAAATCATTCACCATTTTTCATAGTTTATGAGCTTATACAGCCAATGACATAAAATGCCAGAAGAAATAATAACATGAACATTTGACAGATCATGAATTGTACATCTATAATCAACCAATTTCACAACCAAGCCAATCTTGGCTAAAGGAAAAACTGATAACAGATTCTTCTTGATTCCTAGCACAAATAAAGCATCTAACAAATTGAAAGAACTACCATCAGTAGTAGTCAGAATGATCTTACCAACTCCCATGATAAGATAAAAGGAGTTGTTGGTGCATCTGACAATATTCCTTGTAGGGCAGGCTCGAGTGAAGAGAAGAAACTATTCTGTGAGGTAATACACTTGGTCACACCACCATCAAAGTACTAAACATCTGAGTCTACTACAGACATGCACTCCTCATGAGAAGATGGGTCAAAACTACAAACAATAGTAAATGCCCATTCTTCATCCTGCACAAGGTTAGCAGACTCTGTTTTTGGAGCAGAGACCTCTGCAACAACCATTCCAGCCTCTGTTTTCTTTGCCTCTTTTGCATCTAGTTTAGGATAGTTCTTTAGGATATGATTATTTACAGTACTTGCAAAACAATTTCTGCTTTTTTGATTTCTTCTCATCTTTGTCTTCCTTCTTCAAATGTGCAGAATTAGAAGATTTCTACTTACTACTTGAAGAGCTCCATTTTTGTTTGCCCTTCTGACTAGTCAGGAAAGCTTGATCTGCAACACGCATAATGGACTTGTTCTGCCTCCATTGATGTTCCTGCAACAGAATAGAGAGTAACTCCTCAACGGACAAGGCATTTGGATTGCCTTTCATCATCAACCAAAGAGTAGAAGCAAAACTCTGATATGAATCGGGAAGACCATTTAGAATGGTTTGTAGAAGTGAGCTATCTAGTATAACTTCATCTACAGAAATCAACTTTTCCTTCAAGTCTTTGATCTTTGCTAGAAAATTGTCCATAGAATCACCTTCATTCATGTGCTCACTCTCCAATTGTTTTCGGAGGTAAGCAACACGAGCCTCATTCCTAGCTTGCTACAATGTGCTAAGTGTATCCCAACCATCCTTAGCTATTTTGGAAGAGTGAATGTGAGGAATAATGGCACATATGACAGACAAAGCTATCAATGCATGTGCCTGGGCATCTATGCCATTCCAACAAATTTGCCCTATAGTAGGTACAACAGAAACCGCAACACGAATAGGAATATGGAGAATATCATCATCTTCGACACCTTCTGCATCAGCTTTAATACCTACAGTTGTAATAGTTGCACGTGTGGTAGGACATTTTTCAACACCCTGCACAATGTTCCACAGTCCTATTGCAACCAATACATGTTGCATCATATAAGACCATAATCGGTAGTTGGTACCATCCAACTTATCCTCAACAAAAAACATACGGAATACATCACTGCTTTCAGCCGTGGCCGGTGACTAAAATACCTTGATGCAAGAAATTGATTATATCTCAAAACGTTGAACATAACTACCCAGATGAGTTCTGCTAGACCTGTAGGAGACTTTGAGATGCTTATACAGGTGAACCAAAACTAGTATATACCTTTGGCATAAAAAGACGAAATAGCCTGCACAAGCACTATGATAGTGCATTCAGAGGCCAAAATGAGATCAGATCATGATTTTTGCACCACTAAGCGAAGCCATTTTGATCTATGAAACATTCTAAGTATGCTCACCAAAATTCATGCGATTCTAAGACTGCAATGAGAGGAGCGTTGACAATGCCCTAGATGAAGCCGAGACCTGCTCTCATACCAATTGTTGGAGTAAGGCCTCTTAAAAAGCATGGGAACATCACAAGGAAGAAGAAGAAGCTTGAAGCACAACACACAACAATGAATGTATTACTAGAGAATGTACAAAAGTAAGTAGCCGATTAGGGCAATAGGCCTATATACAAGCTGGGGAAAGAAAACCTCCTATGGAGGGAAAAAAGTGCCCCCGCACTTCTAGTGTGTTCACACACATCACTACCTAGATATATCAACACTTCTTGGGTAGGTGGACACTAACCATCCATATGCCGCCCATGTAATTACATGTATGCCAAGTGTCCTAGTTAACTTGAGTTAACTCAAGTGGATGCTTTTTGAAGGCTCTAGATCTCTTTGCACAATATCCCCATGCTCCCCATGGGGATTGAACCAAAGAACTCCTCCTTCACATCCTTGAGATGTAACCACTAAGCTAAGTGGATCACTTGTTCACAGGAGCACATGAACACCTTGTAAGTCTAGAGTCGAGATCTTTGGTCTTACACATGGGTGACCAAATGGTTTGTGGTTTCATATATGTCTAAACTAGCCACACCCTTAGATCATATCCTTAGTTTATTACACTAATTGTCTCAGACAATCCTCATAGATGCATGTGCCTAGTCAATTGTTCTGGATGTATTTGAGTCGGGTCTTATAGGGTCCTTCAAGAGTTTTTAGGTATGCCATCCTTGAGCTTCCTACATGTCTCTCCATGCCAAATGATATCTCAAAGTCACTTTTTCTGATCTCAACACATAGTGATAGTTGCTAAGTTGGTGGGCCCACAATTTTGCTATGTGATAATGCTAGTGTTAGATGATCTAATACTTTATCAATCTCTCCCTAGGTGTTTCCCTATTCTAAGTTTCATAAGCCTAATCTATTAACCCACTTTTTCCTGAGTACAACCACATTTTTGTGTTCCTTTTGCATAATAACTTGTTCTTTTTAAATTACCTTTCGGGTATAAGATCTTATCCAATATCGTGTCATTAGAAGTACTTGAGTGATATTGCAACTTGATGTTTGATCAATCAATTTATGTTCTTTTCTCTTAGGGTTTTTTTGCAATAGTAGTATAGGTATGCTTCAACATGAGAAATTAGCATTTCTTGGGCTTGATTTGTGCCTAACATCACCTTAATTGACCACTACCACTAATCACATTTAGCCAATACTAGAAATTGACTAAGGGGATTGAGAGTTCTCCCAACCTCAAGTATGGTGCTTCAAAAAGCATTGTGATGTCCAATAAGCGTTCCCCAAAGCTTGCTTTGTTTTGCACTTTATCTTGTTCTAGACACCCTTGACTGGCTCTTAATGGACCAAGTTTAAATCAAGATTTGGCATTAATTTATTTCATAGAAAGTTTTTATTCAAGCATTTTTTGAAGATACATTTTCCTTTGTACTATTGGAAAATCCTCTCGAGCTCCCTTGGCTTCCTAATCCCACTTCTGATGAACTCTAGAGCTCAAAAAATAGATATTAAATTAGATTTTTATGTCAATATATGCTCTTGGGGGTCAAACAAACAAACAAAAAAAATCTCTGAGGATATTTATAAACATATTTAAGGCAGTCATGATTGTGTTAAAATTGGAGAATCATGCCAAAACATAGTTTGAAATTAGAAAAAAATGGAAACCCGAATTTGAAGTCAAATTTTCCTATCTGATGTGATAAACGATGTTTGTTCAATAGACGTGTCTCTCATGATAGATGATCTCTATTGTAAGTGGCTCTTTGTATTGATAGACAGGTGTATGATGCGAGAGATGCTATCTGTCGTCTACTATGGTTTTCTATCTGTCATGATAGATGGTATCTATCATGATAGACAATGTTTTTTTGTGGGGCCTTATTTTTCATGATAGATGGGTGTCTCTCAAAATAGATGGTGTATGTTGTCTATATCTATCATGTATTTTGGTCTATTGTGATAGACTGTGTCTATCACGATAGATGATCTTTGTCAAGGTGGGTCGTTTATCTCAATAAACCTTCTATATCATGATAGATGAGCTACTCTAGAATCTACTCTATATTGGCAAGATTAGCCACAATCATTGGTTGAAACGAAGCTATAACCAAGCAAAGGTTGTACCTTTGAGTATCAAGCAAAAAGATTTCTAGTGAACAAAGATCTCATCAACTTTCCCTAGTCTTAGTAAATTTTCAATTTCTACTATGTGGTCATACGCATCTTGTGAACCACCATAAGGGTTCTTCATGCACTTTCCTCCTTGTGAGTGGCTCTATCCCCTACCTCTATCAATTGGCATTGACATTCTTAGACCAATGTACACACACCTTGCCCCTTCACCACTAGTGGTCTGATTAGGAAGGGTGATGTAGTAGGTAGTATGCTTCCAATAATGGTCTCATAAGACAAAAATAATTGTAGGGTTGAATAGAATATGAGATTGAGGAGGTAAAGTAAAAATAAATTTCCCCAAGACAGGGATACTTTGACTACGAGAATTTTCATTTGGAGTGCCTAAAACTAGAGCAAAGTTTCATGAACGGAAACATCGGTTGACCCATGTATTTCGACATCGGTCTTTTAGTTTTTGTCCAATAGATTACAATCACAACTTAATTATTTGATCATCAAGAATGCTTCACTACATGCTAGATACATTACTTGAAAAAAGAAAAGCTAATAACATGTTATAATTACAAAATAAATAAGAAAAAGAGGATATGGAGGGAAAACAAGAGTACAATTGGACCATGATACTAGACTCACATGAAATATGGGCCTATTAAGAAGACATTTGGCTACTATAATAGAAGAGAATAAACATGCTACAAGTCCAAAACATAGAAAATTTTGAAGCAACACTAGACACACACAACACGCCTCTGAGTGGGTCACCAATCCATAATGTAGCACCCAAGATCATCAAAATAATTTTGAGGATTATACCAACCTTCTCGAGGCACATGATAAACTTACTGAGTAGTTTACTATCCTACAAGCTGATCCTCAAAGCACATCTCCAAGTACAACTATCGATGCACCCCGCATGTCCATCATCCAAAAAGAAACATTATTAGAACTAGAGAATCTAGAAAGTCAAATGGTAGAAACGAAATTCAAACTGACAACAAGATTGTACTTGGAAAGATTGCATCATCATCAGACATCCCAAAACTTGAAAAGCTCATGCAAATACTCATTGAATAATCATTTGAAGAAGAGTATGAACCTGTATATACAATTGGCAATAGGGTCGTAAAATACGGATAGAATACATTTGAACTTCAGAGGTCAGGATGAAGACAGTCAAAGAGTTGGGCAGAACACATTCTACAAGGGTTCAAACTCAGTTAGAAGAGATGGTCGTTATAGAGGGATCTATATTGAAGCCTCCTTATTTTCAATAACTTTCTCCCATGTGATATATTGTAATGAGTGGGATGCAACATATGCCATACTTCGTTATCTTGGATGTAAATCATGTAGAGATCAAGCACATCACGGGAAAACTATCCACCTTTGCATGTTAGTTTGAGCATGAGGATCTCCCTTCAAAAGAGCATCATAGTAGAATATTTCGACCTAAATGGTGAGCATAACCATTTCAAGACTACCATGAAATGATGCAAACATGGACTAATGTGCCAATACACATTTTGTCAAACCATGTTATGTTTACAAACTTGTAAACATCAAAGTACACAATGAAACATGATGAGAGCTCCCAAGATCTTCAAAAGATCAAACAAATATTTCCAAACTTCAGAAATCAAACTTTCCTCCAAACTTTCAAGAAAACAGAAATGGGTGATTGTAGAAAAATAACCACAAAAAATTGTCCAAATTGAACTTGTCAAAGCTAATCATATATTCAAAAATTAGACCTCGATTAGCATGCTTTAGAAACAAAAAACATCAAAAAAGCTGGAGTATAGCTCCCAAACGAATATTTTGAAGTCAAGGTATGTGGAGGCTTACAATAGCAAGGTATGACTAACTATTGGACTTGAAAACTGATGCTCAAAAATAGAAGAAATCAATGATCTATGAAACATTTTGATATAGATAGAAATTATGAGAGCTAAGGAAACTCATCCAAGTGAAACTACTCAAAAATACCTCATAACATATGAGACATGAAAGTTTGAACGAGGTATGTCTCTGATGAGACACTGGATAGACACAAGAAAGAAGATCTGCAAACAACCCTACTTGGGTGGGGTTTTCTTATTTATGTTTGCAAAAACATTGATCTGCTCATACAATAAAAGTTGTAAGCTTTGCAACACAACAAGAGTCACCCACCACCTACAATAAGAGAACCACTCTTTTTATTGAGAGACTCTCAATAGAAGCACCTTCCTTGTCTAAAGCTAGACACCTCTCCTTTGCTTCTTACTTTTATCTACTTTTACTCTAAATTTGGAGATGTGATCACCTCCACATTTTATTTATCATAAATAATAAAATCCATAAGCCTAAAAAACAATACTTTAGAGCTTGTTCTCATGTAACATTGCCACCCTTAAGCTCTAAATCCAAAACTTTGACTCCAAGTAAAACCTTGATTCACTTGAGCTTCTAAGCATCCACTACTTTTGTGACTATATCTGCTAATTGATCTTTAGTTCCAAAATTTTGAATATCAATATCTTCATTCACCACCTTCTCTCGGATATAGTGGTAGTGTACTTCAATGTGTTTGGTTCTTGCATGGTACACTAGATTAGACGTGAGTTGTAATGAACTTACATTATCTCCAAAGAGTAGTGGATGTGTTGTAGACATATTCATATCTTCATAAAGCTTCAAATACCACATAATCTCACATGTTGCATTTGTAAGGCCTCTGTATTCAACTTTCGTGCTTGAAAGTGCTACTATAGGCTATTTTTTAGAACTCCATGAAACCAAATTATTACTTGCAAATATCAATTATCCACCTGTACTCCTTGTGTCATCCTTATTTCCAGCCCAATCTACATCATTGTATGCTTTCAAATCCATAAGTTCATGATATTTATAGCCCAAACCTTCATTTAATGTACCCTTCAAATATCCCAACACCCTTTTAGCTGCTTGCATATGTACATCTATGGGTTTGCTAATGAATTAAGACAATGTACTTAGACTAAATGTAATATCCAGCCTTGCAAAAGTTGCATATATAAGAGAACCAATCAAAGATCTGTAGATAAGTGGATCTTGTAAAGGTTCATAATCTTCAACACTGTACTTCACATTGGATTCCATTAGATTACTGATACTCTTGCAATGCTCCATTCCATATTTCTTTAACAAATTTGAAATATACTTCCTTTGTAGAAGATATCCACCATCTTCCTTCTTCATAGCTTCGATTCCAACAATGTACCTCAATTCTCCTAAATCCAAAATTTTAAATTAAGATCAAAACTCTACTTTGATTCTGGCTATCTCACCTTCATTGTTTCCTTTTATTATCAACTCATCCACATAAATTGAGATATAAACAATCAATGATCCTTCAACCTTAACATACAAAGAAGTATCTGCATTTGAACACCTGTCTCCCTGCTTTTCAAGAAATTTTACCAATCTAAAATTCCATGCCCTTGGATCCGGTTTAAGACCATACAATGCTTTTAAGAGTTTACATACATGTGTAGGATTCTTGGGATCTTCATAACCTGCTGTTTGCTCTATGTACACATCTTCTTTTAAATCACCATTGAGAAATGCATTTTTTATATCTAATTGATAAAGATTCCATACCTTGCTTGCAGCAACACTTATTAATGTCCTTATTGTTGATATCTTGGCAAGAGGAGAAAATGTCTCCTCATAATCGATGCCATAACTCTGTGCATAACCTTTACAAAAAAGCTTTGCTTTATATCTACTTACTCAACCATCACTGCTTCTCTTTATCCGGTACACCCATTTGTTACCAATTACCTTCATGTTAGGTTGCTCTGGAACTAAAACTCCATGTATTGTTCTCATACGAAGTTGTCATTTCTTCAGCCATTGCTTTAACCCATTTCTTTAACTTTGATGTTTCTTTGAAAGTTATTGGTTCCTGCTCCACAAGAAATTTTGCCATATAAGCTTCATGAGAAAATCTTTGCGGTTGCCATCCTTCTCTTATTGGATACCTTGAGTGACTTCTTTTCCTACCATGCTTTTCTTGCCTTCGAGATTGAGTTCTTCTTGATGTAGAACCTATAGCTTCTTCCTCATGTGTCTCAATTTCCTTTGAAATTCAATCTAGAATATTTTCATCAACTTCATATTGGGGGAGTTACCTCTTCATGTGTAATTTGTGTTGGGAAAGATGGATGGATGATCCAAGAGATTGAGTAGGTACTGCTAAAACCTGCTTTGTACCAGCCCCTTTTTGACTCAAACTTGATTAGTAGACTCCCTTAGCTTTCCAATGACACCAAAAAATGGCCTATGTCCTTTGGAAATGAAGTGTGTAATGATTGAATCAAAAAAGATAACTTTGGAAGTCACAAGGTCAAGAAAACCTTCTATTTTAGTCTTGACACCTGCTCAATGTTTTGCTCAATGTGACCAACACAGTAGCAATTGATAAAAGTGGTAAGTAATCACTAGCATGTGTTCCTATGGTTCTTCATGTATGTAGAGTCTTCATGATAACTTCCAAGCCAAATGTGTAGGCTTGTGATTTACACCAACAACTCCCCCTCAAGCGAAACATTTTGGCTTAAGTCTTCATCTTCAATCTTCAAGTATATCCTGCAATCCAATCATAGATTTGAACTTGCAAAGTTTGGTTCCATCCAACGCTTTAGTCAGCAAATCTGCACATTGCATGTTGGTTGACACATAAGTCAGCTTAATGTCCTTGCTTAGCAACTTCTCCCTCACATAATGGTAATGAACTTCTATGTGTTTTGTTCTGGCATGATAGATAGGATTAGCTGCAAGGTGAAGAGAACTTGTATTGTCTCCAAAGATAATTGGAGGCCTAGTCTATAATCCCAATTTTGTATACAAAAGCTTAATCCAAATTGCTTCTTGAGTGGCATTAGCTAGCCCTCTATATTCTGCTTGTGTAGAAGACAATGCAACAGTTGGTTGCTTCTTTGCAGACCATGAAATTGGTTTGTCACCTGCAAAAGAAATGTATCCTGAAGTGCTTCTCCTATCATCCTTGCATCCTACCCAATCTGCATCTGAATAAACTTTTATATCAATATCTGAAGTGTAAGGAAAGTAAAAACCATGGTTCTGTGTACCCTTGAGATACTTTAAGATTCTTTTTGTAGCCTCTAAGTGAGGTATCCTTGGTTTGTGCATGAATTGACTTAGCACACTAACCCCATATGCAATATCAATTCTGGTTAGAGTAGCATAGTTCAAGCTACCTACCATACTTTGATAACCTGTAATGTCTTGGACTTCATCTCCTTCATGGGAACTTAGCTTTAAGTTCACCTCCATTGGAGTGCTAGCTGCTTTAGCATCCTGCAAGTGAAATTTCTTCAACATGTCCTGTACATAATTCTTCTGAGTAATGTATATCCTTGAATTAGCGTAAACTAGTTCAAGTCCTAAGAAATATTTCAATAATCCAAGGTCATTGATCTTGAACTCCTTCATCATCTGGCTTTTGATGCTTCTGATTCCATTGACATCATTTCCTGTAATGATGATGTCATCAACACAAACATAGAGATAGATTACCTCTGAATTACTTCTCTTAATGAATAGAGAAGTGTCAGCCTTACTCATAACAAAACCTTGGTCTTGGAGGTATGTAGTTAGCCTGTAATTCCATGCCCTAGGTGCCTGCTTCAATCCATATAAAGCCTTCTTTAATTTGCAAACATAAGTTACCTTCTTAGGGTCTTCATAGCCAAGAGGTTGTGACATATAAACTTCTTCTGAAATCCATCCATTCAAGAAAGCCTTCTTGACATCCAATTGGTACATGTTCCAATTCTTTGATGCAGCCACACTCACCAACACTTTGATTGTTGGCATCTTGGCCACAGGAGAAAATGTCTCTTCATAGTCAATGCCTTGGGTTTGTGCAAAACCCTTGGCTACCAATCTGGCCTTGTACCTGTTAATTGTGCCATCAGAATTTCTTTTCAATTTATAGATCCATCTGGATCCTATTACCTTCATGGAGTCCTTCTTGGGTACTAACTCCCATGTATCACTCTCCTTGAGTGCTTCAATCTCCTCATCCATAGCTTCTTTCCATTCTGATTTTGTGATTGCTTCTTCATATGAACCTGGTTCTTCATTTGACAAATCCTTTGCAAGATAAACTGAATGTTTAGTAACAAGAGATGTATCATACCCATATCTGATAGGTTTTTTGCTTTCTCTCTAAGATCTTCTGATTGACTGAGTTGAAGATTCTGGTATGTCCTCAAGCTTCTTCATCTTCATTTTTCCTTTGGACTTCCATGCCTTGAACTCTTCAAGGTTGATTGTATCTTCATCATCTGAACTTGAGTCTCCATTCTGAGTAGGTTCCTCCTTTGTAAGTTTTGGAAATTCTTCTTCCAAATCATAGGGTAGTTTGACCTTCCTGCATTCATTCTCATACCAAGAATCATTCTCATCAAAGATCACATCTCTGCTTACCATAAATCCTTTATTGGTAGGGTTATAAAACCTGTAACCTTTTTTACTTAAATCATATCCAATAAAAATACATTTTTCAGCCTTTGGGTCTAGCTTTCCTCTTACCTGTGAAGGAATGTGTACATATGCTACACATCCAAAAATTTTGCAGTGATCGAATGATGTTCTCTTACCATGCCAAGCTTCATATGGTGTCATACCATCAAGTGACTTTGATGGTAACCTGTTTATGAGATAGGTGGCAGTAGAAACACTCTCTGTCCATAGATACTAAGGTAATTTCTTCTCATTAAGCATAGATCTAGCTGTCTCAATAATTAACCTATTTCTTCTTTCAACTACCCCATTCTTTTTAGGAGAGTACCTTGTGGTTATTTCCCTTTTGATGCCTCTGTCTTGCAAGAATTCTTCAAATTCATTGGAGAATTACTCACCTCCTCCATCTGACCTTAGCCTCTTCAAATTCCTTCCTGTCTGATTTTCAACTTATGCAAGATATTTCTTAAAACAATTAAATACCTCATCCTTGTGCTTCATAAAGTATAATACAGTCCATCTGCTATAGTCATCAATAAAAGACACATAGTACCTTGAACCTGAGACTAAGGGGTCTTTGCTATGTCCCCATACATCTGTGTGTACAAGTTCTAGATAGTCTTCATGCATATATCCTTTCTTGGAGAAGGGTAACCTGTGAGACTTACCAAATTGACAAGCACCACACTTGTAAATCATATGTTGCTCGGATACATTAGGTATTCCAAGCACACATTGGTCCCTGCACATTTGCTTCAAGGTCCTTTCTCCTATGTGCCCTAATCTCTTGTGCCAAATCTCAAGCTCTGAAAGTGTTTGATCCTTATAACTATATAATGCAATATTCTTTGTGTCTTCCAACTCAAAGGTGAAAAGTCTACCTGATTTTTCTCCTTTGGCTATCCTTTTGAATCCATGTCTTGGGTCCTCCACAAATGCTCCATGTTGATTAAACCTGACCTGCAAACCTTTCTCTACAATCTGACCAACACTCATTAAGTTCGTTGTAATTGTTGGTACATAAAGTACCCTGCTCAATAGATTCTGATTACCATCACTAGTTTTCACATTTCCAACTTTAATTACAGAATGCTTTGTATCATCACCTGTTTGGACTTGGTGTTTACCTTTTGGTTCCTCAAGATCAGAGAGTATTGCAACATTACCAGCCACATGATTTGAACACCTCGAATCAATATAAAATAGGTGATCATCATTTGTACCTGACTTTGAAGTCACGTTCATGATGAAGAGAGAGTCATCCTGCTCGTCTGTGTAGTTGTTATAGTCCTTTCTATTTCTAAATCCTCCTTGGTAGTTGCCATTGTAATTGTTATTGTAGTTGTTTTTGTAATTGTTGTTGTGGCATGGGTGATGGTTGAACCTTCCTCTAGACTGAGAGTATCCACCTCTTTGGTAGCCTCTTCCTCTCTAATTTTTGTAATTCCTGAAACACTCATCTGTGGTGTGATTTGATAAACCAAAAATGTTACATGGTGATGAATTATAGGGTCTCCCCCTACCTTGCTTACCTCCTCTACCACTGCCTCTTGAAGATCTACCTCTCCCTGCATAGTTGGCTTGGAAGGTAGAGCCTTCATCTTCCACCTTCTTACTCTTGCGTTTATCCTTAGACTTCTTATCAGTGTATAAGGCAGAAGAGTTGTTACCTTTGGATGTATCTCCACTCTTGGTGAGCTTTGCTTCATGTGTGAATAGTTGACCCATGAGAGTTGTGAGATCTGGAGTGTGCATGTCCATGTAGAGATCCATTGCAGTAGTGAAGCTTTCCCACTTGTCATCAGCCTTGATTCCATTGATTACCTGCCTTACAATTTGTTCTTCTTCAATCTCTTCTCCTATACTTGCTAACTGATCTGCAACATCTTTGATCTTGGTCACAAATTCTGAAACAGATTGCATAGGTTGCTTCCTTAGTGTTGTGAATTCAATCCACAACTTATTTTTCCTAGCCCTTGTATTGGAGGAAAAATATGATGACAAGGTTTCCCAAGTCTCTTGGGAAGTCTTAAAATTTCTAATATGAGGTAAAAGAAAGTCAGATATAGAGTTGAGTAGATAAGACCTTGCCAATGCATCCCTTGCACACCATGTGTTGAGTTTTTCTTGCTCCTCCTTGGTTGGCAATCCTCTTGCTTTGAATGAGGACAATTCCTCATCTCCTGAGATGTATCCATAGAGTCTCCTTCCTTGTAAGTAAGTCTTCATCCTTAGAGACCAAGCTTGATAATTGTTCTTATCCAATTTGTCAATAAATGAAGGAAAACCATCTCCCATTTTACCTTATTTGCTCTGATGCCACTATTGGGAAAGATGGATGGATGATCCAAGAGATTGAGTAGGTACTGCTAAAATCTGCTTTGTACCAGCCCCTTTTTGCTTCACATTTGATTAGTAGACTCCATTAGCTTTCCAATGACACCAAGAAATGGCCTACATCCTTTGGAAATGAAGTGTGTAATGATTGAATCAAAACAGATAACTTTGGAAGTCATAAGGTCAAGAAAACCTTCTATTTTAGTCTTGACACCTGCTCAATGTTTTGCTCAGTGTGACCAGCACAGTAGCAATTGATAAAATTCCTTCTAGGGCTATTCAATTAACTTAGTAAGCTACCATTGCAAGTGGAATGATGTAAAATGACAAACTATACCCAAAGAAATTGATTTAGCAAAATTAGCTATACCCCCGACTTTTTAGGACTGTAGCAGAGATAGACCAATGAGCACCTCGACGATGATTTCTCTGAATTGGCTGAATGAAATCCCTTCAAATTTTGTAGCATGTAGATGACTTTGAGCTGAATCTAACAAGCTTTGAATCACTGAATTTGGTGGAGTATTGACTGAGATATGCCCTTGACAAGTAGACAGACTTTGGAGTAAACAATCAGTGAGCATAGAGATAAATTATTTAAATGTATCTTTAAATTAACACTTGTGTACAATCCCATTGGCATGACTAGCATTGCCTAATGGTGTAGAGAGGTGTAGGCTATGGAGTAGTCCTCACACACACTCAATGACAGTAGAATGAAGCTCGGGAGTGATGTCTCTACCCGCGACTTTTTCTTGATCTCTTTTATATGTGATGACTAAGAATTTGAATTCAAATTCAGATTCTTGGCTCCCTCTAATCAAGCTTCTAAAAGCTTGGAGATATTCTCTCAATTAAGTGAGCTAATTTTTCCACGAATCAATTAGGTAGGTGATTACAAAAGATACCAAGTCAAATTGAGTTTTACAATGAGGTAAAGTGGTAAGTAATCACTAGCATGTGTTCCTATTTTTCTTCATGTATGTAGAGTCTTCATGATAACTTCCAAGCCAAATGTGTAGGCTTGTGATTTACACCAACAATTTGACTCTCTGATGAGCTTGGAAAACTTGGCTCTTCTTTGTGACTTCTTGTAGTTTCTTCTTCATCTACCTACACTTCATGTTTATACCAAGATTTATCTTCATGAAAAATAACAACTCTAGAAACAATTACCTCTCTTGTATCTAGGTTCACACATCTATATCGTGGTTGGCCTTCTGCCATACCAATGAAAATAAATTCTTTTGACCTTGAATCCAACCTTGACCTTAACTGTTGTGGAACATGGACAAAACATATGCTTCCAAAAATTCTACAATTAGAAATATCTGGTTTTGATCCATAAAAGAGTTCATAAGGTGCTTTTGTAGATGACTTTGAGTAGGTGGTAACGTGTTCATCACATAAAATTCCATATTGCATGCTTTAGCCCAAAAAGTAAGTGGTAAATCCTTTTCTTAACATGAACCTACCCATCTCCAAGATAGATTTGTTTCTTCTTTCTGCCACACCATTTTGTTGAGGTGTGTATCTTGTAATAAAGTAAGTTTGTGATCTAGGGATCCGATTGGTTCAGATGGGTCTGAAATTGGACATCGTTTGGTAATCTGTGTGTATGACCAAAGATCTCGACTTAAGACTTACTAGGAGGTCTTGTGCTCTTGTGAACAAGTGATCCACTTAACTTAAGGATGTGAAGGAAGAGGTCTTGGGTTCGATCCCCATGGGGGACATGGGGAGAATATTTTTCCCAAAGAGATTTAGAGCCTTCTAGAAGCATCCACTTGAGTTAACTCAAGTTGACTGGGACACTTGGCGCACATGCAGTTACATGGATGACACATGGTTGGCTAGTATCCACCTGCCCAAGGAGGTAGTCCCGTGGAGAGAGCTATATATAGAGGCCTTTGGTTGGGAGGAGATTCATCTCTCTCACACGTGGTGGTCCTAATTGTAGTTCTCTTGCATTGGTATCAGAGCTCAAGGTTGAGCTTCCATGGTGACCTTCATGGGCTCATCATCATCTTCATAACTTCCATGATGATATTGAAGCGAGCTTCGTAATTATTTTTGTTGGTTTGGTCACTCATAAGCACTTCATCTCCCGGCATCATGCTGATCATGTTCATTCACGCCTGCATAACTAATAGCAGGGGCAGTATTATAAGCCGCCTAGGAACTGTAAATCCAAAAGTGCTTCCGTATACTACACGGTCTCATGTCGTAAGAGCATGAAGAAAAGTCGCATGTGATGTTAATCGTGGTGTCAAATCATGCGGGGAGATGCTAGGGCATAAGCATCGAGCTGCTTTCCTTTACAGATGGATACAGCACGATAGATATCGATCATGTTTCTTCTTCAGGCACATCTAAATGTTGTAAGCAGTGTAAGCTGCCATGAAAGGGTGAAGCCAGAAGGAGATTTTCTTTTGCCATTAGGTTTCTCACGACTGCGTACCGAGAGGCCTTGAAGTATAAGTCACCATGGAAGTTGGAACCATGAAACAAAACGCACATGATGTGTTGCTATACGGAAGGTTTTCTACACGAAATACATCAAAGAAGGTCCCTGTGTGATATCCATGGCTGCATTGTTGGAAATTTTTCCACCTTCCAATTGATGACCAAGAAAATTAAATCATGTTTATTGGTTAACTCTAACCCCTCTATTACACTATTGATTAAATGTTTTTCTTGGAACTAATCTCTTTGTAAGTGTTTACAGGTATAAAGTAATGTAGTTGATATGTGCTCATATTAGGGTTTACCCTAAAACTGCTCATTTAATGTGTGTATGTGCATTTAAATATTGGAACATGGGTATAAACCCATAGGATTACATTAATTTATGTGTATTTAAGTTAGAATGTAATTATAGGGTTGGTGATAGGGTTTAAAAAGACTCTAATGGGTTAATACTAGGGTTAAACTAGGTTTCCAATAGTTTTTGATGAGTTTCAAGGAGGTTTTGAAGGGTTTTAGTGTGTTTTAAGGGTAAAAATATTTGGTATTCAATTAATTTAATCTTTTAATTAGGCATTTATTTAAAGTTAAATTGTGATTTAATTCGCTAACTTATTAGTGTGTGTGAATATAAATACTAAGGTATTTAATTAAATTTAAACCTTAATGTAAGTTTAAATTAAGTGACTTATTTAATTAGGAAATTTAGGGTAATTAAACTAAAAATGATAATTAGAAATGGATAAATAATGAGTGGTGTATATGAGTCAATATTAAAGAATGGTGTGAAAAAGATGTGTATTTAAAGTGTGAGAAAAGTTAATTTCAAAAGGATGGTTAGACTAAGGGTAGATCAAAAGAGAGGAGTAGAAGAATTATGTAATTAAAGTGGTTAAAGTAAAATGAAAAGTGTGGTGAGTGTTAATTAAGTGTGGTTGAGAAAATAAAGGAAAATAAAAAATGTGGTTTACAAATGTGTTGAGTGAGTAGATATATGTGTATTGTACTCTAGTTCTCCTTAATGTTTTCTTGCAGGTAACATTATAGCTTCTCTACTTCTTTTGTTTCTGTGTTCTGTGTGCTAAAGACAGACATTGTTACTATAGCATTGTGTAGTTATTAGATAGAGAGAGCCAAAGTAGATCTATGTGCTTTCACTGTCTGAGAGAGATGGAGAGAGAGTAGAGGTAGAAAACACCGCTAATAATGGTTTGTTGTAGGATACTAAGTGGGGGAGAGAGAAAAGAAAAGAAGACTTTTCTTCCACCTCCACCCGTCAGATATATATACAACATCCCTACCCAGCGGTTGAGCATTGCATATATTTAAAGAGAAAGCGGTTGTCTCTTAGCGAAATTCTAATGGCTGCATCGATTGAACAGAGGGAACACTGAAATGCATGGAGAGGAGGCTTGTCAATTGAAGGGCCTTGGTGTGCAGAACAAGAGGAGGAAGGAGGAGATGGAGGGAGAGAGAAGAGAGGAACGACGCGCGGATATGCGTGGGAGCCTCGAAACCCACATAATGTTCTCTCTTGAGGCAATGCTCTATATATGATGTATATATATGAATATGGGGGTAAGGTCACATGACCCTTACATCCCCAACAATCTCCCACTTAAGGGTCAATGTGACCATAAGTGAAAAAATATACAAAGAATGATGTAGGACTATACAATAATGTACAGGAAGAGTCCGGATCTCTACCCATACCAATCAGCCTACACCAACTGCCTCGAACAAGGTGTATCCATGCACCTCAAACTGCTCTAGACTCATATCGATAAGAGTCGAGCTCACATATGACTGATGCAAGAACTCATGAAGTTTCTGCAAAGCTCCAACTCGCTCTATGCATGTGTCAATCATCGAACGACTGACAACTCCAAGTGCAAATGCTCCAATAGCAACTGCAATGTCTGGTCTTGAGCATAACAGCTCGTACATCAGACTCCCGAATGCTGACAAAACCTGTGCTATCCTGGCTAACCTAAGTATGTCAGCCATGCTTGTATCCGAGGCATCCAAAGCACCATCGTCAAGACCAACATGTCCTGACATATCTATGTCAACATCTGGCATGAGTGAATCCAAGAATGACTGCATGATCGATGACTCATCAACATCTAAATCAGTCATCCTCTCAACCAAAGATGTATCTAGCTGTGCATCCTGAGAGCTACTATGCTCTACCATACACTGTGTACCATGAGAGCAATCCTGCTCTATAACACCAAGTGTATGATCATGATCCACATGAGCTAACTGCACAACATCAACACCAAGATCAAACTGATGATCAAACTCTAATTGAGTGTCATCACAATGCTCTACGTGAGCATCCACATCATGCTCTAAAGCATCCAACTGATCATCCAAAGTGTGCTCTACATGAGCATCCATATGATCAACAAAGTCATGCTCAACATAAGCATCATAAGCATCTATATCATGCACTACATATGCATCCATCTAAGCATCTGAATCATGCCATACATGTGCATCAAAAATGTCAATAGACCTATCTATAGGTAGATAAAATGAGACATGACGAGTCTCACATGGCACATAAGGCTGAACTCCCACTGAGACGAGACTGTCTCTCACATGAAGTACCTGTAGTGGATACCTCTACCCAATCCTAGCACCTCTGACAAGCATAAGCTGTCCCAATTGCAACTGAAAATGATGCTCACCAAGGAATGCATAACATGTGCTCTCCTGTAACTGGCTAACTGAAATCAAGCTCATAGGGAATGAAGGCACATAGCGTACATGTTTGAGCATAAGTGATGCTCCACTAGGTAGCATAAGGCATACATCCCCTGCACCCTCAATCTCATATGTCGTACCATCAGGCACGTGCACACATCCACGACTCTCACCTAAGAATCAGCAAAACCACTCACGATGTGGAGTAATATGAAAAGTGGCTAACGCATCAAGCAACCAAGCCATATGCGTGCTATCCAATGAACAAGAGGAATCCTGAGATGAACTATAGGAGAAAGTCATATCACCATCATTGGCATAATCAACTGCCGTAGAATCTCCTGAAACCACTACCTGACCTGCATCATGTGCATATCTCTGACGTCGTCGTCGCATCCGCCTAAAGCAACGTCGTCGAGTATGGCCATCACGGCCACAGTGCCAACATCGAAGTCGTCGATGTGATCTATGTCTCACATGAGTCAATGGACTCGCATACATATCATGTAGTCTCTGCCATAATGCACTACTCGTCTCCTCATACATAACAGACTCATATATAGAATCCACAAGTTGTAATCGGATAGTGGAGCTAGCCAATGCATCCATATCCATCCATACATGGTCCGGCATGTCACGAGGCCTCTGTGCATCTCTATGCACATACATGTGTAACCCTGCACGAACCAATGTATGCCACATCTGAGCTTTCCATCTCGAAAAGTCAGTGCCATCAAATCGAGAAGACACCATGCTGGAAATCCAAGACTAGAAATGTAACAAGAGACTCAAACAATACTCTATCATCAATAGGATCACACATGCATATCCATATGCATAGCTCACATCACATATGTCTCTGTGGAGAAAGAACCATGTGAACCACCTGTCACATAACCATGCATCTAGCATGCACATAAAACTATGAGCATAAGCCTGCTCACCAAGTCTCCAAAGTGACCAAATAGATGTGAAAGAATCCTGGGAAAATTTTGACACAGTATCCCCTGTAAACTGAGCAATCAAACAAGATAACCAATAATGAAAGAACAATAGGTAATCTGTCACCACTCGTCATTGATCAAATCAAGAAGATAATGGCAACTACATGTGCCAAAAAACTAATGGCAATACACGCCAATACAATGGCAATACAGCTCCCACTCAAGAATAAATCCTGCAAGATGGTCCAACCTGTCACAAACAACCTATGACCAAGTCCAAATGAATGGAGATCAACAATGATCCAAAGCTATCGCACAAGCTTCAAGATCCATTAGAGCTCCTTTCTAGCATAAAAGCCGATGAAATTTCGGCAGCATCTCCTCTCTAAAATGGACTTTAGAACCAAAATAACCATGTGGTAATCACCATCCACATATGCCAAGAATCACACTGGCAAATATATATCAATCAATGACCAAATGCTAATAATGGTGACAAACGAATGTGTAACTGAGGCTCCAATCTGGTTCACGTACCTACAAAGAAAACAAAGATACAAGTACCAACCAAGATCCAAAATCAACTCTCACAAAATTGTGTGCAACTGGTAGCTTAACTAAATCCATAACCAAGTGGCATAAGCAAGATATAGACCACAATGCCACTATACATCCATGATCGAACTCATGATGACATAAACCTCAAAGAAGAGTATAGCACAATGTCATCTTACATGCCAAACACATGACAAGATCATGCTCTACTCTCATATGGAGGAGCTAACACAATGATCATACATGTACAATGTCTTCAAGCTATGAAAATAAGAGCTTGCACACCAAAAATTCTCTCTCGAAGAAGTTTCAAAGCAAATTCAACCTCCAAGTGCAATTAGGGTTGTTTGGGCAAAACTGTACTACTCTGTGTTTTGCTATTTTAGAGGTGATAACCTCTTAATCTGAACTTTTGATCTTCAGCAAACCTGAAGATTTGCTTCTTGGCTACGTAACGACATAAAGAACACCTCAATCAGAGGTGTGTAGCTCAAGATATGCTTAAGACAAGCACCTGCTATCAATTTCACTATCATCTGCAACAGTACTGCTCTATACTCTGCAATTTCGGCAATATAAAACTTAGACTCTGAATCTGAGATCTTCTACAAAGTTGTAGCTATCTTTCCAAGCTACGAGCAGCAAGTTAAATCATCGCATTCTGATCTGTAGAACTCAAGTTATGACAACAAAACTGACCTCCTGTCCCCTCAATGTAGATTCGCCTTCTATAATTCTCTGCGTTTTTCGAATTTTCGGCACTTCAGAAGTCCGAACCAGGTTCTGCGCCCTTCTGTGAAGTTGTAGCTCTCTGTGTTAGCTACGCATAGAACTTTAAAACGCATCAATCCGAGCTTCTTAGCTCAAGTTATGACCAAAATACTGAACAGCTGTCAAGAGATGCCGACCTGCACTTCTACTTCTTCTCACCTAAACTTCCATTGAAGCTTTTTGCACACCAGCCTTCAGCATGCTCTGATACCAATGAAGGGCTTTGGTGTGCAGAACAAGAGGAGAAAGGAGGAGATGGAGGGAGAGAGAAGAGAGGAACGACGCGCGGATATATGTGGGAGCCTCGAAACCCACATAATGTTCTCTCTTCAGGCAATGCTCTATATATGATGTATATATATGAATATGGGGGTAAGGTCACATGACCCTTACATCCCCAACATCAATCACGTGTGATTGCCGACGGTTGCTGCAGAGATTTGTCGGTAGTCATGTTTAGAGAGAAAGAAATTTTATTTTGATTTGATCTCCCTAGAGAGATCGAAAGAAAGTCTTTCCTCTACCTGATGACTGTTGAGCACACAAGCAAAATTAAAGGAAGAACTGAATTGATTTCTGATGCTGCTAGTTTTGCTAATCATACTCTAATAGATTTTTGGTTCTTCGCAGTGTTCGTGTCTTTGTGGTGAATTGAGAGAAACGTATTTGGCATGAGCAGCTATAAGAATAGGATTCGAGTTCCCTTGGAGCCTTCATTCTATATAATCTATTGTACTTATCCATAGTCTCCTTTTTGAATAACTATATCAATTATGTCCTAGGTAATCACATGGGCAGCAACTTGCGCGTGGGCCGAGAACTCCATTAGGCAGAGAAAGAGAAGAAGATTGGCGGCAGGCTATCACTGGATGAGAGAGAAAAAGTTTTTTTTTTTAATTCCCTTTCTTTCCTTCCTCCTGGCGGTGCTACAAGCATTCAGCGCACAAAGAGAGAGAGAGAGAGAGAGAGAGAGAGAGAGAGAGAGAGAGAGTTGGAATGAGAGAGAGAGAGAAAAAGAGAGAGTAAGATAGAGAGAGAGCACCGGAGAGAGAGAGAAAGGGAGAAATACATATTAAATGTATTATTTTATTATTCATATAAATTATATACATAGTTTATTATGTACATATGCATGAGTGAATTACACTATTGATGTATGTGCATTCTAAAGCTTAAGTTAACATGTGATTAAATGTATGTGTATACATAGGATGCATGAGCATAAGAGTGTTAGATACATGAGTGTGCAAGTGTATTAGATCATGCAAATGAATGATTATTAGCATAATTGAACATACATAAAATACTTAATTGATTGTATTTGAGGGCATATATATAAGGTAGATGTATGTGCTATTATGTATGCATACATGAATCTATAAGTGTATATATATGTGAGAGAAATGCATGTTTGTATGTATGCATGTATATGCATAAGAATGATGGCATATGCATATTTTCATGATGTAAAACGCATATGTTAGTATGTTTGAGAAATGCATGCATGTATGCATAAACCTAGTGTGAATGAACTTAGTGTTAGCATATGCATATAATTAAGGATATGTTAGCATATATGAACATATGCTTTAGTGTATATATGATTGAAACATATGAGCATGATAGATACATATAAGAGTTAGTAAGTCTAAAAGTAAGTTATTATATAAATGGTTAGTATATGTGTCACCATATTTGTATGTGCAGTAGAATAATTTTAACATGCATATTTGAATGTAAATGATTTATTGAGATATACTTATGTTTTGAATGTTTTCTTGCACACATTGAAAAGTTGGAGTGTCCAAAGAGCATTGCCAAAGAGTGAAGAATTTGACAGTTACATGATCCAGAGATCCATCTATCTTATGAAAACCCATTGAAGATTACTTTTGATCTAGCTATATACAACATTCTTTGTATAGGATTCACTAGAATTTATCATCATTTTAGCTAAATTTTATCATTTAAAAAGATTTATCTTTAGCATTGTTAAAACCTATTCTTGTTATTTTCATTAATTCATTTCCTATTTCCATCGATCTTTATTGCCAATGTCCACAAGGCATTTAGTTGAATCTAAAAGTAATGCAACTATAGAAGTAGAAGTAGAAGAAGTCATTAAGGACCAAATTACTCAAGAATCTTTAATCTCTGTATCTTATGATCATTGTCTTACTAGGTCTTTAACTTTATTTTCCATTGCATCTCCTGAACTTCAGGATAGTGAAGATTTATTTCCACCACCTCTAATTAGACGTACTCAACCATAGAATATTGAAAGTGAAATAAAAGAGATTATTAAAGAACACTTAACTGAGGAATCATTGATTTTTCCTTCATATCAAGTTGCTATCGCTATGTATAGAGAGCTCAACCATACGGTCCATAGAAGTATAGAGTGATAAGCATTACATTTTAGATATTTTTTAGATCTTTTGTATTTTAAAATATTTAGAGTTATTTGAAACCTCATTTATCCTAGTCGGTAAGTATACTTAATTTACCTGAGTTTGTCTCAAACATACCACGTGTGTCGACCGAATTGGTAGATGACGTGATCCATCATCTGAGCATCCAACTCTTGCCAACAGCGTTAAGTTACGTTGCCAAGGTGATTAGGTATAGGAGATTAAGATTGTGTCTGTCAACGGATATGAATAGATGGTACTACGTATTTGTTGAGATAGATGAACGAATTCACTAGCGATCCATGTTGGTTGATGTCGTATCCAAACCAAGATGTCACAAGCTTCATATAGTACTCTAGAGGAATAAACTTTAGATCTTCTCCCTCTGTATCGAAGCTCCGACCTCTGCATGTGACGGACGATGCTGCAGCCACGCTACCGTCCTATCTCGAGCTGCAAAATGAAAGCACATTGGATTGCAGAGATGCAGACTTGAACTCTTGACATCATGATCCACAACACAACGTCTCATCCATCACAATAAGGCTTGTTTCTTGAGCCCCGTATAGGCAAAAAGAAAAAAATATATTGGGTGCTCTATAGGCAAAACAAGGTGCACTCTAGAGGCTGTGGGATTCAAGATGGGACCCACAACAGTAGCATCCATAGCAAACTCTGCTATCGACGAATGATAATGATGTGACCTCGAGTTGTTTGCACTGCAAATTTCTTTCACTTTGCAGTCAGTATGCTGCAAAAGTCCTATTGATTCCCAACCATCACTCATGCACAGTTAATGTCATGATTGATTCATCACTTTTGCATCCTTCTATCTTTGCACCCCTCCGAGTCTCCACCTCCATCTCTTTCCAGGCCCGGACGTAAGCTTGTCTAACTGACGCTCTTCTAGGCATGGAAGTCGGCCCATGAGTAGTGCCAGTGAGCAAAAGATAGACATGTCAATATGATGTGATCATGCACTGGGGTCGAGCTCATGACCTCACTTCAGGAGCCATCCTTTTTACCACTATAGCAACCACTAAATATGTCTTCTTTCTGAGGCAATTAATTCTCATACTATGCTCTCTCCTTAAGGCATGACCATTTGCATGCGAGGGGCTGCTCGGCTTGAACCTGAGACATAATGATCGGGATCACGTGCTTCTAACAGCGAGAACAAGTGAGGATGGATGGGAGGTCCAGTTTCGAACTCCCAACCTCTACGAATGATCGCGCTAGTCTTAACCACTGCTCCAAAGACAACGTTTGACTCCAAAAGCTATTTGCAAATCCAAACCAAAGTCTTTTGGAGATAAAGAAGGTGCTTTATCTAATTCAAGCAAAGTTGTCCACGAAGTACCATCAAGTGCTGGAGATAGAAGAGAAAGATATAAAATAGCTCTTCTCGAGGATCAAGGAAAGGACGTAGCTTAATTGGGAGATAAGTATTTTCCAATTTCCACTTGGCTTAATGCTTGATTTATCTTGTTTTCATTATTCTACACTTAATCCTAGATGCACATTCAAATAGCCAAGATTTCAATTGAATAAGTCTAGATTAGGATAATGAAAAAATCCACTTCTCATCCCAAGCAATACTTTGCATTAAGGAAATACTTGTTTTAAAACAAAAGATCCTTGTGCATCAAAGAATGTATTTTGGTAGTTTAATTCTAGATTTCCTTTCCATTGAGTAAACTTTTTATTGCACCAGGAGGATATGTTTTTATATCATAGTGCATTAGGACAAAGGAAAGGATATACATGCATCAAGATTGCATGATATATATTCTTAGTACAAGGAAAACTCATGCATCAAGCTCATGCATGATTGTTGCATTATTTTTTGGGCATGCAAAGAACATGCATGCATACGCATGTGAGCATATGGATTTGCATGTAGGCACATGCATTTGCATGATAGGATGGGAATGTTGTTTGCAAGTACATATGAAAATGTACTCTCTTAGTATTTAGCTTACTTTATAAAGCTCACGGCTTGACATTAGGGAAGACAGAGGACTAGTTAGTTGCAAAGACATGCTAGTTGTAGTTTGCAGCTCAAGTAATTAGTCAATTCCTTCCCAAGTTGATACTCCGTTATCAAAGATAAATACTTAATGAAAATTAAGTATGTTTGATGTCTTACTAGGTATAAGTAGCCACTAGGAGAAAGTTAAGTATTAAATTTTCTTGATGACCAAGAAAATTTAATTACTTGTAAACTGTTTGCAATGTATGATGACTCTAAGTCCTGGATGTACTTAGGGAGTCATGAAGGTAAGCTTATAATGACTACTGTAAGTATAGGTGATATTTAGAAAGTCATGCGGATAAGCTTTAGTTGATTAGTTACGTAATTTATGTATCTTTTCAAGCATCCCAACATTGGATGATAAATTCAGCTATATTTCCAAGTTCCATGAGCACTCTTCGATTATGTGGAACTCAACAACCAAATTGATGAACTTAAATACAAATTGAACTTTGAAGTTCAATAGATTTGTGTTTCGTTCATGTTTTGCATCTTTGGTAATGATGCATAGGGCCATGAAAACATGGAAACTTTGGAAGCACTCTTTAATTTAGAAGATTTGGAAAAGTTCTAAGAAGTTTCTTTGTGGTTTCAAGATTCTTATCTCACGATGAAACCTTGGTAAGTGACTTTTAGGAATTGAGATAGTTCCTAAAAGAGAAACAATAAAATGAAATAATCTATTTAACTATTTCATTGGTTAAAAAAGAAATATCTTTTGGACAAGCAAAAAAGCTTTAAGTTTTGGTCTTGTCCAAAACTCAATAATTTCTTTTCAAGATCATTCTAGTAAAGAAAATGATTCCTAGATGAATCATTGCTTTAGTATGACTTGATTCCTTGGCAGGAACCTAAAGTTCTTGAAAGAAATTTCTCCCTAGATGTGAGACTGAAATCATTCAAGTAAGTTGATAGTAAGTAGTTCCTAGTAATTTCCAAACCTTTGGTATGGGTACTTAAGTCCAAATAGTGATATAACCTAAAGGTATATCAAAGATTCTTAGCTTTGGAATCTAAGAGGCATCAGTTTATGCTTGGACTGAAGTTCAGGAAAAGATCTCTATAAATCTCGCATGTAAGCAAAGAAGCTTTTGATAATTCAGGAGATCTTAATTATAAAACTTTATTCTTTATTTTAGTTGCAAGATCAACTAGACTTGATCAAACTTGGCCATGATTGTCCAACTATGTGTGATTGGAACTACTTTGTAGATTTCCCAAGTATTGGCAATAAGATTCCTTTTGGGAATTATTCACTCAGGTTCCATTTATCCAATGGAAAATTGTGAAAAGAGTATGTTGCTCCAAGTCTGAACAGAGTGAAAAAATTCTAAGAATGTAGTCTACAACTGTGAAGACAGTACTTAAGTTTGTGGAAGGTAAAACATAAATGTTTGCCTATCCTTAAAGGGATTTTGGTACAAATCCACTGAGCATGAGCGGATGCTTAGACTTAAGCAGTAGAGAGATTCCTGTAAAAGTCTCGACCGAGATAGATACCTAAAGCATCAATAAAGAAGGAATCTAAAGACAAGAAATAAAAAAAAAATCTCTTAACACTACAAATTGGTCAAGGGTAAATCAATAGAACTTGAATCTCTGAACATTCAAGTACTTGGAATTCTAATTGGATGGATGTTCCATCAAAAGGTTTTCAAGTTCCCAAAGGAAAGCACAAGATCATAAAAGGATCTTGTGAAGGGATCAAAACCTAGAAAATTCTAGTTAGAGGTAATGCCTGAAACTTCAAAATTATCGTTTTGAATTGAAGAAAGAAGGTACTCTATCAAGAGAAGTTTAGACTTGAGGATGATTACCACCTACACATTAATGTGAATATAAAATAGGGTGGTATGGGACACCAGATTTTATATTCAAATTGATGTAGGAAAGATGGTATGGGACATCGAATCATGGGAGGATAATTATCTTTTAGTCCTAGATTGGATCTTGAAGTTAGGTTTCATCCCCGAAGGAATTAAGACTTCAAAGAATATGTTAAATTCAAGAAAGATAAAAGTAGTATCTCAAGATACTTCAAGATAACTTCAAGATCCAGGAAATTGAAGATATGAAGTAAGTAACTTGCAAGATCTTCTTATAACACTTCAAGCTTAAGCATTATCGATAAAAAATATTTGATAAATTTTTTTGAAAAAAAAGGTTGACTTTGATTTTGAGTTAATCTTTTCAACCAAGGATTTGATTGACTAAGTCAAGCACCAAGTTCCTAGTGTAACTTGGTAAATTCACTCTTTTGACTCAAAGAAATGCAGAAGAATCGCATTAGTAAGGAGTTAGAAAGACTCAATGTGACCTATCAAGTGAAGCATTATTTGAATACAAAACTCATTAATAGAACTTCTGTGGGTCGACACACTGATGTTAGAGACCACATTAGTATCTTGTGGTTGGATAATGTTTTTAATTTGCTTTGAATATTTTTGAGAATCCGGATTATTTCTCTTTAAGATAGAAAAAATGCTTTAATATCCTATTGAAACAGATCTTTGAGAAGTTTAAGTCCTAAGTCATCTAGACTTTGACTCATAGTAAGTTTACGTATCTTCAAAGCTTGAATTGGTTGAAAAACGGTTTAGTTCTTTCTTTCGGCTTTTTGGATCTTTTGGATTTGACTCAAATATGGTATCTAATTCTTTTCCTAAAGGACAAGGGTAAGCTGGATAGAACGAGGTAACTAAATGGATGTTTTGTACAAGAACCTTTTCAAACATCGAAAGATAGCAAGTTCAATATGGACTTATTCATTTGAATTTGCCTCCACTTATTCGCATAACTCTTATGACTTTCTAGAGTATAGTAAACTCTAGAACAATGAAGTTAGGAATTGCTCTTAAGATTGACAATTCCCAAAAAAAATTTAGCTAAAATCTTTGAGAAACGTGTCCTAGATTGGACAAATTTTCATTTGGAATTCGAATTGGTCAAGTTATAGTATGGTTGACTCAAAGAAAAATGGTAAACCATCTCCTATGGTTTACATAGGATCTTTTAACCCAATCGGACAAAGTAAGTCATCTTGTTAAGTGAAAAAATCAAGTAACTATTGGATCCGAGTTAACCATTGTACAAACATCCAAGTTAGATGTTTGGAACAACCAAACTTCAAGATCTCCAAAACAAATTCAAGTGAATCAAGAGTTCTCAAAGTCTTACATGGGATAAGAATCCCACCTTTGTTACTAAGTCCATGCACCACTCATGCCCAGAAATCCACTAGTAAGTTGAATCCACCCAGTTCACTTGTTTGTGCCTAGATCGCACATCGAGAAACTGTGAATTGGCCAAGGATGTTTTTAGATCCACCCTTATTATTCATTTACTACTTTTTTCTTTGAATACTTTATCAAAGTGCAAAGCAAATCAGTGTTTTTGAATCATTTGACCAAGGATACCACCACAAAGATGAGACATATTCTTCTAGTTCTAGAACATGAACATGTTCTTTTAGTGTTAGAACATGAGGCTCTAGGGTTGCCTACAGTAGATATAAAGCTCTATTTTTGAGGACAAAAAATATTTTCCAAGGGGGGAAGTATGTAATAAATAAGTGTGTGATCTAGGGATCTGATCGGTTCAGACGGATCTGAAATCGGACACCATTTTTTCATCCGTGTGTATGGCCAAAGAATTCGAGTTTAGACTTACTAGGAGGTCTTGTGCTCTTGTGAACAAGTGATCCACTTAACTTAGTGATTAAGTCTTAAGGATGTGAAGGACAAGGTCTTGGGTTCAATCCCCATGGGGGACATGGGGAGAGTATTTTTCCCAAAGAGATTTAGAGCCTTCTAGAAGCATCCACTTGAGTTAACTCGAGTTGATTGGGACACTTTGTGCACACGGAGTTACATGGCTGACACATAGCTGGCTAGTATCCACCTGCCCAAGAAAGGAGTCCCTTGGAGAGAGCTATATATAGAAGCATTTGGTTGGGAGGAGAGTCATCTCTCTCGCACGTGGTGGTCATAATTGTAGTTCTCTTGCATATCTATTTGTAGTCTCCTTTTTTATTTCTTCTTCCTCTAAATATGTACGAAACGGACTAGAAAAATATTCACCTCTTCCATCTCATCTCAACCTTCTTATGCTTCCATGTGTTTGCTTTTCAACCAATGATTTAAACTTCTTAAACATATCAAGAACTTTGGATTTGTATTTCATTAAATAAATGAATGTAAACTTTGAGACGTCATCAATAAATGTTACAAAGTACTTGCTACCTGCCATGGACTCTTCTTGAGATGGACACCATACATCAATATGAATCAAGTCCAAAATACCTCTTATTTGAAATACTACTTTGGAAAAAGGACTTTGTACCTATTTTCCAAACTCACATGCCTTACAAAAAAAATCCAAATCTTGTAGTTGTGGTAGACCTTCAACCAAGGATTTCTTTGCAATATCCTTCAATCTGCCAACACTGATGTTTCCTAATCTTTTATGCCATAAATCCAATTGACTTAACTGAGCCTCATTGACCATTGTATAACATACATAATCTAGAACTTGAGCCTCATAAGTATATAATCTATTTGTCTTTTGTCCTTTTATAGAAAAAGTCCCATTCTTCTTCTGATAAACCTCGTACTATTTATTTTCACTCCATTCTCCTCCATCTATCCAACTAAAATCAAATTTCTTGTAATAGTAGAAACAAACAAAACCTCTCTCAGAGTTACATGTTCATTAAGTTGACAATCACTAATGTAAACTACTTCATGATCACTACTATCTCCTATAGCAAGTGTGACTCTTGAATCTAGCTTGTGTAAATTCATAAACATATTCATGTTGTGACTCATGTGGTTTGAGCAACCACTTTCCACATACCAAGTTTTGTTGTTTACCTTCCTTTCATGTGTCTCTATATGCATAGCCATAAGAATGTTTTCCTTCTGTGTTTGAGCCTCCTCTTGCACTATGTTGTTGCTCTGATACATGTGGTCTTGGCCTCTTCCTCTGTTATCCTCTAAAACCACCTCTTCTATTTGGGTTGGAAAAGAAATCCCTAGCATTATAACCAAATTTACCAAAATAATTACAAGTAAAGTTACCTTGCTGATTTGATTGATTCTGTTGACTTTGTTGTATTGTTCTTCCTCCTCTAGTAGCATTAAAGCTTCCTCTTCCTCTTGCATTGTTGTTGAATCTTCCTCCTCCTCTCCAATTTCCTCTATCTCTTGATCTATTTGATGGAGTATACAGAGCTTGTCCTTGACTACCTCTTTGCGAATGATAAGAGTTCCCACCTTCTATGTTGATTTCTTCAGTGATCATGAGCTTTTGAAAATCTTTAAAGGATGGTAGATTCTCTTGATTCATGATAAATGTAATGAAAGACTTCCATCTTTCATCTACTCTCAATCCATTTAACATGATATTAAACTTTATATCCTCACTAGGAGATGCATCAATAGAGGCTAATGCTTCAATACGTGATTTTACCTCAAGAATATAATCATTAGCTAATTGTCGTGGCTCCATTTTTTATCTTGTAAACTCACCAATAAGTTGTGTTTGCCTTGCTCTATTGGTAGTTGCAAATAACTTTTCTAGACACTCCCAAGCGTTTTTGCTAGTATTCAATCCTCTTATATGTCCACGCATCATATTTGAAATTGTTTGTAATATAATAAATAGAACTCTTTTGTCTCTTTCGATCCATTCTTGCTCTCTTGCTCAATCTGCTTGTGTAGGAGCTTCTGGTAATACTAGCTTGATTTTTGTACCTATTATCAATCCCCATAGACCTTCAGACATGAGATAAGACTCCATTCTAAATTGCCACATGGATAATTTCTCCCATCTAATAACTTCTCAATCGATGCACTCAAATATGCCATGTTGAATTGTTGTAAACAAAGAAGGTAAATCAATAAGATTTATGAAGGAGATGATAAAACAAATAGCTTTGATACCACAATTTTATGTTTACAAACTTCTAAACATCATATGACACAACAAACAAATGTTTCCAAACTTCAGAAATCAAACTTTCCTCCAAACTTTCAAGAAAACAAAAATAGGTGACTATAGAAAAAGAACCACCAGAAACTCTCTAGATACAACTTGTCAAAACTAATCATATAGTTTGAACATGACTCTGTGTATCAAGCTTCAGAAAGAAAAAACATCAAAATGAGTGGAGTATAGCTCCCAAACAAATAGTTTGAAGTCAAGGTATGCGGAGGCCTGCAATAGTAAGGTATGACTAACTATTTGAATTGAAAACTGATGCACAATAGCTAAACAACTCATAAATCTATAGCACATTTTAAGAAACATATAAATTTGAGAGCTAAGGAAAGTGCGCCAAGTGAAATCACTCAAAAAGACCTCATAATCACTAAGATTTGAAAGTTTGAAGAGAGGTATGTCTCTGATGAGACACCAAATAGACACAAAAAAAAGGATCTTTAAAACGCCTATGTGCATAAAGTTTTATCATTACATTTTGTAGAAAAACTGATCTATTTATATAGTACAAGCTTTAGTCTTTGCAACGCAACAAGAATCACTCAATTTGGCCACCTACACTAAGCGAACCACTCTTTTTATTGAGAGGCTCTCAACAGAAGCGTCTTCCTTGTCTAAAAATAGACACCTCTCCTTTCCTTCTTACTTTTATCTACTTTTACTCTAAATTTGGAGATGTGAGTCTAGATTAGGATAATGAAAAAATCCACTTCTCATTCCAAGCAATACTTTGCATTAAGGAAATACTTATTTTAAAACAAAAGATCCTTGTGCATCAAAGAATGTATTTTGGTAGTTTAATTCAAGATTTCCTTTCCGTTGAGTAAGCTGTTTATTGCACCATGAGGATATGTTTTTATATCATAGTGCATTAGGAAAAAGGAAAGGATATACATGCATCAAGATTGCATGATATATATTCTTAGTACAAGGAAAACTCATGCATCAAGCTCATGCATGATTGTTGCATTATTTTTTGGGCATGCAAAGAACATGCATGCATATGCATGTGAGCATATGGATTTGCATGTAGGCACATGCATTTGCATGATAGGATGGGAATGTTGTTTGCAAGTAGATATGAAAATGTACTCTCTTTAGGAGGTTTTTTTCCCCCGGCTTGTATATACGCCTATTGCCCTAATGGGCTACTTATCTTTGTACATTCTCTAGTAATACATTCAGTATTGTGTGTTTGTGCTCCAAGCTTCTTCTTCTTCCTTGTGCTACTCGCGTGCTTCCGCAGACGTCTATCTCCAACACTTGGTATCAGAGCAGGTTGTCGCTTCTTTTAGGGTGCCGTCGACACTCCTCCGTTTGCATTCTCAGATTCGCACGAAATTTGGTGAGCATATTGAGGGTGTTTCCAAGATCAAAACAGCTTCGTTCTGTGGTGCCAAAATCGCGATCTGAGCTCGTTTCAGCCTCCAAATGCACTATCGCAGCGCTTGTGCAGGCTATTTCATCCTTTTGTGCCAAAGGTATATACCAATTTCTGTTCGCCAATTTAAGCATCTCAAAGTCTGCTACAGGTCTAGTAGAACTCGTCTAGGCAGTTTTGTTCAGCTTTTTGAGATATAGTCAATTTTCTGCATCAAGGTATTTTAGTCACCGGCCATTGCTGAAAGCAGTGATGTATTCCGTATTTTGGCTATTGAGGATAAGTTGGATGGTACCAACTACCCATTATGGGCTTATGTGATGCGACATGTACTGGTTGCAAAAGGATTGTGGAACATTGTGCAGGGTGTTGAAAGACGTCCTGTTACACCTGTAACGACATGTACTGCAAATACAGGTGCTAGAGCTGATGAAGATGATGTCGAAGATGATATTCCGCAGATTTCTATTTGAGCTGTTGTTTCTGTTGCACCTACTACAGAGCAGATTCGCTGGGATGGCAGAGATGCCCAGGCACATGCATTGATAGCTTTGTCTGTCAAACATGCCATTATTCCTCACATTCGCTCTTGTAGAATAGCAAAGGATGCTTGGGATACGCTTACCACTTTGTACCAGGCTAGGAATGAGGCTCGTGTTGCTTACCTTTGAAAAAAGTTGGAGAGTGAGCACATGAATGAAGGTGATTCTATGAACAGTTTCTTAACGAAGATCAAAGATTTGAAGGAACAGTTGATTTTTTTTTATGAGGTTATACCAGATAGCTCACTTGTGCAGAACGTTCTGAATGGTCTTCCTGATTGATATCAGAGTTTTGCTTCTACTCTTCAGTTGATGATGAAAGGCAATCCAAATGCCTTGTTATTTGAGGAGTTAGTCTCTGTTCTGTTGCAGGAAGATCAGTCCAGGCAGAACATGTCCATTATGCATGTTGCAGATCAAGCTTTCCTGGCTAGTCAGAAGGGCAAAGGAAAATGGAGCTCTTCTACCAGTAAGCAGAAATCTGCAAATGCTACACAATCGAAGAACCAGGATAAAGATGAGAAGAAATCAGAAAAGCAGAAATTGTTTTGCAAGTACTGTAAAGGAAATGATCATATCATAAAGAACTTTCCAAAACTGGCTGCTAAAGAGGCAAAGAAGAAAGAGGCTTGAATGGTTGTTGCAGAGGCCTCTACACCAAAAACAGAGTCTGCAAATCTTGTGCAGGAAGAAGAATGGGCGTTTACTACTGTCTGCAATTTTGACCCATCTTCTCATGATGAGTGCATGTCTGCAGTAGACTCAGATGTTTGGTACTTTGAGAGTGGGGCGACCAAACATATTTCTTTGCAGCACAGTTTCTTCTCTTCACTCGAGCCTGCCCCTACAGGGAATACTGTCACATGCGCCAATAACTCCTCTTATCCTGTTATGGGAGTTGGTAAGATCATTCTGACTACTACTGATGGTAGTTCTTTCACTTTGTCAGATGTTTTATTTGTGCTAGGGATTAAAAAGAACCTGTTATCAGTTTCTACATTAGCCAAGATTGGCTTGGTTGTGAAATTCGTTGATGATAGGTGTATAGTCCATGATCTTTCAAATGGTGATGTGATTATTGCTTCTGGCATTTTATGTCATGGGTTGTATACGCTCATAGACTATGAAAGATCTCTGAATGATTCAGTATGTGCAGTTCATGATTCTCAGGCTATGTGAGATGCAAAGCTTTGGCATGCACGCTTTGGTCATCTGAATTTTGCTAGTTTTCTACGCCTGCAGAAATCTTAAATGGTGTCCTCTTTGCCCAAACTTGAGGCTCTTGGAAAACATGTTTGTAAAGGCTCTATTTTGGGCAAAATGCAGCATTCTTCCTTTCCAAAAGATGGTTCAGTTCGGGCTATGCAAAAATTGCAGCTTGTACATAGTGATGTTTGTGGTCCTATGCATACACCCTCTTTTGGAAATTACCTTTACTTCGTGACTTTCATTGATGATTTTTCCAGGCATGCATGGGTATATCCACTGAAAGCAAAGTCCGAAGTGTTCATGTGCTTCAAACAGTTTTTGGTTTTGGCTGAAAATTTGTCAGCATGTAAAATGGGCACCCTCCGTTCTGATCGAGGGGGGGAATATATGTCTTCAGATTTTAATGCATTCCTGGCTGAATGTGGGATAAAACACCAGTGTACAGTGCCGTATACACCTCAACAGAATGGAGTTGCTGAACGAAAGAATAGGTCACTCATGGAGATGGCGAGGTGCATGGTCAAAAGTCAGGCTTTACCACATAGTTTCTGGCTTGAGGCTGTCATGTGTGCAGCATATGTACTGAACAGGTGTCCCACTAAATTGTTGCAGTCTATCACTCCATATGAGGCTTGGCATGACCGCAAGCCATCTGTTGCTCATCTGCGTGTTTTTGGTTGTTTGGCATATGCATTAGTGCCTGAACAACATCACAGAAAATTGGATGATAAGGCAGTAAAATGTATTTTTGTTGGGTACAATTCTGGAAGTAAAGGCTATCGTCTGTATCATCCACAAACTAAATGCATTCTGGTTAGCCGTGATGTTGTCTTCGTGGAAGATGCTATTCAGCCATTGCTTTCATGTACTAAGGAGACATCTGTTAGCTCCAAAGACATGTATGATATGTTGATGCCTCTTTTTATAGGTGGATAATCTAGTGCTCGTCCTAATGAGGCAACTTCTCAGCCCTTGCAGGTTTCATATGATGATGCAAATCATTCTATTTCTGATGCAGATTTACATGATGCACTTGTTGATGAGAGAGCCGATATTGAGCAGGCAAAAACTATGCCAAAATGGCTGGTGCAGACTTTGCATGACAGCAAATTAGATGCACCTTTGTCATATCGTACTCCTTAAGGCTCTCATAGTGCCTCCTTTGCATTAGATTGCTATGCTATGGCTGCGTCTAGTCTATGTGATGAGAATGAGCCTGTTTCTTTTGATGAAGCACAGAATTCAAAAAATTGGATGGCTGCCATGCAATCTGAATATGATACTATAATGAAGAATGGTACACGGACTTTATGTGACTTGCCTTCTGGCAAGAAGGCCATTGGCACTACATGGGTATACAAGCTGAAGCGTAAACCTGATGGTACAGTTGATAGGTATAAGGCTAGGCTTGTTGCAAAGGGTTATGCGCAGGAAAGAGGCATTGATTTTGATGAGACCTTTGCACCTACATGTCGTATGACTACTGTTCGGAGCATTTGTGCACTTGCAGCCCATCATGGTTGGAATGTACATCAGCTGGACATTAAAACAGCATTTCTGAATGGTGACTTACATGAAGAAGTGTATGTTTTTCAGCCCCGTGGCTTTGTGTAGAAAGGGCATGAAAACTAGGTGTGCAGGTTAAAGAAGGCATTATATGGTTTAAAGCAAGCACCACGTGCTTGGTATGAGAAGATACACGCCTATTTGGTTGCACATGTTTTTGTGAACAGTCCAACTGAAAGCACCTTATATGTTAAGCGTGCTAATGATGTGCTTCTCATCATTGTTGTCTATGTTCATGACATGGTGCTCACTGGTCCTATTGAGAAGCATATTGCTGATTTCAAGGCTTATTTGCATGCCTCATTTGAGATGTCTGATTTGGGGCATTTGCATCACTATTTGGGCATTCAGTTTATGCAAGCTGATGGTGGAATGTCTTTGTGTCAAACGAAATATATCGACACATTATTGCAGTGTTTTGGCCTTGAAGACTGTAAGCCTATTGCCACTCCTATAGAGAAAGGTTTATGTTTGAGTCTTCATGATGTTGGAGATGCATTTGATGCTGTTCTCTATCAGCAGGCTGTTGGATGCTTGATTTACTTATGCATTACTCGGCCAGATATTCAGTTTGCTGTCTCACAGATGAGAAGGTTTATGCATTGCCCAGGAGTCACGCATTAGAAGGTGGTTAAGCGCATCTTTCACTACTTGAGTGGTACTCGGCTACTTGGGTTGTTTTATCCCAAGGGGGGATCACTACCGCCAAATTTTGCATGCTTTTTCTGACTCAGATTGGGCTGGTTGCTATGACACTCGTGTGTCCACCAGTGGTTTTTACTTCATGCTTGGTAGCTCATGTATATCTTGGTTGAGCAAGAAGCAGCCTACTGTGGCCACTTCCAGTTGTGAGGCTGAGTATAGGGCAGCTTTCACAGCAACTGTTGAGTGTGTGTGGCTCAGACACCTTATGGCTGATTTGGGTGTTGGCCAGTCTTCTGCCACCACCATCTTCACTGACAGTCAGAGTGCATTGGCAGTTGCGAGGAACCCTGTTTTCCATGCTCGCACTAAGCACATTGAGGTGCATTATCACTATGTCAGGGAGAGGGTCTCTGCTGGGGAGATCAGCTTGGCATATGTGCCCACGCAGGGGAACATTGCAGACCTTTTCACGAAGGCTTTGCCTAGGGAGAAGTTTGAAGCTTTCCGCAAAGCTTTGGGCTTACTTCCTTTTGTGGAGTGATTTCCACATAGCTTGGCACTTCCTTACACATGAGTGCCAGCTCCTTGTTCATCGCATCACTCCGAGGGGGGATTTGTTGATATATTTAGGTAGTGATGTGTGTGAACACACTAGGACCTCCGGGGCACTTTTTTCCCTCTTTAGGAGGTTTTTTTCCCCTGGCTTGTATATATGCCTATTGTCCTAATGGGATACTTATCTTTGTACATTCTCTAGTAATACATTCAGTATTGTGTGTTTGTGCTCCAAGCTTCTTCTTCTTCCTTGTGCTACTCGCGTGCTTCCGCAGACGTCTATCTCCAACAAGACAGAGGACTAGTTAGTTGCAAAGACATGCTAGTTGTAGTTTGTAGCTCAAGTAATTAGTCAATTCCTTCCCAGGTTGATGCTCCGTTATCAAAGATAATTACTTAATGAAAATTAAGTATGTTTGATGTCTTACTAGGTATAAGTACCCACTAGGAGAAAGTTAAGTATTAAATTTTCTTGATGGCCAAGAAAATTTAATTACTTGCAAACTTTTTGCGATGTATGATGACTCTAAGTCCTGGATAATACGTAATTTATGTATCTTTTCAAGCATCCCAACATTGGATGATAAATTCAACTATATTTCCAAGTTCCATGAGCACTCTTCGATTCCGTGGAACTTAACAACCCAATTGATGAACTTAAATACAAATTGAACTTTGAAGTTCAATAGATTTGTGTTTTGTTCATGTTTTGCATCTTTGGTAATGATGCATAGGGCCATGAAAACATGGAAACTTTGGAAGCACTATTTAATTTAGAAGATTTGGAAAAGTTCTAAGAAGTTTCTTTGTGGTTTCAAGATTCTTATCTCAGGATGAAACCTCGATAAGTGACTTTTAGGAATTGAGATATTTCCTAAAACAGAAACAATAAACTGAAATAATCTATTTAACTATTTCATTGGTTAAAAAAGAAATATCTTTTGGACAAGCAAAAAAGTTTTAAGTCTTGGTCTTGTCCAAAAGTCAAGAATTTCTTTTCAAGATCATTCTAGTAAAGAAAATGATTCCTAGATGAATCATTGCTTTAGTATGACTTGATTCCTTGTCAGGAATCTAAGGTTCTTGAAAGAAAAATCTCCCAAGAGCGAGTCGTAACAAACGAGAACTATGTCATAAAAAGAGAACACTCTCTTCAAAAATCAAGCAAATGGTAGCTTATGTTTGAGATTCCTTTATACCAGTATACATATATTACAAAAATGAAGTGAAAACATGTGATTTTTTGACATTTTGTGTCATTTTCTCATAAGAAAAGAGCTCAAAATGTAGTCAAAATTTCACTATATAAGGCATTGTCATGTCCAAAATCTATATTAAGACATTGACATGTCTAAAATCTATATAAAGAATGTAAAACTGAATAATTCTTATACAAAAATAACATTTTAGACATATTTTCAATGGGTGGATATCGGATTGTTATTCAAAATTGCTACAAAACATGGTTTCATTAACCAAACTACTTCAAGGCATTTACATAAGCACTAAAAATGTTAGAGAGTTTCAATGCAACTCACAACTATGTCGATCTATGTCTACACCCTCATCATTTGATGCACTTGATTCAATCTCATACTGTTCAGAGCTCTCTTCTTCTTCTTCTATATCCACAATGGCTCTATCCTCATCCACGTACATACCAAATTCAGCAGGATCATGCATAAATCGTCTTGTTTGCCTATGATTTCCTGTACCACATACATCTGGAAGCTTTTGTTTTATCATATTCATGGCTGCTTTCCTCAAGTGACCTATTTTTGTCAAGGAAAAATCATAAACAAGAATATCTACATCATCCATTTTAAGAGTGGATCTACTTCGAATATTCTTTTTCTTTTTTGAACCTGTTCTTTTAGTATCACACACCATTTCTAAGTTATATTTACCTGTGAATGCATTACTAATTTTAATATAATACCAATGCACCATCAAAGCCTCTATTCTTCTCTGATCAATATCTTTAGTTATCTCTGAAACCTTTGCAATCCAAATGGTCTGGTACCCTCATCACCATCAGCAAGTACTGCAATAAGTATTCCAACATTTATCTCTATTAAATTTCCTTGCCATCTTGCTTCTGCCTGTTTTGTCATCCTTGGGCCTACATAAATATTTCTTTCTGGTGGATGTATAAAACTTTGAAGTGCATCTGCATTACATGCTTGGGCCACATTCACGGATCTTTGGTTACAAAAATCCCATGTGAATGGAATATCAACTGGTCAATGACCTGCAATTGTATACTAAATAATCTCTTCTTGATGATTGAAAAAGTCCTCCCACCAAGATACATCTTGATCTCCAGCATATTTTTTTGCACGCTCAATATGTCTCTTCTTTTCAATGAGTGCATGCTTCCAGCTTTTACTTTGATCAACCACATTTCCACATCTTTCTATATTGTTTTTATCTTCATATGGTGATTGTTCTACACCATACACCGTAGATAAATAAGGCACCTGCAATAAGAATCTGCATCCCTCTATAGGCTCCCACCCAGGAGAAGATGAATACTGCTTTGCAAATAAAAGGGTTATTTCATCAGACCTCCTCATCAAGAATACATGGTTGAAACTAATATTGTGCAATGGAGCCAAAACCTTAGCACTGTTATCAAGGCCCATTGAGCAAAAGTGCTTAAAGTTATAGATTTGTGTGAGGTGTTGCACTTCTGGTTTTGGAGTATATGCTTCTGAAATCAGCTCAAATAAAATTGGAAGAGTAAAAGCATTGTTACATGCCAACTTCTTAGAGAAAGTACTGAACATTTGATCAATGTGATCATGAGTGTGGCCAACCAGAAGGAAATTTACCTTAACCTTCTGAAATACCTGTTTATCAACAAGCATGCTTAAATATCCAAAGACTGTAGAATTTTTATTGTCTCTTGCAGTACTATCAAGTTGCAAATATAGAGTTGGTGGCAAAAGACCCTTCCATGATTGCAAAACATGATGAATGACAGTAACTGTAAGGTTTGGATCATTATGCACATTCGGATATGTGAAGAAAACCTTGGACATTACAGTTCCATTGTATACCAAAGCACCAACCAAATGCATTTGCACAAGGACTTCATCTCCAATGTCCTTAGGGATGCGATAAAAATGTGGCAAACAAGTTTTCTTTTGATCCATACCATCGATCAACAAACACATATAACGCTCCAGATTTTTGAGTGCTTTACTTCGATGATGAATTGCTTTCTTTCTCTCTAAAGCTTGACTGTCATGATGGTTGTTTAGAAGGTTTCTAAAATTATTCTTTTCCTGTGGTGTTGTAGCCCCCTTTGCCATGGTTTTCAAAGTGGCACAAACTGAACATTCAGCCATTCTAACTTTATGAGGAATAGACACATTGTTAAACTCTTCCTTCCATAATCGATTAAAGTGACGATACAACACATACTTCTCATTTCTATTTTCCATGTCTTCTCTATAAATTTGAAATACCTCTCGACGAGTAAAGTTATCTGACAAGTGCAACCTTCCAGTTGTAGGCACAACCTCACAATGCAAGCTAAAATAGTTCATCATCCAATTCATTGCATGATGTCCAACAGATCCTTTGGTCCCAACATGGAATGTATCCAAAATGAGATCCCCACTCAAAAACCCGTGTTGAACCCTATGTATTCTAAAATTTCCCACACCCATTGCAATTTTAAATGCAGCCCTACAACATCGCATCCCTTGACTAAAGAAATATTCAAAAGCAACACGTGTTACTGACATGTTATCCTCAATCATTTGCATGCGAGAAACAAGGTATATAGCCTGCCTTTCACTATCTAAATGGAGGATTTTCTCTCTTAGGTGCTTTAGTTTCTTCATTCCTAAATTGTACAAACATTTCAAACCACAACAATGCTTCACAATATCCAATGCAATCTGTCTATCTAAAGTAAGAAATTTAAATCTTTTTTGACTTACTTCACGAGGCCTTCTTTTAAAATGTAGATTGAGCTTGCTTTGCTTTTCCGTTGCTCCACATGCACTTGAGTCAGAAGGGAGATCAATGGTTGGATTAGATGGGAGATCAAGAGGTGCATTTGGTTGAGTAGCATTGCAGTGTGAATTGGATATGATCATCAGCACATTCTAAACCATAGGGATCATCACTTATGTGGAAAGGGTCAACTGAGAACAATGAATCTGAAACTTGTATCAATATGGTCAGAGGAAGCTGATGCCCAAGCATCCACTGAAAATATTGAGCTCATCATCACTCAGTTCAAAGAAGACTGAAGATGAATGAACTTTTTAAATAAGTAGAAATCTGAGATCAAGTGAAGATGTCACATCAAATGTCACATCAAGTAGATATGAAATCAAAAGTTCATTAAAGTACATTAAATTACATTAAGCATCAAATTACATCAAATTACTTAATTACTCAAATATACACTAATAAGGGAACCAAAGATTTGATTCACTTTTGAAAGACGAGATACACAGTTGATTTCTAACTAGATATGAGTCATTGAGTCTTAGCATTATGAGTGAATCATAATATATCCAAGTTGAGTTCCAATTGGATTAGATATTAAAATTGTTTGGAGTAGTGTCAGTGAAGACTTTACAAGAAGAAATTTTACCTTTGGTTAAGATTTCAAGGATTAGGTTTTATTGTGGTCTTGGCTAGAACTCAAAAAGGTAGATGAAAGTATATTAAAAAAGAATTATGTGTAAAAGAGGTACACGGAAAAGTATATGTAAGAAGTATATGGAAAAATATATGTAAGAATTATATGTAATAATTAGGTATGTGCTTGTTACAAAAGATTTTCAAATGAATTTTGAATCTACGATTTTCTTGAACGTTGGATGCAAAGACAATGAGTGACGTTTGAAATTACCAAGCTATTTTGTTGAAATTACCAACCTATTTTGTTGAAATTACCCCAAAGTTCTTTGTTGAACGTTTATTCATACATTGATTTTCCTTTTCAACAATGTGTTACAAGATAAATGTGAATATGAACTGAAGTGAGAAGGATAACACTATAAAGATGTCATTAATCTCCCATATTCAACACAACTTAGACTTGATTTTTTCCCGAGCAAGAGATTCTAAGAAACAATTTATACATGAGATTAGACTTCCTCATGTACATACCATACTCTTGCCATTGAAGTGTAAAATACATGCAAATGTATATAAATAGTTGCAAGGTTCTATGAATATTTCATTAAAGTCGAGGTGAAACAGCCTATTTGTGTGAGTGGTATTTCCTGGTTAGATAAGTTGACAGATATAGTTAGCAACTGGATTTGTTCAGTTAGATCCAATTAGTCTCTGGTTCAAGTTACCCAATTGCCTATAAATAGCAGAGGAGGAGATCATTCTCATTCTCAAAATCCACAAGCAAGAGAGAGCAACATAGCACAGATAGCTATGGAGCAGAGAGCTCAGCAAACCAGCAAGGCAAATCTCATGGAGAAGAAGAATGTTGGCAAGAGTATCAAGAGGTAGACAAAATCAAACCACAAAAAAAATTCCTAAAAGATTCCTTTTGTATGTTTGAGTAAATAGTATGCTTTCTAGGTTTTTATTTTTCTTAGCTCATAAAATATAGATCCAATGAGGGTACAACTCGATGCCATGCATCGACTTAATGGTGTAAGTCGATGCCAGGCATCGACTTTTAGGTGCAAGTCGATGCCAGGCATCAACTTTGTGTGCAAGTCGATGCCAGGCATCGACTTGAGGGTGCAACTCGATGCGAGGAATCGACTTGAGGGTGTAAGTCGATGCCTAGCATTGACTTGCACCATCAAGTCGATGCCTGGCATCGACCTGGAAGGTCGATGCCTGGCATCAAATATGGCCTAAAAGTCGATGCCAGGCATCGATTTTAGGGTGCAAAGTCAATGCCAGGCATCAACTTTTAGGTGCAAGTCGATGCCAGGCATCCACTTTTAGGTGCAAGTGGATGCCAGGCATCGACTTTGTGTGCAAGTCGATGTGAGGCATCGACTTGAGGGCGCAAATCGATGCCAGGCATCGACTTCCACCCTCAAGTCGATGCCTGGCATCGACTTGCACCCTCAAGTTGATGCCTGGCATCGACTTGCACCCTCAAGTCAATGCTTGGCATCGACTTGCACACAAAGTCGATGCGTGGCGTCGACTTGCACCTAAAAGTCGATGCCTCGCATCGACTTGGACACTTGAAAAACACATTAACGTATGAGCTCATATTTCCAAGCCCCTTCACGGATGCTGAGTCCAAGAGTGAGAGGCCCTTCAAGAAGCTGAGAGTGACCATGAGCTCTGCTGACCAGCAATGTGACAGAGGCATTGGTCACCAAGCAAAACCAAAGAAAATTATTGCATCCTTATCCTCTGAGAAGGCCAGCAATCCGGTTAGAATGTCCTCTGGTGGACAGAGTAGCATCAAAACTGCTGAGGATGATACAACTAGGAAGGAAAGGTCGAGGGATGTAGAGGTCTTAAGGACAGATCGTCCACTCCGAGACATGACAAACCTAGAGTGGTGCCTTCAGTATGTTGAAGAAAAGAATGCAGTCCTCCTTGTGTTCGCAGGGGCGTATGGGAGAGGAAATATCACGACGACGCAGGGTTTTCAGTATGGCCTTGTGTTCAAACTGTATTATGAAGATGAGGATTTTGACAACCTCCTTGTTTGGGTAGAGACATCGAAAGGTTTAAGAAATGTTATATGCAAGATGGATTTCTTGTGCCTAGAGTGTTGTGTTCCAGATGGGCTTGTAGAGATATGCATGGACTCAGGGAATCTTATCAAGGACTTGATGCCATGGATCCAGGGCAACATCATGCCAACACAACAGAAGATGACAACCCCTGTAAAGGCAAGGGGTAAGCAGAGTGTGCAGAAAAAGTTCAAGAAGAAAAAGAAGAGAATTGATGATGACGAGTCTTCTGACTCAAGCTCTAGCTTTGAGGATATAATAGTTGCACCTGGTGGAGAGCTTGCCTCGGGTGTTCTTGGTACTGAGCAAAACAAGATGAGGGAAGACATAGCGAGAAGAAAAGTTGTGAAGAAGGGGTAGTTGTTCCACCTGCCAATCAATATCATCCATAGGTCACCATTAGATCCAGTCACAGGGAGGAGGCCCCTTGAGATCAGGGAGCCACACAATTTGCACGTGCAGAATCTTAAGACTAAAATGAAAATAAATCCTCATGCTACTGTTGTGCCTTTCCTTGTCATGGTGGATCCGAATGAGTGCAGCTCTGTGGAGGAGTTCAATGAGGGTTTGTTTGAGGATTATACATATTATGTGATTGGAGCTTCACACTCTGCAGAGGCCTGCAGACAACTAGTGAAGGAGCACCCTACCACATTCTTCTTTAGGTATGCAGAGTGCAAGATATATGTTGGTCTTACAACTGAGGAAGCCAAGGTTCTTGCTTGGTATCACAACAATGACAATGACTACAGGCAAAAAATGTCCTCCATAGAGAGAATTCGGTTCTTCCACTATGAATATGAAGATTTTCTCCTGAAGGAAGCTGGAAGAATACATCCCAATCTACGAAAGCAATGCCTTATTGAGGTTGGAATCGCATTGGATGAGAATAGAAAGTCTGATGCTTTGAGGAAATATGATCCATGGTTTCAACTGGCATTCAAAACAGGTGAGATCTGGGATCTGCAGGATAAAATTTTCACAATGTGGGAGAATAAAGAGGTCAAGGGCCAGAAGCAACGGAATTCGAGGCCAGACCCACAGGTGGATCTGAAGGGAAAGGGAAGGAAAGTTGACCTCTCAATTGAAGAGGCTCCTGAGGATATGAAGCTGACACCATGGAGGGCCCTTCAAGGAATCAAGGATGATACATTGATTATATCAATTTTGTCAAGGGTAATCTCCAAGGAGTTAAGCCTGGAGGAGATGGTTACTGAGCTCAATAAGTATGTATGTTATTCTCAGATCCTTTTTCCCTCCTCCCATGTTTCTGGTGTAACCTAGTCTCTTTTTCATTTCTGTGACTGTAGTCATAAAGTATACATGAAGATTCAGGAGGTGATGATGAAGAGGCTGGGTTGCTTTTCTTGGACAGAGGTCCAAGCAGACTATCCAACCACATCATCCTACAAAGCTTTATCAGAATATTTTATCCTGTTTCGTGATTGGGTAGGTTCTCTTTCAGAGATCATGCCTGGTTTGCTATTATCTAGATGCCTTGATTCACCTAACCAATTTGATGTCAGGCTTTTAGTAGGAATTTGATGCCTGGCATCAACTTACTGCTAAATTCGATGCTTGGCATCAACCTGCTACCAAAAGTCGATGCCTGGCATCGACCTCCTTGCATAAGTTTATGCCTGGCATCAACTTGGGGGCATAAGTCGATGCCTAGCATCGACCTCGTGGCATAAGTCGATGCCAGGCATCGACTTATGTCCCAAAGTCGATGCCAGGCATCAACTTTCAGTAGAAAGTTGATGCCTGGCATCTACCTACACACGAAATTGATGCCATGCATCGATTCCTTATGTTTCGTTTGTATTGAAGAGTTAATTTAATTGTCTTTCCACTTTATTCTGCAGAAACCAAAGAAAAGTAAGTCTGCAGAGCTACTAGATGATTGCCCCCCTACATTCCTAGCTCACATTCAAAGAGCAAGGCATGAGAAATCTAGACTGAAAGCCAAGGAGATTAATTTTGATGATGAACCTGATCTGAAATGTTTCTCCAATCCCCTAGACCCCCTTAAGCGTGTATATTACAATGTATTCTGTAGTGATGTAAATAACATTTGTTCTGTTGTGCCTAGAAAGCATTTCTCCCTTCTCATAGCAGACATACCCTATGGATTTAGGATGTTGGGATCAGTAAATGACGATGAACCCTTCAAACACCCTCAGATTCGGAAGATGGTCACTGATTCTGTAGAGTTGACTATGTCTCCTCTTTGGAGGATAGTAATTTTCCATAGTAGAGACCAATCTTTCTCTGTTTCAACTGCTCTGAAGGCAAGATGTCATGCTGTGGAGTGCCTCACGTGGTAAGTAATCTTCTTTCTATCTCCATGGCTTTAATGATGCTCTCTGTCACTTATAGTTCTTGTTGGGAGGGTGAAGACAAACATCAATCACACTCCTTTGCATAGGTTTGTGAGCTCCACTAAATGCATTAGAGTTGGCTATTATGATGAAGTAAGCAAAAAGAGAGTCAAGGAGCATTGCAATGAGAATGGGATCTCAAATGTGCTCATGTTCCCAGCTGTTACCAAGAAACTTCGTCATGTAGCTAGCGACATGAGATTGGTTAACCCCTATCACAAGCCACAAAAGCTCATAATGAGATTGCTTCAATCTATTCTCCAATGATGATGACTAGGTCCTAGACCTTTTTTCGAGCACAGGTAATTTCAATTTTAACAATTTTCATTAGTCATCATGTTGATTGGCCTCTAAGTGGTTTTCTACTGTTTCATGAACGACTCTGGCTTGCTCCTTAAAGATGTTTAGGAACTCCATAGTTGTGGAGAAGGATGATGCTCAAGTGAGCTTCATTAGAATGAGAATCAATGGGCTGAATGAATGCCCAGATGAAGACCAAGAGGTTGGAAGGAAGCACAATGTAGACACGAAGAGATTCCAACCAGCTTCAGGGAGCCTGTTCCCCCACTTGCAGATGAACCGGGGGACATGGCTGACCTTGAAGAGCCAATCTTGGAGCAAAAGAGGCAGAAGATGTGTTCTAATGTTCCAGAGGATCCCATTATGCTTCAGCCTGAGGAAAGATATGATCAGCTTCTATTATAGATTCATATTACTCTTGTAAAACACATGAAATGTAAAACATCATTTTAATAGAAATATAATGTCGAGTTCTGCTTCCACTTTGTGTTCAATTTAACTTATCTTGAGCATTTCTCTCATGAATGTGTGAATGTTTCTTAGTATAATTTTGTTGATCTTCTCTTGGGAATGCTTTTGTGAGATTTATTTCATATTCTGTGAATATGGCCCAACATTCAATGACGATCTTAACTATACAAAGGGGATGATCTTAACTGCCTTGTTAAAATGTTCCGATTTTTGCAACACATACTCTGATTTTCGAGTATCTTTTAATCAGCTATAATCTGTGCTTGTTGAGGTTATAGATGTAATGAAGGAGCTTCCCGAAATCTTACTTGTACCTTCAACTCTAATCTCTTGTCAAAGATCATGATGTGGGATTCTTGATCGTGCTGAACAACTAGTTTTCATGGCACCAAGTATTTTATTATATCTACCTTGACTACTTGGGATATGGGATCAAGCTTCTAGTCAATATTTACAAGCAAGAACAAGTGATGCTTTCTAGATATTGTAAAATGCCCACTTTATTGCTTGATATCATGGTCTTTAGGTAAAAAGGAATAGAGAACATGTCTTTGTTCTCCTTTGTTGTGACTCAGTGTTTCCCTAGATGTGAGACTGAAATCTTTCAAGTAAGTTGATAGTAAGTAGTTCCTACTAATTCCCAAACCTTTGGTATGGGTACTTAAGTCCAAATAGTGATATAACATAAAGGTATATCAAAGATTCTTAGCTTTGTAATCTAAGAGGCATTAATTTATGCTTGGACTGAAGTTTAGGAAAAGATCTCTATAAATCCTGCGTGTAAGAAAAGAAGCTTTTGATAGTTCAGGAGATCTTAATTATAAAAAATTATTCTTTATTTTAGTTGCAAGGTCAACTAGACTTGATTAAACTTGGCCATGATTGTCCAAGTATGTGTGATTGGAACTACTTTGTAGATTGCCCAAGTATTGGCAATAAAATTCCTTTTGGGAATTATTCACTCAGGTTCCATTTATCCAATGGAAAATTGTGAAAAGAGTATGTTGTTCCAAGTCTGAACAAAGTGAAAAAATTCTAAGAATGTAGACTGCAACTATGAAGACAGTACTTAAGTCTGTGGAAGGTAAAACATAAATGTTTTCCTATCCTTAAAGGGATTTCGGTACAAATCCACAGAGCATGAGCGGTTGCTTAGACTTAAGCACTAGAGAGATTCCTGTAAAAGTCTCGGCCGAGATAGATACCTAAAGCATCAATAAAGAAGGAATCTAAAGACAAGAAGTAAAAAAAACTCTTAACATTACAAATTGGTCAAGGGTAAATCAATACAGCTTGAATCTTTGAACATTCAAGTACTTGGAATTCTAATTGGATGGATGTTCCATCAAAAGGTTTTCAAGTTCCCAAAGGAAAGCACAAGATCATAAAAGGATCTTGTGAAGGGATCAAAACCTAGAAAAGTCTAGTTAGAGGTAATGCCTGAAACTTCAAAATTCGCGTTTTGAATTGAAGAAAGAAGGTACTCTATCAAGAGAAGTTTAGACTTCAGGATGATTATCACCTACACATTAATGTGAATATACAATAGGGTGGTATGGGACACTAGATCTTATATTCAAATTGATGTAGGAAAGATGGTATGGGACATCGGACCATGGGAGGATAATTATCTTTTAGTCCTAGATTGGATCTTGAAGTTAGGTTTCATCCTTGAAGGAATGAAGACTTCAAAGAATATGTTTAATTCAAGAAGGATAAAAGTAGTATCTCAAGATACTTCAAGATAACTTCAAGATCAAGGAAATTGAAGATATGAAGTAAGTAACTTCCAAGATCTTCTTATAACACTTCAAGCTTAAGCATTATTGATAAAAAATATTTGATAAATTTCTGAAAAAAAAGGTTGACTTTGATTTTGAGTTAATCTTTTCAACCAAGGATGTGATTGACTAAGTCAAGCACCAAGTTCCTAGTGTAACTTGGTAAATTCACTCTTTTGACTCAAAGAAATGTAGAAGAATCGCATTAGTAAGGAGTCAGAAAGACTCAATGTGACCTATCAAGTGAAGCATTATTTGAATACAAAACTCATCAATAGAACTTCAGTGGGTCGACACACTGATGTTAGAGACCACACTAGTATCTTGTGGTTGGATGATGTTTTTTATTTGCTTTGAATATTTTTGAGAATCCGGATTATTTCTCTTAAAGATAGAAAAAATGCTTTAATATCCTGTTGAAACAGATCTTTGAGAAGTTAAAGTCCTGAGTCATCTAGACTTTGACTCATAGCAAGTTTACGTATCTTCAAAGCTTGAATTGGTTGAAAAATGTTTTAGTTCTTTCTTTTGGCTTTTTGGATCTTTTCGATTTGACTCAAATATGGTATCTGATTCTTTTCCTAAAGGACAAGCGTAAGCTAGATAGAACCAGGTAACTAAATGCATGTTTTGTACAAGAACCTTTTCAAACATCGAAAGATAGCAAGTCAAGATGGACTTATTCATTTGAATTTGCTTCCAGTTATTCACATAACTCTTATGACTTTCTAGAGTATAGTAAACTCTAGAACAATGAAGTTAGGAACTGCTCTTAAGATTGACAATTTCAAAAAAAAAATTAGCTAAAGTCTTTGAGAACAGTGTCCTGGATTGGACAAATTTTCATTTGGAATTCGAATTGGTCAAGTTATAGTATGGTTGACTCAAAGAAAAATGGTAAACCATCTCCGATGGTTTACATAGGATTTTTTAACCCAATTCCACAAAGTAAGTCCTCTTGTTGGGTGAAAAAATCAAGTAACTATTGTATCGGAGTTAACCATTGTACAAACATCCAAGTTAGATGTTTGGAACAACCAAACTTCAAGATCTCAAAAACAAATTCAAGTGAATCAAGAGTTCTCAAAGTCTTACAAGGGATAAGAATCCCACCTTCGTTACTAAGTCCATGCACCACTCATGCCCTGAAATCCACTAGTAAGTTGAATCCACCCAGTTCACCTCTTTGTGCCTAGATCGCACATCGAGAAACTATGAATTGGCCACGAATGTTTTTAGATCCACCCTTATTATTCATCTACTACTTTTTACTTTGAATACTTTATCAAAGTGCAAAGCAAGTCAGTGTTTTTGAAACATTTGACCAAGGATACCACCACAAAGATGAGATATGTTCTTCTAGTTCTAGAACATGACCCTGTTCTTTCAGTGTTAGAAAATGAGGCTCGTGGGTTACCTACAGTAGATATAAAGCTCTATCTTTTAGGAATAAAATATTTTCCAAGGGGGGAAGAATGTAATAAAGTAAGTGTGTGATCTAGGGATCCGATCGGTTCAGACGGATCTGAAATCGGACACCATTTGTTCATCTGTGTGTATGACCAAAGAATTCGAGTTTAGACTTACTAGGACGTCTTGTGCTCTTGTGAACAAGTGATCCACTTAACTTAGTGATTAAGTCTCAAGTATGTGAAGGAAAAGTTCTTGGGTTCAATACCCATGGGGGACATGGGGAGAGTATTTTGCCCAAAGAGATTTAGAGCCTTCTAGAAGCATCCACTTGAGTTAACTCGAGTTGATTGGGACACTTGGTGCACATGGAGTTACATGGTTGACACATAGCTGGCTAGTATCCACCTGCCCAAGAAGGGAGTCCCCTGGAGAGAGCTATATATAGAAGCATTTGGTTGGGAGGAGAGTCATCTCTCTTGCACGTGGTGGTCATAATTGTAGTTCTCTTGCATATCTATTCGTAGTCTCCTCTTTTATTTCTTCTTCCTCTAAATATGTACGAAACGGATTAGAAAAATATGATGGAGAATGTTAATCTCCAAAAGAACAACCTACTCTTGAATTTAGAACACCTCTATATCAAGAGTAAGTCAAAACCTTCACCAATTTAAACTATCAATGACCAAATATCAATTTCTTGACTAAACTGTGAAGAAGGAATTTCCTTAGAAAGTCTGCTGCATAAATCTTGCTCATTTACTGAGTAAATGTGTAAATTTTTTTATAAAACTTTGCACAAGGTGTCGCTTAAAGATTGCGCACCTTCTCCAAGTCAAATCACTCCAAACGATTAAGTATATATTGAGAAATCTACTTACCAAGTCAGCTATGTCTAAATCTACACTTCTGAGAAGTCGATTTGGACACCCCTAACTTCTTAACTTCAATTCTCTCAGTATAAAACCCATTTAAGAAAATGCTTCTAGCCACGAGTAGCTTACCTTCCAACTTAAAGGTTAAGTGCTTACTTGCACAAAACTTTAAACTGTGGAGTGAGAAATGATCAAATCATTAGGATCAAAATTTGCGCCTGTTTCAGGAACCAATGAGTACTTTCTCACATGCAAATGATCCTACACACAATTCTCTTAGCCTGATCACAATTAGACTCTCAAACTCTAGCCATAGATTGATTAACTATGGACTTAGATATCTCCAAAAGGAATTCACAAAAGATCTATCACACAGGGAGAAAACACAGAAACATCGGGCGAAATTTTTCCTTCTATTTCTCAGAAATTACAACTGAGTGAGGATGGAGAGTTCAACTCACTTCACACATGTCTAATGACATTTTCTACTTCTCAATACACAAAATCTCATGATCTCCTATTGTCTCTCCTTGTCTTCTCTCTTTGCCTCGACATTTTTCAAAAGTATATATAGGCAATTATGTACAAACTTTTTATCAAAGCATAAGTATATGTAACCTATGTCTTAACTAATGTACATATGTGTACATGTCTTTTACTCTGTGAATATATCAATCTTCTTTGCTTCAAATCTTCAATTGGTGATTGGTCTGCACCAACAGCTCCCCCTCAATCATCAATTGAGGTTTCTCTTATCTTCTTTATACCTGCCATGTCTTTAAACTTCTGTAGCTTTGGTCCATCCAAGCTCTTTGTAAGCATATCAGCTATCTGATCTTTTGTTGAAGTATGTATGACTTCAATCTCCTTATCCATCACCTTCTCTCTTAGAAAGTGATACTGTATCTCAATATGTTAGTCCTGGCATGAAAAACAGGATTAGCATCTAGATATAATGAACTCATGTTATCACCATAAATGATAGGTATGCTCTGTATAGTATCAAAACTCTTCATGAGAGTCTTAAGCCAAATCACTTCTTTTGCTGCTTCAACCATGCCTTTGTACTCTGCTTCTGTAGATGACAAAGCAACTGTATGTTGCTTCTTTGAGCACCAAGAAATTAACTTATCTCCCACATAGCACATGTATCCATAGGTTGATCTTCTATCATCTGGATTACCTGCCCAATCTGCATCACTATAGATCTTGATGTTTGTATCTGATGTGAACCCATAATACAAACCTTCTTTGAGTGTACCCTTAATGTATCTCAACACTCTTTGACCTGCAATCCAATGCTCTTTCCTAGGACAATGCATAAATTGAGACAAAACCCCTACTGCATATGATAAATCAGGTCTAGTTAAAGTAGCATAGATAAGACTACCAACCAAACTCTGATATTGTCTCATGTCCTTAAATTCTTCACCTCCAAATTTACTCAATTTGTGATTCACCTCCATTGGTGTAGGTGCTACCCTGCAATCATCCATTTTAAACTTGATTAACAAGCTCTTCAAATACCTTTCTTGGGTCACAAATACTCCATGTTGGGTATATGTAATCTCCATGCCCAAGAAGTATGACAAGTCTCCCAAGTCACTTATTTTGAACTCCTTTTCCATTTGCTTCTTTATTCTTTGTATTCCTTCCTCATCTGTACCTGTAAGGATTATATCATCAACATATATGCACATGTATATGAAACCATTATCACTTGCTTTGACAAGCAAGCTACTATCTGCTTTAGACACCTGAAATCCAAGTTCTTTCAAGAACTTTACAAGTCTATAATTCCATGCCCTTGGGGCCTGCTTCAAGCCATACAAAGCTCTCTTGATCTTGCACACATGATCTGGATATCTTTTATCTCTAAACCCTTGAGGTTGCTCCATGAACACATCATCTGAAATATAACCATTCGAAAAAGCATTCTTCACATCTAATTGACATAATTTCCAACCTTTGCATGCAGCAATTGCTATAAGTGTCCTGATAGTTGTCATCTTTGCCACAGGACTATAAGTCTTATCATAGTCAACACCATATGTCTGAGCAAACCCTTTGACAACAAGTCTAGCTTTGTACCTAGACACACTTCCATCTACAAATCTTTTTGTCTTATAAACCCACTTACATCCAATGATCTTCTGGCTATTTGTCTTTGGAACCAAATCCCATGTTTGATTCTCCAACAATGCATCATATTCTTCCTGCATAGCTTTCTCCCAATTTTCTTTACCTTTTGCCTCTTCATATGTAGAAGGGTCTTCATCTGTTTTAATCATGTAAGCATAATCTTTGGTAGCCAGAAATGAAGTATCATAGCTATACCTTGTAGGTTGCCATTTGTTCCTTGTAGACCTCCTAAGTTCTCCACTTCTTGAGGTTTCTGGTTCTTCATATTCAAGATCAAATCTTTGTGTTTCTTCCACTTCAACCTGCACTTCATTATTTTCTTCTTCATCAATTATTTGAACCTTTGACTTACCTTTCCTTTGGCTCACAATCTCTTCATCATCTGTATTAATATTGATAGTACCTGCATACCAAGTACCTTGCTCATCAAATGTAACATCTTTTGATACAAGAAAATGTTTTGTGGATGGATTCCACAACCTATATCCCATCTGCTTATCATCATAACCAATAAACACATATTTTTCAGCTTTAGGTTCCAATTTGTGCCTTAATTGTGATGGCACATATGCATAGGCCAAACATCCAAATACTTTGCAATGGTCTAGTGTAGGTCTCTTACCCCACCATGCCTCATAAGGTGTCATTCCCTGCAAAGATTTACATGGTAACCTATTGACCAAATAAGTAGCTGTATTTACAGCCTCAGCCCACAAATAATTAGGGCAATTTTTCTCCTTCATCATGGACCTTGCAAACTCAACAAGAGTCCTATTTCTCCTTTCTGCTACACCATTTTGTTGAGGAGAGTACCTGCAAGTAACTTCTCTTTTTATACCTGCATCCCACAAGTAATTACTGAATTCATTAGAGAAATACTCTCCCCCTCCATCTGACCTTAGTCTTTTCAACTTATATCCTGTAATTCTTTCTGCATATGCATGATAGTGTTTAAATGTATTAAACACTTCTGACTTATCTTTGATCACATAAATAGTGATCCATCTAGTAGCATCATCAACATAAATCACATAATACCTTGACCCATTTATACTGAAATCCTTTGATGGTCCCTACACATCTGTATGTACCAACTCAAGCTTCTCTGAGTACATAAAACCATGCTTAGAATAGGGTTGCTTATGAGCCTTACCTAATTGACATGCCTCACATCTGTATGTCATATGTTGACCTGCAACATTAGGCAAACCAAGCACTGAACCATTGTTAATCATGTCTTTAGTACCTCTTTCATTGAAATGTCCAAGCCTCTTGTGCCAAAGATCTAACTCAGAGATCTTATGTCCTCCATATGTGAACATGGCATGACCAATATTACCTTGAATCTTCAATGTGAACAATCTTCCTTCTTTCTTCCCTGAAACAATTTGTTTATACCCATTGCTAGGGTCTTCCACAAACACTCCTTCATTAGTGAACCTTACTTCATAACCTTTTTCCACAATTTGTCCTACACTTATTAAATTCTTAGGAATTGTAGGAACATACAAGACCTTACTCAATAAGGTGCTACCATCCATGGCCTTCACTGATCCAATTGACTTCACATTGTGCTTTGTGTTGTCACCTGTTTGAACAACATGATTAGATACCTTATTCTCCAAATCAGTCATCAAGGCTATATTACCACTCAGGTGATTACTACACCCTGAATCAATGTAGAAGACTCTTTGATCTTCACTCTTCCTTTCACAAGTTGCATTCATTATCAATGTTGAATCTTCCTTTTGATCTGAAGCATAATTGTAGTAGGTGTTGTTATATTGTTGACTTTGGAAACCTCTACCTGCATTTCTTCCAAAGTAACCCCTACTACCTCTGCCTCTGAAATTACCTCTTTGATTTCTGCCTCCTCTTCCTCTTGCATTATAATTTTGACTATATCCATTATTACTCTGAGTATTGTGCCAACAATCATTAGCTAAGTGATTTGTCTTACCACAAATCCAACAAGCTTTGCCTCCATCTTTGTTGTTTCTGCCTCTTCCTCTACCTTTGCCACCTCCTCTACCTCTTAGGAAGTTGGCTTGACTAGTTGTGCCTTCTTCTTCACCTGATTGTTGCTTTCCTTTGTTAGCTTTCTTCTTGTCCTTTGAGTACATTGCATGACCTGTACTTTTGTCACCATCTCCTTTAACATCCTACTCAAATGTTAACAGATGACCTAGCAACTGATTTAAATCAGGAGTGAAATGATCAAGTGATAATTCTGTAGATAAAATGAATGGCTTCCATTTGTCATCACCTCTTAATCCTGTAAGAATTTGCCTTACCAATTTATCCTCCTCAATGTCTTCATCAACAGCTCCTAAAGCATCTGCAATATCTTTCATTCTTGTCACATAGTCTGAAATGGATTGAGAAGCCTTCTTCTTAAAGGTGGTAAACTCTGCCCATAAGGATGCCTTCCTTGGCTTAGTAGTATTCTGGAAATGCTCCTCCAAAGCATTCCAAATATCAGTTGCACTTTCAAGACCTCGAATATGAGGTAACAAGTAATCATTGACTGCCATATATATAATGCTCCTAGCTTGAGCATCTTTCTTCATCCAATTTTTCAAATCTGCTAACTCTTCCCTAGTTGGAACACTAGGATCTCTGAACTGTGGCTTCTCTTCTTCTCCTGTGATATAAGCTATTAAATCTTTGCTCATAAGATGAGCTTCCATCCTCATTGACCATGCAGGATAGTTTTCCCTATCCAATTTCTCTATCTGTAGAGAATCTCCCATCTTGTGTCCACCTGTGTATTGAAATCTTCAAGCTTTATGAACAATATATGTACCTTTACTTCAAATTAGAGTCCTTTTGTCTTTCTTGATGTCGTATGGTCTCCTCCTCAGGCTTTGCCTTCAAGCTTTCACCTTTTAGTTCTTCAATTGTTGAATTTCTTGAATCTGCAGCAGTCGGGATCCTCCTTTCCTTGATTTTGATGTTTCCTGCTCTGATACCACTGATGGAGAATGTTAATCTCCAAAAGAACAACCTACTCTTGAATTTAGAACACCTCTATATCAAGAGTAAGTCAAAACCTTCACCAATTTAAACTATCAATGACCAAATATCAATTTCTTGACTAAACTGTGAAGAAGGAATTTCCTCAGAAAGTCTGCTGCATAAATCTTGCTCATTTACTGAGTAAATGTGTAACGTTTTTTATAAAACTTTGCACAAGGTGTCTCTTAAAGATTGTGCACCTTCTCCAAGTCAAATCACTCCAAGAAATTAAGTAGATATTGAGAAATCTACTTACCAAGTCAGCTATGTCTAAATCTGCACTTCTGAGAAGTCGATTTGGACACCCCTAACTTCTTAACTTCAATTCTCTCAGTATAAAACCCATTTAAGCAAATGCTTCTAGCCACCAGTAGCTTACCTTCCAACTTAAAGATTAAGTGCTTACTTGCACAAAACTTTAAACTGTGGAGTGAGAAATGATCAAATCATTAGGATCAAAATTTGCGCCTGTTTCAGGAACCAGTGAGTACTTTCTCACATCCAAATGTTCCTACACACAATTCTCTTAGCCTGATCACAATTAGACTCTCAAACTCTAGCCATAGATTGATTAACTATGGACTTAGATATCTCCAAAAGGAATTCACAAAAGATCTATCACACAGGGAGAAAACACAGAAACATCGAGCGTAATTTTTCCTTCTATTTCTGAGAAATTACAATTGAGTGAGGATGGAGAGTTCAACTCACTTCACACATGTCTAATGACATTTTCTACTTCTCAATACACAAAATCTCATGATCTCCTATTGTCTCTCCTTGTCTTCTCTCTTTGCCCCGACATTTTTCAAAAGTATATATAGGCAATTATGTACAAACTTTTTATCAAAGCATAAGTATATGTAACCTATGTCTTAACTAATGTACATATGTGTACATGTCTTTTACTCTGTGAATATATCCATCTTCTTTGCTTCAAATCTTCAATTGGTGATTGGTCTGCACCAACAAAATATTCACCTCTTCCATATCATCTCAACCTTCGTATGCTTCCATGTGTTTTCTTTTCAACCAATGATTTAAACTTCTTGAACATATAAAAAACTTTGGATTTGTATTTCATTAAATAAATGAATGTAAACTTTGAGAAGTCATCAATAAATGTTACAAAGTACTTCCTACCTGCCATGGACTCTTCTTGAGATGGACACCATACATCAATATGAATCAAGTCCAAAATACCTCTTATTTGCAATCCTACTTTGGAAAAAGGACTTCGTACCTATTTTCCAAACTCGCATGCCTTACAGAAAAAATCCAAATCTTGCTTAGGTAGTTGTGGTAGACCTTCAACCAAGGATTTCTTTGCAATATCCTTCAATTTTCCAACATTGATGTTTCCTAATATTTTATGCCATAAATCCAATTGACTTAATTGAGCCTCATTGACCATTGTATAACCTACATAATCTAAAACTTCAGCCTCATAAGTATATATTCTATTTCTCTTTTGTCCTTTTATAGAAAAAGTCCCATTCTTCTTCTGATAAACCTCGCACTAATTATTGTCAAAATCGACCTTCACTCCATTCTCCTCAATCTATCCAACTAAAATCAAATCTCTTGTAATAGTAGGAACAAACAAAACCTCTCTCAAAGTTACATGTTCATTAAGTTGACAATCACTAATGTAAACTACTTCATCCTCACTACTATCTCCTGTAGCAAGTGTGACTCTTGAATCTAGCTTGTGTAAGCTCACAAACATATTCATGGTGTGACTCATGTGGTTTGAGCAACCACTTTCCACATACCAGGTTTTTTTGTTTACCTTCCTTTTATGCATCTCTGTATGCATAGCCATAAGGATGTTTTCCTTTTGTGTTTGAGCCTCCTCTTGCACTATGTTGTTGCTTTGATACATGTGGTCTTGGCCTCTTCCTCTGTTATCCTCTAAAACCACCTCTTCTATTTGGGTTGGAAAAGAAATCCCTAGCATTATAACCAACTTTACCAAAATAATTACAAGTAAAGTTACCTTGCTGATTTGGTTGAGTGTGTTGACTTTGTTGTATTGTTCTTCCTCCTCTAGTAGCATTAAAGCTTCCTCTTCCTCTTGCATTGTTGTTGAATCTTCCTCCTCCTCTCCAATTTCCTCTATCTCTTGATCTATTTGATGGAGTATACACAGCTTGTCCTTGACTACCTCTTTGCGAATGATAAGAGTTCCCACCTTCTATGTTGATTTCTTCAGTGATCATGAGCTTTTGAAAATCTTCAAAGGATGGTAGACTCTCTTGAGTCATGATAGATGTAATGAAAGACTTCCATCTTTTATATTCTCTCAATCCATTTAACATGATATTAAACTTTATATCCTCACTAGGAGATGCATCAATAGAGGCTAATGCTTCAATACGAGATCTTACCTCAAGAATATAATCATTATCTAATTGTCGTGGCTCCATTTTTACTCTTGTAAACTCACCAATAAGTTGTGTTTGCCTTGATTTATTGGTAGTTGCAAATAACTTTTCTAGACACTCCCAAGTGTTTTTGCTAGCATTCAATCCTCTTATATGTCCAAGCATCATATTTGAAATTTTTTGTAATATAATAAATAGAACTCTTTTGTCTCTTTCGATCCATTCTTGCTCTCTTACTCGATCTGCTTGTGTAGGAGCTAAGCTTGATTTCTGTATCTATTATCAATCCCCAAAGACCTTCAGACATCAGATAAGACTCCATTCTAAATTTCCACATGGATAATTTCTCCCATCTAATAACTTCTCAATCGATGCACTCAAATATGCTATGTTGAATTGTTGTAAACAAAGAAGATAAATCAATAAGATTTATGAAGGAGATGATAAAACAAATAGCTTTGATACCACAATGTTATGTTTACAAACTTCTAAACATCATATTACACAACAAAACATGATGATACCTTCCAAGATCTTCAAAAGATCAAACAAATATTTCCAAACTTCACAAATCAAACTTTCCTCCAAACTTTCAAGAAAACAAAAATAGGTGACTATAGAAAAACAACCACCAGAAACTCTCTAGATAGAAATTTTCAAAACTAATCACATATTTTGAACATAACTCTTGGTATCAAGCTTTAGAAAGAAAAAACATCAAAAAGAGTGGAGTATAGCTCCCAAACGAATAGTTGGAAGTCAAGGTATGCGGAGGCCTGCAATAGTAAGGTATGACTAACTCTCTGAATTGAAAAGTGATGTACAATAGCTAAACAAATCATAAATCTATAGCACATTTTGAGAAACATAAAAATTTGAGAGCTAAGGAAACTACGCCAAGTGAAATCACTCAAAAAGACCTCATAATCACTGAGATATGAAAGTTTGAAGAGAGGTATGTCTCTGATGAGACACCAAATAGACACAAGAAAAAGGATCTACAAAACGCCTATGTGCATAAAGTTTTATCATTACATTTTGTATAAAAACTGATCTATCTATATAGTACAAGTTGTAATCTTTGCAACGCAACAAGAATCACTCAATTTTTCCACCTACACTAAGTAAACCACTCTTTTTATTGAGAGGCTCTCAACAGAAGTGCCTTCGTTGTCTAAAAATAGACACCTCTCCTTTCCTTCTTACTTTTATCTACTTTTATCTACTTTTACTCTAAATAATAAAATCCATAAGCCTAAAAAACAATACTTTAGAGCTTGTTCTTATGTAACAAACCCATGCTATGGTCCAATCTCATGCGAACACACTACCTTGCTTTTTCAAATAAAGTCCATAATGATAAAAAGTGTTAGGATTGGATCGATTATCCTTACTTAGCACCAAAAAATGATCATATACTATTCCATATATGATGGTAACAATGCAACATTGGTTACCTCAACTACACAAAATGCCTAATGTAGCAACATGAATGTAGATAAAGATATTTGATATGATGCAAGCCACTTTAAACATTTTTGGCAAAGTGAAATTTTTGCATCCCACTACATCCGGATTTGAGCATGGAAATTTGGATTTTGTCTATGAAATCAGTATGAGTGCTTTATTGAAGGTTTCTACACATGGCATTATTGGATTAAATATTTACTCCCCTGAAATATAGACATTCAAAGAAATGTTCACCATCAAATTTTGGGAATATCATTATGAAGAGATCATTTAAAAACCCACTCATGTGATACACCTTTTTGAAAGTAAGACCTTCAGATATTCAATAGATTATCATAGACAAAAAACTAACATTCTAGACACCATGAATTGGTTAAAACATGGAGATAACCTAGAAAAAGGAATCCGTCTTGCAGAATACTCCCCATCTAATGACATTCCTCACTAGTATATTTACCACTCCCTACCAGAAGGATCTATTAGTGATGATAGATGCTACAGGAATAGGAGTGTTGGCACCTAAGGCTGAGGCCAACCAAGAGAGAGTAGGCATAAAAGAAGAGGAAGTATGTAAGTCAAGAGGTGCAAATCAAATATAGATAGTAAGATTAATACTTCATACAACTTTATACAAAACAATGATTAATATCACTAAGTTCTGTAAAAAGAAACTCAATTTTTCAAACATGTGCTCAATTTTGTGCACACCAATAAGTTCTTGATCTTCAGGAGATTAGCTAGAATCCATATACCAAATTTCACATTTTCTAGAGTTTTTTTGATCTCTTGAATTAGCTATACAATATAATTTTTAATTATGTAACATTGTGTCTAAACATAGGCCAATACTAGAAAAAGATTATAAATAGAGCTAGAGAGGTTGTACTTGACATTAGTCATTTTGGGAAATAATTCTGGTATCATCATTGAGAGCTCTTGTAATTGAAGTATTCTAGATTTCATTGTCTCTAGTCTTTGCCTCTTCCTTCTATGTGTGTATGCATGGTGCATCTTGCATGCTTCTCATCTTCACCTTCTCTCACATCATGTTTTCACAATTTTCAAATACTCCTCACATCTTTATAGATTGAGAATTATGAGGTGGAGCTTGTTGACATTGGTACTTACCATTGTCCTAGAGTGACAATGTGGACTTATCAAATTATTAGCATTGAGAGCATAGACATTGTGTTAGGTAGAGAGTGGCTTTGGGGCATGCGAGGCACACTTCAATAGAGATAGCAAATAATGCCCTTGAGTTTGTGAAGAATGGAAGATGATTTTTTATTCAAGGATATTGAGATGTGCCTAGTACACCTCTGGTCGTATCTTTAGAGTTGAATGCTTTATTTATTCTCTAGCATGTAAATCAAATATTTTTAATGTATAGAAATGATCATGAGCATTGTATGGGAAGTTCATCTAATTGATATTTTCAAGAAAATAATATAATTAAATAAAACACTTCCTATTATTCATTTTTGCAAGAGTGTAGTTAAATGCTTTAAGGATTTAATATTTGATTTTCAAGGTGGTTTTCCCACTAAACTTCGTAGAGGGATAACACCAAGTAGATTGGACATTGACCATGAACTTCAGGGAGTTACTAACACTAAAACTATTTTCAAGCATCCTTATACGCTTAGTGTATCTCACTATTAGGAGGTAGAGAAGCAACTTCAGCACTATTTGGATCAATTCTTTATTACACCTAGTAATTCACCTTGGACATCACTTGTGCTCCTAGTAAAAAGGAAAGATGACTTTATGATACTATATGTACATTTTAGAGCGTTACAAAAGGTAATCACTAAGAAAAAGTTTCCAATGCCTAGGTTAATAGACCTCTTTGATCACCTACAACAAGATAAGTATTCTATTAAGCATGACCTTAGGTCAGGATATCATCTAACTAGAATTACGATACAAAATTCTCTAAAACTAATTTTAGAACTAGATATGGCCACTATGAGATCTAACTCATGCATTTTGGTGTCATCAATGCTCCCACCTACTTTCATGAAACTCATGACAAGTGTTCTATGGACATATCTAGGGCATTCTGTAGAATACATTTTAGATGATATTTTGATCTATAGTGGATACAAACAACACTTTGAACATTTAAGGAAAATATTCGAAGCAATACAAGACAATTCATTCCTTGTTGTGGAATCAAAGTGCAAACTTATCACAATAGAAGTAAGATACCTTGGGCATATAGTCTTGCAAGATGAAATCTAGATGGATCATGATAATGTTTGACCTATTATGGAATGGACACATCTCAAATACCTAGAAGAGAGTTCAATATTCCTAGGTTTTTAAGGATTCATCACAAAATATGCCAAAATTTTTCTTTTGATGAGATAATACCATAAAGGGATATCCATTGGGGAGATGAACAAAATAAAAGTTTCAGAACCTTGAAGGTATTGATTGCTACAAATCCAGTTTTACATATAACAAATCCTAATAAACCATTTGCTGTTGAGAATGAGTCGAGTGATTTTTATATAGGATTAGTTTTAGTTTAGGATGATGAACATGTAGCTTTTGAGAGCAAAAACCTAGAACCAGCTCAGAAGAATTACTTCCTCTATGAGGAGTTGTATGAAATTTTTCATTCTTTAAAGAAGTGGTGTGATTACTTATATGGTGCCATGGTTACGTAGTATTTTATCAAGAGATTGTTAAGTGGATTTCTAATCAAAACTCACATTAATGGTTGTATGAGCGTTTAGTAAGAGACACTTCAAGAGTTTGACTATGAGCTTAGGTATGTGAGAGGAAAGTATAATATGGTGCCTAACTCGCTTACGCGCATGCCTATGTTCAATGGGATGAGTTTTAACAAAGATCACTTATGAGCTACGTATGTGCCTCAAATGGAAATGTATGCTTAATCCTACATACTACAAGATTTGGAAGCCATATAGAAAGGTAACCTCATACACGGGTTTCTTATGAACACTAAGTATTAGTGGGTACTTAGAAGGCTTCAATTCAAAGAACTACACCATTCATGATGGATATCTATATTATGAAGGTAAGGTGTGTGTCTATAGAGATTTTGAGATGGGACAACATATATTACATGCACACCTAGTGCTCGAACTCTAGGAGCTATAAAGACCTATGATCCTCTTAAGAGGTAGTTTTATTGGCCTAAACTTCAAAGGTACATCCTAGAGTATATGCTCAAATGCATAAAGTACCATTTTAGTAGAGTTGAGAGATTAAGGATAGCAGGTCTAGTCTACCCATTGGATATTCCCAATGGGAACTCGGAGCATTTCTCCATATATTTCAGACTATGATAACGTAAGACACAAAGAGCGCATAAATCAACCTCAGTAACCATGGATAGGTTAACCAAAAAGGCTACGTTTAATCCAACACATAATACAATGAGGACAATTGAGCTGGCAAGGTTATTTGTCGAGAATGTATAACTATTATATCGTCTTTCATTAAACTTTTTTCAAATTGGGATAAGTATTTCATTAGCCACTTTGGTAGAGTAGTCTTCAAGGGATTGGATAGTAAACTTACCATGAGCATGATTGAGCATTTGTAGATGGATGGTCAAACTTAGATAGCTAACAAAATCCTAGAATATATGCTTCATGCATATGTAAATGAAAGGAAAACTAATTAGGAAGTGCACTCACCTATAACACTGCAACTTGCATATAATAGTGTGAAGCAATCTTCAATTAAGCATATTCCATTTATGCTTATGTATGGGTTTCATCCGAGAGCTAGCTAGGTAGAGTGATTGCAACATGATATAGTCCAACTTAGACATGATTTCTTGGAAGATATGACTAATATGCTTAGATTTGCTAAGGATGATTTCTTGGAAGATATGAATGATATGCTTAGAACTACTAAGGAGAACATTAAGAGAGCTTAGCACAATGCTAAAGACTTTATTAAGCCTTAGAGGAATAAAATCAAGTTTGAGGTGAGAGTAATTCTATCTTGGGTTTCCCTCTAGGTTTCGAACCATAAAGGCTAGAAATGGTCCAAAAATATCCCCTATGTATTGTGGACCATTACCAATACTAAATAGAATAGAAAAGGTAGCTTACTAGCTCAAACGTCTAGAGACTAGCCACATCATTTTTAGTATTTCATGCAATCCAACTTAAGAAAAGGCTAGGTGAATCTGACAACCTCATTCTAGATAGTGCGTTAGTGTATCCCATTTTAGTTCAACCTATTCCATATGAGCCTAACAAAAGGTTAGAAGTATCAAAAGGATAAGAAGGCCAAATAAAGGGATTAGAAGGATCACAAAGATGGAACAATCATGTAGATTAGGAAAAGAATAGGCTCAATCCAATTTTCAATAATTACTTTCAATCAATTTTTATCATTACATGAACATTGTATATATTATTTGTGATAGTTCAAAGTATTTTCTGTTCAAGCTGAGGAGTGGAAGAGCTTGATGCGTACTAGAATTAGTTATGCATCAAATTGAAAATTCATTTGAGCTTGTTTGAGCCTCTAAATAGGCATAGCAACCTATTCTTCAGTTAGGCTAGACAATAGGTATGAACTAGGTACAAATTGAAGCTTTTGTAATAGAGTTCTTGTTGGAGATTTCTATATCATTTATGGACCAAACTTTACACAAATCTTATCTTTATTTATCAAAATTTTCACTATCACTTCTCTGAGTGAAGAAATTCCTTCTTAGAAAGTCTGCTTCAGAAATTGACTTCATTACATGCAGATATCTTCAAATTTCTTCAAACTAATGATGCAAATATCTCCACACTACCTTTTCACAATATATCAACCATTAGTTCTTCAAAAGAATCATTAAAACTTTAAATTGATCCTTAGGATCAAAAGTATGTCGTCTTCCTAAACAAGCGACTTTGACGTAGGTAACTTCTAATGTTGATTTCTCACAACATAGATCCTATTTTTCTAAATGCTTTTAGCCATAGCTTCCTTACACCTTCTAACTTAGATTTTGAATGCAAAACCATTAAAAACATTACACTGTAAACTGAGATCTAAGCAAAACATTGACATAAAAAGTGTGCAACTCTGAGAAGTCTACCTAGAGACTTTACATACACATGTTCCTATTGATCATACTCACAGCATGAATGGAATTAGACCATGAAACTTTTAACATAGCTTCATTAGCTTCTAGATTATATGTGTACAAAAGGATTTCTGATCCACATGATCAGACTGAGAGAAATCTATGAAATACTCGTTGCTATTTTTTGAACATGACTCTCTTCACATCTATCTCTATGACACGTGTCTTCTAATGACTCTCTCATGTATTTCTTTACATCATTGACTTATATACATATGGTTCTAGAATTATCCCGCGTCTAATACATTACTTTTTATCATCCTAAGGATTATCTATACTCATATTACAAGATTTTCCAAGTGTAAATGTACATATGTATACAAGCTTCACTTCTGAGATCTCTTCACTTCCTCAAATGACTTCTTGAACTTCAATCTAATCATAGACTTGCTTCAAGCTCTTTGTAATCATCAATTTGTGATTCTTTTGTTCCAACAGCTCCCCATCAATCACTTATTGTGATTATTCCATTCTTCTTTACTCTTGCCATCTCTTTGAACCTCTATAGCTTAGGTCCATCCAAGCTTTTTGTCAACATATCTACAACTTGTTCTTTTGTTAGAGTATACATCACTTCACTTTCTTTATCAAGTACCTTTTCCCTCAAGAAATGATATTTAATCTCTATATGCGTAGTCCTAGCATGAAAAACAGGGTTCGCTGCCAAATACAATGAACTCATATTATCTTCAAAAATAATTGGAGTACTCTGATAAGTTCCAAAACTTTACAATAAGATCTTTAACCATATCACTTCTTTTGCAGCCTCTACCATTCCTTTATACTCAGCTTCTGTGGATGACAGAGCAATTGCATGTTGCTTCTTTGAGCACAAAGAGACTAATTTATCTCCAATATAACACAGATACCCATGAGTAGACCTTCTATCATCTGAATCACCTACCCAATCTGCATCACTAAACACTTTGATTCTTGTATCAAAAGTAAATCCATAATACAAACCTTCACTTAGGGTTCCTTTGATATATTTGAGTACCCTTTGAGCTGCAATCCAATGAGTCTTCTTTGGACAATGCATGAATTGTGATAACACACCTACTGCATATGATAGATCTGGCCTTGGCAAGGTAGCATAGATTAGACTACCTACCAAACTCTAATATTTCTTCATATCATTGAACTCTTCACCTCCATACCTGCTCCACTTATGATTTACCTCCGATGGTGTGGTTGAAGACTTGCAATCTTCCATGTTGAACTTGACCAGAAGATTCTTCAAGTACCTCTCTTGTGTAACATATACTCCATGTTGAGTATACACAATCTGCATTCCTAAGAAATAAGATAAGTTTCCCAAATCACTTATCTTAAAATCCTTCTCTATTTTTTTCCTAAGCTCATTGATTCCTTGAGCATATGTACCCGTGACAATAATATCATCAACATAAATACACATGTATATTTATCCATTTTCACTTGCCTTCACTAGCAAGCTACTATCTGCCTTTGATGCTTGAAATCCACATTCATTCAAGAACTTAACAAGCCTGTAATTCCATGCTCTTGGAGCCTGCTTCAACCCATACAAAGCTCTCTTGAGCTTACACACATAATCTGATCCAATTGAATCCATGGAGCCTTCTAGTTTCTCCATGTACACTTCATCTGCAATGTATCCATTCAAGAATGCATTCTTCACATCTAATTGTGATAACTTCCATCATTTACAAGCAACAATAGAAATCAATGATCTAATTGTAGACATCTTAGCAACAGGACTAAAGGTTTCATCATAATCTACCCCATAAGTTTGGGCATAACCTTTGACCACAAGTCTAGCCTTATATCTAGACACTTTACCATCTACAAATCTTTTTGTTTTATACACCCACTTACATCCAATGACTTTCCGACTCTTCGGTCTAGGAACCAATTCCCATGTTTCATTTTCAAGTAGAGCATCAAACTCTTCTTGCATTACCTCTTCATCAAAATCTTCTGTTTACCTTTAGCTTCTTCATATGTGATTGGATCCTCTTCTCTCTTCACAATGTAAGCATAATCTTTTGTTGTTAGGAAAGATGTATCATAGCTATACGTGATAGGCTCTTTCCTTTCTCTTAAGGATCTTCTGACCTGTGCACTTCTTGAAGTTTCAACCACATTTAATTCTGGATAAAATCTTGGCCCATCTTCAACATTATCCTGCAATTTATTTTTATAATCATCATCATCAATATCTTCTTCATACACACTTACTTTTGCCTTGCCTTTCCTTTGTATTTCTTCAACATCTGCATTCTCATTTGTTGACTTTGCTCATCAAATGTAACATATTTGGTAACAAGTATTGCTTTGTGGATGGACTCTACAATCTGTAACCTATCTGTCTATCATCATACCCAATAAACACATACTTCTCTGCTTTGGGTTCTAGCTTATGTCTTAATTGTGAAGGAACATAAGCACATGCTAAACATCCAAATACCTTACAATGATCAAGAGTAGGTTTCTTACCCCACCATGCTTCATAAGGAGTTCTTCCATCCAAAGCATTACAAGGTAACCTATTCACAAGATATGTTGCAGTGTTGATATCTTCTGCCCATAGGTAATTTGGACAATTCTTTTCCTTCATCATTGCTCTTGCAAAACCTACAAGAGTTCTATTTCTTCTTTCTAGAACTCCATTTTGTTGAGGAGAGTACCTACAAGTTACTTCTCTTTTTATACTTGCATTCCACAAATAATCATCAAACTCTTTAGAGAAATACTCTCCCCCTCCATCTGATCTCAACCTCTTGAGCTTTTGTCCTGTAATACTTTCTGCATAAGCATGATAATGCTTGAATGTCTTGAACACTTCTGATTTGTCCTTGATTACATATAAAGTAATCCATCTAGTTGCATCATCAACAAACAACACATAATATCTGGATCCATTTATGCTATTGTCCCTTGAAGGACCCCACACATCTGTATGAACCAATTCAAGCATATTTGAATACTTATACCCTGATTATTGTATGAACTTTTGTGTGCTTTACCTAATTGACAAGCTTCACACTTGTACACCATGTGTTGCCCTTCAACTTTTGGCAAACCAAGCACCACATCATTCCTTGACATTTCCTTTATGGCTCTCTCATTGAAATGACTAGCCTCTTATGCCATAGGTCTCACTCAGACATCTTTTGACTTCGATAAGTAAATAAAGCATGTCCCACATTACCTTGGACTTTGAGAGTAAACAACCTTCCTTCCTTTTTACCTGCAATGATGTTTCTATATCCTTGATTTGGATCTTGCACATAAACACCATCATTTGTGAATCTGACTTCATATCCCTTCTCCACAATTTGCCCTACACTTATCAAGTTTTTAGGAATAGTAGGAACATAAAGTACCTTGCTCAAGAGTGTACTTCCACTCTTTGTCCTCACTGATCCAATGATCTCCACTTTATGCTTGGTGTTGTCACCTGTTTGAACTGTATGTCCATTCACCTTTGCTTCCATATCAGTCATCAATGATATATTGCCACTGAGATGATTACTACATCCTGAGTCAATATAAAATACCCTTTGATCTTCTCGTACTGCTCCATGAGTTGCATTCATGATGAGAGTCATATCATCCTTTTGATCTGATGCATAATTATAATAATTGTCGTTGTAGGAGTGAGATTGAAAACTTCTTCCACCTCCTCTAGCATATGATGTCCTACCACCTCTTCCTTTGAAATTGCCTCTTTGGTTTCTGCCTCCTCTACCTCTTTGATTAAAACTCTGATTATTGCTTCCACTATTTTGATTGTTATACCAACAATCATTTTCCAAATGATTGGTTCTGCCACAAATCCAACAAGCTTTAGTATTATCTTTGTTGTTACCTCCTCTTCCTTTACCTCTGAAGTTCATCTTTCCTATTGTAAAGTTAGCTTGACTTGAAGTTCCTTCATCATCAGTTGACAGCTTCCCTTTTCCATTCTTTTTCTTGTCCTTAGAGTACATAGCTTGGCTTGCACTCCTATCATTGTCTCCCTTAATGTCCTGCTCAAAAGTTAGCATGTGTCCTAGCAATTGATTAAGATCAGGAGTAAAATGATCTAGTGACAATTCTATGGACAATATGAAAGGCTTCCGCTTCTCATCTCCTTTGAGACCTATAAGTATTTGCCTTACCAACTTATCCTCTTCAATGTCTTCATCTACTGCTCCCAAGCTATCTGCAATATCCTTCATCCTTGCCACATAATCAGAAATTGATTGTGAGCTCTTCTTCTTGAAAGTTGTGAATTCTGCCCATAATGAGGACTTCCTAGACTTGGTTGTGTTTAGGAAATGCTCTTCCAAAGCATTCCACACATCTGTTGCACTTTCTAATCCTCTGATGTGAGGTAGAAGATAATCATTTACATCCATGTAAATGATGCTCCTAGCTTGAGCATCCTTTCTCATCCAATTCTTCAAACCTCCAAGTTCCTCCCTAGTTGGAACACTAGGATCTTCAGACTCAGGCTTTTCTTCTTCTCCTGTAATGAATGCCATCAAATCTTTTCTCATGAGGTGTGCCTCCATCGTCATGGACCAAGCTGGATAGTTCTCCCTATCTAGCTTATCAATCTGCAAGCTTTCTCCCATCTTTGATCTTCTATGTCTGCAATTACTATGATTTATGATAATAAAGTGTACCTTTGATATGAAGCTTTAATCCTTCTTGATCCTCTGATCTTGTGCCTTTACTTGTGCAAATTATCTCCAAGAATTTGGATTTTTCCACCTTCAATTAGAAGGAACTTCAATATCTACAGCAGTTGAGACTTCAAATGCCTTTACTTCACTTGTATTGCACCTTCATCTCTGATACCACTGTTGGAGACCTCTTAATCTCCAAAGCTTTGATCTATATTGATCTAAGAACACTTCTATATCAGTTATGGACCAAACTTTAAACAAATGTTATCTTTATTTATCAAAATTTGCACTATCACTTCTCTGAGTGAAGAAATTCCTTCTTCAGAAAGCCTACTTCAGAAATTGACTTCATTACCTGTAGATATCTTCAGATTTCTTCAAACTAATGATGCACATATCTCCACACTACCTTCGTGCAATCATATCAACCATTAGTTCTTCAAAAGAATAATTAAAACTTTAATTTGATCCTTAAGATCAAAAGTATGTCAGAAACTGTCTTCCTGAACAAGCGACTTTGACATAGGTAACTTCTAATGTTGATTTCTCACAACATAGATCTTGTTTTGCTAAATGCTTTTAGCCATAGCTTCCTTACCTTCTAACTTAGATTTTAAATGCTCACTCATTAAAAACTTTACACTGTACACTGAGATCTAAGCAAAATATTGACACAAAAAAGTGTGCAACGTAGAGAAGTCTACCCGCAGACTTTACATACACATGTTCCTATTGATCATACTCACAACATGAAAGGAATTAGACCATGAAACTTTGAATGTAGCTTCATTAGCTTTTAGATTACATGTGTACGAAAGGATTTATGATCCACATGATCAGACTGAGAGAAATCTACGAAATACTCATCGCTATTTTCTGAAGATGACTCTCTCCACATCTATATCTATGACACTTGTCTTCTAATGACTCTCGTTTGTATTTCTTTACATCATTGACTTATGTACATATGGTTCTAGACTTATCATGCATCTATTACATTACTCTTTATCATCCCAAGGATTATCTATACTCATATTACAAGAATTTCCAACTATAAATGTACATATTTTAACGCATTCAGTTATTTGTCATTTGTGATCATTTTTCTACAGGGTTAAGGTACATCACCATCTCCAATAGCTTCTACAGGTATGACAACAACCTTTGTGTGGTTTTTAAGATGACGATCTCTTTCTGCATGAATTTTCAAAGACACGTGTTAGACACATAAATCCTCTTTGATTCATAGTTTTAAAAAAAATCTAGGCATGAACTGATGAGGTTATTAGTGAAATGATTCAAGAAATATGTCAACAGGTACCGAGAGGTAGAACCATTCTCACGAACATCTTCTTCCTTATTCTTACCTAATGATGTCCTTGCCTAAGATCACGCTTAGTATGATACTTAAATCCATGCAAGTGATCAAGTAACTCATCCATTCTAGGCATAGGGAATCTATTTTTTTTATTATTATCTTATTGAAATCCCTATATTCAATCACATTCTGACTGATCCATCCTTATTAGTTACCAATAAAGTCAATGTTTAAATCCATATCCACGTAATCTTGAATTTGCCATTCCACTTCTTCATGTTGACTTCGACTCATTTTATATGGTGCTTTACAAATGGGGCAAGCACCTCCCCATGAGTTTCTCCCTTTTTTCCACCCTCTTGCTCCAAATATTCTTTCCTTCTCTTTAGAAAAGTAATTTCTTCTTCTTACAAACATACTTGCATGCATTTTTAAGGTTTTTTTCTTTTGGCTCATAACATGTTGGCACTTTACACTCCAGCTCTACAGTTTTTTTCACAATTTCCACTTGCACTTGACGCTCTACAAAGTTGCCTCTTAAGGAGGTGCTCTAAGTTGGTAGTTTTGTGAGATCTACCAACTTTGACTACTTGCTACTCTTTGCTAAGAGATGCGATTGGAGAGGTTCTTGGCTCATTTTCAAGGTTTTTTAGTAAGATCTATAATTTTCTAAAGTTTGTTGGAAAAAAACTTCCATTGTTCCACATACATATTTTCTTTAACTCTATTTTTCTTGTGAATCTTGGAACTTGTCGATGATTTTGTCATCAATCATGTATTTCATTGCAGTCCCATTCTTGTGTTGAAAAGTATGGTACACGTGCAAGCTCCAATTGTGAGGCTTGGAACATAATCACCTCTCATTTATTAGCTCTTCATCATTTATTTAATTGTTGTAAGCTCAATATGAAGCTAGCCCTTGAAAATGTAAACCCTACACTCTTAACCTTAGAGTAGAGTGTTGAATTAAAAAGGGAAAATGTATTTATGGCTTAGGTAAAAGCAAAAATATAGTTAGAGAGATGGAATACTCAAAAAATAGGTTATCTTATCCATATGAAGTGATATAGAGCACCAAAATTCACCCAAGGAAATGGAAAGGCAAAGGACATGAAGTGAAAGGTCAAGAGGTGAGAGAAGATGAAGGGTAGGTGAAAAGTCCCATACCCATAGCTCTATATATAGAGATCATTTGAACCTGAAAATTTTGGAGATGACAAGGAAATGATGTAGAAGCATATGTTGGTCATTCTTGCACCAAGGGATATCGAAAGGTACCTCATGTGGATGCTAGAAGGAACAAAGGTATTCCAACCACATACCTTTTGTATACGTAGTCACCTTGGGAAGGTCATATCTCTCTATGTACTTATCCAATTAATGCATATGATATCTTCTTGGAAAGCTTATCTCTACTACTCTCTGTATCTCAAATATCTCTATCAGATGATTCTCTAGTAGTGACAGGGAACATTTCGTGTGAACCTCGGTTTTCTGCTAAACCTCAAATGACAGGTAGTCTATCTTTGTGCAGTCGGTTCTCTATTGAAATGAACTCCAAATGGAGTTTTCTTTAGCTTGTTAGAAAGCTAATAGAGTCTACTGTGTGTATATCAATGTTTGGAGTCATTGGATCTCTGAGTTATGACTGAATCAGGTTTTACTAAGAATGTGTCTTATAGGGAAGATTCTAGAAGAGGTTCTCTAACTTCTGCTGCGTGTATTGAAGTGTATTGGAGTGAAATTTCTCCACATTTTGGTATCAGAGCTTTGGTTTCAGAGCGTTGGGAGTAGAGCCCATGGATGCATGAAGACTGCTTGAAGAAGATGCAGAGATGACAAAGGAAAGTTTGGAGCTATGAGCCCATGGAGTGTGAATGAAAAAGAGCTATGGAGATGAAGCTTTCATATGTGAGAACATTTTGTTGCTTTATGTTAATTGAAGTCAAACACTCTCTTGTCCTAATCTCAAATACATATTCCTGAGCATTGAGCCATGCTATAAGTTATGCTAATCACTTTGTTGAGGATTTATGAGCAGCCTATAGAAGGAGATGAAGATTCAAGCAAAGAATCTTGGATGGGCAACTATGAATTGCATGTGAACATTGTATGCATGTTTGAGATGTTTCACTCAAGTGAATGAAGTGCAAGTTTTGATTATGTACATGGCTGAGTATTGAAGCTTATATGTAAGCTTGATGGTAGCATTTTATGCTTATGCAATGAATATACTTATGTATGCATGCTTGTAAAGCACATGCTCATGATGAATGACAATTTTGGAGAGCCATGTGTAGGCTGAATGTAAGTTGAATATTGAGTTCATGACTGATGTCTATCATGCAAGAATGTATGCACATGTGGTCAAGGATTTTATATACACATGTTGGTGATGTGTTGATGAGTAATAGGCTATTTTATAAAGCCTATACATGCTGAAATTTTGCAGGTTTATGTAGCCATGTGAATTGGCACAAAGTGACCTGAATATATGCTCAAATGATTGATGATTTACATGCATTATTATATGTGATTGTTAGTGTTATATTGAAACACTAAAGGTCGGTCATGTTCAGCCATAGATGAGCTGAAAATACATGTGTTTGGATGCCATGAAGATTGGTAAGATGCAAGGCTACCATGTGTGAAGTTTGTGGATGTATCTTGTTGTGGACAAAACCCATTGAGTTAAATTTGCCAAAGCAAATATGTATGCTTATGTTATGATAACTAAAAGCATTTGTTTCTTGAGTTTAGATACATCAAGTGAATGCAATGCTCCTATTTATATAAGCCAAAGCTTGGATGAAGGAAGGATGCAAAGCTTGGAGCCAAAGTGAAGGAAGGAGCCCAAGCTCAAAGGTTTCCAAACACATAGTGTATGCACTTGAAGATTGAACCCAAGCTGTGGACAAGATTGAAGCCTATGATTGAGCTTCCCAACAAAGGAGGAGTAGAATACTCCAAAGAAGGGCTGCCATGAAGTGTTGAAGGCTCAACAAGGACTTGAAGACATTCCCGAAAGTTCAAGGAGCACAACCAAGTGCCAAGGTAGAAGGGAAGAGTCACCCATGAGGTGTGACAAATGGCTGAAGTTGATTGAGGTAAAAGAATTCCATTTGCAAAGGTAAAGGTTGAGGTAAAGGTTTTTTGAAAACTCCACATTGTGTGTAGTGGTAAGTTCCAAGCATAAATCTATGTGAATGTATTTTCAAAGGATGAGGTTAGTAAGACCACCAAAGAGAGTGGCGAGCGTATGTAAAGTCAAGTAAGACCATTCCAAGAGGAGTGGCAAGCCTATGGAAGGCAAGTAAGACCATCCCAAGAGGAGTGGCAAGCCTATGTTAGGTGCAAGAAGCACCATAGACCAAGTGAAGGTCTAGTGAAAGGTTGAGGCAAGTAAGACCACCCAAGAGGAGTGGCAAGCCAATGGCAAGTAAGACCATTCAAAGAGGAATGGCAAGACTATGTAAGGGCAAGTAAGACCATCCCAAGAGGAATGACAAACCTTGTTAGGTGCAAGAGGCACCATTGATCACATTCACATTTCTTATGTTGTTTTGTAGGTGATGAAGAAAGCTTGGAAGATGTGGAAGCTATGAATGCTTCACATGAAGAGGAACTCATGAAAGAGTTCATATATGATCAGCCCATTGTTGATTTTGTAGGTCTTAAATCAACCATGAAGAATGAATCAAAGATTATGAAGCAAGGAGGAGTTAGCTTGCAAGGATTGGAAGATCCAAAGAACTCCAAAGGAGAGAAAAGTACCCAAGAAAAGTAGGTACGCTCAAAGAAAGAGCAAGAGCAGCCATCAAAGGTACATTGAAAGCATGACGAGGAGCCACCTATATGGAAGGAGTGCTTAGAAGGCAAGGAGCAGCCATGATGCTAAAGAAGGCATGACAACCATGACGACATCAAAAGAAGGAGCAAAGCAAAGAGAAACCAAAGACAAAGTCAAAGAGGATTCAAAGAGAAAGAGGATCAAAGAGAAGCATGCAAAGAAGAGAGAAGCCATGAATCCATGAAGCTATGAAGTTGCAAAGAGAGGACAACAAAGAATAAGAGAGTCAAGCAACGATGATAAGTACAACCAAGGTGATCTCATTTCATTTCATTGTATGAGTTGTATGAAGCATGTCTTATTCTAGGGATTGAAGAAGAGCTCTTGCAAAGAGCCAAGAAGCAAATCTAAAGCTGAAGAGAAGCCAAAGGAGCTTCAAAGCAAAGAAGGAAGATCACCAACCAATCAAAGAAAGAGATACAAGGGCAAAATAAGCAAAAGGCGAAGAGGAGGAGAATTGGAGAGTAGCATGGAATCCCAATTGTAGCTTGAGGGGGAGTGTTGAAAATTATGGTACATGTGCAAGCTCCAATTTTGAGGCTTGGAACATAATCACCTCTCATTTATTACCTCTTCATCATTTATGTAATTTTTGTAAGCTCAATATGAAGCTAGCCCTTGAAAATGTAAACCCTACACTCTTAACCTTAGAGTAGAGTGTTGAATTCAAAAGGGAAAATGTATTTATGGCTTAGCTAAAAGAGAAAATATATTTAGAGAGATGGAATACTCAAAAAATACGTGATCTTATCCATATGAAGTGATATAGAGCACCAAAGGCCACCCAAGGAAATGGAAAGGCAAAGGACATGAAGTGAAAGGTCAAGAGGTGAGAGAAGATGAAGGGTAGGTGAAACATCCCATACCCATAGCCCTATATATAGAGCTCATTTGAACGTGAAACATTGTGGAGATGACAAGGAGATGGTTTACAAGCATATGCTGGTCATTCTCTCACCAATGGATATCAAAATGTACCTCACGTGGATGCTAGAAGGAACAAAGGTATTCCAGCCGCATACCTTTTGTATACATAGTCACCTTGGGAAGGTCATATCTCTCTATGTACTTATCCCATTAATGCATATAATATCCTGTTGGAAAGCGTTTCTCTGCTACTGTGTGTAGCTCAAATATTTATGTCATATGATTCTCTAGTAGTGACAGGGAACATTTCCTGTGAGCCTCACTTTTTTGCTAAACCTGAGATGACAGGTAGTCTATCTTTGTGCAGTCGGTTACCTACTCAAATGAGCTACAAATGGAGTGTTCTTTAGCTTGTTAGAAAGTTAATAGAGTCTAATGTGTGTGGACCAATTTTCCGAGTCATTGGATCTCTGAGTTGTGACTAAATCAGATTTTACTAAGCATGTGTCTGACAAGGCAGATTCTAGAAGAGGTTCTCTAGCTTTCGCTGCGTGTATTGAAGTGTATTGGAGTGAAATTTCTCCCATCTTGGCCTGGAGGTGTCTTCTCAAATTTCAAAGCCTATAAGGCTCTCAAAATGTTTGAAGACACTTTGGCGCCTACTTCTTTAGTTTTGCATCTTTGTATATTTCATTATTCCTTGTAAAAGCATGTATTATACGTGCTCATTTGTTCACGCATTAGTTCCTATTTGTATAGGACATATTATTATCTTGGGTGTGCTTTAGGGGGTGTATATCACCTATTGACAGCTTCATTCTAGACAAGGATATAGCGACGGTCAAGGGTTGATCATTATAGCTCTTTATTGGATTTTTATGTGCTCTACCATTATCTTATTACTTACTTTGAAGGTTCCTCTAATGTAACTGAATCGTATAATAGAAATATTCCTTGTAAATGCTACTCCATGATGTCTAAGTCCCTTTTCTTTTGAAATATTTCAACATCTGATGTTTGAATATTGTGATGTTTTTTCCATTTGAGTTGCACCATACTTTGCCACATGCTAGGGGAGCCGTGGATCATGCTATTGAATTTGTTTCTAATTCAAAGATCGGCTCTATATCTCAGATGCAAGCAAAAAAACTTAGACATGTTTCACTTCAACTCCAAGGCGAGGAGGGAGTGAAGCTCTGGCTCCTTGCCTCCTTTTGTGAGGTTCTCTTGGGGTCATTTTGGTCCTTTGTGTGAGTATTGTTTCCCATGTCGGATGGATTGTCCTCCGTCGTGGCCGTTGGTCACATGCGTGGGGGGGGCTCCTATCTTAGCTCTCATAAGAGCTCCTCCATGTAGTGGAAAGGCTCAAAAGAAAAGTTTCCCTAATAGAAAGCTTTCTATAGAACAAGAGACCGGGAAGATAAACATCTCAAGCTCATACTCACGTACACACACATCTGAGATGATGGGCTCCACCCACCTCATGCTCGTCCTAAAAATGCGAACTGCAGTAAGCTCAGGCACCTTGTGTACACTCACCCCTCCTACCAAAATGTGTGGTTAATGGTGTGACAAGTCCCCACCTCTCGACCTCACTTTGAAACAAAATTCTTAGGTTCTATAAGAGCATCCTTGCATGGTATTGCATGATAGACCTTATGAGAATTGCATGATAGACCTTATGAGAGGAAACAGATTCAATCTTTGCTTTGATACCAATGTTGAATTTTATTTACCTCCAAAATATAGCTAGAAGTAGCTTGAACCCACCAAGATCTAGTTGATCTTCTTTGAAACTTATGCATAGAAAACTAGTTATGCTTTTAGAGATTAGTGCTTGTTAGACACTAGGAGTTTCTCAAAACTGTTTTGCATACATACACTAAAAACCTGGAGTGTTAAAATGAGCTATATCAAAGTCAAAATGAATAAATACATCTGCAAGTATGAACTCTATAAATTTGTAGGTTTAATGAGACCTTGAACTAGAGATGAAATTGACAACATGCACTACGTACTAGGACCACAAACTCATCACACAATTCCAATGATTATGAAAAATTATCAGGATGGCAGTAGAGAGTGTGAGCTTTCCAAGGATATATAATGAAGGAGACCCAAGATCTTCAGGTCTTTCTATAAAACTATGGCAACATAGAGATGGAGATATGACTCTTTGGCACTTGAATGAAGATCACATGTTCTCTTGTCCTATTATATCATGCAAAACTATCGGAAAACCTTACTAACGAAACTATGCTTGTAGTAGAAACTTGGGTGAAGGTATTGCATGGCTCAAGTACTGAAATAAGAAAATTGTGGATAAAGTTTGAGAAGTAGCCGCAATGATCTTCCACTAGTATATCACAACAACTTTCTTATGACTCATTCATTTGAGTGACCATTTTCTGGATATCACACATTAGTCTAGCGATCATTTGTCATTTATTTGAGCCCACTTGAAGCATTGGAAGACCACCCAAAGTAACTTGCATCGTTTGGAACTTGTATCTTAACCAATACATAAAAACATTGTTTCCAATTCACTTGCGATGGCAGGGAATGACAATTAAGAGAGAATTGTCAAATCTCGAGGAGAAGGGGGTCCAGAAAAATCCAAAAGTTCTTGAAAAAAGCATTAGGCAAACCATAAAGACCTGGATATTTTTTAGCCTGAAGGCCATCAATGGCACACAAGATCTCCCAAATTTCAAGAGTTTTATCCAATCGGACGAGACGTGATGAAAGCATAGGCATCACGAAAATCAACTCCCAGCAAAGGATAAGAGAAAATGTCGTTAAATTATTCACTACTAACAATGATTTTCTTTAAGCATGAATCGTCACATAGGGAATTCCGCACAAGATCACTAATAACCATCTTAACACGCATCCTATAAGCCCAAATCTCCTTGTTAAACTTAAGAAGCGACCTTTTGGAGATAGATACAATCTTGTACCATCGGACCATAGGAATGGCTGGAGAGAAAGAAATCAAATAAATTTCACGCTGAAGCTCTTGAATCTTTGAAGGAAGGGCAAGGAGGGACTTCTTGAGGTGGAACCATCCCGATTAATCGGATGCACAAAGAGAGAGAGTCTCAGGAGGTGGTCGTAAGAAACGATAATTTTGATCAAGTTTACATAACAAGAAAATTTCAACCCAAAAAAAGCCTATGTAATTGTTATTGAACTCGATTAGCGGAATTTTGTAGCTAAATTTGGAGACAAATGAGTTGGGGGAAGGGAGAGGGTGCGAGCGAGAATCCTTAGACTGGAAAAAATCTCTCTAAGCTTAGATGAATTGGTCATAACTTTAAGGAAAGCTCTTCAAGGGGTGGCAAAAAACCCTTCCTTTTCTCTTCCCTCTATTCGTATTCTTCAAACAATTTCCCAAATCGCCTCTCTTTTGTTGTGTAGTGGCACATCAAAGATGATGATAGAAAAAAATATGATTGCTTCTTCAGCGAGTATTAAATCCCTCATTCTTCAAGATCTACATTCAACATAAGAAACCTCCATCTTCATCTTGCCCACTCTTTTCATGGCACTGGAGACCAATGTGAGATGTCAAGAATGATGTGTTGAGGACTCGTCCCACATCTCATATTTAACTTTTTCTTAGTCACCATTAACAACAATCTCTAGTCTCTATCACATAAAGTTTTCTTCATTTTTTCCTTGGATATGCTCCAAACATAGAACTTCTAGTTTCATCACGAACATCGATATCTAACACTTAACAACAACAGCCACAACAACATAAAAAATAATTAAAAAACCAATAATTATGTTTTTATATTCAAGATTCAAGAATGTAAGTGCTATATATATATATATATATATATATATATATATATATATATATATATATATATATATATATATATATATATATATATATATCACTTACATTCTTGAATCTTGAATATATATATATATATATATATATATATATATATATATATATATATATATATATATATATATATATATAAAGAGACTGAGAGAAAGAGAGAGAGAGAGAGTTCGTGTTGTTGCTTTCATGTATTCGTATATCAAAGACAAACATTTGACATTGGGTGTCCATATATATATATATATATATATATAGAGAGAGAGAGAGAGAGATATATATATATATATATAGAGAGAGAGAAAGGGAGAGAGCGAGTAAAGTGAGAGAGAGAGAGAGCGAGAGAGAGACGCACAAGCCTCTCTTTCGCTCCCTCTCACTTTACTCGCTCTCTCCCTCTCTCTCTCTATATATATAGAGAGAGAGGGAGAGAGCGAGTAAAGTGAGAGGGAGCGAAAGAGAGGCTGGTGCGTCTGTATGTGTATGTGTGGATATGACTTTACAAGTATACCTCTATGTAGATAAGTATGTATTCCTCTCCATTTACTCTCGATTCACATTTCTCGCTTTGTACTCTCCATATGATATAGTCTACAAATCACATCTCCGTTTAAGTTGAATTTCATTTCTTTCTTTCGATTTGCATATCTAATACAGTAGAAATTACTGTTTTCAACTTCAATTTGTTTATTACTGTCTTCTGCATTGGTAAATGCTACATTGCCGGGGATCGATCTTGTAAATGACGAATCGACGATTGTCTACATGAATGGGCATATCGAGATGCATGTACGGAGAAGAATAACTCCTGCCTCGTTTTCCTGTGTGCGTTTGCTTTTATTCACGAATCGCTTTTTGCGCTACATTTGTTTTTTGTCCTACTGTGTCGTGTTTGGAAGTTTTTGAGGTTTTCATCGCTGCCTACCAGTTTCTTCATGCGCCCTTCTTTAGCAACTACATACGTAGCTTTCTGTTATGATGTACAGAAAGGCTGCAAGCTCGAAACCTTACATAATGTTGCCGAGGACGAAAACAGCACTCTAATGATCTGTCTTCCAGGAAGCTCTTTGTCTGCATAGACTATTATGCTGCGTTTTTGAAAACCATAAAATTGACAACCTTTGTACAGCTCAAGATCTGTGTGTCTACCAAGATGGCTGCTCTATGAGCGCGGCACACATCCAAATAAAATACTCAAATCAAATAAAGAGAGATGAGGGAGCTTTGTACGTTATCGTACGATACTTCAATGGCAAAGGCAATCAGTGTCATGAAGGAAAGCGTCTACGTTCAATGCGTTGCCTTAAAAATTAGAAAGATATATATATATATTGCAATCACTGTTTGTGTATGTTGTGAAAGTAATTTGTCGTGGCATTTCAGGCAGACAAATATATACGTATCCTTTTTCCTTAATGAATCTTATTCATGAATCTCTCTCTCTCTTTCTCTCTCTCTCTATGTTCTCTCTTCTTGCTACACCATAGTCACGCGGACTACGGAAAATGGTATCAAAGCAGCCATAGTCAAGCGAACTACGGAAATTGTTCTCTCAAACTGCAAGACATGTACTTACAAAAGCATAGACAAGATTCATAATTTGTAATTCCAATCTGACCCACTATTGCAAATTTTGCATATAGCAATATAGCTGAGGCCATTATCAACTCCGCATTTTGTTCGTTTCCGAGCTGAACATGCAGGGAAGTTTTCGGTTCGACTAAGTCCATGCCAATAATGCGGAGAAATCGTCCACTCAAGATCTAATGACACCCAAGATGTAAGGCACGGAGCCGCCATTGCCTTAGATCAGTTTTCGCTGCATGATGCCATTCGAGCAAGTTTTCCTAAAATTACAGATCAAATGAAAATCCAGATCCACATCGAGATCTAACAGAAAATCGTAGCCTTACCATAGGTTTCACATACGATGTCTTTCTATTTTATTTACGTATAATGTCTTCCTACGAGTTAGTTTCTGGATGTTACTCAACAGCGACAAATATGTATGCATATGCAAGTTTCAGTAACACAAATCTTACGTTGTGTTAGTATGATTAGTATGATGCACTTTTATGCGAATGTCTAAAGGGATCATGCAACACACTTGAACAAAATAGCAATCCATCATCAAGAAGGTGTCTTTAAATAAAAAGGACTGTTGCGGAAACGTTCCGAATAAGGACGTACTGATTTAAGGAAAATTTTAAGAATCTATGTGTAAGAACTAAAGAGGAGACTTCTCAAAGACATCATTGTTCAGATACATATAAATGCATGCCTTTCAGGTCAGCTTTGGTGTTTTATCTTTTTTTTTATCACTGTTTATTATTTTCTGTACTTAGTGACGAAAATTCGCATACATGTGTACTAATTTTCTTTGGTATGACTATAAGCCTTTGCAAGAGAGACTTTTGCGGACAAGTTTTGTAGAAACCAGAAGATAAGAAAATGTCGGTTTGTTATTATGACCCCACCTAAGATAAACTTTGATAGAGTTTGGATGTCATAATTGCACACTGGAATGTCCTTGTATCTTGGATTCCAAAGGTGAACATTTTTCCAGATTTGTATGGTTTTGTTGCTATCTTCTTGAATCCCTCATGTGGGCCTTCAACAAATGCTCCATGCTTGGTGAATCTAACCTCCAATCCCTTCTCAACAATTTGACCTACATTGATGAGGTTCTTGATAATAGTAGGCACATAGAGTACACTGCCTATTGAGTTCATATTACCATTTTGAATCTTCATATTACCTATCCTCTCAACTCAATGTCTTGTGTCATCTCCTCTTTGGACCTCATGTCTATTCCTTGGGTCCTCTACATCTAAGAGTACAACCACATTTCCTGCCACATGATTTGAGCATCCTAAATCTATATAAAACACATGCTCATCTACCTTACCTTCCTTCAATCATGTTCATGAGAAGAAGTAAGTCTTCTTGTGCTTGATCATCTATATAGTTGTTGTTGTCTCCCTTTCTTTTGTATCCAATTTGGTAGTTGTTATTGTATGAGAGATTATTGTATCCACAAAAGTTTATGTATAATCAACTTGAGTTTCCATAGCCTCCTCTATTGTATCCTCTTCCTCTTTGGTTCCTTGCATTCCTCAAACAATGCTCTCTAATATTATTGGTTAGACCACATATGGCACAGGGTGATCAGCTTTGAGCTCTCACCCTATGTTGTCTACCTCCTCTGCCTTAGCAATTGTTGGTTGCTTCTTGGAAGTCCATGACACTAGCTTTGAACCTGCAAATGCTAAGTAACCAGAGGTACTTCCTCTATCATTTGTAGCTCCTACCCTATCTACATTTAAATAGATTTGTATATCCAAATATGAAGAGTAAGGATAGAATATAACTTTATTTATTGTACCTTTGAGATACTTAAGTACGCTCTTAGTTGCATCCATGTGTGGCCTTCTAGACGAGTGCATGCATTGGCTTACCACTCCTATACTATATGAGATGTCTCCCCTTGTATGAGTATCATATATCAAGCTACCTAAAAAACTTTGATACTCTTTAATGTCTTCAAATTTCTGATCTTCATAAACACAAAGTTTATGACTCATCTCTAAAGATGTACCTACAATTTTAGTGCTCTCCATTTTGAACTTAAAAAGTAGATCATCAATGTATCTCCTCTAAGTCAAACACATTCCTTCATCTATGTATACGACTTGCATACCTAGGAAGAATGTGAGCTGACCTAAATCACTAATTTTGAACTCTTCTTGCATGTGTCTCTTGATCCTTTGGATGCCATTCAGATCATCACCTATCAAGATTATGTCGTCTACATATACACAAACATAGATAACCTCATTGTGATCCCTTCTAATGAATAGAGAAGGATCTCAGTTGCTAGATCTAAACTCTTGATCTTGAAGTTACGTGATCAATGTGTAATTTGAAGCTCTAGGAGCTTGTTTCAAACCATACAATGCTTTCTTAAGTCTACAAACGTAAGATGCATGATTAGGGTTTTCAAAACTTAGTGGTTGTTACATATATACCTCTTCACTTATCCAACCATTTATAAATGCATTTTTTACATCAAGTTGAAGGAGACTCCAATTTCCTGCAGCAGCTACACTTATCAGTGGTCATTTTTGCAACTCATAAGACTGTTTCCTCATATTTTATACCATGCATTTGCGAGCATCCTTTGGCAACTAGTTTTGCCTTGTACCTATAAAGTGATCCATATGCGTTTCGTTTAACTTTACATACCCATCTACAACAAATTAACGTTTGATTATATGACATTGGAACCAAATCCCTAGTGTCCATCTCCTTCAATGCATCTATTTCTTCTTTCATGGCCTTTTTCCAATTAGGTTTTCCCTTTTTCTCTTCATAGGTTGAGGGTTCCTCTTAAATTAAGTGCTTTCCCAAGTAGATTGAATGCTTTGTAAAAAAACATGGAGTCATATCCATACCTTTCTGGTTGTTTTTCTCTGTTATTGATCTTCTAGGAGCTTGCTTAGAACATTCTCCACACTCCTACATCTTTACTTTCCCTCTTGACTTCCTTAGTTTGTAATCATTTTCCCTTTCATCTTGGTCATCATTTGTATCACTTCTCAATTGTGGACCTATGTATCATGCTTACTTCCTAACTTGCAAGAATCTAAATCAAGATCATATGGTAGAGTTACCTTTTCTTTTTCTTCATCATACCAAGATCTTCGTTCTTCAAACACAACATATCGAGTTGTAATGAATTGTTTCCTTGAAGGACTCTAGAAGTTGTCCCATCTAAATTAATTCATACCAAATAAACACTACTTTTGTTGCCCGTTCATCTAGTTTATAGCTTATTTGTGGTGGTACATGAACATAAGTCAAACATAAGTCATGCTTCATAAGGAGTCTTATGTTGAAGTGATTTGGATGGTAGTCTATTGACAAGGCACACAACAGTTGAAATACCCTCTACCCATAGATAATGTGGAAACCTCTTCTCTTCAAGCATTGTTCTTGCTGATCCAACCAATGTCTTGTTTCTCCTCTCTCTAATTCCTTTCATCTCATGACAGTACCTGGTAGTCACTTCCCTTTTGATACTTTTATCTTACAAGAATTCATCAAACCCTTTGGCGAAGTATTCTCCCCCTCCATCAGATCTAAGCTTCTTGGGTGATTTACCTGTATGATTTTGCACATGCAATCAAACACTTCATTCTTACTTTTGATAAACTGTAGAATAGTCCATCTACTATGGTCATCAATAAATGAGACATAATACCTTGATCCTACCAATGACGGTCCTTGGCTTCATCCTCCATACATCTATGTGTACTAAGTCCACTACGTTGTTGTGGATGTAGCCTTTATGGTTGAATGGTTGTCTTTGTGCCATCCCATCTAACATGCATCACATATGTTGATCATGTGTTGCTTTGATATTTTTGCTATCCCTAGAACACTTTGATCCTTGCATACATCCTTCAAGGATCCTTCATTCACATGAGAAAGTTTCATATGCCACACCTCAAGCTCACTTAGGGTTTGATACCCAAAGTTGAATAGAGCTATGTTCTTGGTTTCTCCTACTTCAAAAGCAAGGATCGTGCCATGCTTCTCACCTCTGGCTATCTTCTTGAAGTCTTGACATGGATATTCCACAAAAGCTCCATGTTGGATGAACCTAACTTGCAAGACTTTTTCAACTATTTGGGCTACACCTGTTAGGTTTTCACTCATAGTGGGTACATAGAGAACCTTACTCAGAATGTTTTTCATGTCATTGGAAGCTCTAACATACCAATCTTCTCCACATTTTGCTTGGTATGATTCCTTTTTTGTACTTCATGTCTATGCTTTGCACTTTCCATTTCGAAAAGAAGAGCAATGTTGCTTGCAACATGATTTGAACATCCTAAATCTATGTAGCACAAGTGATCATCTTTGTTACCTTCTTGGTGGGTTAGATTCATTACAAGAAGTAAGTCTTCATGTGGTTGATCTTCTGAATAATTGTTGAAGTACCTTCTATTGTGACTTCTATTGCTGTTGTTGAAGTTGTGTCAACCTTTGGCTCTAGTATTTCCATATCCATCTCTTCCACTCCCTCCCCAGGCCTTTGCATTGAACCAATAATTTTGTGTGGTGTGGTTGGTCTAATCACAGATGGAACAAGGTTGAACATTCTAGCCTTTCATTTTATCAGGTGTTGGTTCTTTCTTCATCACTTTCCAATTGCGCTTGCCTACAAAATTTGCTTGGGAAGTCTCCTTATCATCTTCTTCCTTCTTCTTACCTTTTAGCTTCTTATCCTTGTTATCTGCATATAGATCACTATTTGAGTTATCATGAGAGGAGTTACCTTCCTTTATGCTATTGTTAGCTTCTTCACTGAAGAGTTGTCCAAGAAAGATGTTGAAGTCTAGATTTTCACATCCATAATGAAATCATAAGTGTAGTCATGTGAACACCTCTTTTAAAAGAGTACATTTTATCTCTTGTAATTGTGAAAAAGAAAAAAGAAAAAGAATGGCTTACCTAATCCATGATGTAAAAAGAAAACTCGTGGCTCTAACTACCTAAAACCATGAATTAGTGGGCTGAGGGAATATTTCCTAACTTTGGGGATCACTTTTAAGTGGAGCCATTCGAATGTGAATTCAAAAATCCCTCTAAGAGTAGCTATAAAAAGAGCAAGAAGGAAGAGGCAATTAGTATACCTTGTATGTGACCACTTCATGTCATTTTGTAAAGATTGAAGAGCTTACTCCATAGCTCTATCATTCTACTCCCATTGTGCAAATATTCATTGCCAATGTGGTTGTAATCATATGTGAATATGTACATTCATCATTCTCTACTTCTCTGTTTTGTTCTCTGCTACACTCACTCAGAGTAGTAACTTCAAAAGCTCATATCTCAAGCTCTACTCAGCCATTTTCAGAGTTTTAATGCGTATTGGACTACTCTCAGTGTCTTATTTCCACACAAAGATTTTCACGATCATTGGATTTATATTTTAGGAGATATCTACAGTTTTTTCTCACTAATCTATCTCTACAAAGCCCCGAGAATGGCGAGCATGTTCTCGATATTGATGAATCTGGTTCGTAGTGCTCAAATTATCATTTGAAGTGTTTTAAAATGGAATAGCAAGCTACCTAGATCTATTTTCTAAGTTCATAAGGAAGTTTTCTAAATCCTACCAGGTTGAGAGCACTGTTCATTTTTTCTAGCAGGTATGTACAAAAATAGCAAGTTTTGGGAGCTAATAATCTTGCAACTAGTATGTCTTGAGTTAAATTTTGAGATACATGTTCCAAAGTACTTGGCTGATAATTTAGTGGATTTAGGAAGCTCAAAGGCTCTACTAATCAAGTATGAAGTCTCATTTGGCTGGTGTGAGGCCAGTTCTAGGAGCACCAACTCATCTTCGGATTGCATCCACCATCTCTCTTCACAGTGGTATCAGAGCATAGTCAAGCAACATGGGAGATAAATTTCCATCAACAATTGACAACTTGGATTGAAAAAACTACCTAGCATGGTGTCTAAGGATGAAGGCTTACCTTCAAGGGAGGAATCTATATGGATTCATATGTGGAGATGAAGCAATGCCAACCATGAGGAACAAAGGGTAACCATCACATGAAGAAGAGGAAAGACTTTCAAATTGGTGTTTGAAGGATGCACTTGCAAGATCCTATATTCTAAACTCAATCTTTGATTTTCTTTTACCTCATGTCAAGGGATGCAAGACATCAAGAGAGACCTGGAATGCACTTGCTACCTTCTTCTCTTCCAACACTCGAGAAAGGAAGAACCAATTGTGGATGGAGTTCACAACAATGAAGAAAAGCCCAAAGCAAAGTGTGACTGATTATGTCACAAAGATGAAGGAGATTTACAACCAACTTGGAAGCATTGGAGAGGTAATTGAAGAGGAGGAAATCATTAGACAAATCATAAATTGAATCAAAGGAGATGACAAGTGCAAGTCATTCACAACTGCCATGGATTTGTACATGGATATGCATGTACCCGACCTCAACACACTCATGGGCCAAATCTTCACTCATGAAGCAAAGATTAGCAAAGGTGGTGAGTCCTCAAGAGGTAATCAAACTTCTGCCTTATCTTGTGATAAAGCTAAGGTCAAGGAAAAGTCAAAGAATAGGAAGAATGAAGATTAATGTAGCTCTTTCCAAGAAAACTTTGCAAGTAGAGGAAGAGCTAGAGGAAGAGGCAGAGGTGGAAAGCAAGGCAGGGGGAGATTCCAATCATCTAAACCTTCCAGTATATGTGGCTTATCTAATCATACTATTGAAGAATGTTTCAGGAATGTGAGGAACTCAAGAGAAAGAGGATTCAATAGAGGTGGCTATGGATCAAATAGAGGTAGATACAATGGAGGCTACAAGAACAACTACTACTACAACAACAATCAAAAAAACAAGAACTTTCAAAGTGGTCATAGAGGAAGAAGAGACTACAATAACTATGCAGAGGACCAAAGTCAAGAAGATTCATTGTTAATTATGAATCTATCCGTGAAGAAGGGTAAGGATGATGATCACATCTTTTACATTGATTCGCGATGCTCAAATCATGTAGCAGGAAATGTGGCTTTACTTTATGATTTGGAGGATCCTCACAACAAACATGAAGTGCAAACAGGTTATGACACAAAGCACTCAGTGGAGAAGATAGGTAATGTGGAGACATCATATGGGAATATGAACCTCTAAAGCAAAGTCTTGTACGTCCCTACAATTACCAAAAATTTAATAATTGTTGGACATACTGTTGAAAAAGGATTGTAGGTTAGATTCAATGGATTTCGAGCATATGATTTTTGGATCTAGTGCACACAGATGTGCAGGTCCAAATAAGGAGCCATCTATATCAGGCTCAAGATATTATGTGCCTTTCATAGATGATTGTAGCAGGTGAACTATTCTGTTTTTCATGAAGCATAAGGATGAAGTTTTTAATTGCTTTAAGAAGTATGTTGCTCTTGTTGAAAACCAAATAGGTAGGATTCTGAAAAGACTCAGATCAGATGGTGGAGGAGAATACTTCTTTTCTGAGTTTGATGCCTTCTTGCATGAAAGAGGCATTAAAAGGGAAGTCACTACAAGGTATACACCCAAACCCAATGTTGTAGCAGAGAGGAGAAAGAGAGCTATAGTTGAAGCTGCAAGGTCCATGCTCAATGAAAAGGGATTTCCAAACTATCTATGGGTAGAGGCTATTTCTATAGTGTTAGCGAATTCCTCTCCTATTCGCAGTAGAAAGTGTAGAAGACCTTCTCAGGATCAATACTTTTGCCAATAGCTGAACCTTCAAATGAAAACAGGTACCAACTGAAAAATGAAAGGAGCTTGAAACTTTGGTCACTCAAACTAGACACCTAGAGCTTTCAAGTGAGCTATCAAACACTCAGTTTGGATAGGTTTTGGGTTGGAAACTCTTTGCCTCAAAACAGGCTACCTGTTCACTCAGTTAGGCTGAAAATTGGACTTCACTAAAAATTGAATACCTCACAAAGCATAAATAATTTGATAATATTGTTCTAGATAGAGGAAGTACTCAAGATATTCTTTCAAATGAATGTTTAAACTCTAAAATTGGATACATATATTGAGAGATATGACTCTCACAACTAGACTACCCAAAAATGGATATGCGGCTGGACATACTCTATGAGAGTAAAGTGAACGAAATGACTCAAACCAAATGAACTAGCTACAAGGGGACTTCCACGTCTTCCTCCTCTATTCTTGAGTGTCCTCCTTTGCCTCTTTTATAACCAAGTGACCAAAGACTCTGATGATGAGTTTGAGAGCTCTTCTCCAGCACTTCTCTACTACTTTGGACAGCCACTCCTCTTACAGTTCAGTTTTTGGATTTGATTCCCTTTTGGTTGATTCTCTTTTGGCCTCCACTACTTGCTAAAATAAATGCTTCCATTTTCATTTTTGTATTTTCCTTCTACTTGAAGAAAATCCTTTTTGCAAAAATATATATGACCTTACTTCTTTATTTTTAACACTCCCCCTCAAGCTCACATGTGAGCTTGCACCTTTAGCCATATCCTGCAAGTTGATGTCATCCTTGAACCTCTTTAGCTTAGAAGCATCTAAGGACTTTGTAAACATGTATACAACCTAGTCATTAGTTCTAATGAACTTTATATCCACATCCTTGCTCAAAACTTTTTCTCAAACATAATGATATTGCACTTCTATGTGCTTGCTTCGTGCATGAAACATTGGATTGTTTGTCAAGTGAATGCTTGACATGTTGTCACCATAAACTGGAATGTTCTCCACCTACACATCAAGATCAACCAAGAGCTTCTGAATCCACGTAGCTTCAGAAGTTGCAAAGGCTAGTCCTCTATATTCAGCTTCTATCAATGATAGTGCAACAGTAGGTTGCTTCTTCGAGCTCCATGTGATAGCTTTGCTACGTATCATGAACACATAACCTGAAGTGGATCTTCTATCTTCCTTCGAACCAGCCCAATCAGTATCACGGAAGCCTTTTACTTGCAATTCTTCATCATATCTATAAAACAAGGCATGATTGACTCTGTATTTCACATATCTTAGCACTCATTTGGCTGTATTTAAATGTTCACTTGTTGGAGCTTGCATAACAACTCCAACAATTTAATACAAATCTGGTCTTGTGATGGTAGCATAGATCAATGAACCTATAATACTCCTGTATGTAGTTACATCATGTAACTTCTCTCCATCATTTGAGCATAGCCTCACATTTGTGTCCATAGGTTGAGTGAGTGGTTTGCATTCACTCATTTCAAATCTAAAAAAGAACATACAACAAGTACTCTCTTTCCATCAAGTAGATGCCATCTTTCCCATAGATTATCTCAATGCCTAAAAAGTATTTGAGCTCACCAAGATCTGAAACTTCAAACTCCTTACCGATTTTTCTTTTTATCTCTTGTATTCTTGTACCATTAATTCCTGTTATGATGAGATCATCAACACATATGCAAATATATACCTGCTTGCCTTCTTCTTTCTTCATGTAGAGAGAGGGATCTGCACTACTTGGACTATACCCACACCTTGTGAGTTAGTTGACCAATCTTTGATTCCAAGCACGTGGTGGTTGCTTCAGCCCATACAAAGCTTTCTTCAATCTACAAACAAAATTTGGATGCTTTTTGTCTTCAAATCCAATCGGTTGACTCATGTATACCTCTTCTTGAAGTTCACCATTGAGAAAAGCATTTGTTATGTCAAGTTGGTACAATGGTCATCTCCTTGTTGCACTCACTGCAATCAAGGTTCTAATTGTTCCCATCTTTGCAATGAGGCTGAAAGTCTCTTCATAGTCGATGTCGTGAGTTTGCTTGAATCCTTTTGCTACTAGTCTAGCTTTATGCCTACCTAGAGAACCATCCGCATTTCTCTTTATTTTAAACACCCATTTATTTGGAACAATCTTCATACCTTTAGCCTTTGGAACTAGCTCCCATGTGTGATTGTCCTTGAGAGCTTTTATCTCTTCTTGCATAGCTTCTTGCCATTCTTTTTGTTTCTTCATATGCATCCGGTTATTTGTCTTTGACCATCTATGTCATATATGCAAAATGCTTTGCAATAAAACTATCATATCTCAGCCTTTGAATTGGATACCTTGCTCTTGAAGACATCCTTTCATTTCCTTTTGAATATTGCTTCTTCAACCGGTTCAACTTTACCTTTGGTGTAATCACCTCTTCATACTCTTCTTCACTTGCATTTGAGTCACTATTTTGGGGCAGCACATTCCACTTCAAATCTTCCATAACCTGATGTTGGTGATGAGGAATGACTCCTTAGTCTCCCCTTCCATGTTGAGCTTTCTCCAAGTGATGTAGAAGCTTCTGGACCTGACATTTGAGTGCTTGTTTGTCGAAATTCTTCTTGGATAGCACCTCCATCATCTTCACAATCTTTTTCAAGAATCTTCTCTTTCCCTTTGTCTCCAAACCATAGTCTTAGCTCATCAAATACCACATCTTGTGAGACTCATAAATCCTTTGTCATCGGATTGTAGCACCTGTATCCCTTTTGCTCCAATGAAAATACATTTTTCGGACTTTGCCTCCATCTTTGTCCATAGTTCTTGAGGGATGTGAACATAACACACACATCCAAAAACTTTGACGTGTAAGGTCAGGTTTCTTACCGGAATAAACCTCCTCGGGAGTTAGATTATGCACTCTAGCCGTTGTGCACTTGTTCATCAAATAAATGGCCGTACTAGTTGCTTTAGCCCAATAGTTTAGTGGCACCTTCATCGCGTTGAGCATGCATCTTGCAACTTCTGTGATATGTCTATTTTTCCTTTCTACTATTCCATTTTGTTGAGGTGTGTACCTACATGTAAATTGTCGCTTGATGCCATTTTCATAAAGAAAATCTGAAAATTCTTGGGAGAAATATTCTCCTTCCCCATCAGACCTCAAGGTCCTTATGTAGCATCCTGTTTCCTTTTCTACCTGTGCTTTAAATCTCTTGAAAATGGAGAACACATCTGACTTTTGTTTTATGCAAAACAGCCATACTTTTCTTGAATTATCATCAATAAAAGTGACAAAATATCTATTACCAGCCACTGATGGTTGTTGTGATGGTCCCCACACATCCGTATGTATCAAGTCGACGACATTCCTTTCCACATAGTTGCTCTTCTTGAATGGTTGTCGAGTTTGCTTTCCTAGATGGCATGCTTCACAAAACTGATGTATTCCAACATCCTTGAATCTTGGAACACCTCTTACCACTTCATGGTTGCTCATGTCCTTAAGCTTGGGAATGTTCATATGTCCAAACCTTTTGTGCCACAAATCGATTTCAACAATCCTCGTGTTTACAAACTGAATATACATCACCTTTCCATGTGGTTGGTGAATGTCCAAAGTGAAGATCCTTCCTTCTTTCCTTCCTTGAGCAAATACCTTGAATCCTTCTTTTGGATTCTTTATAAAGTAGCATTTTTCATTGAAGATAACATGATATCCTTTCTCTACCATTTGTCCTACTAAAATCAAATTCTTTGCAATAGTAGGAACATGAAGAACATTCGCCAATACCTTCTTGTCTCCAAGCTTGATATCTCCAACATGCTCAATTGCGTGTTGAGTTTCATCCCCGGTCTCCACACATCCTTTTCCACTTGGAGCTTGTAGCTTTGTGACTAAATCTCCTTGGCATGCCATATGGTTGCTGCAACCTGAATCTATGAACCATTTTTTATCATCACTTCTCGAGTTCTTGTAGTCATGCTTCACGGCAAGCATTGTTTGCTTGTCTCCTTCACTTGATGTACTCACATAGTTATTTTGGCTCCTTTGGTTGCCTCCATTCAGCCTTCCATTCTTTTGCCAACAATCATTTTCATAATGTCCTAGTTTACCACAATGATAACATGTTATACCTTTATGAGGATTGTAAAAACCTCGACCTCTTCCTCTATTTCTTCCTCGACCTCTTCCATGTGTGTTGTCATTTGAGTTGTCTTTGTCCTCCTTCGAGTTGTGTTGGCTGAAATTTGTGTTGTTGTAGCTTCTTCCTCTTCCTCTCAAGCCTCCTCTGAGTTCCTTCCTCTACCTCATCCAGCATATAACATTTGACTATGGCTGTCCTTACCTTTGTTGCCTTCTCCTTGTTGAGCAACCTCTTCAGCCATAAGATTTGGTATAATCTCGTCAAATGTTGGTAGAGGGTCTCTATAAAGAATGTTTGTGATGAGGGGCTTCCACTTTTCTTCACTCCTCAAGCCATTGAGGGCTGTTTGGACGATGTCTTCCTCTTCTATCTTGCATCCAACTGATGCTAGCTGATCTCGAAGCTCCTTGATCCTCAATGTATACTCACTAATGCTTTGGCTTGAGCTTTTCTTCATGTTGTTGAGCTCGTTCTTGAGTTGCATCCTCCGAGACCTTGTTGAGGTAGCATACACCCTCTCCAATGCTTCCCAAACTTCCTTGGCTGTTTCTAAGCTTTGCACATGACCAATCATAGTGTTGGAAATAACTTGTGATATGAGGAACATCACCCTTCGATTCCTCTTCCTAATCAGCAAATTGTGTCCTTTGTGCTAGAGTAATGTTGGGATCTTGAAGGTCCACCGGTTGTGAATCATCTCCAGTAACTAGACTCCATAAACCTTTACCTTTAAGGTAATTTTTCATTCTATACCTCCAAGACTAAAAATTTTCTTTGTCTAACTTCTCAACTTGTTGTCCTAAATCAACCATTGAAAACTTCTAAGATTGAACTTTACCTCAAGTATGTTCTGGTGCTCTTCCTTGACTTTACAAAGCTCCCCCTTGATTTGTAGCTTCTTCTTTGCTTCACTTCAGTTCCAATGCTTTGCCTCTTCAAACTCTAATGCTCTGATGCCAATTGTTAGAGAATTGCTCTCCTATTCGCAACGGAAAGTGTAGAAGACCTTCTCAAGAGCAAGACTTTTTCCAACAGCTAACCCTTCAAATGAAAACTGGTACCAACTGAAAAACGCAATGAACTTGAAACTTTGGTCACCCAAACTAGACACGTAGAGATTTCAAATGAGCTATGAAACACTCAATTTATAGTAGTTTTGGGTTGGCAATGCTTTGCCTCAAAATAGGCTACCTGTTCACTTAGTCAGGTTGAAAGCTGGACTTCACTAAAAACTAAATAGCTCACAAAGCGTAATGAATTTGATATACCTATTCTAGATAGAGGAACTAATCAAGATAAGCTTTCCAATGAATGTTTAAAATCTAAAATTGGATACATATATTGAGAGATATGACTCTCACAAGCAGACTACCCAAAAATGGATATGCGACTGGACATACTCTATGAGAGTGAAGTGAACGAAATGACTTAAACCAAATAAAATAGCTACAAGGGGACTTTCATGCCTTCCTCCTCTATTCGTGAGTGTACTCCCTTGCCTCTTTTATAGCCAAGTGACCAAAAACTCTCATGAGGAGTTTGAGAGCTCTTCTCCATCACGTCTCCACTACTTTGGACAACCACTCCTCTTACAATTCAGTTTTTGGATTTGATTCTCTTTTGGCCTCCACTACTTGCTGAAATAAATGCTTCCATTTTTAATTTTTGTATTTTCCTTCTACTTGAATAACATCCTTTTTGCAAAAATATATACAACCTTACTTCTTTATTTTTAACATACAGCCACATATCTCATATATAGACTTCCATCTAAGTCAATAGATGGAACCACTCCATATGAAGTGTGGAATGGAAGAAAACCTAGTCTAGAGCATTGTAAAATCTTTGGATCCTTAGCCTATGCTCACATTGCTTCTCAAGTAAGAAGGAAATTGGATCTCAAGGCAGAGATGTGCATATTTATTGGTTATGATCAAAACCAAAAAGGATATACATTGTACAATCCAACTAACAAAGGATTTTCTGTGAGTAGAGATGTAATTTTTTATGAAAAAAATCATGGTGTGATGATGATAGGAAATTGAAGTTGTCTTATGACTTGGATGAAGATTTTCCATCACTTCAACCAAATGAGCCAAAGCATATTGAAGAAAGCAATTCAGAGATTGACGTAGAAGACTTGGAAAGACTAAAGTTATGGAAGAACAAAGGTAAAGCAAAGATGCATGATGCTACATATGGACCTGAGAGCTCACATCAACCACTTAGAAGGTCTTCAAGGGAGAAGAAGAAACCAGAGAGGTTTGTTTATGATACTTCTTTGGTCATCAAGCACTCAATCTAAATTGCAAAGGATTCAACCAATGAAGAACCTACCACATTCGTGGAAGCACAAAGCAAGAAAGCTTGGAGAGATGCAATGGATGAAGAAATGGAACCCTTGAAGGAGAATGACACTAGGGAGCTTGTACCTAATAATCTATGAAGGTATTTGGATCGCAATGGATATCCAAAATCAAGAGGAATCCAGATGGAACTATAAATAGACACAAAGCAAGGTTAGTTGCTTAAGGGTTTGCTCAGACCCATGGTATTGATTATCAGGAGACTTTCTCTCCTGTTGCAAAAAATGCCTACAATTAGGGTTATCATTAGTCTTGTTGCATTTAGAAATCGGACGCTCTATCAACTTGATGTAAAGAATGCTTTCTTGAATGGATGGATTTCATATGAAGTGCATATGGCACAACCTCCTGGATATGAGGATGTATATTATCCCAACTATGTATGCAAATCAAAGAAAGCCTTCCATGGATTGAAGCAAGCTTCAAGAGCTTGGAAGTTTAGATTGGTGACTTATTTGTAGGACCAAGTATTCAAAGCTAGCAAGGCAGATACCTCTTTGTTCATAAAGAGGATTGGATCTGAAGTGATCTATTTATGTGTCTATGTTGATGATATTATTATCACAGGCAATGATCTTGAAGGAATCAAACAGGTAAAGACTAGAATGAAGGAGGAGTTCAAAAAAAGTGAGCTCGGACCACTCACTTATTTTCTTGGATTGGAGTTGATCTACACAGATTCAAGTATATACATCACACAAAGGAAGTATGTGCATGACATTCTCATCAAGTTCAAGATGGAAAACACCGTGTGTAGGTACACCTATGGAGCAAAATCATAAGCTTAGTGCTTATGAAGGAGAGCCAATTGAAGACATCACAAGCTATCAAAGCTTGGTTTGAAGACACATATGGAAGCGGCCAAGAGAGTCCTCAAGTACCTAAAGAGGACCATGAATGAAGGTTTGTTTTATTCATTTACTTTAGATATTGAGCTAAAGGTCTACTCGGATGCAGATTGGGCCGGATCTAGAGATGATTGAAGAAGCACATCGGGGTATGTATCATTTGCAGGTTCAAAAATCAATTCATGGTCATCCAAGAAGCAACCAACCGTGGCATTATCTTATAATGAAGCTGAATATAGAGGTTTGGCTAATGCAACTCAAGAAATCATGTGGTTAAAGTCTTTGTACACAGATATTGGACTTCATTCTTCAACATCTCACATTTTTGGTGAGAACACTAGCTCACTACATCTTGCAGCTAATCCCGTATACCATGCTAGAACCAAGCATATTGAATTCCACTACCATTATGTAAGGGAGATGATAATGAGCAAGGATATTGAACTATCCTATGTCTCCACAGATATGCAATGTGCAGACATGTTGACTAAAGCTCTTGATGGTAAAAAGTTAAGTAGATTCAAGTTGATGATTGGCTTGCAGGAAATCAAGGACAATTGAAGATATATTTGGAGGCCAAGCATGCTAGGCTTGAGGGGGAGCTGTTAGTGAATTTTACCCAAGCATACATGTTTGATATTACTTGAGTTGATTCATGTGAACACCTCTTGTAAAAGAGTACATTTTATCTCTTGTAATTGTGAAAGAGAAAAGATAAAAAGAATGGCTTACCTCATCCATGATGTAAAAATCAAACTCGCAGCTCTAACTACCTAAAACCATGAATTACTTAGCAGAGGGAATATTTCCTTTGGGGATCACTTTTACGTGGAGCCATTCGAATTCAAATTCAAAACTGCCTCCAAGAGTAGCTATAAAAAGAGCAAGAAGGAAGAGGTGATTGGAAAGACTTATACGTGACCACTTCATGTCATTTTGTAGAGATTGAAGAGCTTAATCCATATCTCTTTCATTCTACTCCCATTGTGCAAATATTCATTGCCAATGTGGTTGTAATCATATGTGAATCTGTACATTCATCATTCTCTACTTCTCTATTTTGCTCTCTATTATATTCACTTAGAGCATTAACTTCAGAAGCTCATATATCGAGATCTACACAACTCTTTTTAGAGGTTAATAATTCCTTGGATTGCTCTGCCTGTCTAGTTTTTGAATATAGAGTTTGATAATCATTGGATGTACAGTTTCGGAGATATCTGCATTTTACTGCTCACTGGTCTATCTCTATAGAGCCCTGAGAATGGCGGGCATGTTCCTGATATTGATGAATCTGGTTTACAGTGCTCTGTTTAACATTTGAAGTGTTTTAACTTTGAATAGCAAGCTATCTAAATTTATTTTCTATGTACAAAAGGAAGTTTTCTAATTACACCAAGTTAGGAGCACAGTTCATTTTTTCGAGCAGGTGTATGTATAAAAATAGCAAGTTTTGGGAGCTAGTCATCTTTCAACTAGTCTGTCTTGAGTTAAACTTTTGAGATACATGTTCCAAAGTACTTGGCCAATCTTTTGGTGGATGTTTGAAGCTTAAAGGCTCTACTAATCAACCCTCAAGTCTCAATTGGCTGGTTTGAAGCCTATTGTAGCAACACCAACCCATCTTCGGATTGCATCCATCATTTCTCTTCATAGTTCCGTCCATCCAAATAGAATAGGACCAGCCCTTGCGCTTATGAAGACACAAATAGAACTTATGAGCATTTGATACATGCAATAAAATACATTATGTACTTTGGAGCATCAAGGAGAAATATTTGATACAAAATAGATAGGTTTGCTCATTCCCTAGCTCAAAAAACTTGTTATCTTTTGATTTAATAACCTTCAAATGCTCATAGCAGCCAACATGATTATAATTGGAAAAATCATTTTGGAGGAATTATACACATAGGGTTAAGTTTGTAGAATGCACAAGAGTACATAAAATAAGCAAAATATGCTTTTGGAATGAACCTTACACTCAATACTAGTACCTCCTATTTTTTACGGCTATGCGGAGATAGACACTAAGCAAGAAAACTTGTTATTTCTCCAAATATAATGACTGGAATGCATTAAAATTTTTACACATAAACTAAATACAAAATTTTCCAATGAATGGTCACTCATCCAATTTAAAGCTCTATAGAGAGATCAACAGCCTCTGCAAGTTTACTACTATTCAAGAAGATTATGCATAGAAATGGAGAAGCCAAACAATGTTGCTTCCATGTAATGTACAAGTGATTTGTGTTGGGAAAGATGGATGGACACTCCAAGAGATTGAGTAGGTACTGTCAAACCTACTTTGTACCAGCCCTCTTTTGCTTCAGAGTTGATAAGTGGACCTCCTTAGCTTTCCAATGACACCATAAAATGTCCTATGCCCTTTGGAAATGATATGTGTAATGATTGAACCAAAAAAAATAACTTTGAAACTCACAATCTCAAGAAAAACTTCTATTTATGTCTTGAAACTTGCTGGATCTTTTGCTTAGTATGACCAGCACAGTAGGAATTGAAAAAATTCCTTTTAGGGGTCTCTAATTAGCTTAGCAAGCTAACTATTCCAAGTGGAATGATATAAAAAGATTAACTATGCTCAAACAAATCACTTAAGCAAATTAAACTTTACCCCCGATTGTTTAGGACTGTAGCAAACTATGATCAGTGATCACCTCGACAAGCTTTTCTCTGAAATGGCTGAATAGAATCTCTTCAAATTTTGATAGTATGTAGAAACATCGAGCTGAATCCAACAAGCTTTGAATCTTTGAATTTGGTGAAGAGATGACTGAGATATGCACTCCACAAGTTGATAGACTTTCAAGTAGTATGATAGAGAACTCAGTAATGACTAATGAAGATATATGTATTAATGAACACTTGTATACAACTCCATTGGCATGAATAGCATTGCCTAATGGTATGGATAGGTGTGGGCTAGAGTGTAGGCCTCACACACACACTCAGAATTGACAGTAATGAGCTCGGGAAATAATGAGTCTTACCCGTGCCTTTTCCATGACCATTTTTATAGTTATTGGGTAGAAATTTGAATTCAAATTCAAACTTTTGGCTCCCTATGATCAAGCTTCTATATTCTAGGAGATATTCCTTCAATCAAAAGCTAACGTTTTTTCCATGAATCCTTTTGGTAGGTGTTTACAAAGATTCCAAGTCAATTTGACGTTTACAAATAGATAAAGTGATAATTAACCACTAGCATATGTTCCTATGCTACTCTGTGTATAAATGATCTACAAGATATTCATCAAGCCAAATGTTTAGGCTTGTGAATTACACCAACATCTCCCCCTCAAGCCAAACATTTTTTCTTGGTCTTCATCTTCAATCTTCATTTATATCCTGCAATCCAATCATTGTTTTGAACCTGCAAAGTTTGGTTCCATCCAAGGCTTTAGTCAACAAATCTGCACACTGCATATTGGTTGATACATAGGTTAGTTGAATGTCCTTGCTTAACAACTTCTCTCTCACATAATGGTAATGGACCTCTATGTGTTTGGTCCTAGCATGATAGATAGGGTTAGCTGCAAGGTGAAGTGAGCTTGTATTATCTCCAAAGATTATTGGTGACCTAGTATACAAACCCAATTCTGTATATAATAGCTTGATCCATATGGCTTCTTGTGTGGCATTAGCCAACCCTGTATACTCTGCTTCTGTAGAAGACAAAGCAATAGTAGGTTGCTTCTTTGAAGACCATGATATTGGTTTGTCACCTGCAAATGAACTGTATCCAGAAGTGCTCCTCCTATCATCCTTGCATCCTGCCCAATCTACATCTGAATAGATCTTGATATCAATGTCTGAAGTGTAAGGGAAATACAAACCATGATTTTGTGTACCCTTGAGATACTTCAAGATTCTCTTAGCAGCCTCTAAGTGAGGTATCCTTGGCTTGTGCATAAACTCACTTTGCATACTAACTCCATATGCAATATCGATCCTTGTTAAGGTAGCAAAGTTCAAGCTACCCACCATACTTTGATAACCTGTACTATCATTAACTTCATCACCTTCATGGGCACTTAATTTTAGGTTTACCTCCATTGCAGTACTTGCTACTTTGGCATCCTCCAAATGAAACTTGTTGTGTTCCGCCCCTCAACCCCTTCTTCTTTTCTCTTTCTCTCCTCCTCAGGGCCTGCACCGCCCCTTTTTTTTTTCTCTCTCTCTCTCTCCCGTCCTCTCTCTTTCTCTTCCTTCCCCCCTCTCTCTTTCTCTCCTCCCTCTCTCTCTCTCTCTCTCCCCCTCCTCTTCCCTCCCCTCCACTCCACCTTCCCCCGCGAGCCCCCCCTCTTCCCTCCCCCTCCGCCTTCCCCCTCCTCCCTCCTCATCCTTCCCCCTCCGCCTTCCCCCTCCTCCCTCCTCATCCCTCTCCCTCCTCCTTCCCCCGCAAACCCCCCCCTCTTCCCTCCCCCTCCGCCTTCCCCCTCCTCCCTCCTCATCCCTCCCCCTCCACCTTCCCCCGTGAGCCCCCCCCTCTTCCCTCCCCCTCCGCCTTCCCCCTCCTCCCTCCTCATCCCTCCCCCTCCGCCTTCCCCCTCCTCCCTCCCCCTCCGCCTTCCCCCTCCTCCCTCCTCATCCCTCCCCCTCCACCTTCCCCCGTGAGCCCCCCCTCTTCCCTCCCCCTCCACCTTCCCCCTCCTCCCTCCTCATCCTTCCCCCTCCGCCTTCCCCCTCCTCCCTCCTCATCCCTCTCCCTCCTCCTTCCCCCGCAAACCCCCCCTCTTCCCTCCCCCTCCGCCTTCCCCCTCCTCCCTCCTCATCCCTTCCCCTCCACCTTCCCCCGCAAGCCCCCCCCTCTTCCCTCCCCCTCGGCCTTCCCCCTCCTCCCTCCTCATCCCTCCCCCTCCGCCTTCCCCCTCCTCCCTCCTCCCTCCCCCTCCGCCTTCCCCCTCCTCCCTCCTCATCCCTCCCCCTCCACCTTCCCCCGCGAGCCCCCCCCTCTTCCCTCCCCCTCCGCCTTCCCCCTCCTCCCTCCTCATCCCTCCCCCTCCGCCTTCCCCCTCCTCCCTCCTCATCCCTCCCCCTCCTCCTTCCCCGCAAACACCCCCCCCTCACCCCGCCATTTCCCCCCACAGGCCCCCGTCTCTCTCTCTCTCTCTCTCTCTCTCTCTCTCTCTCTCTCTCTCTCTCTCTCTCTCTCTCGTCTCTCTCTCTCTCTCTCTCTCTCTCTCTCTCTCTCTCTCCTCTCTCTCTCTCTCTCTCTCTCTCTCTCTCTCTCTCTCTCTCTCTCTCTCTCTCTCTCTCTCTCTCTCTCTCTCTCTCTCTCTCTCTCTCTCTCTCTCTCTCTCTCTCTCTCTCTTCTCTCTCTCTCTCTCTCTCTCTCTCTCTCTCTCTCCTCTCTCTCTCTCTCTCCCTCGCGTATGACCCCTCTCTCTCTCTCTCTTCTCTCTCTCTCTCTCCCTCGCGTATGACCCTCTCTCTCTCTCTCTTCTCTCTCTCTCTCTCTCTCTCTCTCTCTCTCTCTCTCTCTCTCTCTCTCTCTCTCTCTCTCTCTCTCTCTCTCTCTCTCTCTCTCTCTCTCTCTCTCTCTCTCTCTCTCTCTCTCTCTCTCTCTCTCTCTCTCTCATCTCTCTCTCTCTCTCTCTCTCTCTCTCTCTCTCTCTCTCTCTCTCTCTCTCTCTCTCTCTCTCTCTCTCTCTCTCTCTCTCTCTCTCTCTCTCTCTCTCTCTCTCTCTCTCTCTCTCTCTCTCTCTCTCTCTCTCTCTCTCTCTCCCCCCCCCGCCATTTCCCCCGCGCACCCCGCAGCCCCCCCGCTCACCCCGCAGCTCCCCCCGCTCACCCCCGCAGTCCCCTCCCCGCCACCCCCCGCCATTTCCCCCCGCGCACCCTGCAGCTCCCCCCGCTCACAGACCCCGCAGTCCCCTCCCCGCCACCCCCCGCCATTTCCCCCCGCGCACCCCGCAGCTCCCCCCGCTCACCCCGCAGCTCCCCCCGCTCACCTCCCGCAGTCCCCTCCCCGCCAACCCCCTCACACCACCCCCTCACACCACCCCCACCCCCTCACACCACCCCGCAGCCGCAGCCACCCCTCCTCACTCTCCCCCTCACACACCTCCGCCCCCTCACCCTCCCACCACACACACCCACACTCACACTCACACATTCACACTCCCACACACACACACATCTGCGCCCTCCCACAAACACACACATACCTCTACACACCCATACATGCAACCCCCTCACCGACACACAGACACTTACATGCACACACACTCACAATTCCATGCATGTACACCCACACAAGCACACACCCACGCATACTAGCATGCACACCAATACACACACACACACACACACATGCACCCCCATGCATTCACACACACAAAGGCCCCTAAACCACTCCAGATGGAGAGGGAGGCGAAGCAGGATCCGGAAGAGAAATCTAAGAGACATATGCCACAGGTGGAGAAAGAGCATTTGAAGCCTTTGTATACAGCTAGAGTTGAAACTGATTCAGAAGATGGCCTCTTTGATGACTTTTGCTTTGTGTTAATATGAAGTTTCACATGAGTAAACCACTACACAAACATCTTGACTGGATAAGTAGTTGGACCAATCGGGATTAAATCAGTGACGAAGTAACAAAACAACACAAAATGAGAATTTCAGATGGCAGCTGAAAAGCTAAAAGGTAATTGTTAAAAGTGGGAATTTCCACCAACCATCCACGGGCGACTACCTATTTTTGTGGATCCAATTCCAATTAAAGGAATAATTGACCTACCCCTTCAATTTTGGGCAATCCACCGGCGCGTGATCAGTGGACGTGAAGCAAGGCCCTCTTGGCCTATTGGGGCCTATAAAACAATGGATTTATGCTCATTTGGGTACAGTTCTTGGAGTTACATTGACGCGTGTATACGTGCAAAAGTCCTTTCTTCCACTTGGTGGTTTCAAGACTATTGTAGGAGCTACTCTGTAGTGTGGATACAGAGGGTAGGCTTCTCAGTGGAGGGCTATGAGCACTATAGTGTAAGAGAGTGCCTTGGATTTTTCTTTCTTTTCTGTGAGTCAGTATTGGTGTTAAGCTCTATTCTCTTGAGCAAATCTTACCATTTGTATTGTTATGGGTTAGAGTGCGTATAGTTGGCCCCCTTAAGCTGAAAAGAAGACTCTACGCATTGAGTTTCTTTATTCTGGGATGGCATGTTAACCCCCTAAGCTTGCACTTCTGAACATCACTCTGCCCAACATTGCAATCATCTGATTCAAATCAAGAAGTGTATGGTCTTCCTTGGTCATTGGTTGTCCATATTGTCTGAAGTATTTACCACTTTGTGCAATCCTTGTTATCTGCCTGCTCACAGAAATGTTAAAGGGTATACTTCCCTAAAGAGAACCCCCCTTGAGTAGGTGATGTACTGGACGTGTTTAATCTTCATTCTCGACTTTTATTAAAAGCGGATACCCCAGTACCTCCTCTACAGTTTAGCACGCCCGGTGGGACCTTTGCATTTCTATGAGAGGTATTTTTGCCCTATTACATTGGCAAGTAGGTACATGACCCATACACGAGCAGATAAGGAGTCTCTTCGTGTTCGGAGGAGCCTTAACAAGTTAGCAATAACCACGGCTAGTGAGTCTACCTCCCCTTTGCCTTCCCTAAATTTATCTATTGATTTGGGTACGACACCATTGTCAAAAGAGAGGTATAGGAGAACCCTAGACTTCTCCTCAGATACGTCCGAAGAAACACTAGTACAAATGGAGGACCTCTCTCATTTGCTCTCCAGATTAACCGTCAAATTCCCTACCTTCAAGGGACAAGCTTATGAGGATGCTGATGATCATGTGAGGAGATTCATCTCTTTATGTCGTGGAAGAGGTCTGCAAAATAGAGAGGATGCAATGCTGGCACTTTTTCCATCCACATTGGAGGGTTTTGCAGATAAATGGTATAGTCAATATGCAGATGGCCATTTCACTACATGGGAGGCTCTGAAGGCGGCATTCTCACAGACATTCCGACCAAGTGATTCCTCAGAAAGAGCTCTAGATCAGCTAGAGAATTTGAAGCTAAGATCAGGTGAATCTTTTCATGAACTTCACACTAGAACAAAAGCACTTGTTGCACGTCTGCCACATGCTCCAGGTGACTTTCTGGTTAAAAAGTGGATAGAGAAGGCTCTGCCCAGGTCATCTCAGCAGAAGCTTCGTGAGTCTCTTAGATTGGATGCCACCCTCAATGATTTTGTTGCAGCGGCATCACGCATTGAAGAAGCAAGGCAACATTTTGAAGGGGATACACAACCTAAGTATGTTGCAGACCTGGATCCTGTTGAGCAACTAAGGAGGGAACTGGAGGCATTAAAAATGCAACAAAATCAACAAGAAGAGAAGGTCTTGCCACCACTGCGATGCACGGATGATGAAGTAGCCCAACTTCGCCGTGAGTTAGAAGATTTGAAGACCACACAAGATATAAGGAGACAAATTTGGTGCAGGATCTGTAACAACAATGGACATTCCAATGCTAATTGCCCTAACAAGGTAAGCTGTCAATTTTGTGGAAAGGAGGGTCATGAAGCTAGAGATTGCTACTACCTCAAGGGTACACAGCAAATAAGTAACCCTCAAACTTTGGATTCATACTATGCTAGTACTTCAAATACATCTAATAGAGAGGAGAATCAGCCTGCAAAGCCTAGGTATAATAGACCTTTGATGTGCTATCGTTGTGGTGAGTACAGCCACATGCAAAACAGGTGTTCTCTTCCAGAAGATGCACCTCCTTGTCAACATTGTCCAGAGGCCAAGGATCATTATACCAAAGATTGCCCAAGAGGTCGTCCTGCTCCAATTCACATGATTGCAGTCTCTCCACATGAAGAAGGGAAAACCACTCAGACTTATGCTGTTTCATCCTCTGCAATGCCCATGATGACTAGAGCTAGGCAAGCAACTACAACCCAGAGAGATGAACAACAAGGATTTCAGGATAAAGAGGAAGAAAAGGAGTCTGGATGGAAGGACCAAGCAGAAATTGAAGGAGCTTATAATAAGATGACTACTTCTCTAAAGGGCCAACCAAAAAGTCTGCAAGAAAACACTCAGGAGGTAAACATTGAACAGATCTTGAAAGGTATTCATCACAAGGTTAGTCTATATGAACTTATAAGGATGGATTCAAAAATAAAAAGTGACTTACTGAAGATTATACACTCTGCTCACTTGGTCCAATCACCTAGTATAGATGGTTTCATGGTTGATTTTCCCCCTGCACCCTTAGCAGACTACCAAAGCTCAAGATTATCTGTTTGTATAAAGGATGAAACTCTCACAGGTGTGATCATAGATGGAGGCTCTAGTATCAATTTGATGCCAGATTTCACAATGAAAAAACTGAATTTGAACCCCACCAAAATGGCACCATTTACAGTTACACTAGCAGATCAACATCGGGTTGCGCCTCTTGGATTATTGAAAAGGTACGGATGATAGTACAGGGTTGCCACTTTGTGTTGGATTTTTTTGTTATTGCACTTCCACAGGAGACTTCCTATCCTTTGCTCCTGGGGAGACCTTGGCTGAGACAAGCAAAAGCTTTGCAAGATTGGGGAAAAAATAAACTATGGATTTCAACAAATACCAATAGCCAACTGCAACTACATTTGGAAGAAGGATTCGACTCAGGAAAAACTACTGGATATACTGTGGACACTCAGGTAATGCCCTCTCTACCCCAAGAAGAGGATACATTGTTAAATTGGATGATGGGAAGTGCAGAGTGTTGCACAGTGGAGATTAATGAAATTGAGGAAGAAATTGCAGATAAGGTAATTACAGGAAAGGGCAATGAAGACCACAAGGTGTTGGAGAATGAGCAATTGCAGGAAAGCACAAGCCTTGAGGAAGCGGCCCAAATAAAAGTATCAGAGGTAGAAGATTTTGAACTTAAGGGCAGTGAAGATCTTCCTTTCTCAGATATACCTCAAGGATGGATGGAAGAACATGTTGCAGAATATAAATTAAACTCCACTCCTACATATAGTGGAGATGATTTATCAAACAAGGCCAGTCCTGAAACATCGGTTCAAGAAGTAAATTTAGGGGATGAAGAGAACCCTCAAGTAGTCCATTTGGCATCCTGGTTGTGGCATTATCCTAATTTACTACAGAAGGTAACTTCTTTGCTCTTTACTTACAAAAGTGTCTTCGCATGGTCCTACAAGGATCTAACAGGAATACCAGAAGAGCTTGGATTACATCGGATACCCTTGGTTGAGGGAGCTGCGCCTGTAAGAAGTAGGCCACATCGACTCAATCCGAAGTATGCAGAGGCGGTAAAAGCAGAGATTACAAAACTAGAAGAAGCAGGTATAATTGTGCCAGTAGAACATTCCAGGTGGCTTTCTTCTATGGTTATTGTGCCGAAGAAAAATAGTGGAAAAATAAGAGTATGTGTTGATTTTCGTGCTTTGAATAAAGTGACTGTTCAAGATGGATTTCCTCAGCCCTTCACAGAGCAAGTACTTGAGGAAGTAGCTGGTCACACTTTGTATAGTTTCTTGGATGGTTTTAGTGGCTACAATCAGATAGTGATCCATCCTGATGATAGGGACAAAACAGCCTTTGTCACTCCCTGGGGCACTTATGTCTATACTCGAATGGCTTTTGGTTTGAACAATGCACCAGCTTCATTTAATAGAACGATGTATCTGATATTGGGCAAATGGTTAACAACCTTTCTACGCATTTTCATGGATGACTTTTCAGTATTTTCAGGTACAGATAGAAGGGCAGCAGTTCAAGATTTCCATGACCATTTGGAAAATCTAAAAGAAATTTTTGAGCAATGTCTCAAAACAGGTTTGAAATTGAATCCTGATAAATGTCACTTTTTGGTCACTAAGGGCACTCTTCTTGGTCACATAGTATCTGCTGAAGGTATAACTGTTGACCCTGCAAAGGTTACAGCTATTCTTTCCATGCCAATTCCACAAAGCCCAAAGGAAGTGCAAAGTTTCTTGGGCCATGCAGGGTATCACAGAAGATTCATTAGGATGTATTCAGAAATTGCTAAACCCTTGTCAAGGCTTACCAGTAAAAAGATCCCTTTCTCATGGAGTGCTGAAGCCGACAAAGCATTTTGTGAACTAAAATTGAGGCTATGTACTGCTCCACTTTTAAGTGTTCCTAATTGGTCATTGGAATTTCATGTGCATACAGATGCTAGTCTTCATGTTGTTGGTGGAGTTCTAGCTCAACCATCGTCTCACTAAGTGGATAGACCTATCTCTTATGCCAGCAGACTACTCAACCAAGCTGAAAGAAATTACAGTACAACGGAAAGAGAAGGTTTGGCTATCGTATTTGCTCTTCAGAAGTTTCGACATTATCTCCTTGGTGTACATTTCATTGTTATTTCTGATCATCAGCCCTTGAAGTATTTGATAAACAAGCCTAGAGTAGCTGGAAGGATTTGGAGATGGTTACTCCTATTTCAAGAATTTAATTTTGATATTCATATTAAGCCAAGAAAAGAGCACTACATGGCAGATCAAGTGTCCAGGACAGCAATGAGCGAGAAGGCAACAGGTATCAATGACGAACTGGTGGATAGCAATCTTTTCCTGGTAGCAATTCGGACTGGTTGGTATGATGAAATTCTCCATGTTCTTATGACTGGAAAGATCCCAGAACATTTGACACCTGTAGAAAAAAGAAGATTACTTTTGAAAACCAAAGCATATTCTCTTATAAATGGAAATTTATATAAAACTGTCAGGATGATATATTGAGAAGGTGTGTCAATCCAGAGGAGGTAAATCTTCTGCTAGAGGCTGCACACAGTGAAGGACATCTAAGGGGGGAAGAATTGGCTCATAGAATCATCCACAAAGGTCTATGGTGGCCTCACATTTTCAAGGATGCAATCAAGTTTGCTAAAGAATGCCACATCTGCCAGAGGTGTGCTCCCGTGCCAACCAGATTGAATTTCCAACCATTGGTCATATCTACCGGATGGCTTCCATTTGAACGATGGGGTCTTGATTTCATAGGACCAATTAGTCCAACTGGTCAACCTAGAGGTAAAAAGTATATTTTGATGGCCACATGTTATGCCACTAAATGGATAGAGGCTAAAGCTACTATGGACTGCACGGCTTTAACAGTAGCCAAATTCTTGTATAAACGTATTTTCTCAAGATTTGGTTGCCCACTGGAAATTACTAGTCATAGGGGCACACATTTTGTAAATCAATTGCTCCGGTTTATATTTGACAGGTACAAAGTCTTCCATAAAAAATCATGTGCCTACTATCCAAGGGCAAATGGCCAAGCAGAGAGTTCCAATAAGATTTTGATTGGACTGCTTCGCAAATTATCTTTCGATCATCAAAGCTCCTGGCCACAAGCATTGATCGGGGCAATTTGGGCTTTCAGAACTACAAGAAGGGGAACCACTGGTGAGAGTCCATTTCGCTTAGTATATGGAAAAGAGGCATTAGCACCATTTGAGTTCATTATCAGAAAGGAAATAGGAATCAAAACCATTGGAATTGAACCCCCCATTCAGAGATTGGTGGCATTAGAAGAATACAGAGAAGGGGCAATGCACAAACTTCAAGTAACACAAGAAGAGCACAAAAGATTGCATGACAGGTATCTGAGATTGAATGAAGTTCAGGAAGGATCCATGGTTTTAGTGCATCAAGTTCCAGCAATTTCAACTAAATTGGCACCCAAATGGATAGGACCATATAGGGTGATCAAGGTATTACCACACGGCGCAGTGCACATGGAGGAGTTGCAGGGTAAAAGGATTCCTCTGGTCAATATTTCTAGGGTGAAAAGATACCTGAATTAAGGATAAGAAGGACATTGTACATACCTCGGTTTTCATTCAGTACTTGCAAATTATTTGTTTTTATTCAAAACAAACAGGCTGCACAGGGACGGTGCAATGACTTGGTGTGGGGGACTCTTGTGTTCCTCCCCTCAACCCCTTCTTCTTTTCTCTTTCTCTCCTCCTCAGGGCCTGCACCGCCCCTTCTTTTTTTCTCTCTCTCTCTCTCTCCCGTCCTCTCTCTTTCTCTTCCTTCCCCCCTCTCTCTTTCTCTCCTCCCTCTCTCTCTCTCTCTCCCCCTCCTCTTCCCTCCCCTCCACTCCACCTTCCCCCGCGAGCCCCCCCTCTTCCCTCCCCCTCCGCCTTCCCCCTCCTCCCTCCTCATCCTTCCCCCTCCGCATTCCCCCTCCTCCCTCCTCATCCCTCTCCCTCCTCCTTCCCCCGCAAACCCCCCCTCTTCCCTCCTCCTCCGCCTTCCCCCTCCTCCCTCCTCATCCCTCCCCCTCCACCTTCCCCCGCGAGCCCCCCCCTCTTCCATCCCCCTCCGCCTTCCCCCTCCTCCCTCCTCATCCCTCCCCCTCCGACTTCCCCCTCCTCCCTCCCCCTCCGCCTTCCCCCTCCGACCTCCTCATCCCTCCCCCTCCACCTTCCCCCGCGAGCCCCCCCTCTTCCCTCCCCCTCCGCCTTCCCCCTCCTCCCTCCTCATCCTTCCCCCTCCGCCTTCCCCCTCCTCCCTCCTCATCCCTCTCCCTCCTCCTTCCCCCGCAAACCCCCCCTCTTCCCTCCCCCTCCGCCTTCCCCCTCCTCCCTCCTCATCCCTTCCCCTCCACCTTCCCCCGCGAGCCCCCCCCTCTTCCCTCCCCCTCCGCCTCCCCCTCCTCCCTCCTCATCCCTCCCCCTCCGCCTTCCCCCTCCTCCCTCCTCCCTCCCCCTCCGCCTTCCCCCTCCTCCCTCCTCATCCCTCCCCCTCCACCTTCCCCCGCGAGCCCCCCCCTCTTCCCTCCCCATCCGCCTTCCCCCTCCTCCCTCCTCATCCCTCCCCCTCCGCCTTCCCCCTCCCCCCTCCTCATCCCTCCCCCTCCTCCTTCCCCCGCAAACACCCCCCCTCACCCCGCCATTTCCCCCCACAGGCCCCCGTCTCTCTCTCTCTCTCTCTCTCTCTCTCTCTCTCTCTCTCTCTCTCTCTCTCTCTCTCTCTCTCTCTCTCTCTCTCTCTCTCTCTCTCTCTCTCTCTCTCTCTCTCTCTCTCTCTCTCTCTCTCTCTCTCTCTCTCTCTCTCTCTCTCTCTCTCTCTCTCTCTCTCTCTCTCTCTCTCTCTCTCTCTCTCTCTCTCTCTCTCTCTCTCTCTCTCTCTCTCTCTCTCTCTCTCTCTCTCTCTCTCTCTCTCTCTCTCTCTCTCTCTCTCTCTCTCTCTCTCTCTCTCTCTCTCTCTCTCTCTCTCTCTCTCTCTCTCTCTCCCTCCCGCGTGTGACCCCTCTCTCTCTCCCTCCCCCTCTCTCTCTCTCTCTCTCTCTCTCTCTCTCTCTCTCTCTCTCTCTCTCTCTCTCTCTCTCTCTCTCTCTCTCTCTCTCTCTCTCTCTCTCTCTCTCTCTCTCTCTCTCTCTCTCTCTCTCTCTCTCTCTCTCTCTCTCTCTCTCTCTCTCTCTCTCTCTCTCTCTCTCTCTCTCTCTCTCTCCCGCGTGTGACCCCTCTCTCTCTCTCTCTTTTTTTTTTTCTCTCTCTCTCTCCCCCCCGCCATTTCCCCCGCGCACCCCGCAGCCCCCCCGCTCACCCCGCAGCTCCCCCTGCTCACCCCCGCAGTCCCCTCCCCGCCACCCCCCGCCATTTCCCCCCGCGCACCCCGCAGCTCCCCCCGCTCACCCCGCAGCTCCCCCCGCTCAACCCCGCAGTCCCCTCCCCGCCATCCCCCGCCATTTCCCCCCGCGCACCCCGCAGCTCCCCCCGCTCGCCGCGCAGCTCCCCCCGCTCACTCCTGTAGTCCCCTCCCCGCCACCCCCCGCCAACCCCCTCACACCACCCCCACCCCCTTACACCACCCCGCAGCCGCAGCCACCCCTCCTCACTCTCCGCCTCACACACCTCCGCCCCCTCACCCTCCCACCAGACACACCCACACTCACACTCACACATTCAGACTCCCACACACACACACACATCTGCACCCTCCCACAAACACACACATACCTCTACACACCCATACATGCAACCCCCGCACCGACACACACACACTTACATGCACACACACTCACAATTCCATGCATGTACACCCACACAAGCACACACCCACGCATACTAGCATGCACACCAATACACACACACACACATGCACCCCCATGCATTCACACACACAAAGGCCCCTAAAACACTCCAGATGGAGAGGGAGGGGAAGCAGGATCCGGAAGAGAAATCTAAGAGACATATGCCACAGGTGGAGAAAGAGCATTTGAAGCCTTTGTATACAGCTAGAGTTGAAACTGATTCAGAAGATGGCCTCTTTGATGACTTTTGCTGTGTTAATATGAAGTTTCACATGCGTAAACCACTACACGAACATCATGACTGGATAAGTAGTTGGACCAATCGGGATTAAATCAGTGACGAAGTAACAAAACAACACAAAATGAGAATCTCAGATGGCAGGTGAAAAGCTAAAAGGTAATTGTTAAAAGTGGGAATTCCCACCAACCATCCACGGGCGACTACCTATTTTTGTGGATCCAATTCCAATTAAAGGAATAATTGACCTACCCCTTCAATTTTGGGCAATCCATCGGCGCGTGATCAGTGGACGTGAAGCAAGGCCCTCTTGGCCTATTGGGGCCTATAAAACAATGGATTTATGCTCATTTGGGTACAGTTCTTGGAGTTACATTGACGCGTGTATACGTGCAAAAGTCCTTTCTTCCACTTGGTGGTTTCAAGCCTATTGTAGGAGCTACTCTGTAGTGTGGATACAGAGGGTAGGCTTCTCAGTGGAGGGCTATGAGCACTATAGTGTAAGAGAGTGCCTTGGATTTTTTTTTCTTTTCTGTGAGTCAGTATTGGTGTTAAGCTCTATTCTCTTGAGAAAATCTTACCATTTGTATTGTTCTGGGTTAGACTGCATATAGTTGGCCCCCTTAAGCTGAAAAGAAGACTCTACGCATTGAGTTTCTTTATTCTGGGATGGCATGTTAACCCCCTAAGCTTGCACTTCTGAACATCACTCTACCCAACATTGCAATCATCTGATTCGAATCAAGAAGTGTATGGTCTTCCTTGGTCATTGGTTGTCCATATTGTCTGAAGTATTTACCACTCTGTGCAATCCTTGTTATCTGCCTGCTCACAGAAATGTTAAAGGGTATACTTCCCTAAAGAGAACCCCCCTTGAGTAGGTGATGTACTGGACGTGTTTAATCTTCATTCTCGACTTTTGTTAAAAGCGGATACCCCAGTACCTCCTCTACAAAACTTCTTCAACATATCCTGTATGTACTTTTTCTGAGTAATGTATATTCTTGAGTTAGTATAGACTAACTCAAGTCCAAGAAAATACTTCAATAGGCCAAGATCATTGATCTTGAACTCCTTCATTATCTGGCTCTTGATTTGTCTGATTCCATTCACATCATTACCTTTAAGTATGATGTCATCAACATAAGCACAAAGGTATATCACCTCTGAATTATTTCTCTTAATGAATAGAGAAGTATCTGCCTTGCTCATGACAAAGCCTTGGTCTTGGAGATATGTAGTTAACCTGTAATTCCATGCCCTAGGTGCCTTCTTCAATCCATATAAAGCCTTTCTTAATTTACAAACATATGTTACCTTCTTAGGGTCCTCATAGCGAGGAGGTTGTGACATATATACCTCCTCTGAAATCCATCCATTCAAGAAAGCATTCTTGACATCCAATTGGTACATGTTCCAATTTTTTGATGTAGCTACACTCACCAACACTCTGATGGTTGGCATCTTGGCCATAGGAGAGAATGTCTCTTTATAGTCAATGCCTTGGCTTTGTGAAAAACCTTGGCTACCAATCTGGCTTTATACCTATTAATTGAGCCATCAAAATTTCTTTTGAGTTTATAGATCCATCTGGATCCTATTACCTTCATGGATTCCTTCTTTGGTACTAGTTCCCATGTGTCACTTTCCTTGAGTGCTTCAATCTCCTCATCCATAGCTTCTTTCCATTCTGTCTTGGTTATGGCTTCTTCATATGATCCTGGTTCTTTGATTGACAAATCTTTGGCAAGATAAACAGAGTGTTTCATAACAAGAGATGTATCATACCCATATTTGATAGGATTTTTGCTTTCTCTTTGTGATCTTCTAATTGATTGATTTGAAGATTTAGGTATATCTTCAAGCTTCTTCATTTTGACTTTTCCCTTGGACTTCCATGCCTTGAACTCTTCAAGGTTGATTGTGTCTTCATCATCTGAATTTGAGTCTTCATTCTAAGTAGGTTCTTCCTTAGAAAGACTTGGAAACTCCTCTTCCAAGTCATAGGGTAGTTTAACCTTCCTGCATTCATTCTCATACCAAGAATCATTTTCATCAAAGACAACATATCTACTCACCATGAATCCCTTGTTGGAAGGATTATAAAACTTGTAACCTTTTTTACTTAGATCATATCCAATAAAGATGCACTTCTCAGCCTTAGGGTCTAGCTTACCTCTTATCTGAGAGGGAATGTGTACATATGCTACACATCCAAATATCCTGCAATGATCTAGTGAGGGTCTCTTATCATGCCATGCTTCATAGGGTGTCATCCCATCAAGCGACTTAGATGGTAACTTGTTTATGAGATAAGTGGCAGTAGAAACACTCTCTGCCCATAGATAGTTAGGTAACGTTTTTTCATTCAACATAGACCTAGCTGTTTCAACAATCAACCTATTTCTTCTCTCAGCTACCCCATTCTGTTCAGGAGTATACCCTGTGGTGGTTTCTCTTTTGATGCCTCTGTCTTGCAAGAAGTCTTCAAATTCATTGAAGAAGTACTCACCTCCTCCATCTGACCTTAATCTCTTCAAGTTCTTTCCTCTCTGATTTTCAACTAGTGCAAGATATTTTTTAAAACAATTAAACACCTCATCCTTGTGCTTCATGCAGTACAATACAATCCACCTGCTATAATCATCAATAAAAGATACATAGTACCTTGATCTTGAGATTGAGATTCTTTGCTTGGTCCCCATACATCTGTATGGACAAGCTCTAGGTAGTCTTCATGCATGTATCCTTTCCTTGAGAAGTGTAACCTGTGAGACTTCCCAAATTGACAAGCACTACATTTATATATCATGTGTTGTTTGGAAACATTGGGTATTCCAATTACACATTGATCTCTGCATATCTGTTTCAAGGTTCTTTCTCCTACATGCCCTAATCTTTTGTGCCAAATCTCAAGTTTTGAAAGTGTTTGATCTTTATAAATGTATAATGCAATGTTCTTTGTATCTTCTAGCTCAAAAGTAAAAAGTCTTCCAGATTTCTCTCCTTTAGAAATCCTCTTGAACCCCTGCTTAGGATCCTCCACAAATGCTCCAAATTGATTAAATCTAACCTGCAAACCTTTCTCCACAATCTATCCAACACTCATCAATTTTTTGGTAATGGTTGGTACATAGAGTACCCTACTCAACAAGTCCTGATTTCCATCACAAGTCTTAACATTTCCAACTTTAACTACTGAGTGCTTGGTGTCATCACCTGTTTGGACTTGATGCTTACCTTTTGGTTCCTCAAGATCAGCGAGTAGTGCTACATTTCCAGCTATATGATTTGAGCATCCTGAGTCAATGTAGAATAGGTGGTCATCATTAGTACCTGGTTTTGAAGTCATGTTCATGATCAAAAGAGAGTCATCTTGCTCTTCTATATAGTTTTTGTAGACCTTTTTGGATTTGAATCCTCCTTGGTAGTTCCCATTGTAGTTGTTGTAATTGTTGTTGTAGTTGTTGTTGTAACCTTGGTGATGGTTGAATCTACCTCTTGACTATGAGTATCGACCTCTTTGGTATCCTCTTCCTCTCTGATTCTTGTAATTCCTGAAACACTCATCTGTAGTGTGATTTGATAAACCACAAATATTGCATGGTGAGGAGTTATAGGATCTCCCCCTACCTTGCTTACCTCCTCTGTCCCTTCCTCTTGATGATCTACCTCTCCTTGCATAGTTTTCTTGGGAGGTAGAGCCTTCATCTTCTACCTTCTTGTTTTTTCCTTTATCTTTAGACTTCTTATCAGAATATAGAGCAGAGGAACTATTACCTTTGGATGTATCTCCATTCTTGTTGAGTTTGGCTTCATGAGTGAAAAATTGTCCCATGAGAGTTGTAAGATCTGGAATTTGCATGTCCATGTAAATGTCCATGGGAGTCGTGAAGCTTTCCCATTTGTCATCAGCCTTGATCCCATTGATCACATGCCTTACAATCTACTCTTCTTCAATCTCTTCTCCTATGCTTGCTAACTGGTCTGTTACATCTTTAATCTTGGTCACAAATTCTGAAACAGCTTGCTTAGGTTGCTTCCTTAATGTGGTGAATTCAATCCACAACTGATTTTTTCTAGCTCATGTGTTGGAGGAGAAATACGATCACAAGGTTTCCCAAGTCTCTTGTGATGTCTTACAGTTCCTAATGTGTGGCAAAAGAAAATCTGAGATGGAGTTGAGTAAATAAGACCTTGCCAATGCATCCTTAGCACACCATGTGTTGAGCTTTTCATGTTCTTCTTTTTTTGGAAATCCTCTTGTTTTGAATGAGGGCAATTCCTCATCTCCTGAGATGTATCCAAAGGGACTCCTTCCTTGTAGGTAGGTCTTCATCCTTAGAGACCATGCCTGATAGTTGTTCCTATCTAATTTATCAATAAATGAAGGAAAAACCACTGTTGGGAAAGATGGATGGACAGTCGAAGAGATTGAGTAAGTACTGCCAAACCTGCTTTGTACTAGCCCTCTTTTGCTTCACAGTTGATACGTGGACCTCCTTAGCTTTCCAATGACACCATAAAATGTCCTATGTCCTTTGGAAATGATATGTGTAATGATTGAACCAAAACAAATAACTTTGAAACTCATAATCTCAAGAAAAACTTCTATTTATGTCTTGACACCTGCTGGATCTTTTGCTCAGTATGACCAGCAGAGTAGGAATTGAAAAAATTCCTTTTAGGGGTATCTAAATAGCTTAGCAAGCTAAATATTCCAAGTGGAATGATATAAAAAGATTAACTATGCTCAGAGAAATCACTTTAGCAAATTAAACTTTACCCCCGATTCTTTAGGACTGTAGCAGACTATGATCAGTGATCACCTCGACGAGCTTTTCTCTGAAATGTCTGAATAGAATCTCTTCAAATTTTGAAAGTATGTAGAAACATCACGCTGAATCCAACAAGCTTTGAATCTTTGAATTTGGTGAAGAAATGAGAGAGATATGCACTCCACAAGTTGATAGACTTTCAAGTAGTATGATGGAGAACTCAGTAATGACTAATGAAGATATATGTATTAATGAACACTTGTATACAACTCTATTGGCATGAATATCATTGCCTAATGGTATGGATAGGTGTTGGCTAGAGTGTAGGCCTCACACACACTAAGAATTGACAGTAATGAGCTCGGGAAATGATGAGTCTTACCCGCGACTTTTCCATGACCATTTTTTTAGTGATTGGGTAGAAATTTGAATTCAAATTCAAACTTTTGGCTCCCTATGATCAAGCTTCTATATTCTAGGAGATATTCCTTCAATCAAAAGCTAACTTTTTTCCACAAACCCTTTTGGTAGGTGCTTACAAAGATTCCAAGTCAATATGACTTTTACAAATAGATAAAGTGGTAATTAACCACTAGCATATGTTCCTATGCTACTCCATGTATAAATGATCTTCAAGATATTCATCAAGCCAAATGTGTATGCTTGTGAATTACACCAACAATTTGAAGTTACTATATAGACTCTTGAAGTGTTCTCCAACTTCTCCAAGTGGATTTTGTATTCAAATGAAGGCAAGATTAGTTTTTGAATGGAATCAACTCACTTTCCTACAATCTAGGAAAAGTCAAGATCTAGTCTGATATTAAAAAATACAATAAATAAGCAAATGTAAAGGAGCACTTCAATGGATATTTTTACATAATCCAAGTGAGAGCTTTTTGATGTAGATCAAATCCAGGTCAAACATAGTATAAGCTTTATGTTCCAATAGCTCCCCCTCAAGCTAAAGTATGATTGAGTCTTCATTCTCTAATAGGTTGAATACCTGCCATTGATTTATATCTACAAAGCTTTACTCCATCAAGTGTATTCTTGATTATATCTACTACTTGCTTTTTAGTTGGAACAAAAGAAATATCTATCTCCTTTTCCATGAGCTTCTCCGTGATGAAGTGGTAATGCACCTCTATGTGTTTGGTTCTTGCATGGAAAATAGAATTTGCAACTAGATGTATGGAACCTACATTATCTACAAATATTTGAGGTTTGGAACTCACAAGTCCCAAATTTGTATACAATGCTTTTAACCATATTGCCTCTAGAGTTGCTATGGTCAATTATCTATACTTTGCTTCACTTGAGAGTAAAGAAAATGTTGCTTTCTTCTTGGAACTCCATGACACTAGCTTTGAGCCCTCAAGTGCTAAGAAACCAGAGGTACTTCTTCTATCATCCTTAGCTCCTACCCAATCTCCATTCAAATAGATTTCCATCTCCAAATCTGAAGAGTAAAGATAGAATATACCTTCATTGATTGTAGCTTTAAGATAAGTACTCTCTTAGCTACATCATTTCTTTACCTTCTTTGTAGCTTAGATTCATTAGAGAAAATGATTGTTCATGTGCTTGATCTTTAGAATAATCGTTGATGTCCCTTATGTTGTGAGTTCTATTTTTGTTGTTGAAGTTGTGTCCACCTCTACCTATAGTATTGCAATATCCACCTCTTCCACTTCCCCTCTAGCTCTCTCGATTCAACTAGCAATTCAGAGTGGTGTGATTGTTCTTATCACAAATGACACAAGGTTGAACATTCTAGTCTTTGGTTTTGTCATGCTTTGATCATTTCTTTTTTCCTTTCCAAATATGTGAGGTTTAGAACTCATAAGCCTCAAATCTGTATACAACGCTTTTAACCATATTGCCTCTTGAAATGCTCTAGTCAAACCTCTATACTCTGCTTCAATTGAGGATAAAGAAACTATTGGTTGATTCTCGAAACTCCATGACACTATAGGTACTTCTTCTATCATCCTTAACTCCTACCCAATCTGCATCAGAATAGATTTTGATATCCAAATCTGAAGAGTACTGATAGAATATACCTTCATTGGTTGTAGCTTTGAGATACTAGTACTCTCTTATTTGCATGCATGTGTGGTCTTCTTGGCAAGTGCATCTTAGCAGTCCTACACTATATGAGATGTTTATCCTTGTATAAAAGTAGCAAATATCAAGTTACCTACCAAGATTTTAGACTCTTTAATCTCTTCAAATTCCTCACCTTCATAAAATTTAAGTTTATGATTTATCTCCAAAGGTTTACCTATAGGTTTAGAGTTCTCCATTTTCAAATTAAGAAGTAGATCCTAAGTGTACTTCTGCATCAAATACATTCCTTCATCTGTGTATATGACATGCATACCTAGGAAGAATACGAGCTCACCTAAATCACTGATTTTGAACTCTTCTTGCATGAGTGTCTTCCTTTGAATGCCATTCATAGTCACAATTATGTCATTTACATATACACATAGATAGATAACCTCTTTGTGATCCCTTTTGATAAATAGACAAGGATCCAAGTTTCTAGGTCTAAACCCTTAATCTTGAAGGTATCTAAGGAACGTATAAATCCAAGCTCTAGGAGCTTATTTCAATCCATCCAATGCTTTCTTAAGTCTAAAAACAAAAGATGCATGATTAGGGTTTTTCAGAACCTGGTGGTTGTGACATGTATAACTCTTCACTTATCAAAAAGTTTAGAAATGCATTTTTTACATCAAGTTGGATGAGTCTCCAATTCCTTGTAGGATCTACACTTATCAATGTTCTGATTATAGTCATCTTTGCAACTGGTGGTAATGTTTCCTTATAGTCTATACCATGAGTTTGTGAGCATCCTTTGGCAACTAATCTTGCCTTATACCTACAAACTAATCCATCTGAGTTTCTTTTAACTTTATATACCCATCTACAACCAATTACCTTTTGATTTCATGACATTGGAACCAAATCCCAAGTGTTCATCTCCTTCAATGCATCTATTTCTTCTTTCATGGCCTTTTTCCCAAATAGGGTTCGCCTTTTCATCTTCATAGATTGAGGTTCCTCTTAAATTGAGTCCTTTGCTAAGTCGATTGAATGCTTTGTAACAAATGTGGAATCATATCCATATCTTTTTGTTTGTTTGTTCTCTCTTGTTGATCTTCTAGGAGCTGAGCATTCTCCACACTCCTACATCTTTGCTTTGCCTCTTGACTTCCTTAAGTTAAAATCCTTTTCCCTTTCATCTTGGTCATCATATGTATTACTTCTTGGATCCTAGAGCTGTGTATCATGCTTGCTTCCTAACTGATGAGAATCAGAATCAAGATCATTTGGTAGAGTTACCTTTTTTTTGTCTTCATCATACTAAGATTATAGAACCTATAACCCATCTAAGTTTAGTCATACCCAATAAACGTTGCTTTTGATGTCCTTTCATCTAGCATACCCCTTATTTGTGATGGTACATGAACATAAGATAAACAAGCAAATAGCTTGCAATGTCCAAGACTAATTTTTCTTCCATGCCATTCTTCATAATGATTAATACCTTGACGTGATTTGGATGGTAGTCTATTGACAAGATACACAGTAGTTGAAATAACCACTACCCATAGATAGTTGTTGGTGCAATTACTCTAAGCCTAAATTCTTGATCATTTATCCTAAAGCTCATATATATATCTAGGACATATTATTTCAAGTGAAGGTGTGCATGTGGATCCAAAAAAGATTAAGGTTCTAGTAGAATGGCCTACACCACAATCAATCAATGATGTTCGTTCTTTTCTTGGGTTGGCTAGTTTCTATGGGAAGTTTGTTAGAAATATTTTTTATTTAGGACTACCTCTTACTTTATTATTGAAAAAGAAAATAAAATTTGCATGGGGACTTACCCAACAACAATCCTTTGAAAAACTCAAACATGCACCTTTTACAGTAACCTAATTTTTCACAACCTTTTCATGTTGTTATTGATGCTAGTGGTTTAGGAATAGGCATTGTTTTAATGCAAAATGATCATCATATTGCATTTGAGAGTAGGAAGCTTAAGCCCTTAGAAAAGAATTATAGTATATATGATATAGAATTGTTAGCGGTTGTGCATGCTTTGCGAATTTGGAAACACTATCTTACGGGCTCTAAGGTCTTAATCAAAACCGATCAAGAGGCTATTAAGCATTTACTAAATCAGCCCTTAATCTCTGATCCGCATATTAAATGGGCTTCATTCATTCAACATTTCAAACCCATGATCCAATATCAACCTGATAAAGCTAATGTTGTAGTTGATGCTCTTAGTCGTTTTCCTTCACATTTTGTTGTTTTGCATAATATTTCTACCATCCAAATTCATTCTTTTCAATAAATGATTTCCATTTATGCAACTGATTTGTACTTTTCACGTGCATGGCATGAATTTAGCAATGGTGCATCCTTATCTGATGAACAATATACATTTCATCATGGTTTACTTTATTTTCAACATAGATTGTGCATAACCCAAGCTTTTAAAGATTTTTTCATCAAAGAAATGCATGAACCATCTTACATGGGTCATAGAGGCATATAGAGCACCATTTCTACTTGCAAAGGTTTCTTCTTTTGACCACACATGGCAAAAGATATTGCACATTATGTTTCTCAATACATTGTATGTCAGCGTGTAAAACGCCATCATGGTATACCATTGGTATTAATGCCACTCCCCATTCCAAACAAACCATGGGAACAAATCTCTATGGATTCTATCAAAGGTCTTCCTATCACTTCATCACATAATGATATGATTTGGACAATAGTTGATAGGTTTAGTAACTATGTATATTTCATTCCTTGTAGAAAAACTTTAGTTGCACCTTAGGCTACAAAATTATTCATTAAATGCATTTTCCCACATCATGGATTTCCTAAATTAATGTTATCTAATCGTGATGTTAGATTTTGTAATCATTTTTGGGTTGTCTTATTTCAACATTTTGGTTCTAAAATAAAGTTTAGCTCTGTTGGTTCTAAAATAGATTTTAGCTTTGCATTTCATCCCAAAAGTAATGGAAAAAGTGAGGCTACAAATAGTACTATTCTTGATTTATTACGTTGCTCTTCATTCGATAATCCTAGTAACTGGGATTAAAAGTTACCATTGCTTCAATTTGCTTACAATAACACCACACACACCACTAGTGGTCGTGCACCTTTTGAAATTGTTTATGGCAAAACGCTTCCATTCCCATGTCCCTCATCCAAACTGACATTCTGATGGCTGATTCTATTGCTCAAAATCACATTTCTATACTTCACAATGTTCATGAGCACATTAGGAAAAGTGAGCAGCGATATACACGTAATGTCAATACAAAACGATTAACCATGGATATCAAGGAAAATGATCTTGTATGGTTGCATATTATTAAAAGAGGTCTCAAAAATATTTTGGAGCATCCTAGATTTAAACTTGCACCATGCTATTATGGATCGCTTTGCATTATACAAACAATTAATGATAATTCATTTAGATTAGATATACCATAGATAACTCATTTCATATTAGTTTACTTAAACCATTTAAAGGAACTTTACCACTCACTCCAGTCCTTGATGACCCTCCTTTAATTGAAGAACAATCTTAAATCTTGGTACTTGAGAAAATAATTGATCATGATTCCACTACTCCATGCACAAGTACTCAATATCATTGACATTTAGTTAAGTACAAAAATCACTCTATTGATGAATGTCAATCGATGTATAAAACACAATTAACACCCCATTATGACCGCTTTATTTCTGCATATCATACATAAACACATTAATGTAACTCCTCCATGAACATTTCCATGTATGTGTTTTTACATGGGACGTGCTTATTTTCGTTCAGTGATGGAACATGTGAGTGGCCATCCATGTTTATTTTTATCTGATCAACTAAGGTCAGTTGCTTTTTCAACTAAGGGGTATGTTATGACTTATGGAATATGATGAACAAGGAATTTTTAGAGTGTTAATTTATTAATGTATTAATGTGTTTTGGTGTTTTTGATATAGCAGCTTAAGGTTTGTGAGGGCTTGAAAGCTGTGAAAGGGCGAACATCAATAATCTGATTTATAATTTATATAGTTTGAAAATAAACTTGCATAAAGGGTTCTATTGTTAGAAATAGTTAGAAAAGTTGTGGTTAGAAGAAGGGTCATTGTAGATTGCATTTTTTGATATTGAAAGCAAAGGCTTTCTACAAAAGTTACCAAGTTTTACTTTTATTCATGCTTTTTGAAGCCGCTCTCATGTAACCATAATTTCGGCATAATCAAAAATTCCTATAAATACATGCACTCTATGGACTGTCGAAACAGAGTGCATGGGGGGAGATTGCACCCAATACTACACTCTGTCTCGTCTCTTGGCATGTCTATTTTTCTATGTGTTTTTTGCAGCTGTAACCTCTATACGCGCATGAGCAAGATCTTGATAAAAGAGTGATTTTGGAGAGTTTCAAGGTTTAGATGTTCATTAAGTGCCACAAGATTATTAAAGACCAATTTACCTTGTCTCTTAAGTAGATAAAGAAAAAGGTTATATGAGCACGGATCAAGAACATGAGGACAAACCATTGACAGAAGATGAAGAAGAAAGAACAATCGAGAGACGAGGTGAGAACAAGGAGTAGCAATGCACAGAAGAGGAATAAAAATAAACAGATTCCCTAACACATTTGCACTAGAGAGATTACATGCAAACATGCAAGCTATAAGAGCTCAATGGGATCTTAATGAAGAGAAAATATATGCCTTGTTAGAGTGCAAATTAGAGGACAACAAGTTTGATGATCCATCAAAAGACCATCCATATATTGGCACAAGTAGTTGGATTGCTCAAGGCACTCATTTTTCTAATTAATCGACAACCAACTAGATAAAAAACATAATGAGTGTGACTGCAACCATGATAAGTTCCCATTATCAACATACCTATACCACCCAACCTCTCTTGATGCTCCAATCTTTGAAGAAATATGCCACCAACTTGAATAAACTTGGAGAAGCTTGTCGAAGGTAGAAAAATGCCTTTCGAAGCGATGAAGTTTGGTCAAGCCAACCGGCACAAGACCAGCCCTTGAGCTTATGGAGACTCAAATAGACCTTATAGGCATGTGATAAGTGCAAATAAACACACTATGTAATTTGGAGCATCAAGGAGAATGAATCGATACAAAACAGATAGGTTCGTGGGTCGACTAGCTCAAAAAACTTACTATCTATGGAAGAGACAATGAACTTCAAATGCCCATAGCGACCAGCGTGATTACAATTAGAAAAACTCATTTTATGGGCGTGATACACATAGGGTTCAGTGTATGGAATGCACAAAAGTATAAGGAATAAGCAAAATATGCTATAGGAATGAATGCGACATTCAGTGGTACTTCCTATTTTTCAGGAATACTGAGAGATTGACCCCAAGGCAGAAAAACTCAGATTTCTCCCAATCTACTAAACCAAATGCTATGAAAATATATAGGCATAAACTAGACACTTATACCTTTCCAATGCGTTATCATGAACTCAATTTGAAGCTGTGGAGAGAGAGCAGCAACCTCTACAAGATTACTATTGGCGAAGAAGATGATGCAGAAAACTGAAGGAGCAAGACAATGATGGTCATAAGTGTATGTATATTGCTTGCATGTAATGTACAAGTGATTTCAAGTCTTTATATAGACTCTAGGAGTGTTCCATGACTTTTACAAGTTGAATTTGAATTCAAATGAAGGTGGGAATGGTTGTTGGAGGGAATCAATTCACTTTCCTACAATCTAGGAAAAGTGAAGATCTAGTTTGATCTACTTTTAGGTGAGTTGATTTTCTTGATTGAATTTAACTTCGACCACCACAAATTCATGGGATTTTGGATCTATATTTCTACCTTTACATGTGTAAATCTCAAGGCTTTTTAAACGGTAAATGATCCATCAAAAATCTCTCAAAAAATACAATAAATGAGCATAAGAAAAAACAACTCTCCAACGGATGATCTTTAGACGCTATAGCCTTTGATGTAGATCAAATCCACCTCAAGCATAGTGTAAGCATGATGTTCCAACAGCTCCCCCTCAAGCTAAAGTATGCTTGAGTCTTCATTCTCTGATAGGTTGAATACTTGCCATAGCTTTGAATCTACAAAGCTTTATTCCATCTAGTGCCTTTGTCATCATATCTGCTACTTTCTTTTCAGTAGGAACAAAAGAAAAATCAATCTCCTTTGCCATGAGCTTCTCCCTGATGAAGTGGTAATGAACTTCTATGTGCTTTGTTCTCGGATGAAAAATAGGATTTGCCACTAGATGCATGGAACTTACATCATCTCCAAATATGTGAGGTTTGGAACTCACAAGTCCCAAATTTGTATACAATGCTTTTAACCATATTGCCTCTTGAGTTGCTATGGTCAAGCCTCTGTACTCTGCTTCAGTTGAAGATAAAGAAACTGTTGGTTTCTTCTTAGAACTCCATGACACTAGCTTTGAACCTGCAAATGCTAAGTAACCAGATGTACTTTTTTTGTCATCCTTAGCTCCTGCCCAATCTGCATCTGAATAGATTTTGATATCCAAATCTGAAGACTAAGGATAGAATATACCTTCGTTGATTGTACCTTTGAGATACTTAAGTACTCTCTTAGCTGCATCCATGTGTGGTCTTCTCCATGAGTGCATGAATTGACAAAGCACTCCCACACGATATGAGATGTCTGCCCTTGTATGAGTAGCATATATCAAGCTACCTACCAAGCTTTGATACTCTTTAATGTCTTCAATTTTCTCACCTTCATAAACACTTAGTTTATGATTCATCTCCAAAAGTGTACGTGCAAGTTTAGTGTTCTCCATTTTGAACTTGAGAAGAAGATCATGAATGTATCTTCTTTGAGTCAAATACATTCCTTCATCTGTATATATCACTTGCATACCTAGGAAATATGTGAGCTCACCTAGGTCACTGATTTTGAACTCCTCTTGCATGTGTCTCTTGATCCTTTGAATGCCATTTAGATCATCACCTGTCACAATAATATCATCTACATATACACATAGATAGATAACCTCATTGTGATCCCTTTTGATGAATAAAGAAGGATCTGAGCTGCTAGCTTTGAAGCCTTGATCTTGAAGATATGTAACCAACGTGTAATTCCAAGCTCTAGGAGCTTGTTTCAATCCATACAATGCTTTCTTAAGTCTGCAAACATAAGATGGATGATTATGGTTTTCAAAACCTGGTGGTTGTGACATGTATACCTCTTCACTTATCCAACCATTTAAGAATGCATTTTTCACATCAAGTTGGAGGAGTCTCCAATTCCTTGCAGCAGCTACACTTATCAATGTCCTGATTGTAGTCATCTTTGCAACTGGTGAGAATGTTTCCTCATACTCTATACCATGAGTTTGTGAGCATCCTTTGGCAACTAATCTTGCCTTGTACCTACAAACTGATCCATCTGAATTTCTTTTAACTTTATATACCCATATGCAACCAATTACCTTTTGATTCGGCGACATTGGAACCAAATCCCAAGTGTCCATCTCCTTCAATGCATCTATCTCTTCGTTCATGGCCTTTTCCCAATTAGGGTTTCCCTTTGCCTCTTCATAGGTTGAGGGTTCCTCTGAAATAGAGTCTTTTGCCAAGTATATTGAATGCTTCGTAACAAATGTGGAATCATATCCATACCTTTCTAGTTGTTTCTTCTCTCTTGTTGATCTTCTAGGTGCTTGTTTGGAGCATTCTCCAACCTCTTGCATCTTTGATTTGCCTCTTGACTTCCATAGCTTGTAATCCCTTTCTCTTTCATCTTGTTCATCATCTGTATCACTTCTTGGATCTTAATCCTGTGTATCATGCTTGCTTCCTAATTGATGAGAGTCAGAATCAAGATCATATGGTAGTGTTACCTTTTGTTTGTCTTCATCATACTGAGACCTATGTTCCTCAAACACAACATCTCTACTTGTAGTGAATTGCTTGGTTGAAGGATTGAAGAACCTATAATCCATCTGAGTTGAATCATATCCAATAAACACTGCCTTTGTTCCCCTTTCATCTAGCTTATCTCTTATTTGTGATGGTACATGAACATAAGCTAAAAAACCAAATAACCTTGCAATGTCCAAGACTAGGTTTTCTTCCATGTCATGATTCATAAGGTGTCATACCTTGAAGTTATTTGGATGGTAGTCGATTGACAAGGTACATAGCAGTTGAAATAGCTTATGCCCATAGATAATGTGGCAACTTCTTCTCTTCAAGCATTGTTTAGGCTGATCCAACCAGTGTCTTGTTTCTCCTCTCTGCAATTCCATTTAGTTGAGGAGAGTACCTGGTAGTCACTTCCCTTTTGATACCTTTGTCCTGCAAGAACTCATCAAACTCTTTGGAGAAGTAGTCTCCCCCTCCATCAGACTTGAGCTTCTTTAGTGATCTACATGTATGATTCTCCACATGTGCAAGATACTTCTTGAAGCAATCAAACACTTCATTCTTACTCTTGATAAAGTATAGAACAGTCCATCAACTATGGTCCTCAATAAATGAGACATAATACCTTGATCCTGCCAATGAAGGTTCTTGACTTGGTCCCCATACATCTGTATGTACTAACTCCAATACGTTGTTGTGGATGTAGCCTTTGTGGTTGAATGGTTGTCTTTGTGCCTTCCCAATCTCACATGCATCACACATATTGATCATGTGTTGCTTTGATATGTTCGGCAGTCCTAGAACACTTTGATCCCTGCATATATTCTTCAAGGTTCTTTCATTCACATGAGCAAGTCTCTTATGCCGCACTTCAAGCTCACTTAGGGTTTGAGACCAAAAGTTGAATAGAACTATGTTCCTGGTTTCTCCTACTTCAAAAGCAAAGAGCCTACCATGCTTCTCACCTCGGGCTATCTTCTTGAAGCCTTGACATGGATCTTCCACAAAAGCTCCATGTTGGGTGAACCTAACTTGCAAGCCTTTTTCAACTATTTGGCCTACACTTATTAGGTCTTTAGTGATAGTGGGTATATAGAGAACCTTACTTAGAATGTTTGTCCTGCCATTGGAAGCTTTGACATTACCAATCTTCTTTACATTGTGCTTCGTGGCATCCCCTGTTTGCACTTCATGTCTATGCTTTGGACTTTCCAAATCAGATAGAAGAGCAATGTTGCCTCCAACATGATTCAAACATCCTGAATCTATGTAGAACAAATGATCATCTTCTTTACCTTCTTTGTGGCTTAGATTCATAAGAAGTAATGAGTCTTCATGTGGTTGATCTTCTGAATAATTGTTGTAGTCCCTTCTATTATAGCCTCTATTGTTATTGTTGAAGTTGTGTCCACCTCTGCCTCTATTGCTGCTTTATCCACCTCTTCCACTTCCTTTCTTGGTCTTTCCATTGAACCAGCAATTCTGAGTGGTGTGGTTGGTCTTATCGCATATGGCACAAGGTTGAACATTCTGACCTTTGGCTTTGTCTTGCTTTGGTCCTTTCTTCTTCCCTTTCCACTTGCTCTTGCTTGTGAAGTTGGCTTGGGAAGTCTCTTCTTCATCTTCTTCCTTCTTCTTGCCTTTCTGCTTCTTATCCTTCTTATCTGCATATAGAGCACTAGTTGAATTACCATGATAAGAGTTACCTTCCTTTATGCTATTGTTGGCTTCTTGATTAAAGAGTTGTCTAAGAAAGATGTTGAAGTCTGGAGTCTGCACATCCATGATGAGATCATAAGCCGTCGCGAAGGATTGCCATTGCTTATCACTTCGAATGCTGTTGGGAATTTGCCTCATTATGACCTCTTCTTCAATCAGCTCTCCAATGGATGCTAATTGATCCGCAACCTCCTTCACCTTGGTAACAAACTCTGTGATGGTTTGTTTAGGTGTCTTCTTCATTTGGTTGAACTCGTTCCAAAGATGATTCTTTCTTGCTTTGGTACTAGCACAAAAGAAAGTCTCCAGGGCATCCCAGGTCTCTTAAGATGTCTTGCATCCTCTAGTATGTGGTAATAGAAAGTCAGAGATAGAGTTTATTATGTACGATCTTGCTTGAGCATCCCTTGCGCACCAAAGTGTGAGCTTATCTGTCATCACCTGCTTCATCACCTGCTACGATTCCATAAAGATTTCTACCTTACAAATAGGCCTCCATTCTGATTTTCCAAGCCGCATAGTTGTGTCGATCAAGCTTCTCGATCATTGAGGGAAAGCCGTCACCCATCTTGATCTAGCTTTGATACCACTGAAAAAACTTGGAGAAGCTTGTCGAAGGTAGAAAAATGCCTTTCAAAGCGATGAAGTTTGGTCAAGCCAACCGACACAAGACCAGCCCTTGAGCTTATGGAGACTCAAATAGACCTTATAGGCATGTGATAAGTGCAAAGAAACACACTATGTACTTTGGAGCATCAAGGAGAATGATTCGATACAAAACAGATAGGTTCGTGGGTCGACTAGCTCAAAAAACTTACTATCTATGGAAGAGACAATGAACTTCAAATGCCCATAGCAGCCAGGTGATTACAATTAGAAAAACTCCTTTTATGGGTGTGATACAAATAGTGTTGAGTGTATGGAATGCACAAAAGTATAAGGAATAAGCAAAATATGCTATAGGAATGAATGCGACATTCACCAGTGGTACTTCCTATTTTTCAGGAATACGCAGAGATTGACCCCGAGGCAGAAAAACTCAGATTTCTCCCAATCTGCTGAACCAAATGCTATGAACATTTATAGGCATAAACTAGAAATGTGTACCTTTCCATTGAGTTTTCTTGCACGCAAATTTGAGCTCTCGAGAGAGAGCAGCAGCCTCTGCAAAATTACTATTTGCGAAGAAGATGATGCAGAAAACTGAAGGAGCAAGACAATGATGACCACAAGTGTATGTATATTGCTTCCATGTAATGTACAAGTGATTTCAAGTCTTTATATAGACTATAGAAGTGTTCCATGACTTTTACAAGTTGAATTTGAATTCAAATGAAGGTGGCAATGGTTGTTGGAGGGAATCAATTCACTTTCCTACAATCTAGGAAAAGTGAAGATCTAGTTTGATCTACTTTTAGGTGATTTGATTTGCTTGATTGAAAGCAACTTCAACCACCACAAATTCGTGGGATTTTGGCTCTATATTTCTACCTTTACATGTGTAAAGCTCAAGGCTTTTACAACGGTAAATGAGCCCTCAAAAATCTCTCAAAAAATACAATAAATGAGCATAAGAAAAAAGAACTCTCCAACGGATATTCTTTTGACGCTATAGCCTTTGATGTCGATCAAATCCACCTAAAGCATAGTGTAAGCTTGATGTTCCAACACAACTATCCCAGCAATTGACACAACCTCTTTAGGTTAGCCACACATCCCAGCCATCTCCTCTTCTAGTCAAATTTCACAAGAATTCCAATCCATCTTCAAAACACCCCCACAAATGCCCATTTGCTTCCATGTTCCAATAATATCCCGAGCCCATTCTCCATCGCATGTGGCCACTGAAACATATGAGAATATTGTATTTGTATCCCAAAGGGACCTGCCTTTAACTACGATCCTTGCAACTATCGCTCCCATACCACCATCAGTAGCATCTTTTCCACCACCCATCCAAAACACATTAGAAATTTCCCCACTCTACTTGCCTACCCCTTTGTCCTTTTCCCTAGTCAATCCAAACCTTCACCCCACTCAAAAAACCTTTTATGCACCATTCAATCCTCTCAACCCATGAACCCTCTCTTGGGAGACTTTTTTCACCCTTGGTGCGTCTTAAGAGTTCCTCAAACCAATTGCTACCCGATTCACATAAATACCACTTCATTTTTTTCTAGCAGCATGAGGAGTTAATTAGACATGGCACAACCAATAGAGCTTTTTATAATCACCACCACCCACGCAGTCGCATCCAAACTAATGTACATATCACCATCCACCATAGCACCTCCACCATCACTAGTATCACGATCCTCTAATCCACCACCACAAACATCATACCAACACTCAGCTATATTCACATTTTCATCCAAATTACCCATCCCCACTGCCATCTCATGTGCATTCATACTTGACCACCCTTCATTCATTCCTTGGATATACATCCTCAGGTAGATAATGCTCTTTAGTAGATGTTCACATGTATGCATCAAGTCTAAGAGGAGATTAGTGTTGGTGTAAATCACAAGCCTACACATTTGGCTTGGAAGTTATCATGAAGACTCTACATACATGAAGAACCATAGGAACACATGCTAGTGATTACTTACCACTTTACCTCATTGTAAAAGTCAATTTGACTTGATATCTTTTGTAATCACCTACCTAATTGATTCTTGGAAAAAGTAGCTCACTTAATTGAGAGAATATCTCCAAGATTTTAGAAGCTTGATTAGAGGGAGCCAAGAATTTGAATTTGAATTCAAATTCTTAGTCATCACATATAAAAGAGATCAAGAAAAAGTCGCGTGTAGAGACATCACTCCCTAGCTTCATTCTATTGTCATTGAGTGTGCGTGAGGACTACTTCATAGCCTACACCTCTCTACACCATTAGGCAATGCTAGTCATGCCAATGGAATTGTACACAAGTGTTAATTTATAGATACATTTACATCATTTATCTCTGTGCTCATTGATTGTCTACTCCAAAGTCTATCTACTTGTCAAGGGCATATCGCAGTCAATACTCCACCAAATTCAGTGATTCAAAGCTTGTTAGATTCAGATCAAAGTCCTCTACATGAGGACAAAGTTTGAAGTGATTTCATTCAGCCAATATAGAGAAATCAGCGTCAAGGTGCGCACTGGTCTATCTCTGCTACAATCCTAAAAAGTCGTGGGTATAGCTAATTTTGCTAGATCAATTTCTCTGGGTATAGTTTGTCATTTTACATCATTTCACTTGCAAATGGTAGCTTACTAAGTTAATTGAATACCCCTAAAAGGAATTTTATCAATTGCTACTGTGCTGGTCACACTGAGCAAAACATTGAGCAGGTGTCAAGACTAAAATAGAAGGTTTTCTTGGCTTTGTGGCTTCCAAAGTTATCTGTTTTGATTCAATCATTACACACTTCATTTCCAAAGGACATAGGCCATTTCTTGGTGTCATTGGAAAGCTAAGGGAGTCTACTAATCAAGTCTAAAGCAAAAAGGGGCTGGTACAAAGCAGGTTTTAGCACTACCTACTCAATCTCTTGGATCATCCATCCATCTTTCCCAACAATTAGTAGCTTAGGACAATGTCATACTCTTTAAGTCCGAAATCGAAATTTATTCTATTACTGTAGAAAATGTCTCTCTCAGTTCATGTATACACAATTCAAAAATGTGCACAATACCTTAGAACTACAGTTGGAAACACAAAACAAACAACTTGTCATAGAAATGAGAGAGGATTTGCATGCTCAAATAAATCCCAACACCTGATTGACAAGAAACATGGGCATTTTATGTCACCACCTAGTTGTAATGCAAGAAGAGGATTGATCACTACAAGGGAAAAATAAAGATGACTTTAAAGATGCAATGGATACACCAAGTGTCCCTGTTAGCATGTCCTTGAGAAAATTTGGATAATTCTAGAAGATTATACATCGTTATTGGAGGCCCATGACAAGCTCACAAAAGAATTTGAAGCTTTTTAGATAACTCAAGAAGCCTTCCCCATGCCTACTTAGGAGGAACCATTGACCACAATCATCACCCTTCTAGAAGTGACCCTAGCAGATCTCAAAGATCTTCATAGATAAGTCATAGAAATTAACTATAAGCTAGAATCACATGTTTGTTTTGATAGACCATCATGACCCCTAGACATCCCTAAACCCATGGAACTCATAAATATACTAGTAGATAAATCTTATGAAGATGAATATGAACCTGAAATGATAATAGGAGGTCGATTCATCAATGAAGGTGAGGATACATTTGAACTTCCATGACCAATCATAATGAATCTTGTGGAGGAACCTATCCAAAATCATCTTGCTTCTGTGGAAGTCTAACTCCAAGCTATGGTTGTGTTTGAAGAATCTAAACTAAAATCTGCTTATTTTCAAGAGCTAGCACTATGCCAATACATAGCCACAAATGAGCTCCAATTTATAACATACTTTAGAATTTTGGCAAAATACAATGCACAGATTAAATGCATAAGTGGAAAAGTCCCCACACACATGCCAATTGGACCTAAAGATGTACCTTCAAAGGTGTTTCATGGAATACTTTTTCAACCTAATTGGCAAGCATAGATCTTGTATGAGTATGTAGAGATGATACTAACATGGACAAAGGCACCTCTCCATCCATGCTACATTCCCATCCCTCAACAAAGAACATGGCCTCGGTTTTCCATCAAGGTATAGAACAATAAGAAATGTCAAGATTGGGTCAGTTATCCTTATCTCACATCACCAAAAGGAAATGCCAACCATAGTCTACATGATGGCAATGGTTCAACATTGGTAACCACAGCTACACAAAATGATAGGTGTTGCGATAAGAATGCAGATCCAAATCTTTGACCTCATGTAGACAACTTTTAAAGTATTCCAAAAGGTCAAAGCCTCGCATGTCTCTATTATAGATTCCAAACATGGTAATCTAAATCTCGTTTATGATATGAGCATGATCTTGTCAATCAAATTTTGCTACACCTGTCATTTCCAAGTCAAGTGCCTCCTAGCCTACTACAAGAAAACAATCAAAGAAATCTTCACTATAGATTTTGGGGAATACCACTCATTATTTTTCATTTGTAGGCCAACATATTTATCACAAATCTTTACATGCGAACAATTGGAATAATCCACACATTATAGGTACCCACAACCCAAAACACCAATAAAAAGCAATTGGCCAAAGCATGAGGAAGATCTTGCTAAATGAAACCGGGTCAATGATCATTCCTTGCCCCTAGACCTTCTACAAAATTATAATGCTCACTCCCTTCAATAGGAGTGTGGCAAGGACGACATATGTAAAAGGGAGGGGATTGTTGGTAGTGCACAAGGCCAAGGTGTGGCTAGAGGGATCAAACATGAAGGAGAGGATGTATATTAAACAAGGTGTGTGCAAGAAAAGTGGTTTTGAGCCACTTTTTCCACACTATCAAATATCAAGTATCTCTTCAAGTACCCAAAAAATGATTTTCATTACTATCATTGATTATAAACACCAATTCTCTATTCAAATGCTCCATTTTTGTGCAAACTAGGATTCCTTAAGCTCAAAGAGCTTAGAAAAAATTGGTGTAGCTCCGATGCCTCAATTTAGCCTTAGAAACTAAATTTTTAGTATGCAAGACATTATGTCTCAAAGTAGCCAAAACTATTAGGAAAAATATAAAAAAATCTAGAGAGCTCATTTAAGGGGTTAGAATTTTTGTGGGAATCGAGCTTGCATCATAATCAAGATTAGTGGTAATATAGAATCTACTTCCTTCCATTGATCTACTTCTTGTCTCTCCTTTATGTGAGTATATGCATGTGTGTGTGCATTTTGTGCACTTCTCACCTTCACCTTTGCTCGCTTCACTTGTAGATTGACAATTAAGGAGGTGAAGCTTCTTGACATGGTGCTCATCTTTATCTAGAATCACACAAGCTCAGAGAATGGAGATGGATAATGGAATAAAAGAAGTCATGTTTCTATGCACCTTTCCATCATCATGGGATACATTTTTTATAGTTGTTAGCAATAGTGCAGCTAGTGCTAAACTAGTCTACAATGTCCTCTTCAGTGAAGAGGTTAATAGAAATTCTATTGCTGACACTCAGAATGGAGATGCATATAGTGTTTGCGGTTCTAAGGAAAAAATCGACAATGTGGTAGGAGCAAGAAAAGGAAAATAATGGTCAACAGAATAAGAGTAGAAGTAAATCAAGAAAGAGGGATATCAAGTTCCATGATTGTCATAAGGAAGTTCATATCAAGAAATATTTATATTCTTTAAATAATGGTAAAGGTAAATGACAACATGTTGATGGGCATGTTAAACACTTAGCTGCAGCCATGAAGATAGAAGAAATTACGACTATTTTTGAGGATGTTAATGTGTTGATAGTTGATAGTACTATGCTTAGGTGGGCTCTTATGATTGATTCTCTTTCCCACACATGGCTTCTAGATCCTAGTGCTTCTTTCCATGTGACGCCACATAGATAATGGTTCTCTACTTATGGAGAAAAGTCTCTTAGTAAATGAGAATTGGTGATTCTTACCATAGTGATGTTGTTGGGATTGAAGATTTGGGTGTGCAGTTCACTAATAGCTCAGTATTTACTATGCATAATCCACACCATGTTCCTCATTAATCATAAATTTTGATGTCACTTGGTCAACTTGATGACCTTGTTCACAAAGTTGTTTCCTATGCACATTCCTTTTGCATATCAAAGGGAAATATGCTTATTGCAAAGGAAAAAAAGTTGGCTCACTTTATCCTTTATTTGTATCACAAAAAGAAAATTTTTTAGTTGTTGATGAACAACCTATGGCCTATGGCTGGCCTTTTGGGCCATATATCTCATAATGATATGGAAAGTCTTTCTCATTCTTGGTACTTACCTCTACTAACTTCTTTTTATTTTTCATTTGGTGAGCATTGTAAATATGGGAAGAAAACTAGGAATGTTCCTAGGACACACATTGAATTTTCACTTCAGCCATTAGATCTTGTTTGTATGGATGTTTGTGGTCCTATGCCCATTAGTTCTTTAGGTGTTGGATTTTACTTTTTCACTTTCACAGATGATGCTAGTAGAAAAGTCAAGGTGTATTCTATCAAGTCTAAGGATGAGGTATTCCATACTTTTTGAAAATGGCCTTTAACTAAGAATCTTGTCTATCATGCAAAACCCAATTCATATTGAGGTAAGGCATCAAGTCATTAGAGATTGCATAGCCACTTAGCACATGTAGTTGCTTTGACTAAAGCTCCACCATAGGATAACTTTTGATATTGTTGTCACTTGATAAGGGTTAGTTCATTCATGATCTTTCATTGTCACTTGTACATTGTGTAACATGCCCATCAGGTAAAAGTTCTAATTTCTATACTTAGACTTAGGTTTCCTTTATCATTCTCTCTCTTTCATCCCATAGTTTACTTTGGCCATATTTGCGTTTAGTGGGAGATTGTTACTGTTAGTGTCTATGTAAAAGGACAAATGGGCTACCACACACTCTTCTATTTTTTTTTTCTAATAAAACATATAGTGGACTTGTCAATCATGAACTTTATTGAGACTACCCATTTATGAAACCCACATTCAACAAAATCGTACTTTTTGTTCTTTTGTTTCTATTTTTTCTACAAGCATGCACAAACACGTATAGAGAAGCATTGTAACACCATGAATCACAAAAAAATATGAATCCATGAGGAAGAGAAGCACACACCCATCAACCTAATTTTTTATTATCTTGAACTTGTTCTATCTTAACAGTACCATTTATAGTCCGATTGGATCTTATTTTCAAAAGCAAAAATACAATTTATGCATTTCATTTCTATGTTTCATGTGCATGGATTTTTTTTCAAAATTGAACAACATGCAAACTTTACACGTGAAGCTTTCGTAATGAATTCATGGACCTTTAAAAGCCACTATGCAGTATATAACCTTTTAAGGAAATTTTAATCGAAGAAATGCTTGGACCTAATATATGGGACACCAAAGGATACAAAGCAGTATGTTTGCACATGACAAATATATCACAAAGTTGTTTTCACGATTTATTGTTCGAAAAAAGAGTTAAGTGTCATACAAATTGAGTTGTTTTATTAATGCCATAAGTAAACTAATTTACTATCGTTTAACCTATGAAATTTACACATCATGATACGACTTGGGCAATACTAGATATATTTAAGAGCTATGCATCATTTACTGCTTGTAAAAGTCAATGTATCGACCTCAATTCGTTAAATGTTTATTGATTGCACTTTTACACCATTGATTCTTTAAGTTATTTGATTACATAATTATATTTTTCTTTCAAATCACTTTTTGATTGTAGATTTTTAGGTGTCAAATTAGAACATGCTCACATCCAAACATGTCATGGATGCAACACACTGCAAACCAAGAAGCATACAAGAAAAGTAAAAGAATGTAACGATAGAGACACAACACAATATTGCATAGGATATCTGTTTCTACATTAGCTAGATGAGTCCCAAAGTCCCTCAATTTAAGTAAAAATTTAATTATTTCATAAATTGAATTTCGCACATACTATGGAAAAACAGTTATTATTTTATATAATTATTGGAGTAGGAAACTTACATATCAATATATAGAAGAAAGAATGTTTTCTTCTATTTGAAAACTATAGAGAATAAATTGTGAACAAAAATTGAGTCCTTTAAATATAGGCTTTCTTTTCTAAAAACTCCAAAATAACCTTCAATGATATGCAATATCAATGCCTTTAGCATCTTTGATTTTCTAGTAAAAAAAAAAACCGGAATCAAGTCCTTTATCTACCAATAATAATGAGGCTTAATCTGACATGTTCACACATGTAAGTCACTATTATGAAAAAATATAATGAATGGAATACAATAATTTTATAAATTAAAGAACTTTTATTATCTCAAGCATAGAATATAACATGATTGATCATAAAGATGATGCAAGGACCCTAAAGGAGACATTAAATATAATTTTTACATTGTACAAGGCCAAATGAAAAGCATGAAAGATTCAACTAAAAATAATCTATGTAAATTATAGAGGATGTGTACAATCTAAAGATCATAACATATGTGATTCGCTTACATCCAATGCATCCACTAGTCGAAAAGATAGATGATGATCATGATGATGATAAGGTCTTGTGAAGCTTCCAAGACTCTAAGATAATGACCACCTTGTGAGAGTGAGACTAGGTACTCTCCTACTTGACATGATAAATTCACTTAATTCAATGCACTTGCCTGTGCAAGAAAATAAAAGAATATAAAAAATTATTGGCATGCAAGATAAATAGTTATAAATAGAAATGGGAGAAAAATTGACACTTGAATTCAATTGGATGAATTGGAGTTTTTTACACATTCTCCATTGTTGAAAAGAAGTAGTAAGCTTAGAGGATATGTTTGATATTCAAATATGAACCAAATATTGGATAATCCTAAGCCAACAGTCCTTATTAATTTGAGGTGAAAGGAAACACCCAATGACACTCAAGGGAGTTGAAACATCAAGACAAGCACATAGAAAGTTAAGAGGCAAGCAAAGCATAGATCAAGATTCACACACTCACTTATATATGAAGAAAAGATGCATTATCAAGGCTATTGAATGATGCGAAGGACCTAGAGAGTTTCCATGGACCAAAGGAGCATCCCCAAGTAGTATCAACACCTTATCAGCTTTGTAGATGAGATTTTCTATAACTTTCATACACTAGACCCTCTCTCTCTAGTGTATTCTGTCATACATAGTCAAAGTGTAATAGTTGTTTCTACCTTTGTATACATGCAATCATAAAGATCTTACACTTTAATGAAAGAGGATCTTGCATAGTATATGTTTACAAAATATGTCAATCTTATCACTCTTGTACTATGAGGTATGGTTGATTCTCTCTGAGATAAGTTTGTACATGGTGAAAAAGAGGTAGTTTCTAGTAGAACATAGAGTTTCCTGACCTATACTCACTCAAATTGATGTATTTTTGGCTTGTTGGAAATCCTATGGAGAGGATCAAATTTCTTGATCGTATTGCAAAACAAGTTTCAACCATGCAAAAGGACTCATACATGAGTTTGGCAAGTGGAAGAATAAAAAAGGAGGATCCAAATTTGTGGAATCAAGTTAGAAGCTCCATAAAACTCAATCAAATTCAAATCTCATCAATCACCCACCAAAAAGTGTACCTACACTCATTGGTGGGTGGTTAGCTAAATTGTATGAAAAGTAACTATATATAAGCACCATTGGGTGAAATGCCATATTGGCCTAAAACATTGTAACCCATTTCTAAATTAATACAAAGACTCATACGCGTCTAGTACACGAGATGCACAACGAGTCCGTTGGACTATGTGTGGTGGAGCAAGAAAAATGGAGATACGTTTTCTTCATTTTGTTGTTTTGTTGGGTGTGGTGCTGATGTTTATCAAATAATTCATTAATCTTAACTGTGGTGGTTAATTAAATCTTGTTATGGTTTTACCATAAAAGTTAGTTTGATAGAGAATTGTGGTTAATCTTGGCGGTAACATAATTATTAGTCTTACCCATGCTCAGTTGTAAATGAATATGTGGTAGATTTATATGATCAATGCAAAATTGTGGTGGTAGATAATTTTGAGATAATCTATAATTAGGATAGTGTGTTGCAGATGTTAATATCATATGAATATTCAGAAAGATATACTGTAGCAAAGATATTATCAATAGTGTGACTTTATAAGGTGTTAGATTGATTCAGTTAAGTCTGAGTTGTGGGAAAATATCAAAGGAAGTCTATTTATAGATTCCTATCAATCGAAGAACCCTTTTAGTTACCATGTTCACTATTATCTTACTGGATACAGTCAGCTTAGGAATAAAGGTGTAACATTGGTGCAACGTGTGGGAATTATAATTTCCTTTGTGACAGAAGTTTAGCATACACTTGTGAGTGGAGATTCTTTCCTACATGCCTATAGCACACTCTAGAGAGACTTTATATGCTAAATATCAAAGTGATAAACAACCTTTGACAGTGAATAGTATGCTAGGGACACCATCACAGAGTAATAAGGGGTTACATCTGAAGGGAAGGGTGTAGTACATAGTAGTGGAGTAGCATCATAGCATTTCCTCATTTCCATTCTACAAAGTATATCAAAACTTAGTCTGGTATAGTTCGGTGCATGGTATTGACACCAAACTTGGTGGCAGTCCAATTCATTTAGGAAGCAGTATCAATACGGATTTCGGTGATAACGGAGAATCTTACTTGATGTCCAAACCAATTGTGGTGGTAGTTTTATGATAATCAAAACGATAGATGAAATAAGTGGAGATATTAATAGGCATGCAAGTTGCAACCCAGGGCCAAGTACCCCTATTAAACAACTCATTAAAGAGGAAATCCCAAATTTTGGAGTGAAAGAAAGGCTATCTATGCGAACGTTCTATCTGAAGAGTGGGACCTAGCTAGGTAATTAAACCTTGAATTTCCACAAAACTTGTATTTTAACCATAAATCAGAGCCAACAAATATCTACAAATCTTAACAACCACAAGAATCAACAAATACACATGAATCAAAACAATCAATAGACCCAATCGTAGAACACATGGCAGATACAAAAAATGAGGAGTAACAATGATAATAGGGAGGTCAACGGAGACACCCAACTATAAGAGTCATGTATGCCAAATTCAATGGAGCTCTAGGTGACGACATGAATGCGCACATGGGTACGTTTGAAATTAATTATACAGTGCGAAACAACCAAGAGGATCTAGCATATAAGACCATAGTATTTCAGCCACCTTATTTAATGAAACGGCACGATGGCTCACTAAGTTGGACCTAAACTATTTTCTGTTGCGAACATTTGTTTTATGTAGGGTACAAGTTTCAAATCATGTAAATACCTTTGGGAAGTCTTCAAATACTTCAAGAAGGCTCATATTATTCATAAAATATAGCCAAAATACCAGGTGATTTCTAGAACATGGTGAGTCAAATTAGTGAGTCACAAGGGAGCTGCAGTGGTGTCCTAGTGGAAGGTCAATGTGGCTAGTTCTCAAACTCCATCAATACTTTGCTTATTTGAGCACTTGAGTCATGTAATATCTTCAAACAAGTGTCTACCACGAAATTAGATGTATTAGGAAGGTTTTAGATTAGTTCCCCATGCTATAAAAAGAGGAGAGAAGTCGTGATCTTGTGGAAAGTCCAAGAGACTCATATGTGTATCTCTACGCTGTTGTAGTTTTGTATGCAGAGATTGCAGAGCCTGTGTCTACCTCATTATATATCCAAATTACATGTTTAATAGCTCATTGGAGAGCTCTTACTGTCTACTTGCATACTGTAAATTTTCATAATCATTGGGTTTGTGAGCTGAGAGCAGTACTCTCTGCAAGTAGTGTGTGTTCTCGGGTTTCACCCCTGCTGAAGGTCTCCATTAAACCTCAAACTTGTAGACGTCATATCTCCTTGCGTATTTATCCCAATTGAGTGTTCTTTGGATCATTGGAAAGCTCTTGGTCTGTAGTATATGTGGTAAAAACGGTTTTAAAAAATTCTAAGTCAGTAGAGAAGAGTAAGCTCTGCAAGCATGACTAGTTTTTTGTGATGGAGTTTGCCAGACGGTCAACTTGTTCCTAGGGGGTTCCACCTACTTCTAGTTATATTTTGGAGGTCAATAAACTCCAACATTGGTATTAGAGCAAGGAATGGAAGCTTGGAGAAGGTTATAATACCTTGATGAAGAATTTGAAGCTATTGGAGTAGCGGTTCATCATCGACACTACACAAAGGTAGAAGGAGATAGCAAGAAAGCATCTCAAGCAACATCCAAGCAAAGAAAGGTGCATAGAATTTATTACAAAGGTAAATCTCATACTTCCTCTTATCACATATATCCAAAAGGAGGGTTAAAGGAGGAGGTTTAGTATTTTGCACAATGGACGATCAACATGCACAAATAGAGAAGCTTGATAAGAACAACTATCAAGCATGGCGATTTAGAATCACAGCATACTTGCAAGGTAGAGGCTTGTATGGTTTGATTAATGGAATGGATATCAAACCTATATTACCAAAGGATCCAAATCAGCAACATTTGAGGGAGTTTAGACTTTGGAATGAAAGAGACAAAGGGGTTATATTCATTTTATCACAAAATATTCAAGATTCAATGGTAGGACACATACAAGATCTAGACACAAGTAGAGATGTTTGGCTTGCATTGGAAAGGTTGTATGCTACAAGTACAAGAGCAAGGAAGATTCAACTCAAAAATGAGTTGAATAACATAAAGAAAGATACAAGGACATTGGTCAATGATTACTTGTTGAAGGTTAAAGAGATTGCAAATCAACTAGGATCAATTCAAGCTCATGTGGAGGACGACGACTTGGTTGCACATACTCTCAACGGACTCAAGGATGATGAGATATGGAAACCATTCATTACTTCAGTTTATGTTAGAGGAGAATTACCAGACTTTGATCAGCATGTTGCTCTCATGGTCATAGAGGAGATGAATCTAAATGGCTCTACTTCAAATAAAAAAGGATCTCAAGGACAAGCTCTTTATGTAGGATCATCAAGAGGTGGAAACAGAGGAAGAAGAGGTTCAAATAGAGGTTGAGGAAGAAGGAGCGATGATCAAGGGACTTCAAGTGGCTTCTTCAACACAAGAGGAAGAGGAAGATTAAGCACTAGAGGTACGAGAGGCTACTACAACTACAATCAAAGACAAAGGAGTGAAGATAACAACAATTGCTATATATGTGGAAGGTATGGACACTATGCCAAAGATTGTTATCAAAAGGAAAATAATCAAGGTGGTAATCAAAGAGGAGGCTATTCAAGAAGAGGTAAACAACAAGGAAATTATGCAGTTGAAGGTAAAAGTGAAGATTATGATTCTCTTCTTATGATGAATTTAGAAACTAAGATGAATTGCAATAGTGATGTATGGTATGTAGATAGTGGTTGTTCTAACCATATGTCACATGATGCTTCATGGTTTTCTAATATGCATAATCCTTCATGTAAAGGTCATGTTGAAAGACGAGATGATACAACACATAAGATTATGCAGGTTGGAGATGTTGTCATGCAAGATAAGAGCAAGACAAATTGCTTGAAGGATGTACTTTATGTGCCAACGATCACTAAGAATTTGATGTCAGTTGGTCAAATGGTAGAAAAAGGTTTGCAAATAAGATTTAATCATGCAGGTTGCTTCATTGAGGATCCAAAGCAAAGGAGGTTAATTGCTAGAGGTCAAAAACAAGGTAGATTGTTTACATTCAAGGTAAACCCAAATCATACAAGCTATTTCTCTTATGGTATGCATCGAATAGCAGAGCTTGATCTATGGCACAAAAGGATTGGACACATGAATGTACAGGTTAAAGGATCTATCAAAGAAGAGGATTGTTGAAGGATTACCTGATCTTACTAAGCAACATATGGTGCATCTTTGTGAAGCATGTCAAATGGGTAAGCAGAGTAGACAACCTTTCAAGCATTCAAGCTATGTAAGCAATGGATTGCTAGACCTTATACACACGGACGTATGGGGTCCTACTAAAGAGGCATACTTGGCTGGTAATAAGTACTATGTATCATTCATTGATGATCATAGTAGAATGACATTTGTGTATTTCATTAAACATGAGTGAAGTCTTTGATTGTTTCAAAAATTTTAAATCATTTGTCGAGAAGCAAACAAGAAGATATGTTAAGAAGTTAAGATCTGATGGAGGGGGAGAGTATTTCTCTCAAGATTTTACTGATTTTTTGTATGATGAAGGTATCAGAAGAGAAGTTACATGCAGGTATACTCCACAACAAAATGGAGTCGCAAAAAGAAGAAACAGAATCATAACAGAAGCGTCTAGAAGCATGCTAAATGATATGTGTTTGCCTAATTCTTTTTGGGCTGAAGCTGTTAGCACAAGTATGTACATTATGAATAGAGTACCTACTGTTGGAGTTCATCATTTGACACCATATGAGGTATGGCATGGAAGGAAACCAAGTGTAAGTCATTTTAAAGTATTTGGTTGTGTATGTTATGTACATGTACCTAGTGAAGTGAGATCAAAACTTGATGTGAAATCAAAAAAGTGTATTTTTATTGGTTATGCAGATACTCAAAGAGGATATAGATGTTATAATCCTCATACCAATAAGGTGGTTGTTTCAAGAGATGTAAATTTTGATGAATCACTTTCATGGTATGTAGATAAGAAAAGTTTGCAGGTCATAAATGGAGATGAAGGAGATGAGTGCTTACCTCAGCCCACAAGAAGTTTAAGTGATGCGAAAAGTGGTTTGGATGAAGAAAGAGAGCTACCTTTCAATGGAAGATTAAGGCAAGAGTCACCTCCAAGTGTTAAAAGCAAAGGTAAAATCAAACTTGTTGAAGTGAATGATGAAGGAGAGGAAATTAGTGATGTATGTGAGTATGGAGAATCATCAAAGGTTCCTAATAAGAAAGGAAGACCATCTACATTGGAGGTAAGAAGAACTTCAAGAGTGAGTAAGCAACCTCAAAGGTATACTTATGAATCTTTCATGAATACTCATTATGCTTTTATGACAAAAGTTGAGCAGGAAAATGAACCCACATGTTATGATGAGGCAAAAGGAGATGAAAAGTGGGAGAAAACAATGGGAGAAGAAATGGAAGCACTACAAGATAAAAAGACTTGGAATTTAGTTCCAAAGACATCAATAATTGGTTGCAAGTGGGTTTTTAAGATTGAAAGAGATAGTGATTGTAGTGTGTCAAGATATAAGGCTAGACTTGTAGCAAAAGAATATAATCAAACTCAAGGATTGGACTATGAGGAAACATTTAATCCAGTAGCAAACATGGCAAGAGTGAGAACTTTGTTGGCTTTAGCTGCAAGTAAAAGGTGGAATATATATCAACTCGATATAAAGAATACCTTTCTTAATGTTGAGTTAAATGAAAAAGTGTATATGTTACAACCAGATGGTTATGTGGATGCAAAATGTCTTAATCATGTATGCAGGTTAAAGAAGGCATTGTATGGTCTTAAACAGGCACCAAGGGCATGGAATGCAAGGTTGGTAAAGTATCTTATGCTGCAAGGATACACAACGAGTCATGCTGATCCTTCACTTTATGTAAAACATGTAGATGATATGTGTGTCTATGTATGCATTTATGTGGATGACTTGTTGATTACAGGGAATGATGCAAAAGCAATTGAAGAGATAAAAAGTAATTTGGGAAAGGAATTTAAAATTCCAGATCTTGGTTTGCTTAGATACTTTCTTGGGATTGAAATTGTGTATGGCGATGAAGGTATGTGGTTGATATAGAGAAAGTATATATGTGATATGTTGAAAGGTTTGGTATGCAGGAATGTAAATTTGTTTCTACTCCAATGGAATGTAATGTAAAGTTGAGATCAAAGGAAGGTGATGAGTTGTGTGATATGAATGCATATAGATCCATGGTAGGATCTTTGATTTATGCAACAGAAACTAGACCAGATATATGCTATGCAGTGGGAGTATTGTCACAGTTTATGCATGAACCTAGAGTACCTAGCATGCAGCAAAAAGAGTGCTTAGGTATTTGAAAGGTACCATGAACGAAGGATTATTTTATAGTCATGATGTTGATCTAACTCTTAAAGTCTTTAGTGATGTAGATTGGGCTGGAAACAAAGATGATAGAAGATCCACAAGTGGATATGTGGTAATAGCAGGAAACAAGAAATTAACATGGAGTTCAAAGAAATAGCCTACAGTTGCTCTATCTTCTACAGAGGCTGAGTATAGAGGTTTAGCATTGGCTACTACTGAGGTTATGTGGTTTAAAAAGTTGTTTCATGACTTGAATGTGCAGGTTGATTTACCACTGATATATGGGGATAACTTGAGCAGCATTCATATGACCTCAAATCCTATTTTTCATGCTAGAAGAAAGCATATAGAAGTACACTATCATTATGTTCTAGAGAAGGCCATAAACAATGAAGTACAAGTTTGTTTTGTGGGAACAAAGGATCAAGTTGTAGATATCTTCACGAAATCCTTGGATGGACCAAAGCTTCAAAGATTCAACTATATTCTTGGTATGAAGGAAATACCCTTTGAAACTTGAGGGGGAGAATGTTGCGAACATTTGTTTTATGTAGGGTACAAGTTTCAAATTATGTAAGTACCTTTGGGAAGTCTTCAAATACTTCAAGAAGGCTCATATTATTCATAAAATATAGCCAAAATACCACGTGATTTCTAGAACATGGTGAGTCAAATTAGTGAGTCACAAGGGAGCTGCAGAGGTGTCCTAGTGGAAGGTCGATGTGGCTAGTTCTCAAAGTCCATCAATACTTTGCTTATTTGAACACTTGAGTCATGTAATATCTTCAAACAAGTGTCTACCATGAATTTAGATGTATTAGGAAGGTTTTAGATTAGTTCCCCATGCTATAAAAAGAGGAGAGAAGTCGTGATCTTGTGGGAAGTCCAAGAGACTCATATGTGTATCTCTACGTTGCTGTAGTTTTGTATGCACAGATTGCAGAGCTTGTATCTCCCTCGTTATATATCCAAATTACATGTTTAATAGATCATTTGAAAGATCTTAATGTCTACTTTCAGATTATAAATTTTCATAAGCATTGGGTTTGTGAGCTCAAAGCAGTACTCTCTGCAAGTAGTGTGTGTTCTCGGGTTTCACACCTGCTGAAGGTCTCCATTAAACCTCAAACGTCCAGAGGTCATATCTCCTTGTGTATTTATCCAAATTGAGTGTTATTTGGCTCATTGGAAAGCTCTTGGTCTTTTGTATATGTGTTTAAAATAGTTTTAAAAAATTCTAAGCCAGTAGAGAACAGTAAGCTCTGCAAGCATGACTGGTTTCCTGTGATGGAGTTTGCGAGAAGGTCAACTTCTTCCTAGGGGGTTCCACCTACTTCCAGCTATATTTTGGAGGTCAATAAACTCCAACATTTTCAACCGTACGATGATGTAAAGAATGCATTTATACAATGTTTCAGATTGAAGAAGAATGTGGCAAAAATATTTGATTACTTGCAAAATAATTATTGATATATTTAGGTAGTGATGTGTGTGAACACACTAGGACCGCCGAGGCACCTTTTTCCATCTTTAGGAGGTTTTTTCCCCCGGCTTGTATATACGCCTATTGCCCTAAAGGGCTACTTATCTTTGTACATTCTCTAGTAATACATTCAGAATTGTGTGTTTGTGCTCCAAGCTTCTTCTTCTTCCTTGTGTTGTTTGTGTGCTTCCACAGACGTCTAACTCCAACAATTGGTATTAGAGCAGGTCATCGCTTCATCTAGGGTGCCGTCGACACTCCTCCGTTTGTAGTCTCAAATTTGTATGAAATTTGGTGAGCATACTCAGGGTGTTTCAGAGATCAAAACAGCTTCGTTCTGTGGTGCCGAAATCGTGATCTGAGCTCGTTTCGGCCTCTGAATGCACTATCACAGTGCTTGTGCAGGTTATTTCGTCTTTTTCTACCAAAGGTATATACCAATTTTTGTTCGCCAATATAAGTGTCTTAAAGTCTGCTACAGGTCTAGCAGAACTTCTCTAGGCTGTTCTGTTCAACTTTTTGAGATACAGTCAATTTTCTACATCAAGGTATTTTAGTCACCGGCCATGGATGAAAGCAGTGATGTATTCCGTATGTTGGCTGTTGAGGATAAGTTGGATGGTACCAACTACCCATTATGCGCTTATATGATGCGACATGTATTGGTTGCAAAAGGATTGTGGAACATTGTGCTGGGTGTTGAAAGACGACCTGTTACACCTCTGACTACAGGTACTGCAAATATAGGTGCTGAAGCTGATGAAGATGGTGTCGAAGATGATATTCCGCAGATTCCTGTTCGTGCTGCTGTTTCTGCTACACCTACTGTAGAGCAGATTTGTTGGGATGGCTGAGATGTCGAGGCACATGCATTGATAGCTTTGTCTATCAAACGTGCCATTATTCCTCACATTCGCTCTTTTAGAATAGCTAAGGATGCTTGGGATACACTTACCACATTGTACCAAGCTAGGAATGAGGCTCGTGTTGCTTACCTCCAAAAACAGTTAGACAGTGAGCACATGAATGAAGGTGATTCTATGGACAGTTTCCTAACGAAGATCAAAGACTTGAAGGAACAGTCGATTTTTGCTGATGAGCTTATACCAGATAGCTCACTTGTGCAGACTGTTCTGAATGGTCTTCTTGATTCATATCAGAGTTTTTCTTCTACTATTCGGTTGATGAAAAAAGGCAATCCAAATGCCTTATCATTTGAGGAGTTAGTCTCTATTCTATTGCAGGAAGATCAATCCAGGCAAAACAGGTCCATTATGCGAGTTGCACATCAAGCTTTCCTATCTAGTTAGAAGGGCAAAGGAAAATGGAGCTCTTCAACTAGTAAGCAGAAATCTGCTAATTCTGCATATTTGAAGAAGGAAGATAAAGATGAGAAGAAATCAGAAAAGCAGAAATTGTTTTGTAAGTACTCTAAAGGGAATGATCATATGATAAAGAACTGTCCAAAACTGCCTGCTAACGAGGCAAAGAAGAAAGAGGCTGGAATGGTTGTTGTAGAGGCCTCTACACCAAAAACAGAGTGTTCAAATCTTGTGCACGAAGAAGAATGGGCGTTTACTACTGTCTGCAGTTTTGACCCATCTTCTCATGAGCAGTGCATGTCTGCAGTAGACTCAGATGTTTGGTATTTTGAAAGTGGGGCGACCAAACATATTACCTCGTAGCACAGTTTCTTCTCTTCACTCCAGCCTGCCCCTATAAGGAATACTGTTACATGCACCAACAACTTCTCTTATTCTGTTATGGGAGTTGGTAAGATCATTTAGACTACTGTTGATGGTAGTTCTTTCACTTTGTCAGATGCTTTATTTGTTCTAGGGATCAAAAAGAACTTGTTATTAGGTTCTGCATTAGCCAAGATTGGCTTGGTTGTGAAATTTGTTGATGATAGGTGTACAGTTCATGATCTGTCAAATGACGATGTGATTATTGCTTCTGACATTTTATGTCATGGTATGTATAAGCTCATAGCCTATGAAAGATCTGAAAATGATTTGGCATGTGTAGTAAATGATTCTAAGGCTATGTCAGATGCAAAGCTTTGCCATGCATGCTTTGGTCATCTGAATTTTGCTAGTTTGCTACGCCGGCAGAAATCTGAAATGGTGTCCTCTTTGCCCAAACTTGAGGCACCTCGAAAACATGTTTGTGAAGTTTGTATTTTGGGCAAAATGCAGCGTTCCTCCTTTCCAAAAGATAGTTCAGTTCGGGCTACACAGAAATTGCACCTTGTACATAGTGATGTCTATGGTCCTATGCAGACACCCTCTTTTGGAAATTACCTTTACTTCATGACTTTCAGTGATGATTTTTCCAAGCATGCATGGGTATATCCACTCAAAGCAAAGTCCGAAGTGTTCATGTGCTTTAAACAGTTTTTGGTTTTGGCTGAAAATCTGTCAGCATGTAAAATGGGTACCCTCCGTTCTGATCGAGGGGGGGAATATATGTCTTCTGATTTTAATGCATTTCTGGCTGAACGTGGGATAAAACACCAGTGTACAGTGCCGCATACACCTCAACAGAATGGAGTTGCTAAACGAAAGAACAGGTCACTCATGGAGATGGCGAGATGCATGGTCAACAAACAAGCTTTACCACATAGTTTTTGGCTTGACGTTATCATGTGTGCAGCATATGTACTGAATAGGTGTCCCACTAAAGCACTGCAGTCTATCACTCCATATGAGGCTTGGCATGACCGCAAGCCATGTGTTGCTCATCTACATGTTTTTGGTTGTTTGGCATATGCACTAGTGCCTAAACATCGTAGAAAATTGGATGATAAGGCAGTAAAATGTATTTTTGTTGGGTACAATTCTGAAAGTAAAGGCTATCATCTGTATCATCCACAGACTAAACGCATTCTGGTTAGCCGTGATGTTGTCTTTGTGGAAGATGCTATTCAGCCATTGCTTTCATGTACGAAGGAGACATCTGTTAGCTCTAAAGACATGTATGATACTTTGATGCCTCTTTTTACAGGTGGATAGTCTAGTGCTGGTCCTAATGAGGCAACTTCTCAGCCTTTGCAGGTTTCATATGATGATGCAGATCATTCCATTTCTGATGTAGAGTTACATGATGCACTTGTTGATGAGAGAGCTGATATTGAGCAGGCAAAAACAATGCCAAAATGGTTGGTGCAGACTTTGCGTGACAGCAAATTAGATGCACCTTTTTCATATTGTACTCGTTCAGGCTCTCATAGTGCCTCCTTTGCATGAGATTGCTATGCTATGGCTGTTTCTAGTCTCTGTGATGAGAATGAGCCTGTTTCTTTTGATGAAGCACAGAATTCAGAAAATTGGATGGATGCTATGCAATCTGAATATGATGCTATAATGAAGAATGGTACATGGTCTTTATGTGACTTGCCTCCTGGCAAGAAGGCCATTGGCACTAAGTGGATATACAAGCTGAAGCGTAAACCTGATGGTATAGTTGATAGGTATAAGGCTAGGCTTGTTGCGAAGGGTTATGCGCAAGAAAGAGGCATTGATTTTGATGAGACCTTTGCACCTACATGCCGTATGACTATTGTTCAGAGCATTTGTGCACTTGCAGCCCATCATGGCTGGAATGTACATCAGTTGGACATTAAAACAACATTTCTGAATGGTGAATTGCATGAAGAAGTGTATGTTTTTCAACCCCGTGGTTTTGTGCAGAAAGTGCAGGTTAAAAAAGGCATTATATGGTGTAAAGCAAGTACCACGTGCTTGGTATGAGAAGATACATGCATATTTGGTTGCACATGGTTTTGAGAACAGTCCAATTGAAAGCACCTTATATGTTAAACGTGCTAATGATGTGCTTCTAATCATTGTTGTCTATGTTGATGACATGCTGCTCACTGGTCCTATTGAGAAGCATATTGCTGATTTCAAGGCTGATTTTCATGCCTCATTCGAGATGTCTGATTTGGGGCATTTGCATCACTATTTGGGCATTCAGTTTATGCAAGTTGATGGTGGAATGGCTTTGTGTCAAACGAAATATATTGACACATTCTTGTAGCGTTTTGGCCTTGAAGACTATAAGCCTATTGCCACTCCTATGGAGACAGGTTTACGATTGAGTCTTCATGATGCTGGAGATGCATTTGATGTTGTTCTCTATCAGCAGGCTATTGGATGCCTGATTTACTTATGCATTACTCGGCCAGATATTCAGTTTGTTGTCTCACAGATGAGCAAATTTATGCATTGCCCAGGAGTCAAGCATTGGTAGGCGGTTAAGCACATCTTTCACTACTTGAGTGATACTCGGCTACTTGGGTTGTTTTATCCCAAGTGGGGATCACTACCGCCAGATTTGCATGCTTTTTTTTATTCTCATTGGGTTGGTTGCTATGACACATGTGTCCACCAATGGTTTTTGCTTCATGCTTGGTAGCTCATGTATATCTTGGTTGAGCAAGTTACAGCCTACTGTGGCCACTTCCAGTTGTGAGGCTGAGTATAGGGCAGCTTTCACAACGATTGTTGAGTGTGTGTGGCTCAGACACCTTATGGTTGATTTGGGTGTTGGCGAGTCTTCTGCCACCACCATCTTCACTGACAGTCAGTGCGCATTGGAAATTGCGAGGAACCCTGTGTTCCATGCTCACACTAAGCACATTGAGGTGCATTATCACTATGTCAAGGAGAGGTTCTCTGCTGGGGAGATCAGCTTGGCATATGTGCGCATGCATGAGAACATTGCAGAGCTTTTTACGAAGGCTCTGCCTAGGGAGAAGTTTGAAGCTTTCCGCAAAGCTTTGGGCTTACTTCCTTTTATGGAGTGATTTCCACATAGCTTGGCACTTCCTTATACATGAGTGCCAACTCCTTGTTCACCGCATCACTCCTAGGGGGGATTTGTTGATATATTTAGGTAGTGATGTGTGTGAACACACTAGGACCACCAAGACACTTTTTTCCCTCTTTAAGAGGTTTTTTTCCCTCGGCTTGTATATACGCCTATTGCCCTAATGGGCTACTTATCTTTGTACATTCTCTAGTAATACATTCAGAATTGTGTGTTTGTGCTCCAAGCTTCTTCTTCTTCCTTGTGCTCTTCATGTGCTTCCACAGACGTCTAACTCCAACAAGAATAGGCAAAAAATGAATCAGAGCGTGTAGGATTATGTTACTCTATTCCACACACATTATGACAGTTGCCACAAGCCAATCAAAGTCTCTCCAATGATGTTATTACCCAATGCTTTATTAATGTCTTAAACCCCCAGTTAAGATAGATCATGATCATCCATTGTGGTTGTGGCATGGCGTTAGATGAAGTTATAGGGTTAAAACTGGAGGATAAAGTCGAAGGATTTACAAAAGATTCGTATGGTTGAAATCTAGTACAAGTAAAAATGATGACCCCTCGAAGCAGATTTACTATACAAAATGTAAAAATCCTAGCCACGTGATGAGAAATTGTGCACTTAATTAGATTTAGTGCACCATTTGTGATATCGTGAGTCATTACATAGAGTCATATCCATATAATGCAAAAACGTAGAATCGATTGGCCCTCCATGCAGTAATTCAAGAGCAGGCAGAACCAACAACAAGCTATGTACCACCACGCTTATGAAATATAGCATATTCAGCTTATACCAATTACAAAGTACCTTGATAGGGAATTTTGATCAACCTCACTGGCACTAGGGAGAAATAGGTAGCAATACGGTCATACCCCCACCACGATGTCATTTCTATGAGAAGTTATCCATATCCATCGTATTGCAAGGAGGCTCGCGAATACGATAAATGCAAAAAAGAATAAGCAAACTCCGATGGTAAATATGGTCCATATTACAATAGTAGACACTCAAGCAGCATCACTATAGACTCAATCGGGCAAAACACTCAATCCTACTACCGAAGTGTTCGAGCTAGGTTTAAAAGAGAAACAAGGAACATTTGCCAAAGCATCCAAGTTGGCTTTAGAGGATTGACTAGTTTTTGTACATCCCATACTTGTGATTTGGCAACAAATGGAGCAACCAACAAAGTCTCCACCAGAACCAGTGCTAGTGCAGCCACTGACCTCATCAAAAACTACACCGAAATCACCTAGTCCTAGTTTGGCATGGGACATATTAGCCAAGGCTCTGATTACTATTCCATTAAGACAGTTACTAACCTTAGTTCTTGGTATTGGATAGCAGTTCTAGCAAAAAATTGATCCAAGCCCGACCTAAGCACCAACCACGGCTACTATCAACCCGAAGTCCGATTCTATGGTAGACCATGGAGTCCCACGCATTACTCTTTGGTTTAAGAATCATAAGATTTTGCAAGTCCTTATTGATGGAAGATTTTCAATTAACATAGCTAACAATCTACAAAATAAAGGAGGTTCGGACTTAGCGTACTCTCCCGAACTTGAATTAATTAAAAGAAAAGTACAAGAGAAGGGGACTAGTTAGTGCCCACGAGATCCCCCAAATCCCAGAGAGTGGGGGTAACTTTTATAGAGTTTAGATTGCATTACAAAGAAGGTTAGTCATCCTCTCATCATCCTCATGCGGGGCCCACATGAGTTTAAGATTGTTGTAAGGAGCACTTGATGATGCCTAAAAGGGGGTGATTTATTACAATTAGCGAACCTTTTGTGAAGGAGGAATAGTGATTTCTCAATCGACCACACGATGGGGGAGTCACCAAAGTTTCAAGCTCACCTTTCCCTCGAGATCTTCCATAGGGCCTCCCCTCTTATGGTGTTCCAAAGAGTCATGGAGCAACTGAACGCTTCTCCTAGCAGAGCATGTATCCAATTGAAATGTTTTTGAAGTCTAATTTCCTTTCCGACAATCTATCAGAGCCTTCATGGTGGACCATACAAAGCTTACATGAAGTTATAGAGGAGGTTGATAAACCTTGCATCCCCATCATGCGGAGTCCACTTGGTTTTAAGCTTATTGTTGACATATTGTAGCTCTTTGTGATGTCTAAAGGGGGGGGGGGGGTTCTTACAGTTAGCAATTCTTTTGTCGAGGAGGAATAGCGACTTCTTGATCGACCACTCCTTGGGGGTATTGCCAAAGTTGTGAGCGCATCGTTCCCCTCCAAAGGATCTCTCCCCTGATCATATTCCACAATTCTGCAAAGCAACCGATTGCTTCACCAATGAGGGCTTGCTTCCAATTGATTTGTTCTTGGAGTCCCAGAGAACGACCAAGGACCCTCCATAACCGAAGGGATTTAGGAAAATTAGAGAATAGGTGACCAATATCCTCTTTGCTACGGCAACATCGCTTGCACTAGGGCATAACACCACAGATCTTGCTAGATTTTGCATTGGTCCATAATCCACGGTGTAAAATTTGCCATAAGAGGACCGACTTTTTGTTTTCAATGAGACGGTGCCAGATAGACATAAATTTCATATCCCATCGCAGTCGTGTCCAGTTGAGACACTATTTCTTGTTGAGACTGATGTGAATGTCATTATGAGCTTTGACATAAGAAAGCTTAGAGAGGCGATTACCATTAAACCATTTAAGGCCCATTAGGTCCGGAGCATCTTGTCCCATCAGTAGTCGGATTTTAGAGTGGTCCCAAGCATGGTGTCTGCTCAATAAAACATTCCATTCCTCATACATGACAGCAACACTAGGGTCAAGGTCCTCAAAGTCCACCCATCTGTTTGTGTCCTGTTCCCAGATGTGCTTCCATTGTTTGAATCCCTCATTCCAGAGTCTCTTGGCACTTAAGACATTCCAAGGCTCCACGTTTCTCATGCCTTGGATTGCGAACCAAATGGAGTCATTTTGTCTTATACCTGCAGCCCACTTCCATTCTCATTGATTCTGATGTGAGGTTTGAATATTAAGTTCCAATCTACAAAATATTAAGTTGGAATAGCATAAATTCCATTAATTTCTTCATCAGAATGGCTGATAAGTCAAGAGTCCACCTAGTGAGCCTAGTCCATGACATTCCTATCACAGTGCACGGGGTAGTGTTTAAAATGAATTTTGTCTTTATGGAACTCCTTGAATCTAGCCTAGATTACAATATTTTTTTTGGGTGACCCTAGCTAAAGCAAGCCAAAGTGTTACAAGACTGGTCCTCATATCAGTTTGTTTTTAAAAGTAACTATTGTAAATATGTGGTCCCATTAGATGATATGAAACCATCCAAAATGCATGCATGACCATATGTAGGGGAACATGTCCATATGTTGGATGGACTATCAAATGATGATGAAGAGGCCTCTTTGACCACAAATCAAGATTTATTTTCCCTCGGGACAGTAGACTTACAACTCGTATTAAACGAGCGGTCTCCCGTAACTTGTACAGTACAACCTTTTTGGGATGAGTCTATAGAGGAATCCTGAGAACTAGTGGACATTATGTACCTTCATAACACCTTCTATTCTGATAATGAACCTTCTGCAACATGACAATTGTATGTGCAAGAAGACCATTTAGTGACTTACCATTTGGGTGATGACATTAATCCATGTCAGGTCAAAATAAAAGTTGGACTGACCTCCACCTTTCAGGAGGATCTGTTACCTCTTTTAAAAAAAATCATGGATGTCTTTGGTTGGGACTATAGGGATATGAAAGGCCTAGATCCCCAAATTCACTAGCATTGGGTTGTATTGAAACCACATGATCGACCAATCAAACAACAAATTTACTGGATGAATCCTAACTATGCTTAGTAGGTTAAGGAGGAAATAGATTGATAACTACGTTCAAATTTATTGTCCCTATAGAACATGGGTCATGGATGTCCCCTATTGTGATAGTACCAAAAAAAAAAGCAGCTTTTCATATGCATAGATTATAGAAAATTATATGCAAAAACTATTCCTAATCCATTTCCACTATTGTTCTTAGATAGTATGTTGGATGATGTAACTGGCAGAAACATGTATGGATTTATAGATGGGTATAGTGGCTACAACCAAGTCTTGTCAAGACTGATATACCTAAAACTATGTTCGTCACTAACTAGGGGGTTTATGCTTGTATGGTGATGTGGTTCAACCTATGCAATGCAACAAGCGCTTTTCAATGTTGTATGCAAGAAATATTTTCACCATACATCATGAGTTTCATGAGATTTTATCTTGATGACTTTTCATTGTTTGATGACACTTATGCTCACCCGAAGCATCTTCATTTGTTTTCCTAAATGTCGAGAATATCAACTTTGCTTGGATCCCCATAAGTCCATCTTTGCCATTGGCTATGGTAAACTCCTTGATCACATCATTTCTAAACACGGAATATAGGTATATCTTGATAAAGTCCAAGTTATCTTAGACCAACCCCCACCCAAAATGACTAAGGAAATTATGAGCTTCGTGAATCAAATTTGCTAGCATGGCCGACATCTCTAGTGGTTGGCTCATCTGAGTATCCCTCTTGCCCAATTGACCACTTTGTCCCCTCGTCAGTTCCACTGGACTAAAGAATGCCTCCTTAGTTTTGAGCACCTCTAAGCTCTTCTTACATAGGTTCTGCTCCGGCAAGCATCAAATTGGTAATTACCATTTCATTTGTTTGTAGACACCTCATATATTGCTATCGGTAGTATCCTCATGCAATTCCACGATAAGTGGTACAGGCCCATCTATTATGCAAGTAGTTGCCTCATCCCAACTGAATGCAATTACATTGTAATGGAGCGGGAGTGTTTCAGATTGATCTACTCCATCAAAAAGTGTTGGCATTACTTATTAGGGTGCAAGCTTACCTTCCACATGGATCACTTGCCTTTAGTATAGCTAGTGCAGCAACAACATGTAGGAGGTCGTCTAGCTCACTGAGTTTTACCTTTGCACAAATTCGATTATGATGTTGTTCACCATCCGGGATCTTCACACGTTATTGCAGACTTTTTATCCCAGTTGGATTCTGATGAAGCTTCAGTAGGGGTCTATGATACTTCTTTGGCAATTTATGTGACTATAATGCCTAGCTCATCGATCGCATCTTTACTATTTGTTGATTCCTACTATGATATGTTGATGATTTTTCTTACTACTGGGTGTCCACTGGACTCGATCTCCAACATAGATTGCCAAAATCTAGGCATTTATAGCAAATGGTTTTGTCTTATCATTGATTAACGTTATTATATCGACCCTTTGGATTTCTGGCTCTAATGTATTCTTACTCATGAAGTCCCCTCGATGATCATCATGGCTCATTCTCTCCCATCTGGTGGTCATTTTTTTACAAATCTGACCTACCAAAAAATCTTAAAGAGTGGCTTATGGTGGCCCACAATGCAAGGCAACATTCATGCTTATGTTAAACAATGCGATGCATGTCAACTTACCAGACCACCATTACATTATAAATTATTTTCTACTATAGCCTCTATTGCCCTTGGAACCTTCTAGAAGTGGGGGTTAGATTTTGTAGGGCCTATAACTCCATTGGCCATTTCCACTAATAAATGATTTATATTAACATGTACTCGTTATGCGACTCCTTGGGCTCAGGACTAGGCTGTTCGCTCAATAACGACTGAGGTGCTAGCCAACTGCGTGACTCTTGATGTTTTTCCTAGGTTTTGATAACCTTTGAAATACTTTTTGATCGAGGAACACACTTTGCCAATACCCTTATACAGTCTTTAACTCAGACTTTTAATATCGTTCACAAATTTAGCACTCCCTATTACCCTTGTGCCAATGGATTGGCCAAAAGAACGAATAAAACCCTACTCTTCATGCTCAAGAAAGTGATTACAGAATGCTTGAACGATGGGGTCATTTGCACCCTTTTAGGCATATCGGACAGCTTATAAAGTGTCTATCAAATACACTCCATTTAAGATAGCCTATGGACTCGAAGTTATTACTCCCATGGAATTGGTTGTGCCTAGTTTACGTGTGGCCATTGCAAATAAACTAATGCTAGTTGACTCTTTTTATACTCATCTTGATGAATTATGCCCTGTGGATGAGAAACGATTTGAAATTTTTTTTACTACTGCAAGAAGTCCAACTACAACGAGCTAGGACTCATGAGTGCTTCTTGTGCATTCCTATTTTCCAAGTCAGATAGTTGGTTTTGTCAGCTTACCTAACTTGTTTTCTGAATGTGGAGCCTCAAACCCTATTGCCTGAGACACATATACCTCCTCTTTGAGGTCCCCATTCAAGGACACAAATTTGACATCCATGTGATAGATTGGCCAATGTTTAAGTGCAACCAGAGCTAGTGCTAGTCAGATAGTAGTCATCCGTGCAATTACGGCAAATGATTCACAAAAATCAATGCCTTCAACTTGTGAGTAGACTTGTGCAAAGATTCTTGCTTTATACTTTTCTAGAGTACCATCAGCCTTGTACTTTAGCTTCGAGACCCACTTGGTACCAATGACTTTACGCTTAGAGGGTCGATCCACTAGCTCCCAAGTTCCATTCTTCATGATGTTGTTGTATTTTGTTTGCATGGCAACCCTCAAATTTGGATTGTGGAGTGTCTCTTCCACATTGGTTGGTTCCTTTGCTTCTTCTTGATTGAGATCAGCCATCAAGGCTATGTTTACAATATGGGTGCTTGGCCTTCTTGTTCCTATATTCTTTGTGATCACCTTGGTCCATCTGCAACCTATTCTAATGACTATGGGATGGGATTTGTAGAATCATGGAGCTACCTCACCCAACAAGGCAATGGCCTATCCGCTTGGGTGATGACAGGTTGATGACTTTCAAACTCATCACCTGAAGATGATGCTTCCTTCTCTTGTGTAGAAGAGATAGCATTTAGGCCACGTTCATAGTGCATTGCCCCTTTGCCTGATGATAAAGTGGAAGCTCTCTTTTCCCCCTCCATTGCATGTGGCTACTCCTCCTTGAACACCACATCGTGACTCACCATGATTTTCTTAGCCTCAGGGTCATAAAGCTTATAAGCCTTCTTATAATCTTCATTGTACCCTAAGAAGATACATTTGATGCTTTTAGGTTGAAGCTTTTTTCTTTTCGTATCTAGAACATGCACATAAACTTCACTTCCAAATGCTTTGGAATGGGAAATAGATGGCTTTTTAACCCCGTAGGCCTCTTGTGGAGCCTTTCCATCTAGTGCCTTGGTGTAGCTTCAATTCAAGTACATAACAATGTTGATAGCCTTTGCCCAAAATTGATTAGGAAAACCATTTCCCTTCAACATGCACCTTGCCATCTCCATGATGATTTTGATGTCATGTAACACCGTTCTGTTGAGGGCTATGTTGCCACTATGAGTTGATGCTTGATTCCTTTACTCTTGTAGAAATATTCAAACTCTATTGATGTGAACTCACCAGCGCCATTCTTTAAACTATTTTAGTTTCAGCACGCTAAAGCCATTCTTTAAACTTACCAAAAGCTTGAGCCTTATCACAAAGGAAGTACACCCACATCTTCCTGTTATAGTCGGTGACAAGTAACATGAAGTAGGAAGATTTGCTTAAGACCTATGAGGATCACTTGCCCTGTTCTTGGTTTCTTGTGGAAAGACCTTCCTTTATTGCTTGCCCATCATACAAGCTTCACATGGTTCCTTCATTTCTACAATCAATGGTAGGCATGCAACCATACCCTTCCGATGAATCTCCTTCAGTATAGTGTATCCAATGTGGCCAAATCTCTCATCTCATAGCTTACTTGTGCCCACACTTGTAGTGGTTGTAAGAGCAAAAAAATCATATAGGTTGTTCCTCCTTATGCCAATCCCAACAATGTTGTTATTACTATCCATAATCTTAGCTCCTATTTTACGAAAAGATACTTGATGACCTTGATCACTTATAGAAGCTATTGAATGTAGATTTTGTTTCATTTGTGGAACATACAAAACATTTGAAAGCTTTCTAACATCCCCATTAGAGTTAATGAAAGAAACCTTACCTTCACCCTCTATAGGACATCTTGCATTATTTCCTACCTTTAGTGTGATGGGTTTCTTTAGAGGCTCTAAGGAACTGTAACGGTCTTTTCTACTTGTCATGTGAAGAGATGCATCACTGTCCAACACCCATGATTCATCCGTTCCTGAATCTTCATCCAAGGAGCATACCTCCTCTATCGTAACAAATAAATCAAGCTCCATTTCTACTATGTTGGCAGACTCCTTGCCCTTGCCACGTTTTGAAGATCCATTCTTCTCTTCTACCTTCTTGATGCCATAATCTTGGATTTTATGTCCTTTCTTCTTATAGCGGAAACACTCTCCCATGAACTTCTTTTTTTTGTTCGTATTTTTGTCTCCATCTTTTGAAGAGTCTACTTTGCCTCGTTTGGCATTTGCTATGAATGTAGCATCTCCTTTGGTGCCACCACTCCTTGCCTTGAGGTGGAGATCCTCCTCCATGAGTAAGGCACTGAATTCTTCCAATGTTAGTGGTTTACGTCTAATTTGAGTATTGAGAGGAGTTACGAGACCATAAAACTTTGGTGGAAAAATTTGAAGAAACATCAAGCTAGCTCCTTACTTGACTTTTGTACACTTGCTCCTACCATTTGATCCCATAGATTCTTTATGTGAGTGATAAATACCTTAGTAGTCTCCCCATCTGCAAACCCTTCTGCTACTAGTAAATTCTCCAAGTTCTGAATCCGTGTCTGATTACGAGTTTCATATTGATTTCTCAACATGTTCCATGCTTCATAAGCCTTGGAAGTATGTTGAATAAGATTCAGAACACTATTAGTAGTACTTATAACTAGAGCATAGAGTGAATCTATGTTTCTACCTTTCCAAGCATGTAGAAGATCAGCATCAGGAGGAATCATTCAATGAAGATTATTTGGATCAGGTGTTTCTTGGGGCTCATGATCAATCCCAAGAACAATCTCTAGAAGCTCATATGAATCAAGGATAGAATTAATTTTAAACATCCATAAGGTGTAGTCTGTACCATCAAGTTTACCTTCCATGAATGCTAGTGGTCATATCCGCAATGTCAGGATGACTCGTGTCATTACTACTCCTACTTGTGTGCCACCTACTCCTATTGACGAATCACCTTGACTCCCAATCATAGATGATGATGCACCACTTGATGTCTTCTCTCTTTTGTCATTGAGACCTCTACAACCTCTGTATTTTTGCTTTTGCACCACTGAAAGCCTCTGATACCATGTAAGAAAATAGCAACATTGCAAAATAGACCAATAGACAGAGTTGAGAGAAAAACACAAACAAAGATAGATATTGACTAAGAGATAGAGAACTTGGATTCTCATATTGATAAGATTAACGTGGCTACAATGATGGTGTTGTCCACCCGTGCGCTCCCAATGTGGAGCTTAGATGGCAATCTAGAGAAACTCTAGATGAAGGGCTTACTAGTGCACAATGCTATGTAAAGCTCAACCTCGACCATGCTTATATAGCTTCTACAAGATGATTCGGTATAGATAAACATAGTTGGGAGATACAAAATAGTCAATAACATATACAATTTGACAATATCTCCATGCAAAAGGGGGCAAGCCCCCCTCTGCACTCCCCCCATGAAGGTTCTATGGGGAAATTGCATGATTCCATGGGGGCTTTATTTTCACCGTGAATGGAAAGATAGTGGCCTAGAAGTTTATGCCCTACCTAACCCAATGGCTAGGCTCACAAAGATAATCTATACCCATCGACAGTCACCATAGACCTCATAACTTGTAAGTTAGGGTTCCACAAATGTCTGGCTCTCACAATGGATTCTCCTCATAATGGGGGCCTTACAACATAGAGCACCATGGATCATTTGTGATCACTTGAGGATGGAGTATTGAGGATATCTAACAGTCTTGGTATGGACACCTTCCTTAGTTGTTTGTTTGGTGGTTGAAGGTGGGCTTTGAGGCCATGACCCCTACATAGAGGGGTTTCTCATGATGTATCATTTTAAAAACCTATAAATGCACTAAAGGGTGGGTAGGATTATGACTCCAAAAAAGACTTCTACTCCCACAATGAATAAACCTCCACAACAAAAGTAACTAAAGTAACTAGAAAATCCCACATTCGAGAGAGATGCATGTATCCATCCAACCAACACCACCAATATATAGCTCCATACATAAATTGGGGTCGATTATCTTTTTTTTAGTGGGCCACTTTATAATACTTTTATCCCCATAGAATGGGTTGAACCATAAACTTAGGGTACTACCATGAGCTTATGATCAAACTAGATTGTTTTCAAACCCACATGATCTTTTTTTTATGAAAGAGAAATTATTTTGGCCAGCCAAAACTTTGTGAAACTAACCCGAATATTTCCATACGATTTCACTACTAACATGTGTCCAATTGTGAATTAACATCCAGACAATGTCATGAAACCATAGCTTCAACATACATGAGAAGAGAGAATGATGCTCCTCTCAACATACCTTCTCTTGAGTGACTAGGCTAGAGGTGTTGTTGTGATTAATCCTTTGACCCAAGGTTTCAACCATAAGAAAATCTTGATGTTTCTTAGGGTTAATCATTCAATTGATACAATTTGCCTATAAATATGGATCCCAAGGCTAAAGCTAAAGCTATCAACAGTGAAGTGGACGTGTAAGTTGGATGGTATAAGACATGTAGGTTTACACTACCATTGAAGTAAATTCTGTGGTATGTGCATCAGATTTATGGGTAATCAAATCTTAAACCTAGGCATATATGTTGAGTAAGCTTGGAAGGGTTATGAACCAAAATGATCTAAAGCGTTCTTTTAGATGAAGGGCTCAATGGATAAAATCTGTAAAAAAACTATCACAAATAATATTTGAAAGAATATTGTCATGGTCCTTGCATGTAGTTTTTGAGGATGAAAATGATTTGACATGAGGGGAAAGTCCCTAACACCCAATATTTTATGCTCAAAGAAGATAAACTAAGGTACCATAAGGTAAATAATATTCAGAGAACATAAGAATTCTAAATGGTTTAGAGAAAAGAAGTTGGAAGAGCTATAAAGCATGTACAAAAGTATCTTGATGATGGGATAATGTTCTTAAAAGTTATGCAGGTCTAGGCAAGCATGACAAAATTTTTTTACTAAATAAGGGTTTTGAACCTTAAGAAAGTAAAATCACATGTTTCAAGTCACAACCATATCCAAAACGTGACATTCAGCCACCAAACGAAACTTCAATGAAGAGACATAGTCACAAGGTGGGTCAAGAGACAAGGTGGGTCAAGAGACAAGGTGGACATGTGAAGAGACATGCATGACATATGAAGAGTCATGGAAGGATCCCATGGCTATTTAAGCACCATCCAAGAGAATAGATGGTAGGAAGTGAGGGTGCTACTTATACATGTGCGATTGAGCCATTGTCTATCATAGGAGTCAATATTCTCTTCTATATCTCTCTTGCCCTTTGTAAAGCGTGCTAAATTCCTATAACAACCTATTAGAAATTCCTTTTATTCCTATAGGAAGATTTATTTTAAGAGTTCTTGAAATTTTTACAAAGCTTATAAAAGAAGGGTGTTTAGAAAGCATTTTTGGAAACTCCTCTAGTAATGTCAGTTATACCTCTTTCTTTATCTATTGTTGTGTCCTCAATAGCTTTTAGGAAAACTAGTCTATATCATGTGACTGAGTTGAATGGTTTATGGGTGTTTGATTTGAGTGATTGATAGCTCATTTGAAATCTCTTAGTTTCTAGGTTATGTGGCTAAGTGCGTTTGTTGAATGCATTTGGGAATTAAAAAATGTAATAATTTTAGTGTGTAGCTAGGTCTTCAACAAGGCCAAAGCTTCTTTTGTGCACTAGGAGGGCAAATATTTCATAAATGGTATCAAAGGAGCTCGAAGACATCAATCCCAATGCAAAAACCTCATTTGAAGGCATGAAGTGAAGCAAGACAACAAGATGAAGTACTTAAAGGCCACATCAAGGGGGAGCATCTAAAGGAGTGATCACCATCAAAGGATTAAAGTTATCTATAGATTCTATAGAGGTAACACACACCCTCTTTTATCACGACTGATGATTCCAATGCTATTGAGAAGCTTGAGAAGGAAAACCACCAGCCTTGTAGGTTTAGGTTACTCAAATGCATACTAAGCAAGGATCTGGATAGCATCATTGATGGATCAGATATATCAAGGTAGTATCGTTGGATCCTATGGCATCTACCCCAACTAGTTTAAAGGTGATTAAAGATTTGAAGATACGAAATGGAAATGTGATGTTCATGATCTCACAATTTTTTAGTAATAGTATGATTAGACATGTTCAATCGATGAAGACAACCAAGGACATGTGGGATTACTTGAAGAATATGTTTAGAACTAACACCAAAGCTAGAAAGGTGCACCCCAAGGATGATCTTAACAACCTCAATAAGCAAGTAATATATCCTTCTATCAGCACATTATGAAATTCAAAAGCATTAGGGATTCTCTTCCACCAATAGGTACCCAAGTGGATGATGATGACATGGTGGCCTATTTTTTGATTGGTCTCAAGGAAGATGACAAATGGACACTTTTCACTTCTCCATTGTATTCAAGCGAGAACATCCTTCACCTTGATAAACATATCACACTCATGATCAATGAGGAGATGCTTCAAGGAGGAAACAAAGGTAAAGGTTCTCAATATGTTATATGTAGGAAATAGAGGGAAAGGTAGAGGCAAGGGAAGAGGCAAAGGTAGGACAAATCAATCCAAGGGCACAAATGTAGATGAAGCTACACATCCTATGGAAAAGGCAAAGGAAATAACCGAAGTGGTATAGGCAATGGTGGTTGCAACAATGAAGGAAAGAGATGTAAGGTGATATTCATGTGCAAAGCAAGGCCATTCAGAAAATAAATGCACTTCAAAAAAGAACCTAGGTAAGTATGGTTCTAACGAAGATAATGACCAAGTGTTAGCAATGAGCCATGCTTAAAGGGATTATTTGTAGGACAAAGATGAAAAGTAGTAGATAGATAGTAGTAGTAGTAACCACATGTTGGGAAGTAGAGATATGTTCACTAATTTTTAGGTTCCGAAGGAAAAAGTGTGTGTTTAAATAGGTGATAATGGAGAACATGTCATTAGAGATATTAGAGACATCACATCTTAAAATGACAACAAGAGCACCACACTTAAAGGGGTATTGCATGTTACCACTTTTACTTAGAATCTGATTTTCAATTGGTCATATGGTAGAGAAGGGTTACCAAGTCCAGTTCAAATGAGAAAGGATCCTTCATAGAAGATCCAAAGAATGGCTTCAATATCATTGCCAAACGTGAAATGAAAGGGAGGATATTCACACTTGGAGTCAAGGCACTTTCTAATAAGTATATGTTCATTGCATGTGGGTCATCTAAAATTGAAGCTCTTGATATATGACACAAAGGAATTGACCATCGTAATGGTGAGAAGCTCAAGAATATGCAAAGGAATGAATTTGTTAGAGTAAAGCTTCACTACATGTAACTTGCATGAGGTTTGTGAATCATGTCAATTTGGGAGGCAAACTCAGATGCCCTTCAAGCCATCAAGCTATGTAGCTCCTAGGGTTTTGGATTTGGTCCACATAGATGTATGGGGACCTTCAAGAGATCCATCACATCCAGGTATTAGATACTTTGTAAACTTCATTAACAAATGCTCTAGAGGAAGTTGGTTGTATATCATCAAGCATGAGAGTGATGTGTTTGATACATACAAAAGGTTGAAGACACAAGATGAGAATGAAACATGCCAAAAGATCAAAGCTCTTGGATGAGATGGTGGAGGAGAGTACCTCTCCAATGCTTTTAATAGGTTCTTGGAAGATGAATGGATAAAGAGGTAATATACATGCAACACACCCCCAAACATAATGGTATTAGTGAAAGAAAAAATAGATAGATTGCGGAGGTAGATACATGCATTTTAAATGAACAGAATGTTCCATTTACATATTGGCCTAATGTAGCAAGTACAATTTCTTAATTGATGAACAGAAAAACATGGAGGAGAATTTACAAGAGGCTTAAAGCTTCTTTATGGATGTTAATAGGGTTCCGTGCTAATTGTATAATGATAAGATTATCACAAAAGATGGTAATAGGCTTTCGCACTTCCACACTCAAATCTACAAGTAGCATCTCCAGCCATGATGCCTCACATGCCACCATTGTCACACCTCTATAATCAACTTTCGTCCTCGATAAAGCAACAGTGGGTTGCTTCTTGCTGCTCCATGTAATAGCTGCACCTCCAAGTGAGAATAGAAAGCCACTAGTATATCTTCTATCTGGAGTACTACTAGCCCAATCTGCATCGGTGTATCCATGAACGTGCGAATCTAAAACAGCTTCATAAAACAATGCATAATCCAAGTAGCACTCACATAAAATAGAGTGCACCTCAGAGCATCGAAATGTGGCTTCGTGGGAGCCTCCATAAATTGACTTTCAAGCCCAACAGTGTAGCTAAGATCAGGCCTCGTAATTGTGAGATATATCAAACTTCCCACAATTTTCCTCTACATAGTAGCATTTTCCAATGCTTCACCTGATGTAGTATCTAACTTCAAATTCTGATCTAATGGCATAGAAATTGCCTTGCAACCAGACATACCATACGTTTGCAGCATATTCAAGGCATATTGACTTTGCAACATCCATATACCTATTTCTATATGTATAAACTCAATGCCCAAGAATAGTGCAACACACCAAGATCTTTCATGTCAAATTCCTGCATAAGAAGTTGCTTTACCTCTTTGATGCTTTCTTCATTATCACCACCTACAATCACTTCATCAACATAGATGGCCACAATTGTTATGCCATCATCACCCGTTCTTGCATATAGCGAATGATCTACATCACACATAGAAAATCTAATGGTGGTCTAGTAATCATCAATCCTTACATGTCATGCATGAGGTGCTTGCTTCAACCCATACAAAGCCTTTTGCAACCTGCAAACATATTCTAGATGCTTTGAATCTTCATATCCTTGTGGCTGGTCCATGTATACTTCTTCTTGTAACTCACCATATAGAAAAGCATCCTTCACATCCATCTGATGCAATGTCCATCCTTTTGTTGTAGCTAATGCCACAAGTGTTCTAAGAGTAGAAAGTTTAGCTACAGGGCTGAATGTTTCCTCATAATCAATACCATAAGTTTGTGCATATCCTTTTGCTACCAAACGTGCTATATGTTGGTGCAAAGTCCAAGCCCACACATTTGGCTTGAGGATTATAAAAGATATGAAGTTCCATGGAAACCATTGCTAGTGAAAAGTTATCCCTTTACCTTTGTAGAAGTCATTTCTTTTGACTTGAGAATATTTGTAATCACGTACCCAAAATTAATGGACTTGTTAGTTAATAAAGTAACCACTACATTGAGAGAATATCTCCTACAATGAAGGATGACGTTTACAGAGAGCCAAAAGTGAATTCAAATTCAAATTTAAATGGAAGCACTTATAAAAAGTCACTTCTCCATCATAAGGCTGTGATTACCAAGCCTATGATCTTGTACAACAATGTTTATTAATACAATACATCTACATTGTTCATCTATGATATCTCTATTATAGTCATTCTTAGTTGTCAACTTGTGCTGCCGGTTAATTACTCATGAAATTCAATGATCTAGAGCTTGTTGGAATCCGCTCCAAGCTATCTACATCCCGACATAGATTGAAGAAATTCCATTCAGCCAATCTGGAGAAAACTGCAGTCAAGCACTCATTGGTCAAACTCTATAGAGGTCCTAAAAAATCGAGCGTAATTATCTATTTGCTAAATTGATTTCTCTGTGTGTAGTGGATCATTTCTAGTGATTCCACTTGACATCATTAGCTTACTAAGCTAATTAGATACCTCTAAAAGGATTTTTTCCAATTCCTACTGTATTGGTAGCACTGAGCATTACAAGCAGCAAGTGTATGATAAAAAATAGAAGGTTTTCATTGACTCTTCTATTTGTCAGTAGTCGGTTTTGATTCAATCTTTTCATACATTATTTCCAAAGTACGTAGGCACTTTTATGGTGTCTTTGGAAATCTAAAAGGGCCTACATATCAACTCTAAAGTCACAAAGGGCTAGTACTAAGCAGGATTTGGCTCTAGCAACTCATCACTTGAAGTGTCCATCCATCTTTCCCAACAGTGGTATCAGAGCAAAGCTAAGGTAAAAATGGGAGATGGTTTTCCTTCTTTCATTGATAAATTGGACAGGAACAACTATCAAGCATGGTCTCTAAGGATGAAGACATACTTACAAGGAAGGAGCCTCTATGGATACATCTCAGGAGATGAGGAGATGCCCATATTTAGAGGCAAAGGACAACCTACAAGGGAAGAACATGAAAGACTCAACGCATGGTGTGCCAAGGATGCATTAGCAAGGTCTTACTTACTCAACTCAATCTCTAATTTTCTTCTTCCACATATTTGGAATTGTAAGACATCCCAAGATACGTGGGAAACATTGTCTTCTTATTTCTCTTCCAACACAAGGGCTAGGAAGAATGAATTGTGGATTGAATTCACAACTCAAAGAAAGCAACCTAAGAAATCTATCTCATAGTATGTGACCAAAGTTAAAGATGTAGCATATCAGTTGGCAAGCATAGGAGAAGAAATTGAAGAGGAGGAGATTGTAAGGCAAGTAATCAATGGTATGAAAACTAATGATAAATGGGAGAGCTTCACAAATTGCATGGATCTATACATGGACATGCAGATTCCAGGCCTTACCACACTCATGAGGCAACTATTTACCCATAAATCCAAGCTCAACGAGAATGGAGATTCATCAAGAGGTAATAGATCTTCTTTCCTATACATTGATAAGAATAAGTCTAAAGAGAAAAGCAAGAACAAGAAGGTAGAAGATGAAGGAACTACCTCCCAAGCGAACTATGCAAGGAGAGGTAGATCATCAAGAGGAAGGGGAAGAGGAAGTAAGCAAGGTAAGGGGAGACCTTATACATTAAGAAGTTGAGTTGAGTTAAAAATCAAAAGCATGTTTCCTATTGAATTATATTAAATCAATATTATATTCTATATATGATTTAAACCTAGACATTTACGTTTGAATTAGTCTACTTTAAGTATGCATAAGTTAGCTTTTAGTATGCATGTAATACTCTGTGATCTTGTATTAGTTAAACTACTTGTATGCATGACTCGTATGAGTGTCTATGCATGTATATATATGTATTGAAGGATTTCATTTTTTTTTAATGTTTCTTCTTGCAGGTACAGTCTATTGACGGGAGAGAGAGAGAAAAAAAAAAAAGAAAGAAACTGTAACCCCTCCCCCCCTCCTCCATCCAGCGGCAGCGCAGACAGAAAGAGATAGAGAGAGAGAGAGAGGGAGAGAGAGATAAGAGTGTATTTATCTTCCGCGGCTCTCTGGGTTGAGCAGATCTGCACGAGCTTCTCAGTTTCTATCGATTGCTTCAAATGGATGCTTAAGTAGAGATGCGTGATTCGGCAGACAAAGAATCTATGTAGTGCCGAGGAAGAGAAAAAGATTTGCAGGATTGATGGTTGTTCCGTCCTGCATTTTCTGGCTTTTTCGGTGTTCTGTCGATATTAACACATGAGCAATAAGATCTCCCATTCCTGAGTCTTTCTCCATTCATCAACTGTCTTTCTGCTGCTTACCTCTTCTTTCAGCGATCACCCTCAACACTTTTCCTCTCGCAATAGCTGCAGTTATACTTCCCTTTCTCTCCCGTTTCAAACCCCTCCTCTCGGTGACTCCTGGCCTGAAGCACGCTGACGATGCATGTGGAAGAGACAGAGAGACAGAGAGGGAGGGTTGCGTGCCGTCCTCGACTAGTCAGAGACTTTTCCCTTCAAGGCAGTTCATAGATGTAGTTGCAAAATACTTTGTGATCTAAGAGAAGGTGGCTCTCAAATATAGGATTATCCGATGGCAAAGACGTTCCGCTTTGTTACTTGGATTACAAAATCGTAGGTGTAGTAGTAAGATGTACATACATATATCTTAAGCAGACAGTTTTGAATCGTATCAATCTAAGATAAGATACTTACTAACATACGAACAAAGGCAGGCTTGAAAGCAATGGGATAATTATAAAGCAGACTATGAAACTATCATGGTGTAGGTGTTAGATTTTTTTTTCTCCCAGAAATGCACACACATATAATTGAAATCAAAAGGGAAACTTCTTACAAACAACGAGAGAGCTACAAGCAATGAAGGTAATCAGTGTACTTTGTATTCTCTTAACTCTCTTGTACACAGCCTTTTGAGAGAGAAAAGAAAGAGAGAGGAAAACGGAGTCATGGCTCGGATATATGCTATGTGGTGTGTTTTTGCAATGCCTTTCCAGGCTGCCTGCCATATAGTAGTGTGCACAAACATGGGCTCACGTTCCTTTAGGTGTTTGCTACAACAAACTTCAAACATGGAGCTTCAAAATTGTTATGCAATCTGATAGAGAGAGGGAGAGAGAGAGAGAGAGAAAGTGATAAGAGTTATATTAGGAATTCATATATGATAAATTCAAAGTTAATTAATTAATTAATGTAGTTGATTTTATAAGGTAAGTAATTTTATGTATAAGTGATGGCATTAGTATGAATGCATGAGTGCATGTGTATGTATGCATAAGTGCATATGTATATATGCATGAGTGCATGTGTATGTATGATGTATGCATGTGCATAAGTGCATGTGAATATATGTATGTATGCATGAGTGTATATGCATATGAGCTAAATGCATGAGTTGTATGTGACGTGCATGTATATGTGGAGTGCATAGAGTGCATGTGCATATTAGAGTTAGATAAAGTGCATGTATGCATGTGTATGTGTGATGAGTATATGTGAATGTATGTGAATTGCATGTATATGTGGAGTGTGTAGAGTGCATGTGCATATGAGTTGTATGAATGTGTATGTGTGATGTGCATGTGTATAAACGCATGTGTATGTGAAGACAGTTGAATGAATGCATGTGCATATTAGAGTAAGATGCATGTGCATATGTAGTGTGTGCATGTTCATATGTAGTTTGTGCATGTGCATATGTAGTGTGTGCATGTGCATATTAGAGTTAGTTGATATATGTGTATGCATGAGTGCATGAGTATATGTGAATGTATGCATGAGTGCATGTGCATATACGTTGCATGCATGATTTGTATGTCAAGTGCAAGTATATGTGGAGTGTGTAGAGTGCATGTGCATATTAGAGTTAGATGAAGTGCATGTGCATGTGTATGTATGATGAATGCATGTGCATATTAGAGAGGATGCATATTAGCATTTATAAACATGTGTATTAGTATGTGCATGATTAGTATGCATGAGCATGAGTGGTATGATGACATCATGCATGTAAAGTGCACTATTATATATAAGAAGTGTATTAGCATGTTAAACATAAGAGAGTTAATTAGTATGAAATAGCATAGGTTTAAAATATATTAAGTTTTGACTGTTAGATTTGTAAACGTAAAGTAGCAATGAGTGTTGACAAGCATATATGAGCATGTATGCAAGTACAATTATGAAAGTATGCAATAGATGTATGCATTTATGTGCATATAATCCATTCCTTTTCTAATAATTCTCTCGCTTCCATTTCTTGAAGGATTACCATGTTAATATTTACATCATAACCTTCTTTCTCAACACACTCATCCATGGTTATTACGTCCTCATTTACACACACATCTAGTGTGGCTAATATTTCTATCCATATGTGTGGCTCGAATGCTTCATCTGGGAAAACTTGAGGCATGTATGATGGGTCATCGATGGGCCGATAATTCAGGTACCCTATTGGCCATAATTGAGTTTTGTTTTCTTCTCTTTTGGCCTCTTTACACATCCATAGCTAAACGTCTTCATTCATCCATGATTCGTCACTTGATCCTATGCTATGAATGGACAAATCATCTTCTTCTCGATGAACCGTCTTCCATTGTAATGGGGGTACATCCCTATATGAAAAGGTGGGTAAAGTATCTTCGTACTTCTCCCTTGGTGTTGTAAATACAATGCATCTCTTCCCCAATCTTGCACGACTCTAAGTTGTCTCATGAGTGGTCATCCCAAAATCATTTGGTAATTATTCGCTTTTCCAAATTGACATATAGCTAATGTATGTTGAAATTCTACTCCACAGGTGGTCAGCTTATTTTTTTCCAATATCCCTAATGGTCTTTTCTATTGATATATTTAGGTAGTGATGTGTCTGAACACTCTAGGACTGTCGGGGTACTTTTTTCCCTCTTTAGGAGGTTTTTTTTCCCCAGCTTGTATATACACATGTTGCCCTAATGAGATACTTATCTTTGTACATTCTCTAGTAATACATTCAGTATTGTTTGTTGTGCTTGAAGCTTCTTCTTCCTTGCGCTGTTCGTGTGCTTTTGCAAACGTCTAACTCCAACAATTGGTATCAGAGCAGATCGTCGCTTCATCTAGGGCATCCTTGACACCTCTCCGGTTGCAGTCTCTAAATCACAGGAATTTTGGTGAGCATACTCAGCGTGTTTTCGAGATCAAAACGGCTTTGCTTTGTCATGCCGAAATCGAGATCTGAGCTTGTTTCGGCCTTCAAATGCACTATCATAATGCTTATGCAGGCTATTTTGTCTTTTTGTGCCAAAGATATATACCTGTTTTGGTTCGCTAGTATAAGCATCTCGAAGTCTGCTACAGATTTAGCAGAACTCGTGTAGGAAATCATGTTCAACTTTTTGAGATAGAGTCAATTTTTAGCATCAAGGTATTTTAGTCACCGGCCATGGCTGAAAGCATTGATGTATTTCGTATGTTGGTTGTTAAGGATAAGTTGGATGGTACCAACTTCCCATTGTGGGCTTATATGATGCAACATGTATTCGTTGCAAAAGGACTGTAGAACATTGTGCAGGGTGTTGAAAAACGTCCTATCACATCTGCAAATGTTACAACTACAGGTATTGAAGCTGATGTAGAAGGTGTCGAAGATGATGATATTCTGCATATTCGTGTTGGTGCTGTGGTTTGTGCTGCACCTACTATAGAGCAAATTTGTTGGGATGGCGTAGATGCCCAAGTACATGCATTGATAGCTTTGTCTATCAAAAGTGCCATTATTCCTCACATATGCTCTTGTAGAACAACTAAGGATGCTTGGAATACACTTACCACATTGTACCAAGCTAGGAATGAGGCTCGTGTTGCTTACCTCCAAAAATAGTTGGAGAGTGAGCACATGAATGAAGGTGATTCCATGGATAGTTTTCTAACAAAGATCAAAGATTTGAAGGAACAATTGATTTCTGCTAATGAGGTTATACCAGATAGCTCACTTGTACAGACTGTTCTGAATGGTCTTCCTGATTCATATCAGATTTTTGCTTCTACTCTTCGGTTGATGATGAAAGGGAATCCAAATGCCTTGTCATTTGAGGCGTTAGTCTTTGTTCTATTGCACGAAGACCAGTCCAGGCAGAACATGTCCATTATGCGAGTTGCAGATCAAGCATTCCTGGCTAGTCATAAGGGCAAAGGAAAATGGATCTCTTCAATTAGTAAGCAAAAATCTACTAATTCTGCTTAAACGAAGAGGGAAGACAAAGATGAAAAGAAATCACAAGAGCAGAAATTGTTTTGCAAGTAGTGTAAAGGAAATGATCATCTCATAAAGAACTGTCCAAAGTTGGCTACTAAAGAGGCAAAGAAGAAAGAGGTTGGAATGGTTGTTGCAGAAGCCTCTACACCAAAAACAAAGTATGCTAATCTTGTGCAAGAAGAAGAATGGGCGTTTACTACTGGTTCTAGTTTTGACCCATCTTCTCATGAGCAGTACATGTCTGCACTAGACTCAGATGTTTTGTAGTTTCACTTTGGGGCCACAAAACATATAACCTCGCAGCGTAGTTTCTTCTCTTCACTCGAGCCTACCCCTACAAGGAATACTGTTACATGCGCTAACAACTCCTCTTATCCTGTTATGGGAGTTGGTAAGAACATTTTGACTACTACTGATGGTAGTTCTTTCACTTTGTAAGATGCTTTATTTGTGCCAGGGATCAAGAAGAACCTGTTATCAGTTTCTATAGTAGCCAAGATTGGCTTGGTTGTGAAATTTATTGATGAAACAATTACAGTTTGTTGGAACATCAAGATTACACTATGCTTGAGGTGGATTTGATCTACGTCAAAGGCTATCACATCAAAAGAATATCCGTTGGAGAGTTTTTTTTCATATGCTCATTTATTGTATTTTTTTGAGAAATTTTTTATGGTTCATTTACCGTTGTAAAAGCCTTGAGCTTTACACATGTAAAGGTAGAAAGATAGAACCCAAATCTCACGAATTTGTGGTGGTTGAAGTTGCATTCAATCAAGCCATCAATCACCTAAAACTAGATCAAAGTAGATCTTCACTTTTCCTAGATTATAGGAAAGTGAATTGATTCCCTCCAACAACCATTCCCACCTTCATTTGAATTCAAATTCCACTTGTAAAAGTCGTGGAACACTCCTAGAGGCTATATAAGGACTTGAAATAACTTGTACATTACAAGGAAGCAATATACATACACTTGTGACCATTATTGTCTTGCTCCTCCAGTTCTCTGCATCATCTTCTTCGCCAATAGTAATCTTGCAGAGGCCGCTGCTCTCTCTCCCTAGCTCCACATTGAGTGTAAGATATTGCATTGGAAATATGTACATGTCTAGTTTATGCCTATAAAGTTTCATAGCATTTGGGTCAGTAGATTTGGTGAAATTTGAGTTTTTCTGTCTCGGGGTCAATCTCTGCATATTCCTGAAAAATAGGAAGTACCACCGGTGAATGTCGCATTCATTCCTATAGCATATTTTGCTTTTTCCTTATAGTTTTATGCATTCTATACACTCAACCTTATGTGTATCACTCCCATAAAAGGATGTTTTCTAATTGTAATCACCCGGGTCGCTATGGGCATTTGAAGTTCATTGTCTCTTCCATAGATAGTAACTTTTTTGAGCTAGTCGACCTATCTATTTTGTATCAACTAATTCTCCTTGATGCTCCAAAGTACATAGTGTGTTTCTTTGCACTTATTGCATGCCTATAGGGTCTATTTGAGTCTCCATAAGCTCAAGGGCTGGTCTTGTGCCGGTTGGCTTGACTAAACTTCGTCGCTTTGAAACACACTTTTCTACCTTCTACAAGCTTCTCCAAGTTCTTTCAGTGGTATCAGAGCTAGATAAAGATGGGTGACGGCTTTCCCTCAATGATCAAGAAGCTTGATCGACACAACTATGCAGCTTGGAAAATCAGAATGGAGGCCTATTTGCAAGGTAGAAATCTTTATGGAATTGTAGTACGTGATGAAGCTATGCCTATTCCAAGATCCAAAGGAGGACCTACACAAGAGGAGACAGATAAGCTGACACTTTGGTGCGTAAGGGATGCTCAAGCAAGGTCGTACATACTAAACTCTATCTCTGACTTTCTATTACCACAAATTAGAGGTTGCAAGACATCTCAAGAGACTTGTGATGCCCTCGAGACTTTCTTTTCTGCTAGTACCAAAGCATGAAAGAATCATCTTTGGAACGAGTTCAACCAAATAAAGAAGATACCTAAACAAACCATCACAGAGTTTGTTACCAAGGTCAAGGAGGTTGCGGATCAGTTAGTATCCATTGGAGAGCTGATTGAAGAAGAGGTCATCATGAGGCAAATTCTCAACGGCATTCGAAGTGATAAACAATGGCAATCCTTCACGATGGCTTATGATCTCATCATGGATGTGCAAACTCTAGACTTCAACATCTTTCTTGGACAAATCTTCAATCAAGAAGCCAACAATAGCATAAAGGAAGCTAACTCTTATCATGGTAATTCAACTAGTGCTCTATATGTAGATAAGAAGGATAAGAAGCAGAAAGCCAAGAAGAAGGAAGAAGATGAAAAAGAGACTTCCCAAGCCAACTTTGCAAGCAAGAGCAAGTGGAAAGGGAAGAAGAAAGGATCAAAGCAAGACAAAGCCAAAGGTCAGAATGTTCAACTTTGTGCCATATGCGATAGGACCAACCACACCACCCAGAATTGGTGGTTCAATGGGAAGACCCAGAAAGGAAGTGGAAGAGGTGGATATGGCAACAATAGAGGTAGAGGTGGACACAACTTCAACAATAACAATAGAGGCTCTAATAGAAGGGACTACAACAATTATTCAAAAAATCAATCACATGAAGACTCATTGCTTCTTATGAATCTAAGCCACAAAGAAGGTAAAGATGATCATCATTTCTTCTACATAGATTCAGGATGTTCGAATCATGTTGCAAGAAACATTGCTCTTCTATCTCATTGGGAAATTCCAAAGCATAGACATGAAGTGCAAACAGGGGATGACACAAAGCACAATGTGGAGAAGATTGGTAATGTCAAAGCTTCCAATGGCACAACAAACATTCTGAGTAAGGTTCTCTATGTACCCACTATCACTAAAAACCTAATAATTGTAGGCCAAATAGTTGAAAAGGGCTTGCAAGTTAGGTTCACCCAACATGGAGCTTTTGTGGAAGATCCATGTCAAGGCTTCAAGAAGATAGCCCAAGGTGAGAAGCATGGTAGGCTCTTTACTTTTGAAGTAGGAGAAACCATGAACATAGCTCTAGTCAACTTTTGGTCTCAAACCCTAAGTGAGCTTGAAGTGTGACATAAGAGACTTGCTCATGTGAATGAAAGAACCTTGAAGGATATATGCAGGGATCAAAGTGTTCTAGGACTGCCAAACATATCAAAGCAACACATGATCAACAGGTGTGATGCATGTCAGATTGTGAAGGCACAAAGACAACCATTCAACCACAAAGGCTACATCCACAACAACTCATTGGACTTAGTACATACAGATGTATGGGGACCAAGTCAAGAACATTCATTAGCAGGATTAAGGTATTATGTCTCCTTTATTGACGACCATAGTAGATGGATTGTTCTATACTTTATCAAAAGTAAGAATGAAGTGTTTGATTGCTTCAACAAGTATCTTGCACATGTGGAGAATCATACAGGTAGATCACTAAAGAAGCTCAGATTTGATGGAGGGGGAGAATACTTCTCCAAAGAGTTTGATGAGTTCTTGCAAGACAAAGGTATCAAAAGGGAAGTGACTACAAGGTACTCTCCTCAACTAAATGGAATTGCAGAGAGGAGAAACAAGACATTGGTTGGATCAGCCCGAACAATGCTTGAAGAGAAGAAGTTTCCACATTATCTATGGGCAGAAGCTATTTCAACTATTGTGTACCTTGTCAATAGACTACCATCCAAATCACTTCAAGGTATGACTCCTTATGAAGCATGGCATGGAAGAAAACCTAGTCTTCGACATTGCAAGGTTTTTGGTTGTTTAGCTTATGTTCATGTACCAGCACAAATAAGAGGTAACCTAGATGAAAGGGCAACAAAGGCAGTGTTTATTGGATATTATTCAACACAGATGGGTTAGAGGTTCTTCAATCCTTCAACCAAGCAATTTACTACAAGTAGAGATGTTGTGTTTGAAGAACATAGGTCTTGGTATGATGAAGACAAAGAAAAGGTAACACTACCATATGATCTTGATTGTGATTCTCATCAAATAGGAAGCAAGCATGACACACAGGTCAAGGATCCAAGAAGTGATACAGACGATGACCAAGATGAAAGAGAAAGGATTTACAAGCTATGGAAGTCAAGAGGCAAAGCAAAGATGCAAGAAGTTGGAGAATGCTCCAAACAAGCACGTAGAAGATCAGCAAGAGAGAACAAACAACCAGAAAGGTATGGATATGATTCCACATTTGTGACGAAGCATTCTATCTACTTGGCAAAAGACTCTATTTTAGAGGAACCCTCAACCTATGAAGAGGCAAAGGGAAACCCTAATTGGGAAAAGGCCATGAACGAAGAGATAGATGCATTGAAGGAGATGGACACTTGGGATTTGGTTCCAATGTCACCGAATCAAAAGGTAATTGGTTCGAGATGGGTATATAAAGTTAAAAGAAATTCAGATGGATAAGTTTGCAGGTACAAGGCAAGATTAGTTGCCAAAGGATGCTCACAAACTCATGGTATAGACTATGAGGAAACATTCTCACCAGTTGCAAAGATGACTACAATCAGGACAGTGATAAGTGTAGTTGCTGCAAGGAATTGGAGACTCCTCCAACTTGATGTGAAAAATGCATTCCTAAATGGTTGGATAAGTGAAGAGGTATACATGTCACAACCACCAGGTTTTGAAAACCCTAATCATCCATCTTATGTTTGCAGACTTAAGAAAGCATTGTATGGATTGAAACAAGCTCCTAGAGCTTGGAATTACAAGTTGGTTACATATCTTCAAGATCAAGGGTTCAAAGCTAGTAGGTCAGATCAAAGGAAGGTAACTCTTATCATGCTAATTCAACTAGTGCTCCATATGCAGATAAGAAGGATAAGAAGCAAAAAGCCAAGAAGAAGGAAGAAGATGAAAAAGAAACTTCCCAAGCCAACTTTGCAAGCAAGAGCAAGTGGAAAGGGAAGAAGAAAGGACCAAAGCAAGACAGAGCTAAAGGTCATAATGTTCAACCTTGTGCATATGCGATAAGGCTAACCGCACCACTTAGAATTGTTGGTTCAATGGGAAGACCGAGAAAGGAAGTGGAAGAGGTGGATATGGCAGCAATAGAGGCAGAGGTGTACAAAACTTCAACAATAACAATAGAGGCTTTAATAGAAGGGACTACAACAATTATTCAGAAGATCAATCACATGAAGACTCATTGCTTCTTATGAATCTAAGCCACAAAGAAGGTAAGGATGATGATCATTTGTTCTACATAGATTCAGGATGTTCAAATCATGTTGCAGGCAACATTCCTCTTCTATCTGATTTGGAAATTCCAAAGCATAGACATGAAGTGCAAACAGGGGATGACACAAAGCACAATGTGGAGATGATTGGTAATGCCAAAGCTTCCAATGGCAAGAAAAACATTCTGACTAAGGTTCTCTATGTACCCACTATCACTAAAAACCTAATAAGTGTAGGCCAAATAGTTGAAAAAGGCTTGCAAGTTAGGTTCACCCAACATGGAGCTTTTGTGGAAGATCCATGTCAACGCTTCAAGAAGATAGCCCGAGGTGAGAAGCATGGTAGGCTCTTTACTTTTGAAGTAGGAGAAACCATAAACATAGATCTATTCAACTTTGGGTCTCAAACCCTAAGTGAGCTTGAAGTGTGGCATAAGAGACTTGCGTATGTGAATGAAAGAACCTTGAAGGATATATGTAGGGATCAAAGTGTTCTAGGACTGCCGAACATATCAAAGCAACACATGATCAACAGGTGTGATGCATGTCAGATTGGGAAGGCACAAAGACAACCATTCAACCACAAAGGCTACATCCACAACAACTCATTGGACTTAGTACATACAGATGTATGGGGACCAAGTCAAGAACCTTCATTGGCAGGATCAAGGTATTATGTCTCATTTATTGACGACCATAGTAGATGGATTGTTTTATACTTTATCAAAAGTAAGAATGAAGTGTTTGATTACTTCAAGAAGTATCTTGCACATGTGGAGAATCATACAGGTAGATCACTAAAGAAGCTCTGATTTGATGGAGGGGGAGAATACTTTTCCAAAGAGTTTGATGAGTTCTTGCAAGACAAAGGTATCAAAAGGGAAGTGACTACTAGGTACTCTCCTCAACTAAATGGAATTGCAAAGAGGAGAAACAAGACATTGGTTGGATCAGCCCGAACGATGCTTGAAGAGAAGAAGTTGCCACATTATCTATGGGCAGAACCTATTTCATTTGTTATGTACCTTGTCAATAGACTACCATCCAAATCACTTCAAGGTATGATTCCTTATGAAGCATGGCATGGAAGAAAACCTAGTCTTGGACATTGCAAGGTTTTTGGTTGTTTAGCTTATGTTCATGTACCATCACAAATAAGAGGTAACCTAGATGAAAGGGAAACAAAGGCAGTGTTTATTGGATATGATTCAACTCAGACGGGTTAGAGGTTCTTCAATCCTTTAACACTAGTTTGGTACCAAAATGGGACACTTAATTGTTCGTTTTTGAAAATTTTTTGAAAAATCACACACCTTCTACAAAGAGAATTTGAGAAAATCCTTTAACACACATATTAAATATAATTCAAAGGTTCATGCAAAATTATAAAACATAATAAATCATGTTCTATGTTCATTTAAATAGCCTCTCAACATGCTGTGGTAGTGAACATGATGAAAATTCCTAATCAAATGTATTTTTATCAAAATAAAAAAATGTATCATATGAAAGAAAAAATTAGACACATTCCTTGAAACATAGATCACATAGTATAAACCTCAAACTCACTTAGAAAGATCATTTCAATTCAAATAAAATCAATTACTTTGACTTTGTACACCAAAAACAGCAACTAGTTCTAATTATGGTTCAAACAAACTTATGGGAATCCACAAAGGTGTACAAATATGCCAACAATCAAACAAGGTATGAAGAAAACATTCAAGTTGTACACATATAGAATGAATTGCTATGACTCTAGTCACCGAAAACAAAAAATTAAAGCCTGAATATATGAGTCAAAAGAATTTATGGACATCATCGAAGGTGTACACATTCAAGTTACCAAGTAGAAAATGTGTTACATAACAAACCAAAGCTTACATATACGAGGCTAAATAATTTATTGAAATCCACCAAAATTTTCATGTCTTTCCACACAACCAAGAATCTTCTGTTGTGTGGGCATCAACCGAATTCTACAGATACAATCATGAATAGTTTCTGGACACATAACAAAGCATGTACTATTATGGAAGAGATCCAATTTCTTCACATGAAGAAAGAAATAAGACATCAAACAATGTGTACACATAAGGGAACTATCAATCTTTGAAAATCAACCAAATTTTTCAGATCTATGTACACCAAACAAAGTAGATATATGTGTGGATAGCAACCAATATATCCACATACAAATATTAACATCCAATTGGAACAATGCCAAATTACAAACATTTAGCTTGATATCCAAGAAAATAAACTAGTTCCTACCAAGAAACAAGAGTTGTGTACATATAGAATCAAAAGAAACTTATTTAGTCAAAATATTTTTTTGATAGTTGTTATGTGCGTAGACACACAATCCTTTGCACACATCAACGCATACTAAAAAGAATACTCAAAATTCTTTGATATAATCTTGGATATCATAAATGATAAGGATCATTTTCCATCATGGATGTCATCTTCTTTTTGCCAAATGAAATATGTATACCAATTTTTTTCATTCTTATCATAATCACCATTGTAGATCACATATTATTTGATGAGATTAAGAATGAAACATGGCATGAAAGTATATTCTGGAAGGTTTAATACTTAGAATATCATTTAAATAATTATTATTTTTCATCATAATTTTTTATTCCACCTTTGGAGCTATGTTCTTTCCATGAACATAGAAATATATGCTTTGCCAATTCAGCATGAAAGTTAGCACCAAATACAATGGCTACTAGTTCAAAGCAAAGGTCTTCTAACTTTGAATAAAAATATGCACTCAATTAGTATGAAGGTTATCCATTGATAACGTGCCAATTCTCTACAATCTCACTTACATACAAATTATAGTGAGCTATTCTTTAAAAGGTGCGATAAATGGCAGTGATCTAGAGAAGAAAAGTTTTGAGTCCATGTTTATCACTTATGGAATTGTTCAACCTTCTCTAGAGATCCCTAGACACTTGCTTTACACTGCCAAAGTCCATGAATAGCTTTCCATTTCCTAAAACATATCCAATTTGTCAAAATTTTTGAATTGTGTTATTTTTTCAGTTATGCTAAAAATTGAGTTTCTAAAAATTCCCATTTTATTCTTCATGTAATTACCCATGTGAAGTTGTAAAATGTTAAAGATTATATTTTTCTCTAAAATTACATGATGTGGGCTATCAAATCCAAGTGAGTATGCCATCAAAGCCTCAAGGGTTTCATCAAGAAAAATCAATCAAATTGGTGTAAAAGCAGGACACTTAAGTGTCCCAGGACACTCAAGTGTCCTAGTATAGAACTAGTGTTAACCAAGCAATTTACTACAAGTAGAGATGTTGTGTTTGAAGAAGACAGGTCTTGGTATGATGAAGACAAACAAAAGGTAAGACTACCATATGATCTTGATTCTGATTCTCATCAATTAGGAAGCAAGCATGATACACAGGTCCAAGATCCAAGAAGTGATACAGATGATGACCAAGATGAAAGAGAAAGGGATTACAAGCTATGGAAGTCAAGAGGCAAAGCAAAGCTGCAAGCAGTTGGAGAATGCTCCAAACAAGCACCTAGAAGATCAGCAAGAGAGAAGAAACAACCAAAAAGGTATGGATATGATTCCACATTTGTTACGAAGCATTCTATCTACTTGGCAAAAGACTCTATTTCAGAGGAACCCTCAACCTATGAAGAGGCAAAGGGAAACCCTAATTGGAAAAAGGCCATGAACGAAGAGATAGATACATTGAAGGAGATGGACACTTGGGATTTGGTTCCAATGTCACCGAATCAAAAGGTAATTGGTTGCAGATGGGTATATAAAGTTAAAAGAAATTCAGATGGATCAGTTTGTAGGTACAAGGCAAGATTAGTTGCCAAAGGATGCTCACAAACTCATGGTATAGACTATGAGGAAACATTCTCACTAGTTGCAAAGATGACTACAATCAGGACATTGATAAGTGTAGTTGCTGCAAGAAATTGGAGACTCCTCCAATTTGATGTAAAAAATGCATCCATATTGTCCCTACTCATATGGCGAGGGTGCTCTGTGTGGTCTCGGGTAAGGGTTGTATCTATGAGCCTCTCTCCCTTGTTCCCTAGGAGGATATCCATAGGGTCTATATTGGGGTTGAGTCACTAGCCTTGGTTTTTTGTTAAATGGGCAGTTTTTAGTAGTGTGGTTGGTATATTTTTGCTCGATATGACAATACAGGTTCGGTCATTGAGGTGGCTGCCTATTATGGGTAAGGTTGTTGCACACCTAGACCTCCTCCCATGTAGGCATGGGATGGATGGTCTCCACCGCATAGGTTACATCTTCTCAACATTGTCATTCTCATTCGGGGATTTTGATAGTTTCTTTGTCCATGTACTAATTTTTTAGCCACCAATTATGCTAATTTCTCCATATTACTTGAGCTTGATGTCATATTGCTTTGAGTGTCCTCTTATTTAGTGGAGCTTTGTGTAATTTTGAGATCATCCGCTAAGTTATCTTCTAGGTCTATGCATTCTTGGAGGCACTCGCTTAATGTCTACAACCGTTTCACGTAGACTAAGGTTCTCAATGTCCCATTCGTCAATCCATCTAGAAATAGATATAGCATCTTTTGATGTGAGGGCCTCTCCATTACTAGACACTTGTCAACACATTGGTTAAATCTTTGGGCTACAACTTTTACGATTTCATTTGGGGCTTCTTTGAAACTATGAATCAATGATGACGAGTTGTCCTTAATCCCTTGCTTGGTGAATTCTCCAATAAACTCCTGGCAAAATTGTTCAATGTTACCAAAGCGGTTTGGATCCAAGGGTTGGAATCAAGTTAATTCTGTTTCTCTGAGGGTTAGCCCAAAGGATTCATACTCCACAAAAAAGTCACCAACTTGTTCTGCTTGCAACACTTGCTTGAATTCAGCGATCATATTGATTTCTCATGCATTTAGCCACCTGGATTGGTCTCAGCCGGGTCTGATCACTATAGGGACTGCCAGTCTTATTGGTTGCATTCCTAGTCCTACACCTAGTTGAAGTCTTGGCCTAATGGGTGGTCTATTCGTATTTCCTATGCTTGGAATAGCTTGATTGTATGGATTCATTCTTCACATAGTGAACTGAACATTGGTTCTAGTGGGGATGCTTAGTTGACTCGTTTGACTTGACATGGTATTCTCCATTCCTTGATGGGATCCAAATGGGTTTTGTGAGGTAGTTGCCTGCTCTTGAGGAGGGAATATCGACAACCCCATGAACTTTAGCCGAGATCTATGGACTTCATCTACTGGCCAATATCTCCTTTGGTTGTGGTCTAGGTATGTCACTTTAGATGCATCCTTTGGATCATTTAGCTCATATATAGTTAGTCGGTATTACCCTTCTCCCTTTGTGGGTGAGTCAGTTTGTAAAAGTAGTTCTGACCCATGGATCAAATACACATCCACGAGGTAATCATCTTGAGGTATTAGATCCCCTCTCAAGACTTGAGTCACTATGGAATTGCCCCTTGGGGTAGTGTCTCCATTATTAGGTCTCTATCAAGCTCCTTGCCCCTCTAGTTCCCCTCTCTCATTGATCCGATCTGGGTTTTCAATCACTACATAGATTTGACCTATCATACTTGATGGCAGGTCTGGAACTATTTCCGAATCAGTAGAGTTTACCATTCGGGCCACAAGGACCTAACCAATCCACAGACACAATTCAAGATGCAACATCTGGTGCATGTAGGTGCACGTATCCAAGAATTACAAGAATGATTCAGAAATCTTGAAGAAAAGCAATGAAGCTTTCAATTAAATAAACATCCTAGTTGATCCTTCATGAAGAAACCCAAGATTTGCATGCCTGAAATGTTTGATGGTGATCGTAGGAAGTTCGATGGACTCTTGTTGCAAGTTAAATTGTACATCCATATGAAATTTGATATATTCCTTGATGAGGCATTATTGGAACCGTGCTATTTGGTAAATCATTATCATGGTTGGCCCCAATCCTAGAGAAGAAGATGCTGACACTTCATGACTACGTGGGGTTTCTCTCATAGCTCACTACTACGTTTCGGGATGTAGATAAGAGTCGATTGGCAGAAAAGAACTCTAGAAGCTATGTGAACGTAACTGTCCTACGTCTACCAATGCATCAGAATTTAGGCAAATGATATGTGATCTCACTTGGCATGAGGATTATTTCATTAGCCAATGTTGATCGTGCTTAAGAGTTGATGTGAAGGAACTTCTACTCACAATGCCACACGCTAAGACATTGAACGAATAAATCACAATAGCCATTCAATGTGATAATTTCCTTCTTGAAAGGAAATCAGAAAAACAAGTAGAAAGAAGACTTCACCAATGGAAACCCTTTTAGCCCACTCGTAGTGAAGATCCCATGCATGAACCTTTGAAGAAAAATGTAACTAGCTTCTCATCTCTACCCTATAGGAGAAACAGAAAAAGAGGGATAACAAGTTATGCCTCTATTGTGTAAACTATGGCCATATGGAATTATTTTTTCCAACAAGAAAACACACTCTAAAGTCCTAGTTATGTTTGTAGGGCAGGGAAACAAGGAGGTCAAAGTGCATAGGAGATGGTAGAGTCAGAATATGATATAAGAAAGGGTCTCATAATTACAACAAAACCCATACAAACATGCATTGCCCTATCATGTTGATCATGCCTAAGACGACCCTTTCCCTTATAACCTCTATCAATTTAGGAGCCTCCTCTTGTCCCATCAATCAAGAACTGGCTAAGAAACAGAGGATTCCAATAGGTCAAAAGAACAATCTAGTAGTCGTTTAAGTATTACATGGAAAACCTCTAGCATCTCTGAATATTCCCATGGATGCCACACCATTAAGAGTACACCTTGGTGATAATGATTCCCACATGTGGTTATGTTTAATATCAATTTTGATAAATACTCTTATCATTGGAATACCCTCGCTAAAGTAACATAATCTAGAATATGATTGGGAAAAATAAAATCACTTATTGAGATATCTAGAAGAACATGTCATATATAGGATCCAAAGCCTTTATACATGCAATGAGAAAGGAACCAAATGATATGATCTATGTCATACCAACACAAGAGTCAAGAAATATGATCCAATGAATCTATCTAGTCAATACAAGGATTTTCAAGATGTTTTTGAAAAGAACAACAAAGATATCCTCCTAAAGCATAGACCTAATGACTGTGCCATAGAACTTCAAGAAGGATCACAACCACATTTTGGAGCAATCTATAAACTATCCTTAGAGGAACTTACAAAATTACACAAGAATATTGATGAGAATCTAGCTGAAGGGTTTATTGGACACTTAAATTCTCCGAAAGAAGCTGTGCATCCATCTTGAATCTCAACTCTTGTGGCACATGTGTGTAGCATACACAACCAAAGATTCTAATGTGTGAAAGGTCAGGTTTCCTTCCACTCCATGCCTCCTCAAGTGTCATCTCATGTATCCCTTATGTGGGACACCTATTCATCAAGTACATAGCAGTAGATACAACATCTGCCCAATATATTAAAGGCACATTCATTTCATTTAACGTACTCCTCGCAATTTTAGCAATATACCTATTCTTCTTCTCTACCACCCCATTTTGTTGGGAAGTATGTTGGAGGAGATGGATGGATACCTCAAGGAAGTGAGGTGGTACTGCTAAAACCTACTTTGTACTTGACCTAATACACTTCAAGGTTATGTAGTAGGCCTTTTTAGCTTGCAAATGATACCAAGAAAGTACCTATGTACTTTGGAGTTGATGTTTGAAACAATTGAATCAAAATAGACTACTTCATGAATTGCTAGTGTCACAAAACTTGCTATTTTAGTCCATACACCTACTGGTTCTTTTGCTCAGTGTTCATAGTAGAGTAACAATTGATGAACTTCCTTTTGAGGTAATTTAATTAGCTTAGATACCTAATGATTGCAAGTGAAATAATCTAAAATGATAAACTATGCTCTCATTAATAAGTTTAGCAATCCAAAGCTTACCCTTGATTTTTTAGGGACTAATGAGTAGATGATGAGTGACCACTTCGATGATTATTTCTCCTAGATGGCTGAATCAAATGCTTTGAGATTTTTTCAGCACAACATAGACTTGAAGTTGGTTCCATCAAGCTATAGCTCATGAGAAATGGTTGCGAATTCACTGTCATATGACCAGAGAAATTCGACTATTTTGAATAGTCATATCAGAGAAGTAGACAGAGATGTTCAATGAAGTATATGTATTATAAAACAGGAGTGATCAAGGTCATTGGCATTGTAATGATGCTCAAGGATGATGGATTGAGTGGGCTAGGCTGTAAGCTACTCAAGTCCTAAAAAGGATCAAAGGGAGAGCTCTCAACGAGGCACACCATCTCGCGGGATTTTACAAAGGCTTTTTATAAGAAGTTTCCCTCCAAGTTTGAATTTGAATTCAAACTTGGCTTTAAATAAAAAATTACTCCATCAATCTAGGAGTTATTCTCTCAAATGAAATCATAGCTAATTATTCTTTCTAACTCCACAAGATTTATGCTCTTGAAAGATTCTTCAATGTTTTAATCTTTTACAATTGGTAGATGATCAAGTGTTACAAGCTAAGGTTCACATGATCCATCTAGTGCTTCCACATAATGTTTTCCATGCTAAGACAAATGTGAAGGATTGGACATTTGCACCAACAGCTCCCCCTCAAGCCAAACATTTTGGCTTTCATTGCTTCATCATTCTTCTTGAGTGTTATGTAATCCAACCATGGTTTTAAACCTACAAAGCTTAGTACCATTAGGTGCTTTGGTTAACAAACCAGCACACTGCATATTTGTATATACATATGATAGTTAAATCTCTCTTTTTAAGTGTTTCTCTCTAACATAGTGATAGTGTACTTCTATATGCTTGGTTCTTGCATGATAAATGGGATTCGCTGCAAGATGCAAAAAACTAGTGTTATCTCCAAAGATAGTAGGTGAATGACTCTGAAGTCCCAAATCTGAGTAGAGGAATCTAATCCAAATAGCTTCTTGTGTAGAATTTGCTAACTTCCTATATTCTGCCTCTATTGAAGATAGAGAAACAGTAGGTTGCTTGTTGGAAGACCATGAGATGGGCTTATCACCGCAAAAGATAAACATCCAGAAGTACTTCTTATGTCATCCTTACATCCTGCCTAATCTGCATCTGAATACAACTTTATATCCAAATCTGATGTGTATGGGAAGTAAAGACCTTGATTTTGAGTACCATTGAGATACTTCAAAATCCTTTTAGGAGTTTCCAAGTGAGGTGCTCTAGGTTTATGCATGAATTGTCTCAAAACACTTACTCCATAACATATGTCAATCCTTGTTAATCTTGCATAGTTTAGACTTCCAACTATGCTTTGGTAACTTGCAATGTCTTCAAGCAAATCACCTTCATGAGCACTCAATTTATGATTGACCTCCATAGGGATGCTAGCTACTTTTGCATTCTCCAAGTGGAACTTCTTCAACATGTCCTCCACATATTTCCTTTGAGTGATGTAGATTCCAAAGTTAGTGTATACTAAATCTAGCACTCAATTTATGATTGACCTCCATAGGGATGCTAGCTACTTTTGCATTCTCCAAGTGGAACTTCTTCAACATGTCCTGCACATAGTTCCTTTGAGTGATGTAGATTCCAAAGTTAGTGTATACTAACTCAAGTCCAAGAAAATATTTCAGAAACCCTAGGTCACTAATCTTAAACTCTTTCATCATCTAGTTTTTTATTTGTTTAATGCCATTGGCATCACTACCTGTAAGAATGATGTCATCCACATATATAGATAAATATATCATTTCTAAATCACTCCTAACAAACAAAGAAGAATCTACCTTGCTCATCATGAATCCTTCCTCTTGAAGATAGGTTGTTAATCTATGGTTCCATGCCCTAGGTGCCTGCTTCAAACCATAAAGAGCTTTGTTCAAATTGCATACATGATTTACCTTGTTTGGGTCTTCGAGCCATGTAAACCTCCTCTAAAATCCATCCATTGAGAAAAGCAATTTTCACATCTAGTTGATACATAGTCCAATTTCTAGATGCAACTACACTTACCAATACTCTAATGGTTGGCATTTTAACCATAGGTGAAAAGGTTTCTTCATAATCTACTCCTTGGTTTTGTGCAAAACCTTTAGCCACAAGCCTAGTTTTGTATATGTTTATGGATCCATCTGAGTTCCTTTTATTTTGTAGATCATCTAGAACAATTACCTTAATTGATGTTTTCTTGGGTACTAACTCCCAAGTTTCATCTCTTGGAGTGCTTTTATTTCTTCATCCATAGCCTCCTTCCATTCTACTTTGGTACTTGCTTCTTCATATGAAGAAGGTTCTTCAAGTGATGAATCGTTAGCAAGATAAATAGAATGCTTAGTGACTAATGAAGTTGGAAATTCTTCTTCCAAGTCATATGGAAATTTGACCTTCTTGCATTCACTTTCAAACCAAGAACCATTCTCATCGTTATAAAACTTGTATCCTTTTTTATTTATATCATACCCATGAAGATGCATTTCTCTACCTTAGGATCTAACTTACCTCTGATTTGAGATGGAACATGCACATAAGCAACACAACCAAATATTCTGCAATGTTCAAGTGATGGTCTCCTACCATGCCATGCCTCATAGTGGATCATCCCATCAAGGGACTTAGAAGGTAACCTGTTAATAAGATAAGTGGATGTAGAAACACTCTCTACCACAAGTAATTAGGCAACTTCTTTTCATTTAGCATTGATCTAGCTATTTCCACCATCAATCTGTTCGTTCTCTCAGCTACTCCATTTTGCTCAGGACTATATCTAGTAGTGATCTCCCTTTGATACCTCTGTCTTGCAAAAATGCATCAAACTCATTCTAGAAGTACTCACCTCCTCCCTATGACCTTGTCCTCTTTAAGATTTTCCCTGTTTGATTTTCCACAAGTGCAAAACAACTGAATACTTCATCTTTATGTTTCATGAAATACAAGATATTCCACCTACTAAAAGCATAATTGAACGACACATAGTACCTTGAGCCTCAAATTGAAAGGTCCTTGCTTGGTCCCCACACATCTATGTTGACAAGTTCCAAATAATCCTCATGCATATAGCCTTTATTTTTAAAGGGTAACTTGTGTGATTTACCAAACTAACATGCACCACATTTATAGATCATATGTTGCTTGGATACAGTAGGTATCCGAAGTACACATTGATCTCCACATATCTGCTTCAATGTTCTCTCACCAATGTGCCCTAATCTTTTGTGCCATATCTCTAACCCAAACAAGGTTTGATCCTTATAATTATAAAGTGCAATGTTTCTAGTGTCCTCAAGCTCAAATGTAAACAATCTACCTATTTTCTCTCCCTTTGCAATTCTTCTGAATCCATGTTGGGCGTCCTCCACAAAAGCTCTAAATTTATTGAACCGAACCTGCAAACCCTTTTCCGCTATCTGTGCAACACTCAATAAATTATTTGTGATAATAGGTACATAAAGAACTCTCCTCGAAAAATTTCTATTTCCATCAAAAGTTTTGCATTTCCTACTGTGACAACTGAATGCTTATAATCATCACCTGTCTTCCCTTGGTGCTTTCTCTTAGGCTCCTTAAGCTTAGAAAGGAGAGCTACATTTCCTGCTACATGGTTTGAACAACTTGAGTCAATATAAAAGAGGTGCTCATCATTCGTACCTTGTTTTGAAGTCATGTTCATAATGAGAAGAGAATCCTCTATATAGTTGTTGCAGTATTTTCTTGATTTGTATCCTCCTTGATAATTTTTGTTATAATTATTGTTGTAGCCATGGTTGTGTCCTTGATTGTGGTTGAATCTTCCTCTTGATTGTGAGTAGCCACCACTTTCAAATCCTCTTCCTCTGTGGTTCTTGAAGTTCCTATAGCACTCATCTCTTGTGTGGTTAGACAATCCACATATATTGCATGGGGAAGATTTGAAAGGTCTCCTCCTTACCTTGGTTACCTCTTCTACCCCTTCCTCTTGAATTCCTACCTCTCCTTGCATAGTTAGCTTGAGAAGTAGTACCTTCATCTTCAACTTTCTTGCTCTTTCCTTTATCCTTAGACTTTCCTTTATGTGTATAGAGGGTAGAAGAATTGTTACCTCTTGATGGTTCACCATTCATTTTGAGCTTGGCTTCATGGGTAAAAAGTTGTCCCACCAGAGTGGTAAGATCAGGGATTTGCATATCCATGTACAGATTCATTGCAGTTGTGAAATATTCCCACTTATCATCTGCCTTGATGCCATTGATTATCTATCTCACTATTTGCTCCTCTTCAATCTCCTCTTCTATGCTTGTCTATTGTTCAAACACATCCTTTACCTTGGTCACATACTTTGAAACATTCTGCTTAGGTTACTTCCGTTTAGTAAACTCAATCCATAATTGATTTTTTCTAGCTCTTGTATTGGAAGAAAAGTATGAAGATAGAGTATCCCAAGTCTCTTAGGAAGTTCTCCAATTCCTAATATGAGGAAGAAGGAAGTAAAAAATAGAGTTAAGTAAATATGAGATGGCTAAAGCATCTTTCCCACACCACGAGTTGAGCCTTTCTAGCTCCCCTCTTGTGTGTTGACCTTTGCTTCTGAATATGGGCATTTCCTCATCTCTTGATATGTATCCATAGGGACACCTTCCTTGTTGATAGATCTTCATCCCAAAGGAACATGCTGAATAATTATTCCTATCCAATTTATGAATGAAAGAAGGGAAACCATCTCCCATTTTACCTTAACTTGCTCTGATACCACTCCTCGAGGAGATGGATGGATACCTCAAGGAAGTGAGATGGTACTGCTAAAACCTGCTTTGTACCTGCCATAATACACTTTAGGGTTATTTATTAGACCCTTTGAGCTTGCAAATGAAACCAAGAAAGTACCTATGTACTTTGGAGTTGATGTTTGAAACAATTGAATCAAAGCAAACTACTTCATGAATTACTAGTGTCACAAAACTTGCTATTTCAGTCCATACACTTGCTGGTTCTTTTGCTCAGTGCTCACAGTACAGTAAAAATTGATGAAATTCCTTTTGAGTGAATTTGATTAGCTTAGATACCTAATGATTACAAGTGAAATCATCTAAAGTGATAAACTATGCTATGAGAAATAAGTTTAGCAATCCAAAGCTTACCCCCAATTTTTTAGGAACTAACTAGTAGATGACTAGTGAGCACTTCGATGATGATTTCTCCCAGATGGCTAAACTAATGCTTTGTAATTTTGAGAGCACAACTTAGACTTCATGCTCGTTTGAATAAGCTATAGATAATGCAAAAAGTTCACTATTCTGAGTAGTCATAGCAGAGAAGTAGAGAGAGATGTTCAATGAAGTATATCTATTATAAACCCTGATTGTATAAGGTCATTGGCATTGTAATGATGTCAATGATGATGGAGAGAGTGGGCTAGGGTGTAAGCTACTCAAGTCTTAGAAATGATCAAAGGAAGAGCTGTCAATGAGGCACATATGAGGCACACCATTTCGCGGGATTTTACAAAGGCTTTTTATAAGAAGTTTTTCGCCAAGTTTGAATTTGAATTCAAACTTAGGTCCAACTAAACAATTACTCCATTGATTTAGGAGTTATTCTCGCAAATGGACTTGTAGCTAATTAATCTTTCTAATTCCATGAGATTTAGGCTCTTAAAAGATTCATCAATGTGAAGAGATGGATAGGTATGTGCTTGAAGATGAAGAGGTGTTGCAAAATCCTTGATCTACACCAGCCAAATGAACTCCAGGAATATATGGTGGGCCCTTTTAGCTTGCCAATGGATGTATTAGACACCCTATGTACCTTGGAAGATCACTCTCAAAAAGATAGATCAAAACAGATAAGTTGGAGTTAGCCCAGAGGTGAAAACTTGCTATTCTTGGTTCATACACTTGTCCAGTGTTTTACATAATTCTCTGAGCACAGCAACAATTAGCTCAATTCCTCTTGGGGAAGTCTAGGCAACTTAAAGAGCTAACTTTCAAGAGTAATCTCATAAAAAATAATGAATCACACACTGAGAATGAGTTTTAACAAGTGATGACATCATCCCAATTTTCACGGGCTGCTACAAAAATAGACCAGTGAGCAGAAAAATCAACATAACTCCAAATGTAGAATTCCAATGATTATGAAACCTTGTATGGTTATACTAGACAGTACGTTGAATCCAACAAGCTTTAAATCACTGAATTTGGATAAGTAACCACAGAGAAATGGCTCTTACAAGATGAGTGAAAAAGCGGGTACCTGACAGAGAAGTGAAGATGAACAGACCCTGTTGACTTCAAATGAACATAACTGAAGATTTCAACCTCCAAATGACATGAAAATTTGTGCGCATATAGTAGACTTATAGAGCTAACTTTATCAAGTTAAATCACGGAAAAGGATGCACCAAGCTCAAAGAAAACATCTCTGCACGCTGACTGAGAAAACTGAGAGTAATGGCAGTGAGTAGTACACTTCACAAGAACATGGAAAGATGAACTCAAATAATCATGAAAATGAAAGTATATTGCTTGTACAATACAATGACTTACTGATACATATGTGTGCCTTGTAATCACACCTTGATATGGCATAAAGCCCAGCTCTTGGAGGTCTTCACATAGGTCTCTCTAACCACGACTAAAACTGCCATCTATTTATAGTTGAGTTTGGGAAGCTAACTTCCCTCAATCACTCTCCAATCAATCAATGATTGATTTGATTCTCCACCTACCACAAATCACGAATTCGTGGCTCCTCTTTCCATTCTTGATCAAGTGGACTCAACCACTTAAGATTCTCTTACTTTTACATTAAGTAAACTCTTCAAAAGTTACAAGAGGTAGTTCACAAGTGAACTTTACATAGTCTTCTTTTTAAAGCTTCTTCTAAGACTTTGTGAGACTCAAGCCAATACTTAGGCTTGTCATAGACTTGCTCCAACAGCTCCCCCTCAAGCCAAGTATGCTTGAGGTCTTCAATCTTCCAAGATTACCTGCAAACCAATCATAGCCTTGAATTTGCAAAGCTTTGTACCATCCAATGCTTTGGTTAGAATATCTGCACATTGTTGATGAGTGGACACATATGATATTTGAATCTCTTTGCTTAGAACCTTCTCTCGTACATAGTGATAATGAACTTCAATATGTTTAGTCCTTGCATGAAAAATAGGATTAGCAGCCAAATGAATAGAACTCATATTGTCACCAAAAATAGTTGGAGTTCCAAACTCCAATCCAAGATCTTTGAATAATGTCTTCATCCACATAGCTTCTTGTGTAGCTATGGCAAGACCTCTATATTCAGCTTCAGTAGAAGAGAGAGAAACTATGGGTTGCTTCTTGGATGACCATGAAATAAGCTTTGAACCTGCAAAGGTAAGATAACCTGAAGTGCTCCTTCTATCTTCCTTGGAGCCAGCCCAATCTGCATCAGAAAATAGCTTCAAACCTAAATCAGATACATAAGGATAATAAAGTCTTCATTTATGGTTCCTTTGAGATACTTGAGAATCCTTTTGGCAGCATCCATATGTGGTTTCCTTGGTGTGTGCATAAATTGACTTAGCACACTCACACTGTAACATATATCTACTCTTGTCAATGTGGCATAGTTGAGACTACCCACTAGACTTTGATATGATGTGATGTCCTCTATGATTTCACCTTCATGTGAGCTCAATTTGTGATTGACCTCCATTGGAGTACCTGCAATCTTACAATCTTGCATCTTGAATTTTGCCAACATGTCCTTAATGTACTTCCTTTGAGTGAGAAACAAACCATGATCTTTGTAGACAACTTCCAAACCTAGGAAGTAGGTAAGTGAACCCAAATCACTTAACTTGAACTCTTCTCTCATCTGATCTTTGATCTTCTTCATACCATATGCATCATTTCCTGTCAATATAATATCATCTACATATACACATAGGTAGATGACCTCGGAATTACTCTTTTTAATAAAGAGTGAAGGATCTGCCTTGCTTGGTTGAAAGCCTTTGTCCTGCAAGAATGAAACAAGCCTGAAATTCCAAGCTCTTGGAGCTTGCTTGAGACCATACAATGCTTTGTTAAGTTTACACACATAATCAGGATAAACTTGATTCTCAAAACCAGGTGGTTGTGCCATATATACCTCTTCTGTTATCCAACCATTCAAGAATGCATTCTTTACATCTAGTTGAAGTATCTTCCAATTCTTGGAAGAGGCAATACTAAGCAAAACCCTAATAGTAGGCATCTTTTCCACAGGAGAGAAGGTCTCCTCATAATCAATTCCTTGAGTTTGTTAAAAGCCTTTTGCTACAAGCCTTGCCTTATACCTGTTAATGGAACCATCAGAATTCTTCTTGAGTTTATAGACCCATCTTGAGCCTATTACCTTCATGGATGAAGTCTTGGGCACCAAATCCCAAGTGTTGTTTTCCTCAAGTGCTTCAATCTCTTCCTTCATTCCATGCTTCCATTCTGTTTTTGCTTTGGCCTCTTCAAATGATGATGGCTCCTCTTGGTTTATGTCCTGTGCTATGTAGATAGAATGTTTAGTTACTAATGAGGTGTCAAACCCATACCTTTCTGGTTTTTTCTTTTCCCTCATAGATCTTCTTAGGCCATGATGTGATGATTCTGCCTCATGTCCAAGTTCCTGCAATTTTGCTTTAACTTTAGACTTCCATGCTTTGATCTTTTCCATGTGAGATTCTTCATCATCCTCTGAGGTGTCTTGTTCTTCAATCTTCGGTTGTTCTCTACCAAGCTTTGGAAAATCTTCTTCAAGATTATATGGTAAATTGACCTTCCTACATGAATCTTCATACCATGAATTGTTCTCATCAAAATCTACATCTCTGCTTACCAAGAATCCTTTGTTTGTAGGGTTGTATAACCTGTAGCCCTTTTGATTGTTGTCATATCCAATAAATACACACCTTTCTGCCTTTGGATCCATCTTGCCTCTAACCTGTGAAGGAACATGAGCAAAAGCAATACATCCAAAAATTTTACAATGATCTAAGCTTGGTCTTCTTCCATTCCAAGCCTCATATGGAGTCATCCCATCAAGGGATTTTGAAGGCAACCTGTTAATCAAGTAAGTGGTTGTAGATACAGCCTCAGCCCATAAGTAATTAGGTAAATGCTTTTCATTTAACATAGACCTTGCAGCTTCAACAATTGTCCTATTCCTCCTTTCTGCCACTCCATTTTGCTCAGGAGTGTACCTTGTAGTTACCTCTCTTTTGATTCCTCTTTCTTGAAGAAAAGAATCAAAATCATGGGAGAAGTATTCTCCCCCTCCATCTAACCTTAGCCTTTTTAGTGATTTACCTGTTTGATTCTCCACAAGAGCCAAATATCTTTTGAAACATGAAAAAACTTCATCTTTGTGTTTCATAAAGAATAGGATAGTCCATCTGCTGCAATCATCAATAAAGGAAACATAATACCTTGATCCAGATATTGAAGCTTCCTTGCTAGGTCCCCATACATCTGTATGAACCAACTCCAAGAGATCTCCATGCATATAACCTTTCTTCATGAATGGTAACCTGTGAGACTTTCCAAATTGACATGCACTACACTTATAAATCATATGTTGTTTTGACAAATTAGGAAGTCCAAGTACACTTTGGTCCCTGCAGATTTGCTTTAATGACCTTTCACCAATATGTGCTAACCTTTTGTGCCATACTTCCAATTCTGTGAGTGTGTGACTACCATAATTAAAGAGAGCAATGTTTCTAGTGTCCTGTAATTCAAATGTGAACAATCTACCTGTCTTTTCACCTTTTGCAATTCTTCTGAATCCTTGACTTGGATCTTCAAGAAATGCTCCTGCTTTTGTGAACTTGACTTGCAACCCTTTCTCTACTATCTGCCCAACACTTATCAAATTCTTTGTAATGGTAGGGACATAGAGTACCTTACTGAGTAGGTTGATGTTTCCATCAGGTGCTTTGACATTACCTATTTTCTCCACAGGATGTTTTGTATCATCTCCTGTTTGTACCTCATGCTTATTCCTTGGATCTTCTAAATTTGATAGGAGTGCCACATTTCCTGCCACATGATTTGAACAACCTGAATCTATGTAGAAAACATGCTCATCAGATTTACCTTTTGGCATAGCCATGTTCATGATCAATAATGAATCCTCTTTGTTTGAGTCTTCTGTGTAGTTATTGTAGTCTCTCCTTCCTTTGTAGCCTCCTTGATAGTTTGAATGATTGTAGTTGTTGTAGTTGCCATGGTAGTTGTTGAACCTTCCTCTTGAGTAGCCATAACTTCCTCTATTGTATCCTCTGCCTCTTTTATTCCTGGAATTCCTAAAGCAATTTTCAGTTGTATGATTAGTTAATCCACAACCTCTTCTCCATGTCTTTCAACCTTTGAATGTTGATGTGACCACACCTTTTATGCCACAAATGCAAATCTCCAATCTTCTTGTCTCCATAGGTGATGAAGATTGCCTTGTTGCTTTGTCCTTTGCCAATGTCAAGAGTGAACATCCTTCCTTCCTTCTTTCCTTTGGCTATCAACTCATGGCCATTCCTTGGGTCTTCAATAAAGCATCATTTGTGGTTGAACTTGACTTGATATCCCTTTTCAACCATCTATCTAACAGAGATTAAGTTCTTTGTAATAGTAGGAACATGCTACCTCAAATAGTCCTCTTGCTTTGTGGTTGCCTTCAACCTTCACATCTCCCATTTGTTGTATCTCATGCTCTATGTTGTCTCCTATTACCACAAAGCCTCTTTGCTTGGGTGCTTGATGATTATTGAAGTACTCCTCTTTACGAGACATGTGGTTACTACAACCACTATCTATATATGACACCATCATGTGGTTGACCTTCACTTTTATGTTTCATAGCTAACAAATGCTCATTTTCACCTTGCCTTGTGTAATTGTTCCCACCTTGCTTTTGCCAACAATCTTTGGCATAGTGTCCTTGCTTCCCACAATTCAAGCATCCATTTGAGTTGGATTAGCCTCGACCTCCATAGCTTCCTCAGTTTTTGGATATGATTCTATGTTGATTGATTCTCTTTTGGCTCCACTCCTTGCTGAAGTAAATGCTTCCACTTTTCATTTTTTAATTTTCCCTCTATTTGAAGAAAGTCTTTTTTGCAAAATGTATGTGACCTTGCTTCTTTATTTTTTGACAAATTATACTATGCCGATCATTCTGGCGCTCTACTTCGTTGTATCCCTTCTCATGAAGTACCCTCTATGATACATATGGCACATGCTATTTCCTCAAGTGGACATTTTTTGATGCGTTTAACTCACTAGTTATTTTTGTTGAGTGGCTTATGGTGGCCCACAATGCAGGGAGATGTGTATGATTATGTTAAACAATACGATGCCTATTAGTGGACTGGTTAGCCTCTGTAGTGACATTATTTTCCTCTTCAACCAGACCTTCCTATGGAGCCCTTCCAGAAATGGGGGTTGGATTTCATTGGATCCATCACACCTCTGGCTATTTCCACTAATAACCTATATATTCTCACATGTATCAACTATGCGACGTGATGAGTTGAAGCCTGGGCAGACTAGTCTACTACCGTTCATGTTGTGGCTAAATGTCTGATGAGGGATGTGCTTCCACGGTTTGGATTACCACTGGAAATTATGTCAGATCAAGGGACCCACTTTGCTAACACTCTTATTCAGGGTCTGACTCACACATTTAATCTCATCCATAAGTTCAGTGCACCTTATTACCTGCGTGCTCACGACTTGGCTGAGACCATTAACAAAATGTTACTCACTATGTTGAAGAAACTTATCATGGACTACCTTGAGCATTGGGACCAGCTTCTACCTATTATGTTGTGGGCTTATCAGACCATGTACAAAGTAGCTACAGGTTGTAAACCATTTAAATTAGCCTATGGACTTGAGGCTATTGTACCAATGGAGGTGGTCATACCCAGTCTATGTGTGGCTTTGAATAAAAATGATTATTGGTTGAATCATTATCTACTTGATTTGATACATTGTGTTCTCTTCATGAAGAAAGACTAGAAAGTTTTTTGCTATTACAAAAAGTTTAGCTCTGCCAGGCTAAAACCCATGATCGTTTTTTGAAAACTCCTGTGTTTAAAGTCAGTCAGTTAGTTATATTCTATAATTCTAAATTTGATTGCACTACAGGAAAGTTTAAGCCTCGGAAACATTTCCACCAGGTGCACTGGGGTTTTACCCCCATTTCGAAGCCATTCGTGTAGTCAGAATTGCCATCAGAGTAACGTTTTGTGAGCTGAAATTTCAGCACTCGTTTCAGCTTTCATCGAAGTGAAGATTTTATCACATTCTTGTTCCTTAGTGAAATGGCGGGCAACAATGACTTGTGTGGCATGCTTCAAGCTGAAGATAAGCTTGATGAGACCAACTATCCGATGTGGTCTTACATGATGAAGCATGTTCTTGTTGCAAAACAACTTTGGAACATAGTGGCAGATGTAGATCGAAGACCGGCAAGTGCTTCTACTTCACAGTCTACTGTCACAGATGGAGCTTCTTCTTCGAGTACAGTGGTTTCTCCTTCTCCACCTACACAGGAGTAGCTTAGATGGGATGGAAAAGATGCTCAAGCTCATGCTTTGATTGCGCTTTCAGTGAAGCATCATATAGTTCCACACATTTGGTCATGTTCTACATCACGACAGGCATGGGACACTCTTGCTTCTTTGTATGCCGTGCATAATGAAGCATGTGTTGCATACTTGAGGAAGCAACTTGAAGATGTATGTATGGCTGAAAATGAGTCAGTGGATGTGTATGTGACATGCATCAAGGACTTGAAAGAGCAATTGGCAAACATAGATGAGATCATTCCAGATGCATCACTCATTTCTACATTTTTGAAAGGATTACCAGAATCTTTTCAAAGCTTTGCTACTATGCTTGGTTGCAAAAGGAAATCCTAATATGTATGCATTTGATGAGGTTGTGTCTCTTCTTTTGCAAGAAGAGCAATCTAGAGTGAATAGGAGTGGTTTGATTGAGGGAACGCAAGCACTTGCTATCTCACAAAAGGGGAAAAGCAAGTATGGTTCAGCTTTGTGTTCATCAAAACCAAAGCCTCAAGCTTCCTCTTCCACTCATTCCTCTAATGATAGTGATTTGAAAAATAATACGAGATGCAAATATTGTCGGAAGGCTGGTCATACTATTGATGAGTGTAGAAAGCTTGCTAAACGCAATGAAAAGAAGAAGGAATCCGGCGTGTCTATTGCTGAAAATTCAGCAAACGCAAAGAATGATGAAGCTAACATGGCTCAAGATTTTCGGGCATGTGTTGTTACATGTCATTATGATTCTTCTTTACATTCTAAATGTATGGTTGTGAGTGAGGCTGATTCGGATTGGTTCTTTGATAGTGGTGCTTCAAAGCACATAACATCATGCAAAAGATTTTTTGCCTCTTTGAAAGATGCACCTAAAGGAGGACATGTGGTGTGTGCAAACAATGCCTCTTATCCTATCATTGGAGTAGGAGAAATTGATCTTACGGCTGCAAATGGAGGTGTGATTCTCTTCAAAAATGCATTGTATGTTCCCGGTATCAAGAAGATCTTAATTTCAGTTCCATTGATTGCCAAAGTTGGACTTCATGTACACTTTGTCGATGATAAGTGTATGGTTCATGATTTCAGCAATGGTGATGTTATCATGATGTCTGGTACATTATGTAATGGTTTGTATCACATGGACACATACAAGAGGGCTGCCTCTAATGTCTTAGTTGCTCATACTTCTTCCATGGCTGAAATGGAGCTTTGGCATGATCGTTTTGGTCAATTAAACTTCAATAGTTTGCTCTACTTGCAAAAGAAGGATATGGTTATTGGCTTGCCTACACTTGAGTCCATTGAAAAGCATGCATGTGAAGGTTGCATTCTTGGAAAAATGCATCGTGCTTCTTTTCCAAAAGATAGTCATACACACACTACAAGAAAATTGCAACTTGTTCATAGTGATGTATGTGGTCCGATCAAGACTCAATCTTTTGGGAAGCATGTATATTTTGTTACCTTCATTGATGATGCTACTCGCCATACATGGGTGTATCCTATGAAAGCAAATAATGAGGTATTTTCTTGCTTCAAAGCATTTTTAGCTATGGCTGAAAATTTTTCTTCACAAAAGCTTTTGACTCTACACACGGATTGTGGTGGTGAGTACATGTCACATGAGTTTAATGCTTTTCTTCGTGAAAGAGGTATTTCACACCAATGTACGGTGTCATATACACCTCAACAAAACGGTGTTTCGGAGCATAAAAATAGAACTCTACTTGAAATGGCACGATGTATGGTTAAAGGAAAACATCTTCCTCATAAGTTTTGGATCGAAGCGGTCATGTGTGAAAATTATGTGTTGAATCGCTGCCCTACAAAAGCATTGAGAGCCATCACTCCTTATGAGGCTTGGAATGTTCATAAGCCTATGGTTAGTCATATGCGTGTGTTTGGTTGTTTGGCATATGCTCTTGTGCCATCACAACAACGTCACAAACTTGATGACAAGGCAAAGAAATGTGTATTTGTTGGTTATAGTGCTGAAAGTAAGGGATATCGGTTGTACCATCCATTGACAAACACAATTATTGTGAGTCGAGATGTGGTATTTGTTGAAAATTCAGTTTTCCCTCTACTTGAATGCAAAAGACTACCAACAATTAGCTCACAAGATGTGTTCGATACACTCATGCCTTTCTTCCAAAATGGTGCGCTTGACTATGGCCATGTAGAGCAACCAACTGAGGTTCAAAGGGCTGAAAAATTCCAACCAAATTGGGCTGAAAATGTAGAGAATTTCCAGCCAAACATGGCTAAAAAAAATCAACCAAAAATTATCAAAACTGTTGGAAATTTCCAGCCACATATGGCTGAATATTTGTATCAAAATATGGCTGAAACTGAGCATGAAATTCAGCCCACGCATGATGTACATATTGAAGATGTATTACATAATGAATGCATGTTTATCAAGAGTTCACAATCTATGCCAAAGTGGCTGAAACAAAATTTGCATGACAGCAAATTGAGTGCACCTTTACTTGGTAGAACAAGATCAAGCTCTCACCATGCATCAAGTAATTTTGTGGATTATTCTCTTATTGCTACAACATGTAATGAAGAGCCACTTTCTTTTGAAGATGCATGTGACGATCCACAATGGATGAGTGCTATGCAATCACAAATGGATTCCATACATAGGAATGGTACTTGGGAGTTATGTGAATTGCCAAAAGGAAAGAATGCCATTGGTACAAAGTGGGTTTACAAGATTAAGAGAAAATCTGATGGTAGCATTGATCGCTAAAAAGCTGGATTGGTTGCCAAAGGATATGCACAACAATATGGCATTGACTATGAGGAAACTTTTTCACCTACTTCACGCATGACTACCATTCGTACCGTGGTTGCATTGGCTGCCACTCGAGGTTGGAAAGTGCATCAATTGGACATAAAAACAACCTTCTTGAATGGAGATTTGCAAGAAGAGGTTTATGTGAAGCAACCTCCTGGATTTGCTATTGAAGGGAAAGAGCATATGGTTTTTCGCTTGCATAAAGCCTTGTATGGTCTCAAGCAAGCTCCACGTGCATGGTATGACCAAATACATAAGCACTTGATTGCTCTTGGCTTCACATGTAGTCCGATTGAAAGCACACTCTATGTACGCAAAAATGGGACTGATCTTACAGTGCTTGTTCTTTATGTGGATGACATGCTCTTGACTGGGTCATGTGATGCAAAATTTGACATTCTTATGGCTGATTTGTTGCATACTTTTGATGTCACTTATCTTGGTCTTTTGAGCTACTATCTTGGCATCATGTTTGTATCCGTTGAGGGGGGAATTGTTATGCATCAAGCAAAGTATGTTGAAAAACTACTTCAGCGTTTTGACTTTGAGGATTGTAAGCTAGTTTCCACACCAGTTGAGACACGATTCAGGTTCTCAGTTGAGGATTCTAGTGATGCATTTGACACTTCTCTTTATCAGCAAGTTGTGGGATGTCTTATATATGCATGCAACACAAGGCCGGATATACAGTATGCAATTTCCCAGTTGAGTCGATTCATGCATAGCCCTGGCACTAAGCATTGGCAAGCGGTGAAACGTTTGTTCAGATATCTTCGAGGCACTTTGAGCTTAGGTCTCTTTTATGGAAGAGATGTTCCGCCGTGCTTGCATGCTTTTACATATAGTGATTGGGCTGGTTGTTATGATACTCGTGTGTCCACTAGTGGTAATTGCTTTTTCCTTGGAGACTCATGCATATCTTGGTTGAGTAAGAAGCAACCTACAGTGGCAACATCGAGTTGTCAAGCTGAGTACAGGGCAGTTTTCACAGCGATAGTGGAGTGTATATGGCTGAGATGCCTATTGATGGATCTTTGCATGGAGATTGATGTTGCTACGCATATTCTCACAGATAGTCAGAGTGCTTTGGCTGTTGCACAAAATCCAGTGTTTCATGCACGGACCAAACATATTGAGGTGCATTATCACTATGTGAGAGAGTGCCTTCATGCAGGAGATATTGATTTGGTATATGTGCCTACATAAGATAATGTGGCAGACATATTCCCCAAAGCTCTTCCACGGGAAAAGTTTGAAGCTTTTCGCAAAGCTTTAGGCTTGTTACCTTGTGGGGGCTGATCTTTCACTACCTGTATGTGTTCACATCATTCGCTCCAGGGGGGTTTGTTACACTTATCTGTTCCTTGAGTAGCTTTGATGTGAACCTTTTCCCTATACATGGGCACTTTTTACTTTAGTGCTGGCTAGAGGTTTTTTCCCCATGTGACCACCCTTGATACTCTCATATGTGGTGGTACTTTGTACTTAGGGATATCATTTAGCTCTTACCTGAGTTCAGTTCATCGATCAATAGAGAGAGCTATTCCAGCCATCGTCTTCTCCGTGTGTCTTGTTGAATTTGTGCTCCTTGTGTGTGCTTCTTGTGTGTCTCTCGCACTTCTACACACACCTAACAACCCCTATCTTTGTAATAATTCACTAACAATTGAACTTTGTATAAATTCACCCACACTAAGCCATTGTCACCTGTAAAGCAAGACTCATCATAAGAAATGTATGCATTATCTAAAGCATGTAGGTGTCTAGGGACCTACATTAGTTTGTGCAGAATCGTTCCATAAACCACCTCACAACACTCGGCTACACGGGTTACACATCGGTTATGGAAAGGGATTGTGGTCTCACCTTATTGGGATCCTATTATTTCCATGTAATGTGTTTTCCTTTTGTAGTAGAGAATCTATGCACTCCTTTCAAATCATCATGCAACTTGAATGACCCTCCACAGTGGGCCCCACTATGCTAGTGGTCAATTTTGGCAATTTACTAGTTGAGCCTTATCCTACATTGCAACCCCCGGAATTTTAGGGTTTCCTAGGACCAATGCCCATAGGTGATCCTCCTATGGGACACACTCAAAAATTTCATAGCAATTCTCATTGGTTCCAAGCTCTAGTAGGACCTCTTGAAAATGCCAACTTTATTTATGATGCCATGTTGTGTTTCGATGGTATCAAGTGGGGTAGATATCAATTTTTCTCAAGAGAATTTGAAGAGATCTAGAATTTAGAAGAGTTAAGGCATATTTGGGCCAGAGCTGGTTTTACATATATTTTAGTGATCCATTGCCCAAACATGACTTCTACCAATGGTATTACTTGGTGACTACACTTATAGCCCCAAAGAACAAGGACTTGCTAGGAACATTTATTCTTCCATCACTGGTGAATGATCCCCATATAAGAACTTTTACCTTTCGAAAGATCCTATTCGGGCAGCACTTAAGATCCACGTGACTTACACACTGATACAGCAAGAAAGGCTTATTTGAAAGCCTATGAAACGTCGTGATGTCTTGAAGTGGGCTGACATTTTGGCTATCACACCTGAACTCTCTAAGCCATTGTGCATATTTATGCAACATTTTGCATTTCCGGCCAAGGATCACTTTACCATCTCTCAGAAAAATATCTCGTTTCGATTATATCTTGCATGCATAGGGCCCCAGACCGTTGACCTCGCCAGTTGGATTATTGATCAATTGTGTTTAGTTCACCAAAGATGGGAATGAAAACACATCATCCATGGTTGGTGTGCCCTTACTAGAATTGTCTACATGTGTTTGGCCTATGATTTTCCCATTGAACATGCCATGACTAATGAAGAATTAAAAGCATTCAAGGGAACCACCAAAAAGGATAGAAAAGCTAGCAAAGGATGGGCACGCAAGCGCATGCGAGGTTCTATCCCATGCTTGTAGGTTTCGGAATCCCCGTCATCACAGCAATCTCCTCAACAGTCTCGAGTGGAACCCCTCACACCTGTATAGCCAATACATATCCGCCTCTCATGACCCATCATCACAAAATGCACTATCAGTGCACTAACCCCTCAAGCAACCACCACTCAGCACAATACTACTGCAATAGGAGAAATTCCCACCACAATCGGTGCATAAGCTTTTACTTTCCCCATACCTTGGAAGCAGAACCCATTAACACCACCTTCAATTTTGAATTGCATGAAGCTTTCTCCAGTGAGTTCCAATTTTGAGAAGGAAAATTTTTCTCACAAGAGTACAAATGTCCAAGTTATCCTACTACCCCTCCTAATCAACAACAAGAGCAGGTAGTCTCTAGCTGAGATGCAGATAGGACCATGACCGATGATGATGATGGCGATCATGAAGCTAGTCAAGATAGTCACGACTCACAAGAGGATGTGCAGAGTGAAGAGAAAGAGCAGCAAACCGAAGCCCAAGGTGATACGAGTACTCATGAAGACGACACGTTTGAAGCCACTGCCTACACTTTGCCAATCTAGAAATTAAACTGTAATATGCAAGCAGTTTGGATGCACATACAATTATCTGAGGCACATAGTCAAGCAATTCTCGAGCAAGAACTCTCTAGTGGAGGTTTTGAAGAATCTTTCATTAAAGGCTTCAAGGAATTAGTCAAATCAGTGGGCATCGCTAAGGCACTTCATTATTTGAAGAGGAATCCACTACCAAATTTTGACCCGCAACACATCCGTTTAATGTCCAAGCCACGTCAGGACATCTGTGTACCGAGAGATGCAAAATCTTCACATCATGCCAAAGAAGCTCAACTAATCCTTGAAACCACGACAAAAACCCAGCTAGAAGAAGAGACCATCATCATCGACTCCCCACCTCACCCTTCAACTGTAATATCCACAACCACATTCAAAATCCCCACCTCACCTGCTCCTCATTCACCTCCCGTACATCCAATTTCCCCAGTACATCCCACCTCCCGTCCTCTATCTACATTCCTTGTAAGTACTACTGTTGAGGCCACAGTCATCCGAACACCCCAAAGTCTACTTACACCTCTCCCTTCCACCATAGTTTCCCACATTCCAATCAACCCATTCCTCACTCCATCCGTTCCTTCAGTTCCCATCCCTCCAAGACCTATATTCCCCTTTCCACCCCCAATGACCTTCTCACCACTGTGACCTCCCTGCCCAATTATATCCCCTTTATCCTCCCCTCTCGACCATGCAATCCACGAGAGTCAATTAATAAACTATTCATCCACTTTTGTAAATCCTATGTTCACATCCACTCAGGCACCCACCATCACTCCGCTCTTCATCGTCAATGCACTCAATGCCACATCTAGTGACATGGACATTTCACCATCCATTGCACCACAACTCACCTCATCTATTCCCCACCATATTTAGGCATATCGCACTTCTCCATGGTCACCACTGTATCCACTTTCCCATCGCTCTTTTCCCTTTCCACTGCAACAACACCCACACTCACATCATCTTCACTCACTACACCCTTGATATTGTCGCCCAGGATCGGCACTGTATTCCAACAAATGTTTTTTTGTATGACACAATTTAGAGATGAATTTACATCTCTCGACAGCAGATACTAAGCACTGCAACACATCAGTACACAGTTACACGCTCAGTTGAATTCGTTAACCATTGAGAACGTTTCCCTCAATGCACGATATCAGGAGTCACGAGAAGCTTATCATGCCTTAGAGCTAGAGAGTGAACAAAAGACTAAGGAAGCACTCACGGATATAGAGAATCTGTTACAGACTTAGACCATAAGAAACACCATGCTCACTAGAAATATGGGACTCTTAAGATGCCACCTCATAGCTGCTAAGGAGGAAAATCAATCTATAGGAACAAAATCGTGAGAATCTAGAAGCGGCTTTGGATAAACCAGATGAACGCCTCAGTCCTAGTGGATTTAAAGCAGTACCCTAAGAATCCATGAAAATATTGTTAGATGATCATGCACGACTACTAGAGGACTACGATAAGATCAATCAAGAATATCAAAAGATTTAGAACGATCAAAGACTTCTACTTTTATGGAAACCTGTTGAACAACCACAACTAGTTCTTGAAGTCACCCCCCGGAGATTCTCGATGAACTCAATAATTTACAAGTGCAGGTACTTGATCTTCAAGCATAGATTGCAGCTCACTTCGAGCCTCCGAGGCCAGATTCCCCACACAGAATTCCTACTAAAGAAGAAACGGTTTCTATACCGGTGGAGGAAACATACGAAGAGGCCTATGAACGACAATCAATATGAGGCAGACATGTCACGATAGAAGGCCAAGAAACTTTTGAACTTCCTACACTCACATGGCTTAAGTTAGTGGAAGAACTTGGTAAAACCCACTCCACATGTGTCGAAGCACAACTACATGCCATGGCAATGATCGGGGAATGCATATTACAATCGCCCTATTTCTTCAACCTGGCCCCTCGAAGGTACATCTTTGGCCACGAGCTTCAATATGAAACATACTTCATGTTGATGGTAGAATATTAGTTGGCCAATGAAAAAGAGATGGGAAAGAAACCAACCCATGCAACTCAGTCCTAGCTCGATGACCTACGACAAGAGTTGCTACTCGAATATCCAGAGATGATGCACACCTGGTTCAAGGCACCATGGCATGTGAAGTATAACTTGTGTTGGGGTCCTATGCCATGATGTTGATGTTGGAAGGCATTCACCATCAAGGTTCAAAATAATAAGCTGTGTCAAGATTAGCTTAATTATCCTTACTTCACTTCACCCCCAGGCCCCCTACAGTTGGATATATGATGGCCACAATTTGCCACTAGCATAGTTAGCTTGAGAAGTAGTACCTTCATCCTCTACTTTCTTTCTTTTCCTTTTCTCTTTACTCTTTCCTTTATCTATGTATAGGGCATAAGAGTTGTTACCTCTTGATGGTTCTCCATTTTTGTTGAGCTTGGCTTCATGGGGAAAGAGTTGTCCCATGAGTGTGGTAAGATCTGGAATCTGCATGTCCATATATAAGTCCACAACAGTTGTGAAGGCATACCCCTTATTTGTGATGGTACATGAACATAAGATAAACAAGCAAATAGCTTGCAATGTCCAAGACTAATTTTTCTTCCATGCCATTCTTCATAAGGATTAATACCTTGAAGTGATTTGGATGGTAGTCTATTGACAAGATACACAGTAGTTGAAATAACCACTACCCATAGATAGTTGTTGGTGCAATTACTCTAAGCCTAAATTCTTGATCGTTTATCCTAAAGTTCATATATATATCTAGGACATATTATTTCAAGTGAAGGTGTGCATGTGGATCCAAAAGATTAAGGTTCTAGTAGAATGGCCTACACCACAATCAATCAATGATGTTTGTTCTTTTCTTGGGTTGGCTAGTTTCTATGGGAAGTTTGTTAGAAATATTTTTTATTTAGGACTACCTCTTACTTTATTATTGAAAAAGAAAATAAAATTTGCATGGGGACTTACCCAACAACAATCCTTTGAAAAACTCAAACATGCACCTTTTACAGTAACTTAATTTTTCACAACCTTTTCATGTTGTTATTGATGCTAGTGGTTCAGGAATAGGCATTGTTTTAATGCAAAATGATCATCATATTGCATTTGAGAGTAGGAAGCTTAAGCCCTTAGAAAAGAATTATCGTATATATGATATAGAATTGTTAGCGGTTGTGCATGCTTTGCGAATTTGGAAACACTATCTTACGGGCTCTAAGGTCTTAATCAAAACCGATCAAGAGGCTATTAAGCATTTACTAAATCAGCCCTTAATCTCTGATCCGCATCTTAAATGGGCTTCATTCATTCAACATTTCAAACCCATGATCCAATATCAACCTGATAAAGCTAATGTTGTAGCTGATGCTCTTAGTCGTTTTCCTTCACATTTTGTTGTTTTGCATAATATTTCTACCATCCAAATTCATTCTTTTCAATAAATGATTTCCATTTATGCACCTGATTTGTACTTTTCACGTGCATGGCATGAATTTAGCAATGGTGCATCCTTATCTGATGAACAATATACATTTCATCATGGTTTACTTTATTTTCAACATAGATTATGCATAACCCAAGCTTTTAAAGATTTTTTCATCAAAGAAATGCATGAACCATCTTACATGGGTCATAGAGGCATATAGAGCACCATTTCTACTTGCAAAGGTTTCTTCTTTTGGCCACACATGGCAAAAGATATTGCACATTATGTTTCTCAATACATTGTATGTCAGCATGTAAAACGCCATCATGGTATACCATTGGTATTAATGCCACTCCCCATTCCAAACAAACCATGGGAACAAATCTCTATGGATTCTATCAAAGGTCTTCCTATCACTTCATCACATAATGATATGATTTGGACAATAGTTGATAGGTTTAGTAACTATGCATATTTCATTCCTTGTAGCAAAACTTTAGCTGCACCTCAGGCTACAAAATTATTCATTAAATGCATTTTCCCACATCATGGATTTCCTAAAGTAATGTTATCTAATCGTGATGTTAGATTTTGTAATCATTTTTGGGTTGTCTTATTTCAACATTTTGGTTCTAAAATATAGTTTAGCTCTGTTGGTTCTAAAATAGATTTTAGCTTTGCATTTCATCCCAAAAGTAATGGAAAAAGTGAGGCTACAAATAGTACTATTCTTGATTTATTACGTTGCTCTTCATTAGATAATCCTAGTAACTGGGATTAAAAGTTACCATTGCTTCAATTTGCTTACAATAACACCACACACACCACTATTGGTCGTGCACCTTTTGAAATTGTTTATGGCAAAACGCTTCCATTCCCATGTCCCTCATCCAAACTGACATTCTGATGGCTGATTCTATTGCTCAAAATCACATTTCTATACTTCACAATGTTCATGAGCACATTAGGAAAAGTGAGCAGCGATATACACGTAATGTCAATACAAAACGATTAACCATGGATCTCAAGGAAAATGATCTTGTATGGTTGCATATTATTAAAAGAGGTCTCAAAAATATTTTGTAGCATCCTAAATTTAAACTTGCACCATGCTATTATGGATTGCTTTGCATTATACAAAAAATTAATGATAATTCATTTAGATTAGATATACCATAGATAACTCATTTCACATTAGTTTACTTAAACCATTTAAAGGAACTTTACCACTCACTCCAGTTCTTGATGACCCTCCTTTAATTGAAGAACAATCTTAAATCTTGGTACTTGAGAAAATAATTGATCATGATTCCACTACTCCATGCACAAGTACTCAATATCACTGACATTTAGTTAAGTACAAAAATCACTCTATTGATGAATGTCAATGGATGTATAAAACACAATTAACACCCCATTATGAACGCTTTATTTTTGCATATCATACATAAACACATTAATGTAACTCCTCCACGAACATTTCCATGTATGTGTTTTTACATGGGACGTGCTTATTTTCGTTCAGTGATGGAACATGTGAGTGGCCATCCATGTTTATTTTTATCTGATCAACTAAGGTCAGTTGCTTTTTCAACTAAGGGGTATGTTATGACTTATGGAATATGATGAACAAGGAATTTTTAGAGTGTTAATTTATTAATGTATTAATGTGTTTTGGTGTCTTTGATATAGCAGCTTAAGGTTTGTGAGGGCTTGAAAGCTGTGAAACGGCGGACATCAATAATCTGATTTATCATTTATATAGTTTGAAAATAAACTTGCATAAAAGGTTCTATTGTTAGAAACAGTTAGAAAAGTTGTGGTTAGAAGAAGGGTCATTGTAGATTGCATTTCTTGATATTAAAAGCAAAGGCTTTCTACAAAAGTTACCAAGTTTTACTTTCATGCATGCTTTTTGAAGCCGCTCTCATGTAACCATAATTTCGACATAATCAAAAATTCCTATAAATACATGCACTCTATGGACTGTCGAAACAGAGTGCATGGGGGGAGATTGCACCCAATACTACATTCAGTCTCGTCTCTTGGCATGTCTATTTTTCTATGTGTTTTTTGCAGTTGTAACCTCTATGCGAGCGTGAGCAAGATCTTGATAACAGAGTGATTTTGGAGAGTTTCAAGGTTTAGATGTTCATTAAGTGCCACAAGATTATTAAAGACCAATTTACCTTGTCTCTTAAGTAGATAAAGAAAAAGGTTATATGAGCACGGATCAAGAACATGAGGACAAACCATTGACAGAAGATGAAGAAGAAAGAACAATCGAGAGACGAGGTGAGAACAAGGAGTAGCAATGCACAGAAGAGGAATAAAAATAAACAGATTCCCTAACACATTTGCACTAGAGAGATTACATGCAAACATGCAAGCTATAAGAGCTCAATGGGATCTTAATGAAGAGAAAATATATGCCTTGTTAGAGTGCAAATTAGAGGACAACAAGTTTGATGATCCATCAAAAGACCATCCATATATTGGCACAAGTAGTTGGATTGCTCAAGGCACTCATTTTTCTAATTAATCGACAACCAACTAGATAAAAAACATAATGAGTGTGACTGCAACCATGATAAGGTCCCATTATCAACATGCCTATATGCCTTTCGAAGCGATGAAGTTTGGTCAAGCCAACCGGCACAAGACCAGCCCTTGAGCTTATGGAGACTCAAATAGACCTTATAGGCATGTGATAAGTGCAAAGAAACACACTATGTACTTTGGAGCATCAAGGAGAATGAATCGATACAAAACAGATAGGTTCGTGGGTCGACTAGCTCAAAAAACTTACTATCTATGGAAGAGACAATGAACTTCAAATGCCCATAGCGACCAGCGTGATGACAATTAGAAAACCTCATTTTATGGGCGTGATACACATAGGGTTGAGTGTATGGAATGCACAAAAGTATAAAGAATAAGCAAAATATGCTATAGGAATGAATGCGACATTCTGTGGTACTTCCTATTTTTCAGGAATACGGAGAGATTGACCCCAAGGCAGAAAAACTCAGATTTCTCCCAATCTACTAAACCAAATGCTATGAAAATATATAGGCATAAACTAGACACTTATACCTTTCCAATGCGTTATCATGAACTCAATTTGAAGCTGTGGAGAGAGAGCAGCAACCTCTACAAGATTACTATTGGCGAAGAAGATGATGCAGAAAACTGAAGGAGCAAGACAATGATGGTCACAAGTGTATGTACATTGCTTGCATGTAATGTACAAGTGATTTCAAGTCTTTATATAGACTCTAGGAGTGTTCCATGACTTTTACAAGTTGAATTTGAATTCAAATGAAGGTGGGAATGGTTGTTGGAGGGAATCAATTCACTTTCCTACAATCTAGGAAAAGTGAAGATCTAGTTTGATCTACTTTTAGGTGATTTGATTTTCTTGATTGAATTCAACTTCGACCACCACAAATTTGTGGGATTTTGGCTCTATATTTCTACCTTTACATGTGTAAAGCTCAAGACTTTTAGAACGGTAAATGAGCCATCAAAAATCTCTCAAAAAATACAATAAATGAGCATAAGAAAAAAGAACTCTCCAATGGATGATCTTTAGACGCTATAGCCTTTGATGTAGATCAAATCCACCTCAAGCATAGTGTAAGCTTGATGTTCCAACAGCTCCCCCTCAAGCTAAAGTATGCTTGAGTCTTCATTCTCTGATAGTTTGAATACCTGCCATAGCTTTGAATCTACAAAGCTTTATTCCATCTAGTGCCTTTGTCATCATATCTGCTACTTGCTTTTTAGTAGGAACAAAAGAAAAATCAATCTCCTTTGCCATGAGCTTCTCCCTGATGAAGTGGTAATGGACTTCTATGTGCTTTGTTCTCGCATGAAAAATAGGATTTGCCACTAGATGCATGGAACTTACATCATCTCCAAATATGTGAGGTTTGGAACTCACAAGTCCCAAATCTGTATACAATGCTTTTAACCATATTGCCTCTTGAGTTGCTATGGTCAAGCCTCTGTACTCTGCTTCAGTTGAAGATAAAGAAACTGTTGGTTGCTTCTTGGAACTCCATGACACTAGCTTTGAACCTGCAAATGCTAAGTAACCAGATGTACTTTTTCTGTCATCCTTAGCTCCTGCCCAATCTACATCTGAGTAGATTTTGATATCCAAATCTGAAGACTAAGGATAGAATATACCTTCGTTGATTGTACCTTTGAGATACTTAAGTACTCTCTTAGCTGCATCCATGTGTGGTCTTCTCCATGAGTGCATGAATTGACAAAGCACTCCCACACTATATGAGATATCTGCCCTTGTATGAGTAGCATATATCAAGCTACCTACCAAGCTTTGATACTCTTTAATGTCTTCAATTTTCTCACCTTCATAAACACTTAGTTTATGATTCATCTCCAAAAGTGTACGTGCAGGTTTAGTGTTCTCCATTTTGAACTTGAGAAGAAGATCGTGAATGTATCTTCTTTGAGTCAAATACATTCCTTCATCTGTATATATCACTTGCATACCTAGGAAATATGTGAGCTCACCTAGGTCACTGATTTTGAACTCCTCTTGCATGTGTCTCTTGATCCTTTGAATGCCATTTAGATCATCACCTGTCACAATAATATCATCTACATATACACATAGATAGATAACATCATTGTGATCCCTTTTGATGAATAAAGAAGGATCTGAGCTGCTAGCTTTGAAGCCTTGATCTTGAAGATATGTAACCAACGTGTAATTCCAAGCTCTAGTAGCTTGTTTCAATCCATACAATGCTTTCTTAAGTCTGCAAACATAAGATGGATGATTATGGTTTTCAAAACCTGGTGGTTGTGACATGTATACCTATTCACTTATCCAACCATTTAAGAATGCATTTTTCACATCAAGTTGGAGGAGTCTCCAATTCCTTGCAGCAGCTACACTTATCAATGTCCTGATTGTAGTCATCTTTGCAACTGGTGAGAATGTTTCCTCATACTCTATACCATGAGTTTGTGACCATCATTTGGCAACTAATCTTGCCTTGTACCTGCAAACTGATCCATCTAAATTTCTTTTAACTTTATATACCCATCTGCAACCAATTACCTTTTGATTCGGCAACATTGGAACCAAATTCCAAGTGTCCATCTCCTTCAATGCATCTATCTCTTCGTTCATGGCCTTTTCCCAATTAGGGTTTCCCTTTGCCTCTTCATAGGTTGAGGGTTCCTCTGAAATAGAGTCTTTTGCCAAGTATATTGAAGGCTTCGTAACAAACGTGGAATCATATCCATACCTTTCTGGTTGTTTCTTCTCTCTTGTTGATCTTCTAGGTGCTTGTTTGGAGCATTCTCCAACCTCTTGCATCTTTGCTTTGCCTCTTGACTTCCATAGCTTGTAATCCCTTTCTCTTTCATCTTGTTCATCATCTGTATCACTTCTTGGATCCTAGAACTGTGTATCATGCTTGCTTCCTAATTGATGAGAGTCAGAATCAAGATCATATGGTAGTGTTACCTTTTGTTTGTCTTCATCATACCAAGACCTGTGTTCCTCAAACACAACATCTCTACTTGTAGTGAATTGCTTGGTTGAAGGATTGAAGAACCTATAACCCATCTGAGTTGAATCATATCCAATAAACACTGCCTTTGTTGCCCTTTCATCTAGCTTACCTCTTATTTGTGATGGTACATGAACATAAGCTAAACAACCAAAAACCTTGCAATGTCCAAGACTAGGTTTTCTTCCATGTCATGCTTCATAAGGAGTCATACCTTGAAGTGATTTGGACGGTAGTCGATTGACAAGGTACATAGCAGTTGAAATGGCTTCTGCCCATAGATAATGTGGCAACTTCTTCTCTTCAAGCATTGTTTAGGCTGATCCAACCAGTGTCTTGTTTCTCCTCTCTGCAATTCCATTTAGTTGAGGAGAGTACCTGGTAGTCACTTCCCTTTTGATACCTTTGTCCTGCAAGAACTCATCAAACTCTTTGGAGAAGTAGTCTCCCCCTCCATCAGACTTGAGCTTCTTTAGTGATCTACATGTATGATTCTCCACATGTGCAAGATACTTCTTGAAGCAATTAAACACTTCATTCTTACTCTTGATAAAGTATAGAACAGTCCATCTACTATGGTCGTCAATAAATGAGACATAATACCTTGATCCTGCCAATGAAGGTTCTTGACTTGGTCCCCATACATCTGTATGTACTAAGTCCAATACGTTGTTGTGGATGTAGCCTTTGTGGTTGAATGGTTGTCTTTGTGCCTTCCCAATCTCACGTGCATCACACATGTTGATCATGTGTTGCTTTGATATGTTCGGCAGTCCTAGAACACTTTGATCCCTGCATATATTTTTCAAGGTTCTTTCATGCACATGAGCAAGTCTCTTATGCCGTGCTTCAAGCTCACTTAGGGTTTGAGACCCAAAGTTGAATAGAACTATGTTCCTGGTTTCTCCTACATCAAAAGCAAAGAGCCTACCATGCTTCTCACCTCGGTCTATCTTCTTGAAGCCTTGACATGGATCTTCCACAAAAGCTCCATGTTGGGTGAACCTAACTTGCAAGCCTTTTTCAACTATTTGACCTACACTTATTAGGTTTTTAGTGATAGTGGGTACATAGAGAACCTTACTTAGAATGTTTGTCCTGCCATTGGAAGCTTTGACATTACCAATCTTCTCCACATTGTGCTTCGTGGCATCCCCTGTTTGCACTTCATGTCTATGCTTTGGACTTTCCAAATCAGATAGAAGAGCAATGTTGCCTACAACATGATTCAAACATCCTGAATCTATGTAGAACAAATGATCATCTTCTTTTTCTTCTTTGTGGCTTAGATTCATAAGAAGTAATGAGTCTTCATGTGGTTGATCTTTTGAATAATTGTTGTAGTCCCTTCTATTATAGCCTCTATTGTTATTGTTGAAGTTGTGTCCACCTCTGCCTCTATTGCTGCCTTATCCACCTCTTCCACTTCCTTTCTTGGTCTTTCCATTGAACGAGCAATTCTGAGTGGTGTGGTTGGTCTTATCGCATATGGCACAAGGTTGAACATTCTGACCTTTGGCTTTGTCTTGCTTTGGTCCTTTCTTCTTCCCTTTCCACTTGCTCTTGCTTGCGAAGTTGGCTTGGGAAGTCTCTTCTTCATCTTCTTCCTTCTTCTTGCCTTTCTGCTTCTTATCCTTAACTGCATATAGAGCACTAGTTGAATTACCATGATAAGAGTTACCTTCCTTTATGCTATTGTTGGCTTTTCTTGATTGAAGAGTTGTCTAAGAAAGATGTTGAAGTCTGGAGTCTGCACATCCATGATTAGATCATAAGCCATCGTGAAGGATTGCCATTGCTTATCACTTCGAATGCTGTTATGAATTTGCCTCATTATGACCTCTTCTTCAATCAGCTCTCCAATGGATGCTAATTGATCTACAACCTCCTTCACCTTGGTAACAAACTCTATGATGGTTTGTTTAGGTGTCTTCTTCATTTGGTTGAACTCGTTCCAAAGATGATTCTTTCTTGCTTTGGTACTAGCAGAAAAGGAAGTCTCCAGGGCATCCCAGGTCTTTTGAGATGTCTTGCATCCTCTAGTATGTGGTAATAGAAAGTTAGAGATAGAGTTTATTATGTACGATCTTGCTTGAGCATCCCTTGCGCACCAAAGTGTGAGCTTATCTGTCTCCTCTTGTGTAGGGCCTCCTTTGGATCTTGGAATAGGCATAGTGTAGCTCAGTGATGAGTAGCACCTCCTTTAATGTCAATCCGGGAAGACGTGAGGATGGTATGAAGACCTCGAGCAAGTGGAGGCACAAGTGCGTGAGTGAGAAGCACACAAGCATGCACACACATACACGCACACGCGCACACACGGCAAGACAAAGAGTGAGAAGCAATCGAGTTTTTAGATAACTTTCAAAAAGCTCTTACAAGTTCATTTCAATTACAATCCAACCTCAAAAATGAGCTCTCTAGCTCCTTTTATAGTTTTTGACTAGCTTTGGCCCTGTTCAGACCTAGTGTCTGGCCTAGTTAAAAATTAGGTTCCAGGGCTTATTAGAGGGCTCAAACGAGATCTAAAGACATGAAAATTGGCAGGTAGATACTTCTAAAGCTCCTCAAGCTCAAGGACTCCTTGGCTTGCACAAAATGGAGCTACAAAAATACGAAATGATATTTACAATGGTTTTTAGTGATGAAAATCACTATTTGTGTAGGGATTTTCTCTGTTGATTTGTCATACACCTCTTTGAGCTCCCTACTTGCTCTCTCTTCTTGTGTGCTCAACTCCTTGATGTCTGAAAAATTAGATGGCCTACTTGCCAGATCTTCTTTGACTGCCATGTCTGCTTGTGCTGTCCCTTCGCTCTGACTCTCTTCGTCTCGTGGCTCCTTCGGTTCCCTGACTGCTGCCAACACCCCCCCCCACTCTCGCGTCTGTCGCCCCTGACAGACCCTTGTCTAGAGGGTTTTTGAACATAATATTGGACGACATCGGAGGCTAGGTGGTGTTCTTCGAGTCGTAAGCCGCGTGCTAGATCTGTGAGCAAATCATCCCAATTCACAGGTCCGGGAACATCTGGATGAGGCACCCTCAATTGTTCTGAGTGAATAGTTCTCTCCACAGCAAATAATTGGAGGAGATGTGATGGTCTAGGTATAAAGATTTCGGAGTGATATTCCCAGAATCCTGTGATGAACATCTCCTCAAATGTCTGTTTAAAGCAGGCTGGGAGGTACTTGATTCTGGCGTGCCAAGCATATATTACTTCAATTGAGGGGGTGGTACTCATATCGTACACCAGATCCTGGTTTCCTGTCACGAAGCCTGCTCCTGAGAAGTGGGGGTCCTTAATATTCTTAAACGTCCTGAAAGTGATCAGCATTAATTCAAATATTTTCATACACATCTGGGCCATCACATCGGGATTATTGCGTAGCCGAATGCTCCAGTGACGGATTGTAGAAATCATGTAGTTCACCGTGGGGAGTCCTCGTGGAGGTGCTAGATAAACGTAATTTAACCATTTTGCACAGGCTTTGATGTCTCTGACGGCAATAGTGAATTCAGGCGAGGTGCGTCTTTGAAGAACTGGAACGTAACAAGGATTATATTAATAAACAACGGCATATTATTCCAGGTTCGGACCATTTCAGGATATGTTTCCAAAAGCGTGATCCTCCAGGTGGGTTGATGGATGGACCCACGCTTAGCATTTTCCGGTATATAGTCTGGACCAAATTGTGTAGCAAATGTGGGAGGCTTGCCACATTGTCATTGAATCTCGGCGTTGTAATCGGCCAAAAGTATGCAGTATGGCACATATTGGTCATTATTGGTGTCGATCCATCTATGATGAGACATGCTTCTGAAATATTCTGACTTTATGACAGTTTCTTCTAGGTTTGCTAGTGATTGGATCTGAATGGCCACCCGTTCTTCGTGGGTGTTCGTTGTCTTTTCCAGTGTCTGAAGCCACTCGGGTGCTTCCACTTCCAAGGTGTCTAGTCCCTCTGAGGTTCGTTGCCCTCCTGGCATTGGCATAGGAACGTATAGTTCCTCGTACGAATCATCTACCTCAATGGGAACCAAGTCTTCTGGCTCAGGTTCAATAACTGGAGAGGGTTGTCTTTCATACTCTAGTAACTTTTTCAAGAGCTCATCCACCTGCTCTGTCAATGCCTTCACTTCCTTTGAAGTCGAGGCCGACTCTATTACTTTGGTTGGAGCCTCTTGTTCCTTGAGCTGGCCACACAGCTCATCACGTTCCCTTTCCAACTCATCATGAGCATCTAATAGATCTGCATAGCTTTCTAAGATGGTCTTCATTCTCTCTAAAGGTACAGCTTTAAACTGCTCTGGATCAATTTCGTGGGGAGAGCCTTCCATTGCCGCTTCTAGATTCTCTTCATTTTGTTTCTGCAGTCTCTTGTTCTCTTCAAGTGCTGTGGCCATATGTTTCCTGAGTAGCGCCAAGTTACGTCTGACTCGTAGGTTATCGGCCTGGTATACTTCGAGCAAGGCTTCTAGTTGTTTGATGCCTGATTCTTTCGATGGTTGGGGTGCCTCCAGTAGTGTTTGGTGAGCCTGCTCAAGCGTTGTATAACGTTGATTCACATCTGCGTTTTCCTCTTCAAGAATTGTAAGTCGCCTTTGTAAGTTCTGGTGATTTGTTGTCAGTTGTTGATACCGGTCGTCAAGAGCTCTATACTCATTCTGAAGCTGATATACACATTGATTTAATGCTAGAAATATACTATTTACATTGAATGATGCAGGGAGATGTGAAGATGCAGGGGGAATGGGGGCGGGAAAGGGAATTGTGAATGATGTGGATGCAAGTGGAGATGTGGGTGGAGGGGGTATGGGAGACGGAGGTTGCATGGGGGAAGGGAGTGGTGCTGTGGCAGGAGATGTTTCCATAGTGTCAAATGTTTGAGTGACCGTGTAGATGGGTATCGTGGGTGGGGTGGATGTGACGTTAGTGAAGAGAGTGGTGAAAGTGGGCATGGTGACTCCCCCGAATTGGACTCTCGGAGAGAGTGGAATGCCCATGACGATTGTGGTGGTGATAGTGTTATGTGGTGGAGTGAGTTGTGTAGTGAGAGGTGGGGAGGTGGTGACAGTGGTGCTTCCTGATGTTTGTCTGCTTGCGTTGTATCTCCTGGTGCTGATACGTTGATATGAATTTGTTTCCTGGACCTCATGGGACGGGCGGGAACTCTTTTCTCAAATCGGTGAATGTAGGCCATTGCCTCATGAATGGCCTCATCCAATCCTACTGCATTGGTGTGTAGGTTTATGGACTCGATGAACATATCATCCACGCCTTCCTCTGCCAGCAATTGGTTCATGAGTAACGTCAACTTCTACAACTTGCGGTCGGGTGGGGGCTGACGTTGTTGTATGGGTTTGTGGTTCCTGAGCTCGCTCTGTTTCCGTTTCGAGATTAGAGTCGTAGATTAGTCTAACCACTTCTTCATCAGTGAGATCATTGAGAGTAAAACCCTGTGGAAATTCCAAGTCCGATGGGACGGGTGGAAACACCAGATTGGGTCCCTCTGTACTTGGTCTTGGTAGCCGAATGGTGAATGGTCTAATGCATCGTGTCTGGGGAGGGGTAATCTCTGGTGTAGTGGTGGCTCCCCTTGGTTGAGCGCAGGGTAATTGGACTCCTCCTCTCATCTTCTTTGATGGAGGATCTGCCGCTGATAGCCTTCTCTGGAATTCCTGGGCCCGGGACCATACGAGTGCCCGCTGAATAGGCACATCATAGGCTAGACATCGATAGATTATCTTGGTTAGAGCACAACATCCATGAAGCACATTTTTTTGCTTCTTGTTCCACCGTTGATGGGCTAGGTGAATCTGGTCTATGATCCAATGTGGTACGTTGATAGGGAGGTTTTCTGTCTCTGCCAAATACAAGATAAACCATATCTTCTTTGGGGGCATGGTGAATCTTTCCTGGGCGGGGAAAGCAAAATGCTGCATGACGGTCCGTAAGTGAAGAGCGATGGTCGGTGTCATTGCTACCATATCCTTCAGCTTATTGAGATCTTTATGCTTCATTCTGCCTGGAACCATGGTTTCCTTTTCAGTAGGAATGTGCATACCATACATGCCCAATGATTCTCGTACCAGATTGAGGGTCACTTTGAATCTTTTAAGTTCGTGGCCCGGCAATAGTGAGGGTAACACAAAAGTGCTGTCGCCTCCCTTGGCCCTGCTAGGAGTGATGGTACTGATAAGATACGAACAACGTAAGAAATCTGGCTTCGGTGGGCCCTGAAATAACTATCCAGGCCAGCTTTGGTCCATACTGCACGCATTACTTCGGCATTCTGATAGCTCTCAAATTCGCGCGTGAAAAAATGGTAGCATCCCCATTTACCATTAAACTCCAATTCAGCTTCCCAAAAATAGGTTCCATCACCCAATGGTCCTGCAACATCACTGAACCAATGAGCGTGTTTGCCCACTTGAGAGGTGTGCCCCTGGGGAGGATCCTGAACTGGGAGTACATGCACAGCTTGAAGTTCTTGCAGTCTTTCGGTGAGATGTGGTTCGAGGAGGAGTGTTTCTATATCCACAATCTGTGCGCTGGATCCAGCATGAGAACTGGCACCTCCGGCCTCTGCCATGGCCCTGCGTGCTTGTTGGTTCTGTGAGAATATAGAACCAGGTGTTAACATCGTAATGGATAGAATAAACCCGTCGTTGCCTCGTTACAACATTAACATGAGGTAGATGATGAGTCAGTGGTCAGTGAGTGTACGATGACAGTGTGTGTAGTTAATGCCTGGATAGTCCTAGGAGCTAGATGGAAAGATGCACTGTCTGACTAATGCAGTTAGCAAGTGGAGATGAATTCACAGATTGGGGTCGGGGGGTTTGTTACAAGTCTTAGGTTGCCAAACACCATAGATGGCTTTTGGTCTTGGTTTTGTGGAGATTCGGGAGGGTTGCATGAGTAATTCTGCCGAGAGTTGTTGTGTCATTGGGACCCATTTACGAGTGAGTCTGTGCGTGCTTCTAGGTGGTAGTGTGTTCGAGTGTATCAGACAAGGGTGGGTGGCGGCTGCTTGAGTGCGTGAACCCTGTCGTGTATGATGTGAATTGTGTGGGAATAGTTGAGCCCGTAAGCAAGCCTTAGGCACCCAAATTTGTCTTGATTGTGGGTCAGCCTTCATCGACTTCTTGGGTACCCAAATGGATTTCACTTTCTCAACAGAGGTTTTAGGAGTCCTCTTATTAGCATCAAGTCATTGATTACTAATAGGAAGTTGAGACCGTTGTTGCGACTTAGTTACGATCGGCAGCTCGTCTTTCCGCACCCACATTTGTTTCATCGGCTGAGTTGTTCTGCTTCGCGCGTTCTTTTGGTCTCTCACCTGGAGTCTTCAGTGATTGATCTTCCCTTAGTTGCTGCCTCCTTCTGGCCTTTGGAAACGAAAGGAGTTCCCTTGTGGTTCTGACTCCTTTTTTGAGATCTTCATTCTTCTGCATCACATAGCCTTGGACAAGAACAGCATGGTCAACTTCATGTGTACCCCTGGAGGGACCAGGAGTCTGTGCCTTTCCTAGTTCCCTGAGTGCTCCATTATTTAACTCCATTGTAATTCTAGTCTGATTCACCCATACCTGAAGAAGTCCACTTCTTAGGTTTAAGTTGACGGCTTGGTCATAGATCCAGTCTTGACCCAAGACAAGGGGCTCAGTGAGGTCCTCATCTTGACATACTAGTACTTTAACTGTCATTGCCTCATCATGAATATAGAGGGGAAGTTCCACCTCGCCCATGCAAGGGGTTTCCACGCCTCCCAATCCTATGAGATATGCTTCCACAGGATTGACAGTTAATTGCAACTCATGACAGTAAGACAATTTAACAGCACTAGTGGCTGCACCTGAGTCAATCAAGGCTCTTACAGTCCTTGCACTCTTTCCTTGTCATATATCTAAGGTTATGAAAGGACGTCGATCAGTTATCCTATGTGAGCTAACACCTGAAACTTCACACATAGCCACGTCATATCCTTGATCTGCATATGCATCTTGCTTAGGGTGCTCTCTACCTTGTCTTCTTAATTTCATTCTCCGTATGCGCTCTAGGGCTTCTGCTTGAGCTTCTTCTCGAATTCGCTTTTCTTCCTCTTTGCGTTTCTTAGCAGTGTTGAGTCGACTTAGCATTTCCTCTGTGAGAGGTTCCTGATACAACTTGACTCTGCATCCACTAATGTAACTTGGGAGAACATCGCCTTCTAATGTGGCTAGTTGCACTGCTCCACTTGTTGAGATTCTATTAATGATCATGGGTCCATAGCCTCTCTTCTCTAGTTTTCTCGCATGTTGCTTCAATGTGTAGACTAAAACTAGATCTCCTGCTTTCAAGCCCTTATCCTTCACATGGGCATCAAAGTATGCCTTCTGTCTCTTCTTAGCTGCATATATCCCTGCAGCTGCTCTCAGTCTTGTTTCTCCTAATCGTTCAAGGTCAAAAAGTCTAGAGGAGAGTTCATGACCCGTCCATTCGTGCTCTTGTGCTACTTTCAATGTAGGTATTAAGAAATCCAAAGGTAGCATGGCGTTTTGGCCAAATACCATCTGAAAGGGGGTGGCTTGGAGTACCGTTTTGTAGGCGACTCGGTATGCCCAAACAGCATGCTGTAGCTGTTTGTCCCAATCAGAGCGTTTATTGTTCACTAATTTTGTCAATACATTGCATAAGATCTTGTTGGTGCTCTCAGCCTGGCCATTTGCTTGAGGGTGATAGGGGACAGATTTCTTATGAACTACCAAGAATTCTTGGAGCAGATTTTCAATAACTTCATTCAAGAAGTGAGTGTCTCTATCACTAACTAGCTCTATAGGTAGCCCGTATCTAGTGAACACATTCTCAAATAGAAACTTAGCTGTTGTTTGAGCGTCGTTCTTCGTTGTGGCTTTTACCTCTACCCACTTAGTTAGATAGTCTGTTGCAACAATGATATATTCTGCATGAGAACCCTTAGCTGGGGGATTAATAGGACCTACGAAGTCTATTCCCCACTTAGAGAATGCACGTCCACCCATCATAGGTTTCAGTGGCATCTCATCTTTGCGTATAGGATACTGAGTTCGCTGACAGACATCACACCGTTTCACATAGGTATGTGCATCCATGTGAAGCGTCGGCCACCAGAAGCCCGCAAATAGTATTGCCTTGATCACCCGATCTGGTCCAAAGTGTCCTCCTGCTACTCCTTGGTGAGCAGTTTCCAAGATCTTAAGATATTCACTCTCATGGACACATAGTCTCAGGTAACCGTCTTTACCACTTTTGTATAGATTATCACCAATAAGTGCGTAATCCTGGGCTTCTTGTTCTAAACTCCTTTTCCTAGCCAAATTCATGTCTGGAGGGAAAGTTTTCGTCCTCAGGAAGGATACTAGTGGTTCACTCCAATCCGGCACTATGGACACTTGATAAAGAGTGGCGTGTTCCATAGGTGGTTTAGTGCAACAGATTGGGCATTCCTTGCACAACCTTTGGACATCAGCTTCCATAGTGTTGGAGGATAAACACTCCTATGTGCACAACAAAAGCAAATGAACCCTCCTAGGATCCTGAAATTTTTCAGACATAGGTTCTGTATTTTCTAAGTTTCTCTGAGTATATGCAGAGACTGAAAATTAAATTTTTCAAGCATAAACTAGACTTTAAGAGATTTCAAATGAGAGTAAAATCACTCCATTTGGATACTAGATGATGCCTCAACCAGCTGCAACAAAACAAATAACTTGATCTCTTCACAGAGTATGAGCTAACAGGACAGACACTGTTCTGGACATTTCTCTGCACATGTGCAGGCACTGAACCTCAGACTTATACCAGACAAAGTAGAACTTATAAGCTTTCCAACAAGACAAAAATCATTGCAAATGGATTCTGGATGAAGGAGAAACAACAATTACAAGACCGGGGGGTCTGCCAAAAACATCTAGATAGATAGAGTGTGTAAAAGTGAAATTTCTGCAAAATATGCAGAGAATAGCTAGTAGGGGGTGTGCTTAAGCAAGGGGGCAGCTTGGACACGTATTTCCACGACTCTAAGTCATAATACAACTCATTAGAGGTTTTAAAGACCTCATACTAACCTCTTTAACCAATCAAAAGCATATACATGTCAAAAGTGAGGTCCAATCACATCAAGAGGTGAGCTAAATCTTCTCTAATAAAATTCTTTCCATTATGGGCATGATTTGATGCCTCCAACTCGTGGAAATCAGCCTCCTTTGATTGTGGATGATGTGGAAGGTTCAATTTGGGGCATGTTCCCACACTCTGAGCTTGAAAAACTTTCAACACTCCCCCTCAAGCTCAAGTCTTTTCCTTTGTTGCTTCAGCCTATGTCTCTTATGTTGATAGCTTCCTTGAATCCTCCAAGCTTTGTACCTTCAAGAAACTTTGTCATCATGTCTGCAACCTGCATTTTAATGTTCACATACCTTATATCTAGCTCTTTTGCCATCACCTTTTCTCTAACGAAGTGGTAATGAACCTCTATGTGCTTGCTCCTTGCATGAAACATGGGATTGTTAGCTAGATAGATGCTTGAAATGTTGTCTCCATAAAGAGGAAACTCCTCCACTTCTACTTCCAAGTCCTTAAGTAGCTTCTTAAGCCATAATAGCTCACATGTAGCCAATGCTAAACCTCTGTACTCAGCCTCTGTGGATGAAAGAGCAACAGTGGGTTGCTTCTTAGAGCTCCAAGAGATCACTTTTGTACCTATCATGAAAACATAACCCGATGTACTCCTTCGATCATCCTTGCTACCTGCCCAATCAGCATCACTATATCCTTTGACACTTAGATCAGCATCATATGAGTAAAATAGACCTTGGTTGATGGTGTGCTTGATGTAACGAAGCACCTTTCTTGCCGCCATAAGATGATCATGAGTAGGTGCATGCAAAAATTGAGAGAGAACACCTACTACATATGCAAGATCAGGTCTAGTGAATGTAGCATAAATTAATGAACCAATTATGCTTCTATATAGTATAATATCTTGTATAGCCTCTCCTTGACCTGCAACCAACTTTGTATTGGGCTCCATGGGCTGAGAAAGTGGCTTACAACCACTCATACCAAACCTGTATAGCACATCCAACAAGTATTTTCTTTGAATCAAGAAGATGCCATTGTGTGCATAGATTACCTCTATTCCCAAGAAGTATTTTAGTGTTCCAAGATCAGATATCTTGAACTCCTTTCCTAGCTTTGATTTGATATCTTTAATACCTGCAATATCACTCCCTGTGATGATCAAATCGTCCACATAGATGCATATGTATACCGTCTTGTCTCCTTGCTTCTTCATGTAAAGTGATGGATCTGCAACACTTTCTTTGTATCCACAACTTGATAAATAATCCCCTAACCTCTGATTCCAGGCCCTTGGGGCTTGCTTTAGTCCATATAGTGCTTTTCTTAGCTTGCAAACATGATTTGGGTACCTCATACTAGCGAATCCTTGAGGTTGGCTCATGTAGACTACTTCTTCAAGCTCTCCATTGAGGAAGGCATTCTTCACATCCAACTGATATAAGATCCATTTCCTTGATGTGGCCACTGCAATCAAAGTCCTAATTGTTGGCATCTTGGCTACGGGGCTGAAAGTTTCATCATAATCTATCCCGTAGCTTTGGGAGAAGCCTTTTCGCCACCAACCTTGCTTTGTACCTAGCAATGGAACCATCTGAATTTCTTTTAATTTTGTAACCCACTTATTACCTATCACCTTCATGCCTTCTTGAGCTGTTACCAAGCTCCAAGTATGGTTCTCATCAAGTGCTTTGAGCTCTTCCTTCATTGCCTCTTTCCATTCCTTGCAATCCTTAGCTTCTTCATAACTAGTTGGTTCTTTGTCCTTGATTACCTGAGTCATGTATGCATAATGCTTTGCAATGAAATTATCATATGTTAACCTTTGTACTGGATATCTTACTCTTGAAGACCTTCTTTCACTTCCTTTAGGTGTGGTTGCCATCTTCTTTCTTTGTTTTGCCACTCCTGGAGTTTGAATTTCTTCTATCTCTTCATCTTCCAACATGCTCTCGTCCACATAGCTTCCTTCTTCAACTGAAATCTTCTCTTTGCCTTTGACTTTGCTTTCTTCAGAGCTGGTCTCTCTTTCCCTAAGCCTTCCACTCCATGGTGAGGGTGTCCTTGTGTTGCATGAGTTGCTTGGACCACTCAAATCCATGCTTTCTTGAACTCTATCATCATTCTTCAAATCTGTCTCACCTATGTCTTCAACCTGCAATGGACTTGTGCATGCATACCAAGGCTTCAACTCATCAAAGACAACATCCCTACTTACCTTCAGCTCCTTGGTGATGGGATTATAGCATTTATACCCCTTTTGTTCCATAGAATATCCCAAAAAAATACACCTTTCAGATTTGGCATCTAACTTTGACCTCAACTCTTGAGGTACATGTACATAGCATATACAACCAAAGATTCTAAGATGTGAAATGCAAGGTTTTGTTCCACTCCATGCTTCCTCAGGGGTTAGATGATGTATACCTGATGTAGGACATCTATTCATGATGTATGTGGCTGTATATGTAGCCTCTCCCCAATAACAATGCGGCATATTCATTTCATTGAGCATACACCTTGCTACCTCTGCTATGTGTCTGTTCTTTCTCTCTGCTACCCCATTTTGTTGAGGGGTATACCTGCATGTAAATTGTCTTTTGATGCCATTGACCTGCAAAAATTCAGAAAATTCATGGGAGAAGTACTCTCCCCCTCCATCGGATCTCAATGTTTTGATAAACTTGCCAGATTCCTTCTCCACCTGTGCTTTGAATTTCTTGAAGTAGTGGAACACATCTGATTTGTTTCTAATGCAATACAACCACACTTTCCTTGAAAAGTCATCAATGAAGGTTATAAAATACCTATTTCCAGCAAGGGATGCTTCTCTTGTTGGACCCCAAACATCCGTGTGAATGAGGTCTAAAACATTTGCACTTACATAGGTACTCTTCTTGAAGGGCAGCCTTGATTGTTTTCCTTGTTGGCAAGCTACACAAATTTCATGCAACATTTTAGATGTAAAATTTGGTAGGCCTCTTACCAAGCTCCTCCTTTGCATGTCCTTGAGCTTTTGTAGGTTGATGTGACCTATTCGTTTATGCCATAGATCCAAATCTGCTATCCTCTTTTCTCCATATGTGACATACATTGAATGGTGTGGCTGATTTATGTCCATTGTGAACATTCTCCCTTGCTTTTTTCCTTTTGCTATGAGCTTGAAACCTGCCCTTGGATCCTCAACAAAACATCCTCTTTCATTGAACCTAACTTGATAGTCTTTTTCTACCATTTGGCCTACCGAAATCAAGTTTTTGGTAATAGTAGGGACATGTAATACCTCTGATAAGCACTTTGCTCTTTGATTTCCTTCCAAACTGATATCTCCCACATGTTGAATGATATGCTCTGAGTTATCACCTGTTTCCACATGCCCTTGATGCTTTGGGACCTGCAAATTACTAAAAAAATCCTTTCGACATGACATATGATTGCTACATCCACTGTCTACATACCATACATCTTCACTAGCTTGAGTTGTATCTTCACCATACCTCATGGCAAGTAAATAATCATTCCCTTGGCTGGATGATGTGTTTGCATAATTACTTTGCCCTCTATAATTGTTGTTGTTGTTGTTTTGATTCCCTTGTCTTTGAGCTCTATGATAGCATTCATTTGCAAAATGACCGGGCTTACCGCATACAAAGCATCCATTTGAAGTGGCTTGTCCTCTTCCACCAAATCTTGCACCTCTTCCTCTATTTGTGGCTCTTCCACCTCTTTGACCTACATTTTCTTGTTGTCCTTGACCTCCTTGGTTGCTTTGATATCTTCCTCTTCCTCTTGAAGCACCTCGGTTGTGTCTTCCTCTTCCTCTACCTGCATACAACAATTGCCCTTGGCTATCCTTGGCGTTATGACCACCAAGGTTCATCTCCTCTGTCACCATGAGAGTGATTAGTTGATCAAAATCAGGAAGAGAGTCCCTTACATACACTAAAGTTGTGAGAGCCCTCCATTTTTCATCATCCCTAAGTCCATTTAGGGTGTGGGCGACAAGATCGTCATCATCTAGGGAACAACCGATTGACCCTAGTGCATCTGCAAGCTCTTTAACCTTTAATATGTAATCATTAGCACCTTGAGAGGGGCTTTTCCTAAGATTATTTAGCTCATTCTTGAGCTGAATTTTTCTAGCTTTTGTGGAGGTTGAATACAATCTCTCCAAGCACTCCCACACCTTCTTCGATGTATCCAAATCTTGAATATGCCCTACCATAGAGTTGCTAATATGCTGAGATAAAATGAAAATGACCCTTTTGTCCCTTTCATCCCACTCTCTTACTGCTCTTCTCTGGTCATTGGTTGGATTTACCTTATCTATGTAGGGTTTTGGCTCTCCACCACTCACAAGTCCCCACAAACCTTTCCCCATCAAAAAATTGCTTATTCTAAATCGCCATGGTTGGTAGTTTCCTTTTTCAAGCTTCTCAATTTGAGCATTGAGATCAGCCATGGTGCCTCCTAACTCTTTTGAACCTCCCCCTTGATGCAATGAAGTTGAAAAGGATGGCTTTTACCTCAAAAAATAGAGCTACTCCTCTTGATGAAGCTTCGTCTTTGATTTGATGATGTATTTGCTTCCCCTTGTTGTTGACGTGCCCGTTCTTTGCTTCCTTCCTTCAAAATTTGGTGAAGTCTTCACTTCACTTCAGTAGCTCCTTCTTCTCTCTTTGATACTCCACTTATAGCTCTGATACCACTGTTGGAGGATAAACACTCCTATGTGCACAACAAAAGCAAATGAACCCTCCTAGTATCCTGAAATTTTTCAGACATAGGTTCTGTATTTTCTGAGTTTCTCTGAGAATATGCAGAGACTGAAAATGACATTTTGCAGGAATCCACTAGACTTTAAGAGCTTTCAAATGAGAGTAAAATTACTCCATTTGGATACTGGATGATGCCTCAACCAGCTGCAACAAAACAGATAACTTGATCTCTTCACAAAGTATGAGCTAACTGGACAGACACTGTTCTGGACATTTCCCTGCACATGTGTAGGCACTGAACCTCAGACTTATACCAGACAAAGTAGAACTTATAAGCTTTCCAACAAGACAAAATTCATTGCAAATGGATTTCGGATGAAGGAGAAACAACAATTACAAGACTGGGGGGTCTTCCAAAAACATCTAGATAGATAGAGTGTGTAAAAGTGAAATTTCTGCAAAATATGCAGAGAACAGCTAGTAGGGGGTGTGCTTAAGCAAGGGGGCAGCTTGGGCACGTATTTCCACGACTCTAAGTCATAATACAACTCATTAGAGGTTTTAAAGACCTCATACTAACCTCTTTAACCAATCAAAAGCATATACATGTCAAAAGTGAGGTCCAATCACATCAAGAGGTGAGCTAAATCTTCTCTAATCAAATTATTTCCAGTATGGGCATGATTTGATGCCTCCAACTCGTGGAAATCAGCCTCCTTTGATTGTGGATGATGTGGAAGGTTCAATTTGGGGCATGTTCCCACACTCTTGAGCTTGAAAAACTTTCAACACATAGTTGGCCAATGTACTCCGAGTCTCCTTAGTGTCTGTAAGGTTCGTTGCTTTGAGTAATGTAGCTCTAATGCACCTACATGTGCTAAATGCAACCATTTATTGTACTCGTTCTCTTCCACACAACAAGCCAACATTCCTTGATCCGTGTGCTTGTACATGCTTCCTGCCATGATGTGATATTTTTGGGCTTTTACTACCTCTCTATCCTGTGTGGCTATTACTGGATGGTTAGGTCCGTATGTCAATACTGGCACTAATGGCTTAGCCCACTGCGGTACAACTTCCAAATTAAACAAGTAAGCATCAGGAAGGTCATCTGATACTCCTTGTGGGGCTTCTCCCGATGTGAGCCTAGAAAGGTAATCTGCTCTCAAATGAGTCCTCCCTTTCCTTACCACAACTTCAAAATCATATTCCATTAGCAAGAGAAACCATCTTACTAATCTTCCTGTATTGCATGGCTTGTTCACGAGATATAACAATGCTTGGTGATCAGTAAAAAATTTAAACTTATTTGCAAGCAAATAGTGTCTAAATTTCTTAACTGCATATACCATGCCTAAGCCTTCTCTCTCTGTAGTGGTATAATTTCGTTCAACTGCATTCAATTGTCTACTGGCATAGGCAATTGGAAGATCCATACTACCTTCACCAATAGGTTGAGCAAGCACACACCCAATAGCATAATTGGATGCATCCACGTGAACATGGAATGCCTTATTCCAATCCGGTGTGGTTAAGATTGGTGCTGAACATAATCGCCGTTTAAGCTCATTGAAGGAATTCTCACATTCATCAGTCCACTCAAAGTTTGTCAGAAGTTCGTACATGGGCTTTGCAATGACAGCATACATGTGAATGAACCGGCGGTAGTAACCACAATGTCCCATGAAAGCTTGTACTTCCTTGACATTCCTTGGCCTAGGTAGCTCTGCTATGGCTCTCACTTTCTCTTCATCGGTAGATATGCCATTCTTTGACACTATGTGCCCTAGAATCTTGCCTTGCCTGACCATAAAAACGCACTTTTCTGGGTTCAGGCAGACTTGATATTCTCTACATTTGTCAAAGATTTGTCTGAGTTCAGGAATATGGGTTTGTCTAATGTTGGAATGAGCACAAAGATCATCAACATAGACTTCTAAGCTCTTCCTCAGGAACTCCTTAAATACATGGCACATTAGTCTCTGGAAGGTAGCTGGTGCATCGGTAAGCCCAAATGGCATTACTCTAAAGGCAAAAATGCCCCATTGTGTGGCAAAAGCTGTCTTATGCTGATCTTCTGGAGCTATGGCTACTTGATTGTAGCCCGAAAATCCATCGAGGAAGCTGTACACTTCCTTGCCTGCTACTCTTTCTAAGAGATGTTCTGTGATAGGAAGCGGATAGTTATCTCGAATTGTGGCTGCATTGACCTTCTTCAAGTTAATGCATACACGCAGCTTGCCATTCTTCTTGGGCACCACTACGATGGGGGATACCCACTCAGTGTGCTCAATTTCATAGATAAATCCAGCTTCGACCAGTCTATCTATCTCCTCTTTGATCTTAGCAGCGTAATTATCGTTATATGTATAGGGTTTTTGCTTAGAGGGTTTGGCATCAGAAGTCATGGAGATGGTGTGTGAGCATATGTCTGGGTCAACACCTTTCAAATCCTTGTAACTCCAAGCGAATACATCTCTATATTCTCTTAGCAAGGCTATTAACGCATGCTCTTCTTCCTCTGTTAGGTCATGGCCTATGTACGTGCATCTCTCCTCTCCTTCTTCTAGGGCCACTACTATTTTCTTGGTGGTTTCTTTGTTATCATAGGCCTCTCCTGATTGCACCTCTCGTTTAGGCATTCTTATCATGACTCTCCTGTCGTCTATCTCATACTTCTTAAAATTTTTCGGGACCTCAAACAAAGATTCTTCCTCTTCTGGTGAGACTCTTCTCTTCTTTCATTTCTTTCCTTCTTCCTTCGGGGTCACTTGTGTGGCTAATCTTACATCATTTGTAAGCTCTCCATGCCTCTGGGGTTGAAATTCTACTTCATGGAAGTATTCTTCATCTGATGCAAAAGGTGGATCCATAATGATTGACTCTAAATCGGAGTCACTTGCATCCTCAAATGCATCAGGGTTAGGTTCGCATTCTTCTAGAACTGCCTCTCCCATGATTGGCTCTATGGAGAAGACTGAAATGTCATAGCCATCCTCATCACAGTGAGGTGTCCATTGTTCCTCATTGATGGCTACATCCATTCTTGCTAGGATATCCTCCCAGCCATGGGGTTCAAATTCCTCATCAGGAAAGACTACAGGTGCATAGGCTGGGTCTTGAATTGATGTATGGTTTTCTTTTGCACCTACCTCTCTGGCTTTCTCTCTCTTCTCTTCTTCTACTGCTACCTTACACATCCATAAGTGAGTGTCTTCATGCATCCATGATGATCCTGACCCTATGGAATGCACCGATTCTGTATCATCTTTGGCTCTATGGATGGGATTCCATTGGATGGGAGGTACATCTCTATGAGAGTAATCTTTGAGATTCACTTTGGTCGTAACACCTAAGTGCTGCAGATACAAGGAGTTGGTTCCCCAGTCCTGTACCACTTGCAACTGTCGCATAAAAGGTCTTCCCAAAATCATCTCATAGGCATGGTTTTTGCTGAAGTCACATATAGCAAATGTGTGTTCAAACTCGACACCACAGGTGGTGAGAATTATTCCTTCTAGCAATCCTAAGGGCCTCTCAATATGACCATCCGCCATCTGCAATTTCATTCTCGTTGGCCTGAGTGCTGGCTTGCCCCAGCGCTTCCATAGGGAAGTGGTGGCAATTGCAACTCCTGCGCCTGAGTCCAAAATTGCCTTGGTGGTGTACTCCTGGTAGGTAATGGGAAGATAGGTGTTCCCTTCTTCACCTTCACACATATCTCCTATCTTATCCAAGGGTATCTCTGGCACTGTCCTATGTGATCCTACCTGGGAACGAGGTTTTGCTATCTCGGGCACTTGATTGGCTACATGTTTCCACACTTCTAGTATAACCTTAAGCAGCTCTTCTAACTTGAGATTGCACTGCACTTTAGTGTTTTTCACTACCTCTGTGTTCCTAGGTAAGACTGAGTCTTCGTTTCTTACCATGACTGTAGGTGCTCTCATACAAGTGGACTTTGCTTCCCATGGGCCTGTGAAATGGGGTAGTTCTTGTAAAGAATTAGACTCGAAGTCTAATCTTTCTTGAGATTGGGCACTCTCCTGTTCTCCATAAATGGATGGGATGTCTTGTGGGAATTGGTCATGTGCATCATCCACAAGTTCAATGGGAGGAGGGACTTCACTTTCTTTAGCCCATTTGTCTTCTTGAATCTCGCGTAGGAATTCTGGTGTGAACCTATTCATAGAAGATGATGTGTCTGGCTCCGTAGAGTCAGGCACATAGGCTTTCTGACTAGGAAGGTGTGGTCTTTCACTAGCCTTGTCATGGTGTTGAGGGGCGAGTTCCTTTTGTGATTGTGCCATTAGATTCTCTATTCTTTCTAGGTATGGGGGGTTGTCTTGTTCCGTGGAGTTGGGCACATAAGCTTTTGATGGGGGATGGGTCATGGTTTTGCTTGCTTTATCTCTCTCTTGATTTTTTTCTTCCTTGGCAGATCTTGCAATTATGCCTTCTAACTTCTCTAGAAGTCCATCCAAGTGTAATTGCGTCTTGGCTGAGCCCGAGTAATTGAAAAGGCGACTGGCATCAAACATAGTCTAAGCCAATGCGACCATTTTCACGCAAAGCTTGGTTCTTTCTATCTCTAGGTCAGCTCTAGGGTAGCACTTGTCATGATCCGTTACATTTGGCCCTTCTTGGATTTCGGCCTGATATGCTTTAAGCATCATGTCTATGTCTTCAGGAGTGGGATCAGCTAATACTGATCCTACTCTAGGGGGTGGTGGAATCGTATGAGGTGGATTGGAAGGTGGCCGATCGGACGGCGATGGGAATGGTGGTGGTGGGGTAGTGTGAGAGGGAGTTTGAGATGTGAGTTCAGTTATCTTGGCTTTGGTTTCTCTTATGCTTTCCTCAAGTTCACTCATCTTTTTAGCCCATTGTCTTTTCATTCTTTCCCGACTATCTTTCCATGCTCTAGTCCTTTTCTTTGTCATGCTCTCGGTTTCACTAGCCTCTGGGTTCTTATCCTGGTTTACCCCTTGGCTCTGCTGTAATGCCTGAGCTCTAGTCACTACCTGTACTGGTGCGGTGGATGTCACACTTCCTGTGGAGTCTACCACCAACCCAATAACGTTAATAGGAGTGATTTTTGGCATATTATTAGGATTCTTAGGGCAGTCTCGTAAGAGATGCTCCTTTCCACACTCTTGGCAAAAGCCTTGAATTGTTACTGACTGGGGTTGCATACATGGAGGTAAGGGACATTCGCGAATGAGATGATCTCCCTGACATCTGTAGCATGGTCCTTTAGGGAATGGGGGTCTTACTTGCTTAGGTTGAGGTCTAGGGTTGGGGTTTGCATACATGACGTTTGTGTAATCTGACTCCCAACTAGGTTCATTTGGCTCTTCACTATAGTAAGACTCACCATGCTCAGGAGACTGCATATAGTAGGCCTGGGGGCTATCAACATGTGTAGAATCAAAGCTATGGTCACTCGGGTCACTTTCAGAAAGCAATGATGTTACAGGGACTATAGCTCTATTCAGGTTCTCTTCTGCAGCTGCATATTTTACTGGGATCACATTAGTAGGAGCAGGTGGTTGCTGTGCTAGCACTGGCTGGGGTCTCAGTTGGTTTTGGTAGGGCTGGTAGGTTTGTTGAGGCCTAGCATACTGTTGTGGTGGGTATTGGTTCTGATATCTTCCTTGTTGAGGGTATGTCTGAGGGTAGGTTTGCCTAACTGCTTGCTTGTTGTATGGGCAATCTTGCAATGTGTGATTTGTGTATCTCCGTTCTATGGTGCAGTATTGGCCACTAGGATTTACTTGGGGTTGAGCCATAATGGGACAGATATTTGCCATATGTTCACCTCCACAATTATAGCATCTTTTTACAGGGGCGAATCTTGGGATTTGTTTATTAGAGACACCTAGTTTTTGAGCAACTTTCTCTGCAAGTTCCTCAATCGATGGGGATTGCGTGGAAGAGTGGCTAGAGGCACTATCTGAACCTTTGTATATCTTGGAAAGCTCTAACTCCTCCCCTAGGTTATCCTCAATGTCAATACACATGGGTACACACTCTTCTATGGTCCTAGGATCCTTCAAGTACACATATGATCTTAATTTGGTACTTAGCAATCCATCCAAGAATAGAGCCACTTGCTTGGCTGGTGTGGGTAGCTCCGAAACAGGGCATCTTTCTAAGTATTGCCTAAATCTTCTTCCTGCAAGTCTCACGGTTTCTTGAGGGGTTTGCTTGAAGCTGTGAATCAGCGAGGAGGTATTATGTCTTATGCCACTCTTAGAGAATTCAATAATGAAAGCCTCTAGGAGTTGGTCTATGCTCCTGAACTGTCTCTCGTTTAGTGGTTGAAACCATGTCAGGGCAGTGTTCCTAAGGGTTAGACCAAAGGCATTGTACTGCGTGAATAGATCATGCACTTGTTCGGCTCTCAGGACTTGTCTAAACTCAGCCACATGATCGTATGGATCTCCGGTGCCATCAAAGTAATTTTTCATGGACATAACTAGCTGAGTTGGTCTCAAAGTCCTTGTGTGCTCTCTAGGTCGTGGTAGAGGGAACTCATCCGCATTTCTTTGATTCCTGAGAGCTCTAAGCATCTCAGGTTCCACTCTATTCGTTTCCATTCTTGTTCTTTCTCTGCCCCCTGAGTTAGCAAAGCTTACTTCTGGTCTATCTCTGCTTCTGTCTCTTTGCATTCCATGAGCTTGGGATGTTCCAGCTCCAGGGTGACCATAGGATACATTCGATCTTGGTTGGGGGAAAACGAATTCACCCTTCCAAGTGTAAGCATGCCTATCATTTTCCGTAACCACAAAGATTCTCTCCGAAGCGTGATCTAAGTAGGTCACTCTGCCTGGGCTATCAGGATCCTTAAACTCATAGATCATGATTGCTCCTATATCAGTTGGCTGATCAGATTTATACCTCCAAAAGGCTTCGTCAGTTTCTCGATTGAGGAGCAAATCTATGCTCCAATTATCCTGGGGAATCCACTCTGGTGTGATAATACTAGTGAGAACCGATTTGCCTCGAGGGGTCCTAGGTTCTGTACCCATGTTTCCTTGCTCTAGGTCCCCTAAGTCCGCTTCTGGGATCACATTTCCAAATTCATCCGTCCTATCTGGGTGACTGGTGACTACGTATATGGTTCCTTCTTTGTCCAAGTATGCTCCGTTCTCGAACTTGACAGTTGGGCGCTCTAGTCCAATGGATTGATCAGGATTCTTAATCTGTACCACAGATCTTCCTAGGCCATCCTCATAGATGCTGGCACCTAATCAGTTGGTCCTAAGGTATTCCAATTGCGTTTTGTAAGGGCCTTCTACCGTGTGCAAGTATGGCACTCCTGAACTTCCCGTAGGTCTGTCCATGCCTTGAGACATCTCTGATTCACTGGTATCAGAGCTAGGGTAATGCGAGTGGTGACTCAACTGCTGGGCCCAAGATCTCCCAGTATGATTGACACTAGCCTCTGAAGACCTAAGGCTTTGTCTATCTCATACTAGATGTCGTCCTGATCTAAGGTTCATATGCCTAACTGATTAACCCAATTTTTCCAGGTACAACCACGTTTCTGAGTTCTTTGTATCAATTACTTAATCCCCTTTTTATGTTGATTATCGTGTTTATACTCTTGTCTGATATCACGTCGTCAGGAATACTTGAGTTTAATTTCGCACTTTAGTTTGGTCGTTTCACGTTAGGTCCTTTTCCCTTAAGGTTGTCGTTCACACACACAGGTTATCTCTTGACTTGAACTTGATTTCTTAGATAGTCTTTGATTTATCTCGTGCCTATCGTTGCCTGGAATTACTTCTAACACTACCCGCACTTAGCCTAAACTAAGAATTGACTAGAGGGTGTTGCGGGTTTTCCAACCTTGAAGTCCTTTCCTTGTGTTGTTGCCCTGGTGTGCCCAGGACGCGCGTTCCCAAGCCTGCACTTACTCTTGTTTTGTGTACCCTTCGATGCTCTCAAAGGACCTGTAAAAGGCCCACCGTTAGCTCAAGACTTAAATTCAAAAGACAGAACCAATTACTTTCATTCATGTAACACTTCACCACTTTGCACTATGACTTTTTGGACACAACTCTAGAGATCCCTGAATTTTGTTCCCCCTGGGTATGGTCAACTTCAAAATACCCTATCTAATATTCCTGATCTTAATTTAACCATAACCAGTCGATGTTTTGGTTGTACTCCTCACGAGATTTCCGACAGCAATTGGATTTCGTATGAGGAAGTTGTGTCAGTTCAGGGTTTTGGGGCTAAAACAGGATTAACTAGGTTAACAGGCAAATAGGAATTCTCGAGTTACTTGGGTCATGCCCTCGTAATGCAATACTACACCCTAGTGTTTGTCCCACACTTGGCCAAAATTTAGACCATTATTTTTGCCTTAAAAATTTGACCTAATTTGACCTTCTAACGTGTTCGCAAAGTCTGTCGGTCGCGATTGACAGGTCAGTCGCGATCGACGTGTCGATCGCGATTGACTGGTCCGTCGTGGCTGTCAGTCGTGATTGATGTGTCGATCGCGATTGACAGGTGGTTCAAAAAGTCAATCAGTCGTGGTCAAAGGGTCGTTGACTCTGTCAGTCACGATTGATGGGTCGATCGCGATTGACAGGTCCGTCGCGAAGGCTCAGTCCGTCGTGGTCAAACAATCGTTGACTCTATTGGCTGTGATTGATGGGTCGATCGCGATTGACAGGTCGGTCGCGAGGGTCTATCCGTCGTGGTCAAACAATCGTTGACTGTGTCGGTCGCGATTGGCAGAGCCGTCGTGGGCTGTCAGTCGCGATTGATGAGTCGATCGCGATTGATGACTCGATCGCGATTGACACGTGTCACGCGTATGATCCGTCGGTCGTGGTCAATCGGTCGTTGACTCTGTCGGTCGCGATTGACAGAGCCGTCGTGGGCTGTCAATCGCGATTGACTGGTCGATCGCGATTGACAGGTCTGTCCGTCGTGGTTTGTCGATCGTGATTGACAGAGCGATCACGATTGACAGAAATCTGAGGAGTTTCAAAATTCTAAGCACATTTTTGGGAAGCTCTAGGCGTGTAGATCATGGTTTTGCACTTTGTTTGGCAATTTGAGCATTTTTTCTGTCGGTCGCGATTGACAGAGGTCGGCGACACACAGACAGTTACTGCGAATTCCGTACCTGCACAGAGTGCTGGGGACGATGATGCGGCCTGTACCTTGCGGCACACACAATTTCGCTCTCTCACTCTCTCTCAAGTGAAATGAGGGAAATGAGGTGGAGAAGGTGATATGATCAAAAAATTGAAATTTTCACGATGATGGAAATGGAGGTGGAAGATGGTGGTGATGATGATGGTGATGATGGTGGTAAGGTAAGAAAGAGAAAAATAGGAAAAGTAACGAAATTACCTACCACGCCAACGTCTCCAATCTACGTCTTACCATCACACGCTCGTCCTCAAAGCTCGATCCCTGGCAATGGCGCCAAAATTTGGTGTAGCTCAGTGATGAGTAGCACCTCCTTTAATGTCAATCCGGGAAGACCTGAGGATGGTATGAAGACCTCGAGCAAGTGGAGGCACAAGTGCGTGAGTGAGAAGCACACAAGCATGCACACACATACACGCACACGCGCACACACGGCAAGACAAAGAGTGAGAAGCAATGGAGTTCTTAGATAACTTTCAAAAAGCTCTTACAAGTTCATTTCAATTACAATCCAACCTCAAAAATGAGCTCTCTAGCTCCTTTTATAGTTTTTGACTAGCTTTGGCCCTGTTCAGACCTAGTGTCCGGCCTAGTTAAAAATTAGGTTCCAGGGCTTATTAGAGGGCTCAAACGAGATCTAAAAAACATGAAAATTGGCAGGTAGATACTTCTAAAGCTCCTCAAGCTCAAGGACTCCTTGGCTTGCACAAAATGGAGCTACAAAAATATGAAATGATATTTACAATGGCTTTTAGTGATGAAAATCACTATTTGTGGAGGGATTTTCTCTGTTGATTTGTCATACACCTCTTTGAGCTCCCTACTTTCTCTCTCTTCTTGTGTGCTCAACTCCTTGATGTCTGAAAAATTAGATGGCCTACTTGCCAGATCTTCTTTGACTGCCATGTCTTCTTGTGTTGTCCCTTCGCTCTGACTCTCTTCGTCTCGTGGCTCCTTCGGTTCCCTGACTGCTGCCAACACATAGCTTCATCACCTGCTACGATTCCATAAAGATTTCTACCTTGCAAATAGGCCTCCATTCTGATTTTCCAAGCCGCATAGTTGTGTCGATCAAGCTTCTCGATCATTGAGGGAAAGCCGTCACCCATCTTGATCTAGCTTTGATACCACTAAAAAAACTTGGAGAAGCTTGTCGAAGGTAGAAAAATGCCTTTCAAAGCGATGAAGTTTGGTCAAGCCAACCGGCACAAGACCAGCCCTTGAGCTTATGGAGACTCAAATAGACCTTATAGGCATGTGATAAGTGCAAAGAAACACACTATGTACTTTGGAGCATCAAGGAGAATGATTCGATACAAAACAGATAGGTTCGTGGGTCGACTAGCTCAAAAAACTTACTATCTATGGAAGAGACAATGAACTTCAAATGCCCATAGCAACCAGCGTGATTACAATTAGAAAAACTCCTTTTATGGGTGTGATACAAATAGTGTTGAGTGTATGGACTGCACAAAAGTATAAGGAATAAGCAAAATATGCTATAGGAATGAATGCGACATTCGCCGGTGGTACTTCCTATTTTTCAGGAATACGCAGAGATTGACCCCGAGGCAGAAAAACTCCGATTTCTCCCAATCTGCTAAACCAAGCACTATGAACATTTAAAACCATAAACTAGACACGTGTCCATTGAGTTATCTTGCACGCAAATTGGAGCTCTGGAGAGAGAGAAGCAGCCTCTGCAAAATTACTGTTGGCGAAAAAGATGATGCAGAAAACTGAAGGAGCAAGACAATGATGACCACAAGTGTATGTATATTGCTTCCATGTAATGTACAAGTGATTTCAAGTCTTTATATAGACTATAGGAGTGCTCCATGACTTTTACAAGTTGAATTTGAATTCAAATGAAGGTGGGAATGGTTGTTGGAGGGAATCAATTCACTTTCCTACAATCTAGGAAAAGTGAAGATCTAGTTTGATCTACTTTTAGGTGATTTGATTTGCTTGATTGAAAGCAACTTCAACCACCACAAATTCGTGGGATTTTGGATCTATATTTCTACCTTTACATGTGTAAAGCTCAAGGATTTTACAACGGTAAATGAGCCCTCAAAAATCTCTCAAAAAATACAATAAATGAGCATAAGAAAAAAGAACTCTCCAACGGATATTCTTTCGACGCTATAGCCTTTGATGTAGATCAAATCCACCTAAAGCATAGTGTAAGCTTGATGTTCCAACACAACTATCCCACCAATTGACACAACCTCTTTAGGTTAGCCACACATCCCAGCCATCTCCTCTTCTAGTCAAATTTCACAAGAATTCCAATCCATCTTCAAAACACCCCCACAAATGCCCATTTGCTTCCATGTTCCAATAATATCCCGAGCCCATTCTCCATCGCATGTGGCCACTGAAACATAGGAGAATATTGTATTTGTATCCCAAAGGGACCTGCCTTTAACTACGATCCTTGCAACTATCGCTCCCATACCACCATCAATAGCATCTTTTCCACCACCCATCCAAAACACATTAGAAATTTCCCCACTCTACTTGCCTACCCCTTTGTCCTTTTCCCTAGTCAATCCAAACCTTCACCCCACTCAAAAACCTTTAAAGCACCATTCAATCCACTCAACCCATGAACCCTCTCTTGGGAGACTTTTTTCACCCTTGGTGGGTCTTAAGAGTTCCTCAAACCAATTGCTACCCGATTCACATAAATACCACTTCATTTTTTTCTAGCAACATGAGCAGTTAATTAGACATGGCACAACCAATAGAGCTTTTTATAATCACCACCACCCACGCAGTCGCATCCAAACTAATGTACATATCACCATCCACCATAGCACCTCCACCATCAACTAGTATCACCATCCTCTAATCCACCACCACAAACATCATACCAACACTCAACTATATTCACATTTTCATCCAAATTACCCATCCCCACTGCCATCTCATGTGCATTCATACTTGACCACCGTGCATTCATTCCTTGGATATACATCCTCAGGTAGATAATGCTCTTTAGTAGATGTTCACATGTACGCATCAAGTCTAAGAGGAGATTAGTGTTGGTGTAAATCACAAGCCTACACATTTGGCTTGGAAGTTATCATGAAGACTCTACATACATGAAGAACCATAGGAACACATGCTAGTGATTACTTACCACTTTACCTCATTGTAAAAGTCAATTTGACTTGATAGCTTTTGTAATCACCTACATAATTGATTCATGGAAAAATTAGCTCACTTAATTGAGAGAATATCTCCAAGCTTTTAGAATCTTGATTAGAGGGAGCCAAGAATTTGAATTTGAATTCAAATTCTTAGTCATCACATATAAAAGAGATCAAGAAAAAGTCGCGGGTAGAGACATCACTCCCTAGCTTCATTCTACTGTCATTGAGTGTGTGTGAGGACTAATCCATAGACTACACCTCTCTTCACCATGAGGCAATGCTAGTCATGCAAATGGGATTGTACACAAGTGTTAATATATAGATACATTTACATCATTTATCTCTGTGCTCATTGATTGTCTACTCCAAAGTCTATCTACTTATCAAGAGCATATCGCAGTCAATACTCCACCAAATTCAGTGATTCAAAGCTTGTTGGATTCAGATCAAAGTCCTCTACATGCGGACAAAGTTTGAAGTGATTTCATTCAGCCAATATAGAGAAATCAGCGTCAAGGTGCTCACTGGTCTATCTGTGCTATAGTCCTAAAAAGTCGTGGGTATAGCTAATTTTGCTAGATCAATTTCTCTGAGTATAGTTTGTCATTTTACATCATTTCACTTGCAAATGGTAGCTTACTAAGTTAATTGAATACCCCTAAAAGGAATTTTATCAAATGCTACTGTGCTGGTCACACTGAGCAAAACATTGAGCAGGTGTCAAGACTAAAATAGAAGGTTTTCTTGGCTTTGTGGCTTCCAAAGTTATCTGTTTTGATTCAATCATTACACACTTCATTTCCAAAGGACATAGGCCATTTCTTGGTGTCATTGGAAAGCTAAGGGAGTCTACTAATCAAGTCTGAAGCAAGAAGGGGCTGGTACAAAGCAGGTTTCAGCACTACCTACTCAATCTCTTGGATCATCCATCCATCTTTCCCAACAATTAGTAGCTTAGGACAATGTCATACTCTTTAAGTCCGAAATCGAAATTTATTCTATTACTGTAGAAAATGTCTCTCTCAATTCATGTATACACAATTCAAAAATGTGCACAATACCTTAGAACTACAATTGGAAATACAAAACAGACAACTTGTCATAGAGATGAAAGAGGATTTGCATGCTCAAATAAATCCCAACACCTGATTGACAAGAAACATGGGCATTTTATGTCACCACCTAGTTGTAATGCAAGAAGAGGATTAATCACTACAAAGGCAAAATAAAGATGACTTTAAAGATGCAATGGATACACCAAGTGTCCCTGTTAGCATGTCCTTGAGAAAATTTGGATAATTCTAGAAGATTATACATCGTTATTGGAGGCCCATGACAAGCTCACAAAAGAATTTGAAGCTTTGTAGATGACTCAAGAAGCCTTCCCCATGCCTACTTAGGAGGAACCATTGACCACAATCATCACCCTTCTAGAAGTGACCCTAGCAGATCTCAAAGATCTTCATAGATAAGTCATAGAAATTAACTATAAACTAGAATCACATGTTTGTTTTGATAGACCATCATGACCCCTAGACATCCCTAAACCCATGGAACTCATAAATATACTAGTAGATAAATCTTATGAAGATGAATATGAACCTGAAATGATAATAGGAGGTCGATTCATCAATGAAGGTGAGGATACATTTGAACTTCCACGACCAATCATAATGAATCTTGTGGAGGAACGTATCCGAAACCATCTTGCTTCTGTGAAAGTCTAACTCCAAGCTATGGTTGTGTTTGAAGAATCTAAAGTAAAATCTGCTTATTTTCAAGAGCTAGCACTATGCCAATACATAGCCACAAATGAGCTCCAATATATAACATACTTTAGAATTTTGGCAGAATACAATGCACAGATTAAATGCATAAGTGGAAAAGTCCCCACACACATGCCAATTGGACCTAAAGACGTACCTTCAAAGGTGTGCCATGGAATGCTTTTTCAACCTAATTGGCAAGCATAGCTCTTGTATGAGTATGTAGAGATGATACTAACATGGACAAAGGCACCTCTCCATCCATGCTACATTCCCATCCCTCAACAAAGAACATGGCCTCGATTTGCCATCAAGGTATAGAACAATAAGAAATGTCAAGATTGGGTCAGTTATCCTTATCTCACATCACCACAAGGAAATGCCAACCATAGTCTACATGATGGCAATGGTTCAACGTTGGTAACCACAGCTACACAAAATGATAAGTGTTGCGATAAGAATGCAGATCCAAATCTTTGACCTCATGTAGACAACTTTTAAAGTATTCCAAAAGGTCAAAGCCTCGCATGTCTCTATTATAGATTCCAAACATGGTAATCTAAATCTCGTTTATGATATGAGCATGATCTTGTCAATCAAATTTTGCTACACCTGTCATTTCCAAGTCAAGTGCCTCCTAGCCTACTACAAGAAAACAATCAAAGAAATCTTCACTATAGATTTTGGGGAATACCACTCATTATTTTTCATTTGTAGGCCAACATATTTATCACAAATCTTTACATGCGAACAATTGGAATAATCCACACATTATAGGTACCCACAACTCAAAACACCAATAAAAAGAAACTGGCCAAAGCATGAGGAAGATCTTGCTTAATGAAACCAGGTCAATGATCATTCCTTGCCCCTAGACCTTCTACAAAATTATAATGCTCACTCCCTTCAATAGGAGTGTGGCAAGGACGCCATATGTAAAAGGGAGGGGATTGTTGGTAGTGCACAAGGCCAAGGTGTGGCTAGAGGGATCAAACATGAAGGAGAGGATGTATATTAAACAAGGTGTGTGCAAGAAAAGTGGTTTTGAGCCACTTTTTCCACACTATCAAATATCAAGTATCCCTTCAAGTACCCAAAAAATGATTTTCATTACTATCATTGACTATAAACACCAGTTTTCTATTCAAATGCTCTATTTTTGTGCAAACTAGGATTCCTTAAGCTCAAAGAGCTTAGAAAAAATTGATGTAGCTCCGATGCCTCAATTTAGCCTTAGAAACTAAATTTTTAGTATGCAAGACATTATGTCTCAAAGTAGCCAAGACTATTAGGAAAAATATAAAAAAATCTAGAAAGCTCATTTAAGGGGTTAGAATTTTTGTGGGAATCGAGCTTGCATCATAATCAAGATTAGTGGTAAATATATAGAATCTACTTCCTTCCATTGATCTACTTCTTGTCTCTCCTTTATGTGATTATATGCATGTGTGTGTGCATTTCGTGCACTTCTCACCTTGACCTTTGCTCGCTTCACTTGTAGATTGACAATTAAGGAGGTGAAGCTTCTTGACATGGTGCTCATCCTTATCTAGAATCACACAAGCTCAGAGAATGGAGATGGATAATGGAATAAAAGAAGTCATGTTTCTATGCACCTTTCCATCATCATGGGATACATTTTTTATAGTTGTTAGCAATAGTGCAGCTAGTGCTAAACTAGTCTACAATGTCCTCTTCAGTGAAGAGGTTAATAGAAATTCTATTGCTGACACTCAGAATGGAGATGCATATAGTGTTTGCGATTCTAAGGAAAAAATCGACAATGTGGTAGGAGCAAGAAAAGGAAAATAATGGTCAATAGAATAAGAGTAGAAGTAAATCAAGAAAGAGGGATATCAAGTTCCATGATTGTCATAAGGAAGTTCATATCAAGAAATATTTATATTCTTTAAATAATGGTAAAGGTAAATGACAACATGTTGATGGGCATGTTAAACACTTAGCTGCAGCCATGAAGATAGAAGAAATTACGACTATTTTTGAGGATGTTAATGTGTTGATAGTTGATAGTACTATGCCTAGGTGGGCTCTTATGATTGATTCTCTTTCCCACACATGGCTTCTAGATCCTAGTGCTTCTTTCCATGTGACGCCACATAGATAATGGTTCTCTACTTATGGAGAAAAGTCTCTTAGTAAATGAGAATTGGTGATTCTTACCATAGTGATGTTGTTGGGATTGAAGATTTGGGTGTGCAGTTCACTGATGGCTCAGTATTTACTATGCATAATCCACACCATGTTCCTCATTAATCATAAAAATGTCACTTGGTCAACTTGATGACCTTGTTCACAAAGTTGTTTCCTATGCACATTCCTTTTGCATATCAAAGTGAAATATGCTTATTGCAAAGGAAAAAAAGTTGGCTCACTTTATCCTTTATTTGTATCACAAAAAGAAAATTTGTTAGTTGTTGATGAACAACCTATGGCCTATGGCTGGCCTTTTGGGCCATATATCTCATAATGATATGGAAAGTCTTTCTCATTCTTGGTACTTACCTCTACTAAGTTCTTTTTATTTTTCATTTGGTGAGCATTGTAAATATGGAAAGAAAACTAGGAATGTTCCTAGGACACACATTGAATTTTCACTTCAGCCATTAGATCTTGTTTGTATGGATGTTTGTGGTCCTATGCCCATTAGTTCTTTAGGTGTTGGATTTTACTTTTTCACTTTCACAGCTGATGCTAGTAGAAAAGTCAAGGTGTATTCTATCAAGTCTAAGGATGAGGTATTCCATACTTTTTGAAAATGGCCTTTAACTAAGAATCTTGTCTATCATGCAAAGCCCAATTCATATTGAGGTAAGGCATCAAGTCATTAGAGATTGCAAAGCCACTAAGCACATGTAGTTGCTTTGACTAAAGCTCCACCATAGGATAACTTTTGATATTGTTGTCACTTGATAAGGGTTAGTTCATTCATGATCTTTCATTGTCACTTGTACACTGTGTAACATGCCCATCAGGTAAAAGTTCTAGTTTCTATACTTAGACTTAGGTTTCCTTTATCATTCTCTCTCTTTCATCCCATAGTTTACTTTGGCCATATTTGCGTTTAGTGGGAGATTGTTACTGTTAGTGTCTATGTAAAAGGACAAATGGGCTACCACACACTCTTCTATATGTTTTTTTCTAATAAAACATATAGTGGACTTGTCAATCATGAACTTTATTGAGACTACCCATTTATGAAATCCACATTCAACAAAATCGTACTTTGTGTTCTTTTGTTTCTATTTTTTCTACAAGCATGCACAAACACGTATAGAGAAGCATTGTAACACCATGAATCACAAAAAAATATGAATCCATGAGGAAGAGAAGCACACACCCATCAATCTAATTTTTTATTATCTTGAACTTGTTCTATCTTAATAGTACCATTTATAGTCTGATTGGATCATTTTCAAAAGCAAAAATACAATTTATGCATTTCATTTCTATGTTTCATGTGCATGGATTTTTTTTCGAAATTGAACAACATGCAAACTTTACACGTGAAGCTTTCGTAATGAATTCATGGACCTTTAAAAGCCACTATGCAGTATATAACCTTTTAAGGAAATTTTAATCGAAGAAATGCTTGGACCTAATATATGGGACACCAAAGGATACAAAGCAGTATGTTTGCACGTGACAAATATATCACAAAGTTGTTTTCACGATTTATTGTTCGAAAAAAGAGTTAAGTGTCATACAAATTGAGTTGTTTTATTAATGCCATAAGTAAACTAATTTACTATCGTTTAACCTATGAGATTTACACATCATGATACGACTTGGGCAATACTAGATATATTTAAGAGCTATGTATCATTTACTACTTGTAAAAGGCAATGTATCGACCTCAATTCGTTAAATGTTTATTGATTGCACTTTTACACCATTGATTCTTTAAGTTATTTGATTACATAATTATATTTTTCTTTCAAATCACTTTTTGATTGTAGATTTTTAGGTGTCAAATTAGAACATGCTCACGTCCAAACATGTCATGGATACAAAACACTGCAAACCAAGAAGCATACAAGAAAAGTAAAAGAATGTAACGATAGAGACACAACACAATATTGCATAGGATATCTGTTTCTACATTAGCTAGATGAGTCCCAAAGTCCCTCAATTTAAGTAAAAATTTAATTACTTCATAAATTGAATTTCGCACATACTATGGAAAAACAGTTATTATTTTATATAATTATTGGAGTAGGAAACTTACATATCAATATATAGAAGAAAGAATGTTTTCTTCTATTTGAAAACTATAGAGAATAAATTGTGAACAAAAATTGAGTCCTTTAAATATAGGCTTTCTTTTCTAAAAACTCCAAAATAACCTTCAATGATATGCAATATCAATGCCTTTAGCATCTTTGATTTTCTAGTAAAAAAACAAACCGGAATCAAGTCCTTTATCTACCAATAATAATGAGGCTTAATCTGACATGTTCACACATGTAAGTCACTATTATGAAAAAATATAATGAATGGAATACAATAATTTTATAAATTAAAGAACTTTTATTATCTCAAGCATAGAATATAACATGATTGATCATAAAGATGATGCAAGGACCCTAAAGGAGACATTAAATATAATTTTTACATTGTACAAGGCCAAATGAAAAGCATGAAAGATTCAACTAAAAATAATCTATGTAAATTATAGAGGATGTGTACAATCTAAAGATCATAACATATGTGATTCGCTTACATCCAATGCATCCACTAGTCGAAAAGATAGATGATGATCATGATGATGATAAGGTCTTGTGAAGCTTCCAAGACTCTAAGATAATGACCACCTTGTGAGAGTGAGACTAGGTACTCTCCTACTTGACATGATAAATTCACTTAATTCAATGCACTTGCCTGTGCAAGAAAATAAAAGAATATAAAAAATTATTGGCATGCAAGATAAATAGTTATAAATAGAAATGGGAGAAAAATTGACACTTGAATTCAATTGGATGAATTGGAGTTTTTTACACATTCTCCATTGTTGAAAAGAAGTAGTAAGCTTAGAGGATATGTTTGATATTCAAATATGAACCAAATATTGGATAATCCTAAGCCAAGAGTCCTTATTAATTTGAGGTGAAAGGAAACACTAAATGACACTCAAGGGAGTTGAAAAATCAAGACAAGCACATAGAAAGTTAAGAGGCAAGCAAAGCATAGATCAAGATTCACACACTCACTTATATATGAAGACAAGATGCATTATCAAGGCTATTGAATGATGCGAAGGACCTAGAGAGTTTCCATGGACCAAAGGAGCATCCCCAAGTCGTATCAACACCTTATCAGCTTTGTAGATGAGATTTTCTATAACTTTCATACACTAGACCCTCTCTCTCTAGTGTATTTTGTCATACATAGTCAAAGTGTAATAGTTGTTTCTACCTTTGTATACATGCAATCATAAAGATCTTACACTTTAATGAAAGAGGATCTTGCATAGTATATGTTTACAAAATATGTCAATCTTATCACTCTTGTTCTATGAGGTATGGTTGATTCTCTCTAAGATAAGTTTGTACATGGTGAAAAAGAGGTAGTTTCTAGTAGAACATAGAGTTTCCTGACCTATACTCACTCAAATTGATGTATTTTTGGCTTGTTGGAAATCCTATGGAGAGGATCAAATTTCTTGATCCTATTGCAAAACAAGTTTCAACCATGCAAAAGGACTCATACATGAGTTTGGCAAGTGGAAGAATAAAAAAGGAGGATCCAAATTTGTGGAATCAAGTTAGAAGCTCCATAAAACTCAATCAAATTCAAATCTCATCAATCACCCACCAAAAAGTGTACCTACACTCATTGGTGGGTGGTTAGCTAGATTGTATGAAAAGTAACTATATATAAGCACCATTGGGTGAAATGCCATATTGGCCTAAAACATTGTAACCCATTTCTAAATTAATACAAAGATTCATACGCGTCTAGTACACGAGATGCACAACGAGTCCGTTGGACTATGTGTGGTGGAGCAAGAAAAATGGAGGTACGTTTTCTTCATTTTGTTGTTTTGTTGGGTGTGGTGCTGATGTTTATCAAATAATTCATTAATCTTAACTGTGGTGGTTAATTAAATCTTGTTATGGTTTTACCATAAAAGTTAGTTTGATAGAGAATTGTGGTTAATCTTGGCGGTAACATAATTATTAGTCTTACGCATGCTCAGTTGTAAATGAATATGTGGTAGATTTATATGATCAATGCAAAATTGTGGTGGTAGATAATTTTGAGATAATCTATAATTAGGATAGTGTGTTGTAGATGTTAATATCATATGAATATTCAGAAAGATATACTGTAGCAAAGATATTATCAATAGTGTGACTTTATAAGATGTTAGATTGATTCGGTTAAGTCTGAGGTGTGGGAAAATATCAAAGGAAGTCTATTTATAGATTCCTATCAATCGAAGAACCCTTTTAGTTACCCTGTTCACTATTATCTTACTGGATACAGTCAGCTTAGGAATAAAGGTGTAACATTGGTGCAATGTGTGGGAATTATAATTTCCTTTGTGAGAGAAGTTTAGCATACACTTGTGAGTGGAGATTCTTTCCTACATGCCTATAGCACACTCTAGAGAGACTTTATGTGCTAAATATCAAAGTGATAAACAACCTTTGACAGTGAATAGTATGCTAGGGACACCATCACATAGTAATAAGGGGTTACATCTGAAAGGAACGGTGTAGTACATAGTAGTGGAGTAGCATCATAGCATTTCCTCATTTCCATTCTACAAAGTATATCAAAACTTAGTCTGGTATCGTTTGGTGCATGGTATTGACACCAAACTTGGTGGCAGTCCAATTCCTTTAGGAAGCAGTATCAATACGGATTTCGGTGATAACCGAGTACCTTACTTGATGTCCAAACCAATTGTGGTGGTAGTTTCATGATAATCAAAACGATAGATGAAATAAGTGGAGATATTAATAGGCATGCAAGTTGCAACCCAGGGCCAAGTACCCCTATTAAACAACTCATTAAAGAGGAAATCCCAAAATTTTGGAGTGAAAGAAAGGCTATCTATGCGAACGTTTTATCAGAAGAGTGGGACCTAGCTAGGTAATTAAACCTTGAATTTCCACAAAACTTGTATTTTAACCATAAATCAGAGCCAACAAATATCTACAAATCTTAACAACCACAAGAATCAACAAATACACATGAATCAAAACAATCAATAGACCCAATCGTAGAACCCATGGCAGATACAAAAAATGAGGAGTAGCAATGATAATAGGGAGGTCAACGGAGACACCCAACTATAAGAGTCATGTATGCCAAATTCAATGGAGCTCTAGGTGACGACATGAATGCGCACATGGGTACGTTTGAAATTAATTATACAGTGCTAAAAAACCAAGAGGATCTAGCATATAAGACCATAGTATTTCAGCCACCTTATTTAATGAAATGGCACGATGGCTCACTAAGTTGGACCTAAACTATTTTTTGTTGCAAACATTTGTTTTATGTAGGGTACAAGTTTCAAATCATGTAAATACCTTTGGGAAGTCTTCAAATACTTCAAGAAGGCTCATATTATTCATAAAATATAGCCAAAATACCACGTGATTTCTAGAACATGGTGAGTCAAATTAGTGAGTCACAAGGGAGCTACAGTGGTGTCCTAGTGGAAGGTCGATGTGGCTAGTTCTCAAACTCCATCAATACTTTGCTTATTTGAGCACTTGAGTCATGTAATATCTTCAAACAAGTGTCTACCATGGAATTAGATGTATTAGGAAGGTTTTAGATTAGTTCCCCATGCTATAAAAAGAGGAGAGAAGTCGTGATCTTGTGGAAAGTCCAAGAGACTCATATGTGTATCTCTACGCTGTTGTAGTTTTGTATGCAGAGATTGCAGAGCCTCTATATCCCTCATTATATATCCAAATTACATGTTTAATAGCTCATTTGAGATCTCTAACTGTCTACTTGCATACTGTAAATTTTCATAATCATTGGGTTTGTGAGCTGAGAGCAGTACTCTCTGCAAGTAGTGTGTGTTCTCGGGTTTCACCCCTGCTGAAGGTCTCCATTAAACCTCAAACTTGCAGACGTCATATCTCCTTGTGTATTTATTTCAATTGAGTGTTCTTTGGCTCATTGGAAAGCCCTTGGTCTCTAGTATATGTGGTAAAAATGGTTTTAAAAAATTCTAAGTCAGTAGAGAAGAGTAAGCTCTACAAGCATGACTAGTTTTTTGTGATGGAGTTTGCGGGACGGTTAACTTGTTCCTAGGGGGTTCCACCTACTTCCAGCTATATTTTGGAGGTCAGTAAACTCCAACATTGGTATCAGAGCAAGGAATTGAAGCTTGGAGAAGGTTATAATACCTTGATGAAGAATTTGAAGCTATTGGAGTAGCGGTTCATCATCGACACTACACAAAGGTAGAAGGAGATAGCAAGAAAGCATCTCAAGCAACATCCAAGCAAAGAAAGGTGCATAGACTTTATTACAAAGGTAAATCTCATACTTCCTCTTATCACATATATCCAAAAGAAGGGTTAAAGGAGGAAGTTTAGTATTTTGCACAATGGGCGATCAACATGCACAAATAGAGAAGCTTGATAAGAACAACTATCAAGCATGGCGATTTAGAATCACAGCATACTTGCAAGGTAGAGGCTTGTATGGTTTGATTAATGAAATGGATATCAAACCTATATTACCAAAGGATCCAAATCAGCAACATTTGAGGGAGTTTAGACTTTGGAATGAAAGAGACAAAAGGGTTATATTCATTTTATCACAAAATATTCAAGATTCAATGGTAGGACACATACAAGATCTAGACACAAGTAGAGATGTTTGGCTTGCATTGGAAAGGTTGTATGCTACAAGTACAAGAGCAAGGAAGATTCAACTCAAAAATGAGTTGAATAACATAAAGAAAGATACAAGGACATTGGTCAATGATTACTTGTTGAAGGTTAAAGAGATTGCAGATCAACTAGGATCAATTCAAGCTCATGTGGAGGACGACGACTTGGTTGCACATACTCTCAACGGACTCAAGGATGATGAGAGATGGAAACCATTCATTACTTCAGTTTATGTTAGAGGAGAATTACCAGACTTTGATCAGCATGTTGCTCTCATGGTCATAGAGGAGATGAATCTAAATGGCTCTACTTCAAATCAAAAAGGATCTCAAGGACAAGCTCTTTATGTAGGATCATCAAGAGGTGGAAACAGAGGAAGAAGAGGTTCAAATAGAGGTCGAGGAAGAAGGAGTGATGATCAAGGGACTTCAAGTGGCTTCTTCAACACAAGAGGAAGAGGAAGATCAAGCACTAGAGGTATGAGAGGCTACTACAACTACAATCAAAGACAAAGGAAGTGAAGATAACAACAATTGCTATATATGTGGAAGGTATGGACACTATGCCAAAGATTGTTATCAAAAGGAAAATAATCAAGGTGGTATTCAAGAAGAGGTAAACAACAAGGAAATTATGCAGTTGAAGGTAAAAGTGAAGATTATGATTCTCTTCTTATGATGAATGTAGAAACTAAGATGAATTGCAATAGTGATGTATGGTATGTAGATAGTGGTTCTTCTAACCATATGTCACATGATGCTTCATGGTTTTCTAATATGCATAATCCTTCATGTAAAGGTCATGTTGAAAGAGGAGATGATACAACACATAAGATTATGCAGGTTGGAGATGTTGTCATGCAAGATAAGAGCAAGACAAATTGCTTGAAGGATGTACTTTATGTGCCAACGATCACTAAGAATTTGATGTCAGTTGGTCAAATGGTAGAAAAAGGTTTGCAAATAAGATTTAATCATGCAGGTTGCTTCATTGAGGATCCAAAGCAAAGGAGGTTAATTGCTAGAGGTCAAAAACAAGGTAGATTGTTTACATTCAAGGTAAACCCAAATCATACAAACTATTTCTCTTATGGTATGCATCCAATAGCAGAGCTTGATCTATGGCACAAAAGGATTGGACACATGAATGTACAGGTTAAAGGATCTATCAAAGAAGAGGATTTTTGAAGGTTACCTGATCTTACTAAGCAACATATGGTGCATCTTTGTGAAGCATGTCAAATGGGTAAGCAGAGTACACAACCTTTCAAGCATTCAAGCTATGTAAGCAATGGATTGCTAGACCTTATACACATGGACGTATGGGGTCCTACTAAAGAGGCATCCTTGGCTGGTAATAAGTACTATGTATCATTCATTGATGATCATAGTAGAATGACATTTGTGTATTTCATTAAACATAAGAGTGAAGTCTTTGATTGTTTCAAAAATTTTAAATCATTTGTCGAGAAGCAAACAAGAAGATATGTTAAGAAGCTAAGATCTGATGGAGGGGGAGATTATTTCATTCAAGATTTTACTGGTTTTTTGTATGATGAAGGTATCAGAAGAGAAGTTACATGCAGGTATACTCCACAACAAAATGGAGTCGCAAAAAGAAGAAACAGAATCATAGCAGAAGCGTCTAGAAGCATGCTAAATGATATGTGTTTGCCTAATTCTTTTTGGGCTGAAGCTGTTAGCACAAGTATGTACATTATGAATAGAGTACCTACTGTTGGAGTTCATCATTTGACACCATATGAGGTATGGCATGGAAGGAAACCAAGTGTAAGTCATTTGAAAGTATTTGGTTGTGTATGTTATGTACATGTACCTAGTGAAGTGAGATCAAAACTTGATGTGAAATCAAAAAAGTGTATATTTATTGGTTATGCAGATACTCAAAGAGGATATAGATGTTATAATCCTCATACCAATAAGGTGGTTGTTTCAAGAGATGTAAATTTTGATGAATCACTTTCATGGTATGTAGATAAGAAAAGTTTGCAGGTCATAAATGGAGATGAAGAAGATACAGGTGAAGGAGATGAGTGCTTACCTCAGCCCACAAGAAGTTTAAGTGATGAGAAAAGTGGTTTGGATGAAGAAAGAGAGCTACCTTTCAATGGAAGATTAAGGCAAGAGTCACCTCCAAGTGTTAAAAGCAAAGGTAAAATCAAACTTGTTGAAGTGAATGATGAAGGAGAGGAAATTAGTGATGTATGTGAGTATGGAGAATCATCAAAGGTTCCTAATAAGAAAGGAAGAGCATCTACATTGGAGGTAAGAAGAACTTCAAGAGTGAGTAAGCAACCTCAAAGGTATACTTATGAATCTTTCATGAATACTCATTATGCTTTTATGACAAAAGTTGAGCAGGAAAATGAACCCACATGTTATGATGAGGCAAAAGGAGATGAAAAGTGGGAGAAAGCAATGAGAGAAGAAATGGAAGCACTACAGGATAAAAAGACTTGGAATTTAGTTCCAAAGACATCAAAACAAAAGGTAATTGGTTGCAAGTGGGTTTTTAAGATTGAAAGAGATAGTGATTGTAGTGTGTCAAGATATAAGGCTAGACTTGTAGCAAAAGAATATTATCAAACTCAAGGATTGGACTATGAGGAAACATTTAATCCAGTAGCAAACATGGCAAGAGTGAGAACTTTGTTGGCTTTAGCTGCAAGTAAAAGGTGGAATATATATCAACTCGATATAAAGAATACCTTTCTTAATGCTGAGTTAAATGAAGAAGTGTATATGTTACAACCAGATGGTTATGTGGATGCAAAATGTCTTAATCATGTATGCAAGTTAAAGAAGGCATTGTATGGTCTTAAACAGGCACCAAGGGCATGGAATGCAAGGTTGGTAAAGTATCTTATGCTGCAAGGATACACAAGGAGTCATGCTAATCCTTCACTTTATGTAAAACATGTAGATGATATGTGTGTCTATGTATGCATTTATGTGGATAACTTGTTGATTACAGGGAATGATGCAAAAGCAATTGAAGAGATAAAAAGTAATTTGGGAAAGGAATTTAAAATTCCAGATCTTGGTTTGCTTAGATACTTTCTTGGGATTGAAATTGTGTATGGCGATGAAGGTATGTGGTTGATACAGAGAAATTATATATGTGATATGCTGAAAAGGTTTGGTATGCAGGAATGTAAATTTGTTTCTACTCCAATGGAATGTAATGTAAAGTTGAGATCAAAGGAAAGTGATGTGTTGCGTGATATGAATGCATATAGATCCATGGTAGGATCTTTGATTTATGCAACAAAAACTAGACCAGATATATGCTATGCAGTGGGAGTATTGTCACAGTTTATGCATGAACCTAGAGTACCTCATATGCATGCAGCAAAAAGAGTGCTTAGGTATTTGAAAGGTACCATGAACGAAGGATTATTTTATAGTCATGATGCTGATCTAACTCTTAAAGTCTTTAGTGATGCAGATTGGGCTGGAAACAAAGATGATAGAAGATCCACAAGTGGATATTGTTGGTGCATTTTACCCATGCCTACATGCTTGAATGTTTGATATTATCCTCATTTGTAAGTCACATGAGTAGTCATGTGAACACCTCTTGTAAAAGAGTTCATTTTTATCTCTTGTATTTGAAAAAAGAAAAAAAGGAAAAGGATGGCTTACCTCATGCATGATGTAAAAGCAAATTCGTGGCTCTATCAACCTAAAACAACAAAATTTAGAGCTGAGGGAATCTTTCCTAACTTTGGGGATCACTTTTAGGTGGAGCCATTCGAATTCGAATTCAAAAGTCCCTCCAAGAATAGCTATAAAAGGAGCAACAAGGAAGAGGCGATTAGCAAGCCTTGTACGTGACCACTTCATGTCATTTTGTAGAGATTGAAGAGCTTACTCCATAGCTCTATCATTCTACTCCCATTGTGCAAAGATTCATTGCCAATATGGTTGTAATCATATGTGAATCTATACATTTATTATCATCTACTTCTCTGTTTTGTTCTCTGCTATACCCACTCAGAGCAGTACCTTCAGAAGGTCATATCTAGCGTTTTACTAAACCTTTTTCAGTGATGTAAATTGCGTTGGCTAGCTAGTACTATCTACTTTGTGCATATAAATTTTCAAGGTCATTGGAATAATACTTTTGGACATATCTGCATTTTACTGCTTACTGGTCTATCTCTGCAGAGCCCCGAGAATTGTGGGGAGGTTCCAGAAATTGTTGAAACTTGTTCTCAGTGCTCAGTCCATCATTTGAAATGTTTTAACTTGGATTGGGAAGCTTTCTATGTCTATTTGCTATGCCCAAAAGGAATGTTTCTAATTCCTTCCAGGTTGAGAGCACTGCTCATTTTTTCCAGCAGGTGTATGTCCAAAAATAGCAAGTTTTGGGAGCTAGTCATTTCGCAACTAGTCTGTCTTGACTTAAACTTTTGGGATACATGTTCCAAAGTACTTGGCTGATATTTTGGTGGATTTTGGAAGCTCAAAGGGTCTACTAATCAACTCTGAAGTCTTAGTTGGCTGGTGTGAAGCTGGTTGTAGCAGCACCTACTCATCTTTGGATTGCATCCACCATCTCTCTTCACAGATATGTGGTAATAGCAGGAAACAAGACATTAACATGGAGTTCAAAGAAACAGCCTACAGTTGCTCTATCTTCTACAGAGGCTGAGTATAGAGGTTTAGCATTGGCTACTACTGAGGTTATGTGGTTTAAAAAGTTGTTTCATGACTTGAATGTGCAGGTTGATTTACCACTGATATATGGGGATAACTTGAGCAGCATTCATATGACCTCAAATCCTATTTTTCATGCTAGAAGAAAGCATATAGAAGTACACTATCATTATGTTCTAGAGAAGGCCATAAACAATGAAGTACAAGTTTGTTTTGTGGGAACAAAGGATCAAGTTGCAGATATCTTCACGAAATCCTTGGATGGACCAAACCTTCAAAGATTCAACTATATTCTTGGTATGAAGGAAACACCCTTTGAAACTTGAGGGGGAGAATGTTGCGAACATTTGTTTTATGTAGGGTACAAGTTTCAAATTATGTAAGTACCTTTGGGAAGTCTTCAAATACTTCAAGATGTTGATATATTTAGGTAGTGATGTGTGTGAACACTCTAGGACCGTCGGGGCACTTTTTTCCCTCTTTAGGAGGTTTTTTCCCCCGGCTTGTATATACGCCTATTGCCCTAATGGGCTACTTATCTTTGTACATTCTCTAGTAATACATTCAGTCTTGTGTGTTGTGCTCCAAGCTTCTTCTTCTTCCTTGTGCTGTTCGCGTGCTTCCGCAGACGTCTATCTCCAACAATTGGTATCAGAGCAGGTCTTCGCTTCTTCTAGGGCGCCGTCAACACTCCTCCGTTTGCAGTCTCAAATTTGCACGAAATTTGGTGAGCATACTCAGGGTGTTTCTGAGATCAAAACAACTTCGCTCTGTGGTGCCGAAATCGCGATCTGAGCTCGTTTTGGCCTCCGAACGTAGCAGTTCTGTTCAACTTTTTCAGATATAGTCAATTTTCTGCATCAAGGTATTTTAGTCACCAGCCATGGCTGAAAGCAGTGATGTATTCTGTATGTTGGCTGTTGAGGATAAGTTGGATGGTACCAACTACCCATTATGGGCTTATATGATGCGACATGTACTGGTTGCAAAAGGATTGTGGAACATTGTGCAGGGTGTTGAAAGACGTCCTGTTACACCTGTAACGACAGGTACTGCAAATACAGGTGTTGGAGCTGATGAAGATGGTGTTGAAGATGATACTCCAGAGATTCCTGTTCGTGCTGTTGTTTCTGCTGCACCTACTGCAGAGCAAATTCGTTGGGATGGCAGAGATGCCCAGGCACATGCATTGATAGCCTTGTCTGTCAAACGTGCCATTATTCCTCACATTCGCTCTTGCAAAACAGCAAAGGATGCTTGGGATACACTTACCACTTTGTACCAGGCTAGGAATGAGGCTCGTATTGCTTACCTCCGAAAACAGTTGGAGAGTGAGCACATGAATGAAGGTGATTCTATGGACAATTTTCTTACAAAGATCAAAGACCTGAAGGAACAATTGATTTCTGCTGATGAGGTTATACCAGATAGCTCACTTGTGCAGACCGTTCTGAATGTTCTTCCTGATTCATATCAGAGTTTTGCCTCTACTCTTCGGTTGATGATGAAAGGCAATCCGAATGCCTTGTCATTTGAGGAATTAGTCTCTGTTCTGTTGCACGAAGATCAGTCCAGGCAGAACAGGTCCATTATGCGTGTTGCAGATCAAGCTTTCTTGGCTAGTCAGAAGGGCAAAGGAAAATGGAGCTCTTCTACTAGTAAGCTGAAATCTGCAAATGCTGCACAATCGAAGAACCACGATAAAGATGAAAAGAAATCAAAAAAGCAGAAATTGTTCTGCAAGTACTGTAAAGGAAATGATCATATTATAAAGAACTGTCCAAAACTGGCTGCTAAAGAGGCAAAGAAGAAAGAGGCTGGAATGGTTGTTGCAGAGGCCTCTACACCAAAAACAGAGTCTGCAAATCTTGTGCAGGAAGAAGAATGGGCGTTTACTACTGTCTACAGTTCTGACCCATCTTCTCATGATCAGTGCATGTCTGCAGTAGACTCAGATGTTTGGTACTTTGACAGTGGGGCGACCAAACATATTACCTCGCAGCGTAGTTTCTTCTCTTCACTCGAGCCTGCCCCTACATGGAATACTGTCACATGCGCCAATAACTCCTCTTATCCTGTTATGGGAGTTGGTAAGATCATTCTGACTACTGATGATGGTAGTTCTTTCACTTTGTCAGATGCTTTATTTGTGTGAGGGATCAAAAAGAACATGTTATCAGTTTCTGCATTAGCCAAGATTGGCTTGGTTGTGAAATTCGTTGATGACAGGTGTACAGTCCATGAGCTCTCAAATGGCGATGTGATTATTGCTTCTGGCATTTTATGTCGTGGGCTGTATAAGCCCATAGACTATGAAAGATCTGTGAATGATTCGACATGTGCAGTTCATGATTCTCAGGCTATGTCAGATGCAAAGCTTTGGCATGCACGCTTTGGTCATCTGAATTTTGATAGTTTGTTACGCCTGCAGAAATCTGAAATGGTGTCCTCTTTGCCCAAACTTGAGGCACCTGGAAAACATGTTTGTGAAGGCTGTATTTTGGGCAAAATGCAGCGTTCTTCCTTTCCAAAAGATGGTTCAGTTCGGGCTACGCAGAAATTGCAGCTTGTACATAGTGATGTCTGTGGTCCTATGCAGACACCCTCTTTTGGAAATTACCTTTACTTCGTGACTTTCATTGATGATTTTTCCAGGCATGCATGGGTATATCCACTCAAAGCAAAGTCCGAAGTGTTCATGTGCTTCAAACAGTTTTTGGTTTTGGCTGAAAATCTGTCAGCATGTAAAATGGGCACCCTCCGTTCTGATCGAGGGGGGGAATATATGTCTTCAGATTTTAATGCATTTCTGGCTGAACGTGGGATAAGACACCAGTGTACAGTGCCGTATACACCTCAACAGAATGGAGTTGCTGAACGAAAGAACAGGTCACTCATGGAGATGGCGAGCTGCATGGTCAAAAGTCAGGCTTTACCACATAGTTTCTGGCTTGAGGCTGTCATGTGTGCAGCATATGTACTGAACAGGTGTCCCACTAAAGCGTTGCAGTCTATCACTCCATATGAGGCTTGGCATGACCGCAAGCCATCTGTTGCTCATCTGCGTGTTTTTGGTTGTTTGGCATATGCATTAGTGCCTGAACAACATCGCAGAAAATTGGATGATAAGGCAATAAAATGTATTTTTGTTGGGTACAGCTCTGAAAGTAAAGGCTATCGTCTATATCATCCACAGACTAAACGCATTCTAGTTAGCCGTGATGTTGTCTTTGTGGAAGATGCTATTCAGCCATTGCTTTTATGTACTAAGGAGATATCTGTTAGCTCCAAAGACATGTATGATGCTTTGATGCCTCTTTTTACAGGTGGACAGGCTAGTGCTGGTCCTAATGACGCAACTTCTCAGCCTTTGCAGGTTTTATATGATGATGCAGATCATTCCATTTCTGATGCAGATTTACATGATGCACTTGTTGATGAGAGAGCTGATATTAAGCAGGCAAAAACTATGCCAAAATGGATGGTGCAGACTTTGCGTGACGGCAAATTAGATGCACCTTTGTCATATCGTACTCGTTCAGGCTCTGTAATGAGAATGATCCTGTTTCTTTTGATGAAGCACAAAATTCAGAAAATTGGATGGCTGCTATGCAATCTGAATATGATGCTATAATGAAGAATGGTACATGGTCTTTATGTGACTTGCCTCCTAGCAAGAAGGCCATTGGCACTAAGTGGGTATATAAGCTGAAGTGTAAACCTGATGGTACAGTTGACAGGTATAAGGCTAGGCTTGTTGCAAAGGGTTATGCACAGGAAAGAGGCATTGATTTTGATGAGACCTTTGCAGCTACATGCCGTATGACTACTGTTCAAAGCATTTGTGCACTTGCAGCCCATCATGGTTGGAATGTACATCAGTTGGACATTAAAACAGCATTTATGAATGGTGACTTGCATGAAGAACTGTATGTTTTTCAGCCCCGTGGCTTTGTGCAGAAAGGGCATGAAAACCAGGTTTGTAGGTTAAAGAAGGCATTATATGGTTTAAAGCAAGCACCACGTGCTTGGTATGAGAAGATACATGCATATCTGATTGCACATGGTTTTAAGAATAGTCCAACTGAAAGCACCTTATATGTTAAGCGTGCTAATGATGTGCTTCTGATCATTGTTGTCTATGTTGATAACATGCTGCTCACTGGTCCTATTGAGACACATATTGCTGATTTTAAGGCTGATTTGCATGCCTCATTTGAGATGTCGGATTTGGGGCATTTACATCACTATTTGGGCATTCAGTTTATGCACGTTGATGGTGGAATGGCTTTGTGTCAAACGAAATATATTGACACATTATTGCAGTGTTTTGGCCTTGAAGACTGTAAGCCTATTGCCACTCCTATGGAGACAGGTTTACGATTGAGTCTTCATGATGCTGGAGATGCATTTGATGTTGTTCTCTATCAGCATGCTGTTGGATGCTTGATTTACTTATGCATTACTCGGCCAGATATTCAGTTTGCTGTCTCACAGATGAGCAGGTTTATGCATTGCCCAGGAGTCACGCATTGGAAAGTGGTTAAGCGCATCTTTCGCTACTTGAGTGGTACTCGGCTACTTGGGTTGTTTTATCCCAAGGGGGGATCACTACCGCCAGATTTGCATGCTTTTTCTGACTCAGATTGGGCGGGTTGCTATGACACTCGTGTGTCCACCAGTGGTTTTTGCTTCATGCTTGGTAGCTCATGTATATCTTGGTTGAGCAAGAAGAAACCTACTGTGGCCACTTCCAGTTGTGAGGCTGAGTATAGGGCAGCTTTCACAGCGACTGTTGAGTGTGTGTGGCTCAGATGCCTTATGGCTGATTTGGGTGTTGGTCAGTCTTCTGCCTCCACCATCTTCACTGACAGTCAGAGCGCATTGGCAGTTGCGAGGAACCCTGTGTTCCATGCTCGCACTAAGCACATTGAGGTGCATTATCACTATGTCTGGGAGAGGTTCTCTACTGGGGAGATCAGCTTGGCATATGTGCCCAGGCAGGAGAACATTGCAGACCTTTTCACGAAGGCTCTACCTAGGGAGAAGTTTGAAGCTTTCCACAAAGCTTTGGGCTTACTTCCTTTTGTGGAGTGATTTCCACATAGCTTAGCACTTCCTTATACATGAGTGCCAGCTCCTTGTTCACCGCATCACTCCCAGGGGGGATTTGTTGATATATTTAGGTAGTGATGTGTGTGAACACTCTAGGACCGCCGGGGCACTTTTTTCCCTCTTTAGGAGATTTTTTTCCCCCGGCTTGTATATACGCCTATTGCCCTAATGGGCTACTTATCTTTGTACATTCTCTAGTAATACATTCATTCTTGTGTGTTGTGCTCCAAGCTTCTTCTTCTTCCTTGTGCTGTTCGCGTGCTTCCGCAGACGTCTATCTCCAACACAAGAAGGCTCATATTATTCATAAAATATAGCCAAAATACCATGTGATTTCTAGAACATGGTGATTCAAATTAGTGAGTCACAAGGGAGCTGCAGAGGTGTCCTAGTGGAAGGTCGATGTGGCTAGTTCTCAAAGTCCATCAATACTTTGCTTATTTGAACACTTGAGTCATGTAATATCTTCAAACAAGTGTCTACCATGAATTTAGATGTATTAGGAAGGTTTTAGATTAGTTCCCCATGCTATAAAAAGAGGAGAGAAGTCGTGATCTTGTGGGAAGTCCAAGAGACTCATATGTGTATCTCTACGTTGCTGTAGTTTTGTATGCAGAGATTACAGAGCTTGTATCTCCCTCGTTATATATCCAAATTACATGTTTAATAGCTCATTTGAAAGATCTTACTGTCTACTTTCATATTATAAATTTTCATAAGAATTGGGTTTGTGAGCTCAAAGCAGTACTCTCTGCAAGTAGTGTGTGTTCTCGGGTTTCACACCTGCTGAAGGTCTCCATTAAACCTCAAACGTCCAGAGGTCATATCTCCTTGTGTATTTATCCAAATTGAGTGTTCTTTGGCTCATTGGAAAGCTCTTGGTCTCTTGTATATGTGTTTAGAATAGTTTTAAAAAATTATAAGCCAGTAGAGAACAGTAAGCTCTGCAAGCATGATTGGTTTCCTATGATGGAGTTTGCGAGAAGGTCAACTTGTTCCTAGGGGGTTCCACCTACTTCCAGCTATATTTTGGAGGTCAATAAACTCCAACATTTTCAACCGTACGATGATGTAAAGAATGCATTTATACAATATTTCAGATTGAAGAAGAATGCGGCAAAAATATTCGATTACTTGCAAAATAATTGTTGATATATTTAGGTAGTGATGTGTGTGAACACACTAGGACCGCCGAGGCACTTTTTTCCATCTTTAGGAGGTTTTTTCCCCCGGCTTGTATAAACGCCTATTGCCCTAATGGGCTACTTATCTTTGTACATTCTCTAGTAATACATTCAGAATTGTGTGTTTGTGCTCCAAGCTTCTTCTTCTTCCTTGTGTTGTTTGTGTGCTTCCACAAACGTCTAACTCCAACAATTGGTATTAGAGCAGGTCATCGCTTCATCTAGGGTGCCGTCGACACTCCTCCATTTGTAGTCTCAAATTTGCATGAAATTTGGTGAGCATACTCAAGGTGTTTCAGAGATCAAAACAGCTTCGTTCTGTGGTGCCGAAATCGTGATCTGAGCTCGTTTCGGCCTCTGAACGCACTATCACAGTGCTTGTGCAGGCTATTTTGTCTTTTTCTACCAAAGGTATATACCAGTTTTTGTTCGCCAATATAAGGGTCTAAAAGTCTGCTACAGGTCTAGCAGAACTCCTCTGGGCAGTTCTGTTCAACTTTTTGAGATACAGTCAATTTTCTACATCAAGGTATTTTAGTCACCGGCCATGGATGAAAGCAGTGATGTATTCCGTATGTTGGCTGTTGAGGATAAGTTGGATGGTACCAACTACCCGTTATGCGCTTATATGATGCAACATGTATTGGTTGCAAAAGGATTGTGGAACATTGTGCTGGGTGTTGAAAGACGACCTGTTACACCTCTAACTACAGGTACTGCAAATATAGGTGCTGAAGCTGATGAAGATGGTGTCGAAGATGATATTCCGCAGATTCCTGTTCGTGCTGTTGTTTCTGCTACACCTACTGTAGAGCATATTTGTTGGGATGGCAGAGATGCCGAGGCACATGCATTGATAGCTTTATCTATCAAACGTGCCATTATTCCTCACATTCGCTCTTATAGAATAGCTAAGGATGCTTGGGATACACTTACCACATTGTACCAAGCAAGGAATGAGGCTCGTGTTGCTTACCTCCAAAAACCGTTAGAGAGTGAGCACATGAATGAAGGTGATTCTATGGACAGTTTCCTAACGAAGATCAAAGACTTGAAGGAACAGTCGATTTTTGTTGATGAGCTTATACCAGATAGTTCACTTGTGCAGACTGTTCTGAATGGTCTTCCTGATTCATATCAGAGTTTTGCGTCTACTCTTCGGTTGATGAAAAAAGGCAATCCAAATGCCTTATCATTTGAGGAGATAGTCTCTATTCTATTGCAGGAAGATCAGTCCAGGCAAAACAGGTCCATTATGCGAGTTGCAGATCAAGCTTTCCTATCTAGTTAGAAGGGCAAAGGAAAATGGAGCTCTTCAACTAGTAAGCAGAAATCTGCTAATTCTGCATATTCGAAGAAGGAAGATAAAGATGAGAAGACATCAGAAAAGCAGAAATTGTTTTGTACGTACTCTAAAGGGAATGATCATATCATAATGAACTGTCCAAAACTGGCTGCTAAAGAGGCAAAGAAGAAAGAGGCTGGAATGGTTGTTGTAGAGGCCTCTACACCAAAAACAGAGTGTTCAAATCTTGTGCACGAAGAAGAATGGGCGTTTACTACTGCCTGCAGTTTTGACCCATCTTCTCATGAGCAGTGCATGTTTGTAGTAGACTCAGATGTTTGGTATTTTGAAAGTGGGGCGACCAAACATATTACCTCGCAACACAGTTTCTTCTCTTCACTCCAGCCTTCCCCTACAGGGAATACTGTTACATGCACCAACAACTTCTCTTATTCTGTTATGGGAGTTGGTAAGATCATTTTGACTACTGCTGATGGTAGTTCTTTCACTTTGTCAGATGCTTTATTTGTTCTAGGGATCAAAAAGAACTTGTTATCAGTTTCTGCATTAGCCAAGATTGGCTTGGTTACGAAATTTGTTGATGATAGGTGTATAGTTCATGATCTGTCAAATAACGATGTGATTATTACTTCTGACATTTTATGTCATGGGGTGTATAAGCTCATAGCCTATGAAAGATCTGAAAATGATTTGGCATGTGCACTAAATGATTCTAAGGCTATGTCTGATGCAAAGCTTTGGCATGCATGCTTTGGTCATCTGAATTTTGCTAGTTTGCTACGCCGGCAGAAATCTGAAATGGTGTCCTCTTTGCCCAAACTTGAGGCACCTCGAAAACATGTTTGTGAAGTCTGTATTTTGGGCAAAATGCAGCGTTCCTCCTTTCCAAAAGATGGTTCAGTTCGGGCTACACAGAAATTGCAGCTTGTACATAGTGATGTCTATGGTCCTATGCAGACACCCTCTTTTGGAAATTACCTTTACTGATCTGTTAGCTCCAAAGACATGTATGATACTTTGATGCCTCTTTTTACAGGTGGATAGTCTAGTGCTGGTCCTAATGAGGCAACTTCTCAGCCTTTGCAGGTTTCATATGATGATGCAGATCATTCCATTTCTGATGCAGAGTTACATGATGCACTTGTTGATGAGAGAGCTGATATTGAGCATGCAAAAACTATGCCAAAATGGCTGGTGCAGACTTTGTGTGACAGCAAATTAGATGCACCTTTGTCATATTGTACTTGTTCAGGCTCTCATAGTGCCTCCTTTGCATGAGATTGCTATGCTATGGCTGTGTCTAGTCTCTGTGATGAGAATGAGCCTGTTTCTTTTGATGAAGCACAGAATTCAGAAAATTGGATGGATGCTATGCAATCTGAATATGATGCTATAATGAAGAATGGTACATGGTCTTTATGTGACTTGCCTCCTGGCAAGAAGGCCATTGGCACTAAGTGGATATACAAGCTGAAGCGTAAACCTGATGGTACAGTTGACAGGTATAAGGCTAGGCTTGTTGCAAATGGTTATGCGCAAGAAAGAGGCATTGATTTTGATGAGACCTTTGCACCTACATGCCGTATGACTACTGTTCGGAGCATTTGTGCACTTGCAACCCATCATGGCTGGAATGTACATCAGTTGGACATTAAAACAACATTTCGGAATGGTGACTTGCATGAAGAAGTGTATGTTTTTCAAACCCGTGGCTTTGTGCAGAAAGGGCATGAAAACCAGGTGTGCAGGTTAAAAAAGGCATTATATGGTTTAAAGCAAGTACCACGTGCTTGGTATGAGAAGATACATGCCTATTTGGTTGCACATGGTTTTGAGAACAGTCCAACTGAAAGCACCTTATATGTTAAACGTGCTTATGAGGTGCTTCTAATCATTGTTGTCTATGTTGATGACATGCTGCTCACTGGTCCTATTGAGAAGCATATTGCTGATTTCAAGGCTGATTTTCATGCCTCATTCGAGATGTCTGATTTGGGGCATTTGCATCACTATTTGGGCATTCAGTTTATGCAAGTTGATGGTGGAATGGCTTTGTCTTCATGATGCTGGAGATGCATTTGATGTTGTTCTCTATCAGCAGGCTATTGGATGCCTGATTTACTTATGCATTACTCCGCCAGATATTCAATTTGTTGTCTCACAGATGAGCAGATTTATGCATTGCCCAGGAGTCAAGCATTGGCAGGTGGTTAAGCACATCTTTCACTACTTGAGTGATACTCGGCTACTTGGGTTGTTTTATCCCAAGTGGGGATCACTACCGCCAGATATGCATGCTTTTTCTGACTCTCATTGGGCTGGTTGCTATGACACTTGTGTGTCCACCAATAGTTTTTGCTTCATGCTTGGTAGCTCATGTATATCTTGGTTGAGCAAGTTACAGCCTACTGTGGCCACTTCCAGTTGTGAGGCTGAGTATAGGGCAACTTTCACAACGATTGTTGAGTGTGTGTGGCTCAGACGCCTTATGGTTGATTTGGGTGTTGGCCAGTCTTCTGCCACCACCATCTTCACTGGCAGTCAGAGCGCATTGGCAATTGCGAGGAACCTTGTGTTCCATGCTCACACTAAGCACATTGAGGTGCATTATCACTATGTCATGGAGAGGTTCTCTGCTGGGGAGATCAGCTTGGCATATGTGTGCACGCATGAGAACATTGCAGACCTTTTCACGAAGGCTCTGCCTAGGGAGAAGTTTGAAGCTTTTCGCAAAGCTTTGGGCTTACTTCCTTTTATGGAGTGATTTCCACATAGCTTGGCACTTCCTTATACATGAGTGCCAACTCCTTGTTCACCGCATCACTCCTAGGGGGGATTTCTTGATATATTTAGGTAGTGATGTGTGTGAACACACTAGGACCGCGAAGACACTTTTTTCCCTCTTTAAGAGGTTTTTTTCCCTCGGCTTGTATATACGCCTATTGCCCTAATGGTCTACTTATCTTTGTACATTCTCTAGTAATACATTCAGAATTGTGTGTTTCTGCTCCAAACTTCTTCTTCTTCCTTGTGCTCTTCGTGTGCTTCCACAGACGTCTAACTCCAACAATAATAGGCAAAAAATGAATCAGAGCGTTCAGGATTATGCTACTCTATTCCACACACATTATGACAGCTGCCACAAGGCAATCATAATCTCTCCAATGATGTTATTACCCAATGCTTTATTAATGTCTTAAACCCCCAGTTAAGATAGATCATGATCATCCATTGTGGTTGTGGCATGGCGTTAGATGAAGTTATAGGGTTACAACTAGAGGATAAAGTCGAAGGATTTACAAAAGATTCGTATGGTTGAAATCTAGTACAAGTAAAAATGATGACCCCTGGAAGCAGATTTACTATACAAAATGTAAAAATCCTAGCCACGTGATGAGAAATTGTGCACTTAATTAGATTTAGTGCACCATTTGTGATATCACCTGTCATTACATAGAGTCATATCCATATAATGCAAAAACCTAGAATCGATTGGCCGCCCATGCAATAATTCAAGAGCAGGTAGAACCAACAACAAGCTATGTACCACCGCGCTTATGAAATATAGCATATTCAGCTTATACCAATTACAGAGTACCTTGATAGGGAATTTTGATCAACCTCACTAGCACTAGGGAGAACTACGTAGCAATATGGTCATACCCCCACCACGATGTCATTTCTATGAGAAGTTATCCATATCCATCGTATTGCAAGGAGGCTCGTGAATACGATAAATGCAAAAAGAATAAGCAAACTCCGATGGTAAATATGGTCCATATTACAATAGTAGACACTCAAGCAGCATCACTATAGACTCAATCGGGCAAAACACTCAATCCTACTACCGAAGTGTTCGAGCTAGGTTTAAAAGAGAAACAAGGAACATTTGCCAAAGCATCCAAGTGGGCTTTAGAGGATTGACTAGTTTTTGTACATCCCATACTTGTGATTGGGCAACAAATGGAGCAACCAACAAAGTCTCCACCAGAACCAGTGATAGTGTAGCCATTGACCTCATCAAAAACTACACCGAAATCACCTAGTCCTAGTTTGGCATGGGACATATTAGCCAAGTCTCTGATTACTATTCCATTAAGATAGTTACTAACCTTAGTTCTTGGTATTGGATAGCAGTTCTAGCAAAAAATTGATCCAAGCCCGACCTACGCACCAACCACGGCTACTATCAACCCGAAGTCCGATTCTATGGTAGACCATGCAGTCCCACGCATTACTCTTTGGTTTAAGAATCATAAGATTTTGCAAGTCCTTATTGATGGAAGATTTTCAATTAACATAGCTAACAATCTACAAAATAAAGGAGGTTCGGACTTAGCCTACTCTCCCGAACTTGAATTAATTAAAAGAAAAGTACAAGAGAAGGGGACTAGTTAGTGCCCACAAGATCCCCCAAATCCCACAGAGTGGGGGTAGCTTTTATAGAGTTTAGATTGCATTACAAAGAAGGTTAGTCACCCTCTCATCATCCTCATGCGGGGCCCACATGCGTTTAAGATTGTTGTAAGGAGCACTTGATGATGCCTAAAAGGGGGTGATTTATTACAATTAGCGAACCTTTTACGAAGGAGGAATAGTGATTTCTCAATCGACCACACTACGGGGGAGTCACCAAAGTTGCAAGCTCACCTTTCCCTCGAGATCTTCCATAGGGCCTCCCCTCTTATGGTGTTCCAAAGAGTCATGGAGCAACTGAACGCTTCTCCTAGCAGAGCATGTATCCAATTGAAATGTTTCTGAAGTCTAATTTCCTTTCCGACAATCTATCAAAGCCTTCATGGTGGACCATACAAAGCTTACATGAAGTTATAGAGGAGGTTGATAAACCTTGCATCCCAATCATGCGGAGTCCACTTGGTTTTAAGCTTATTGTTGACATACTGTAGCTCTTTGTGATGTCTAAAGGGGGGGGGGGGGGGGGGTTCTTACAGTTAGCAATTCTTTTGTCAAGGAGGAATAGCGACTTCTTGATCGACCACTCCTTGGGGGTATTGCCAAAGTTGTGAGCGCATCGTTCCCCTCCAAAGGATCTCTCCCCTAATCACATTCCACAATTCTGCAAAGCAGCCGATCGCTTCACCAATGAGGGCTTGCTTCCAATTGATTTGTTCTTGGAGTCCCAGAGAACGACCAATGACCCTCCATAACCGAAGGGATTTAGGGAAATCAGAGAATAGGTGACCAATATCCTCTTTGCTACGGCAACATCGCTTGCACTAGGGCATAACACCACAGATCTTGTTAGATTTTGCATTGGTCCATAATCCACGGTGTAAATTTGCCATAAGAGGACCGACTTTTTGTTTTCAATGAGACGGTGCCAGATAGACATAAATTTCATATCCCATCGCAGTCGTGTCCAGTTGAGACACTATTTCTTGTTGAGACTGATGTGAATGTCATTATGAGCTTTGACATAAGAAAGCTTAGAGAGGCGATTACCATTAAACCATTTGAGGCCCATTAGGTCCGGAGCGTCTTATCCCATCAGTAGTTGGATTTTAGAGTGGTCCCAAGCATGGTGTCTGCTCAATAAAACATTCCATTCCTCATACATGACTGCAACACTAGGGTCAAGGTCCTCAAAGTCCACCCATCTGTTTGTGTCCTGTTTCCAGATGTGCTTCCATTGTTTGAATCCCCCATTCCAGAGTCTCTTGGCACTTAAGACATTCCAAGGCTCCACGTTTCTCATGCCTTGGATTGCGAACCAAATGGAGTCATTTTGTCTTATACCTGCAGCCCACTTCCATTCTCATTGATTCTGATGTGAGGTTTGAATATTAAGTTCCAATCTACAAAATATTAAGTTGGAATAGCATAAATTCCATTAATTTCTTCATCAGAATGGCTGATAAGTCAAGAGTCCACCTAGTGAGCCTAGTCCATGACATTCCTATCACAGTGCACGGGGTAGTGTTTAAAATGAATTTTGTCTTTATGGAACTCCTTGAATCTAGCCTAGATTACAATATTTTTTTTGGGTGACCCTAGCTAAAGCAAGCCAAAGTGTTACAAGACTGGTCCTCATATCAGTTTGTTTTTAAAAGTAACTATTGTAAATATGTGGTCCCATTAGATGATATGAAACCATCCAAAACGCATGCATGACCATATGTAGGGGAACATGTCCATATGTTGGATGGACTATCAAATGATGATGAAGAGGCCTCTTTGACCAAAAATCAAGATTTATTTTCCCTCGGGACAGTAGACTTACAACTCGTATTAAACGAGCGGTCTCCCGTAACTTGTACAGTACAACCTTTTTGGGATGAGTCTATAGAGGAATCCTGAGAACTAGTGGACATTATGTACCTTCAGAACACCTTCTATTCTGATAATGAACCTTCTGCAACATGACAATTGTATGTGCAAGAAGACCATTTAGTGACTTACCATTTGGGTGATGACATTAATCCATCTCACATCAAAATAAAAGTTGGACTGACCTCTGTTGGAGTTAGACGTCTGCGGAAGCACGCGAACAGCACAAGGAAGAAGAAGAAGCTTGGAGCACAACACACAAGACTGAATGTATTACTAGAGAATGTACAAAGATAAGTAGCCCATTAGGGCAATAGGGGTATATACAAGCCGGGGGAAAAAAACCTCCTAAAGAGGGAAAAAAGTGCCCCGGCGGTCCTAGAGTGTTCACACACATCATTACCTAAATATATCAACAAATCCCCCCTGGGAGTGATGCGGTGAACAAGGAGCTGGCACTCATGTATAAGGAAGTGCCGAGCTATGTGGAAATCACTCCACAAAAGGAAGTAAGCCCAAAGCTTTGCGGAAAGCTTCAAACTTCTCCCTAGGCAGAGCCTTCGTGAAAAGGTCTGCAATGTTCTCCTGTGTGGGCACATATGCCAAGCTGATCTCCCCAGCAGAGAACCTCTCCCTGACATAGTGATAATGCACCTCAATGTGCTTAGTGCGAGCATGGAACACAGGGTTCCTCGCAATTGCCAATGCGCTCTGGCTGTCAGTGAAGATGGTGGTGGCAGAAGACTGGCCAACACCCAAATCAGCCATAAGGCGTCTGAACCACACACACTCAACAGTCGCTGTGAAAGCTGCCCTATACTCAGCCTCACAATTGGAGTGGCCACAGTAGGCTGCTTCTTGCTCAACCAAGATATACATGAGCTACCAAGCATGAAGCAAAAACCACTGGTGGACACACGAGTGTCATAGCAACCAGCCCAATCTGAGTCAGAAAAAGCATGCAAATCTGGCGGTAGTGATCCCCCCTTGGGATAAAACAACCCAAGTAGCCGAGTACCACTCAAGTATCGAAAGATGCGCTTAACCGCTTTCCAATGCGTGACTCCTGGGCAATGCATAAACCTGCTTATCTGTGAGACAACAAATTGAATATCTGGCCGAGTAATGCATAAGTAAATCAAGCATCCAACAGCCTGCTGATAGAGAAAAACATCAAATGCATCTCCAGCATCATGAAGACTCAATCGTAAACCTGTCTCCATAGGAGTGGCAATAGGCTTACAGTCTTCAAGGCCAAAACGCTGCAATAATGTGTCAATATATTTCGTTTGACACAAAGCCATTTCACCATCAACTTGCATAAACTGAATGCCCAAATAGTGATGCAAATGCCCCAAATCAGACATCTCAAATGAGGCATGCAGAGCAGCCTTGAAATCAGCAATATGCTTCTCAAGAGGACCAGTGAGCAGCATGTCGTCTACATGGTTTTCATGCCCTTTCTGCACAAAACCACGGGGCTGAAAAGCATACACTTCTTCATGCAAGTCACCATTCAGAAATGCTGTTTTAATGTCCAAATGATGTACATTCCAACCATGATGGGCTGCAAGTGCACAAATGCTCCGAACAGTAGTCATACGGCATGTAGGTGCAAAGGTCTCATCAAAATCAATGCCTCTTTCCTGCGCATAACCCTTTGCAACAAGCCTAGCCTTACACCTGTCAACTGTACCATCAGGTTTACGCTTCAGCTTGTATACCCACTTAGTGCCAATGGCCTTCTTGCCAAGAGGCAAGTCACATAAAGACCATGTACCATTCTTCATTATAGCATCATATTCAGATTGCATAGCAGCCATCCAATTTTCTGAATTTTGTGCTTCATCAAAAGAAACAGGATCATTCTCATCACAGAGACTAGATGCAGCCATAGCATAGCAATCTGATGCAAAGGAGGTACTATGAGAGCCTGAACGAGTACGATATGACAAAGGTGCATCTAATTTGCTGTCACGCAAAGTCTGCACCAGCCATTTTGGCATAGTTTTTGCCTATTCAATATCAGCTCTCTCATCAACAAGTGCATCATGTAAATCTGCATCAAAAATGGAATGATCTGCATCATCATATGAAACCTGCAAAGGCTGAGAAGTTGCCTCATTAGGACCAGCGCTAGCCTGTCCAGCTGTAAAAAGAGGCATCAAAGTATCATACATGTCTTTGGAGCTAACAAATGTCTCCTTAGTACATGAAATTAATGGCTGAATAGCATCTTCCACAAAGACAACATCACGGCTAACCAGAATGCGTTTAGTCTGTGGATGATACAGATCATAGCCTTTACTTTCAGAGCTGTACCCAACAAAAATACATTTTACTGCCTTATCATCTAATTTTCTGCGATGTTGTTTAGGCACTAATGCATATGCCAAACAACCAAAAACATGCAGATGAGCAACAGATGGCTTGCGGTCATGCCAAGCCTCATATGGAGTGATAGACTGCAACGCTTTGGTGGGACACCTGTTCAGTACATATGCTGCACACATGACAGCCTCAAGCTAGAAACTATGTGGTAAAGCCTGATTTTTGACCATGCACCTCGCCATCTCCATGAGTGACCTGTTCTTTCGTTCAGCAACTCCATTCTGTTGAGGTGTATACGGCACTCTACACTGGTGTTTTATCCCACGTTCAGCCAGAAATGCATTAAAATCTGAAGACATATATTCCCCCCCTCGATCAGAACGAAGGGTGCCCATTTTACATGCTGACAGATTTTCAGCCAAAACCAAAAACTGTTTGAAGCACATGAACACTTCGGACTTTGCTTTGAGTGGATATACCCATGCATGCCTGGAAAAATCATCAATGAAAGTCACGAAGTAAAGGTAATTTCCAAAAGAGGGTGTCTGCATAGGACCACAGACATCACTATGTACAAGCTGCAATTTCTGCATAGCCCGAACTGAACCATCTTTTGGAAAGGACGAACGCTGCATTTTGCCCAAAATACAGCCTTCACAAACATGTTTTCCAGGTGCCTCAAGTTTGGGCAAAGAGGACACCATTTCAGATTTCTGCAGGCATAACAAACTAGCAAAATTTAGATGACCAAAGCGTGCATGCCAAAGCTTTGCATCTGACATAGCCTGAGAATCATGAACTGCACATGCCGAATCATTCACAGATCTTTCATAGTCTATGAGCTTATACAGCCCACGACATAAAATGCCAGAAGCAATAATCACATCGCCATTTGAGAGATCATGGACTGTACACCTGTCATCAACGAATTTCACAACCAAGCCAATCTTGGCTAATGCAGAAACTGATAACAGGTTCTTTTTGATCCCTGGCACAAATAAAGCATCTGACAAAGTGAAAGAACTACCATCAGCAGTAGTCAAAATGATCTTACCAACTCCCATAATAGGATAAGAGGAGTTATTGGCGCATGTGACAGTATTCCCTGTAGGGGTAGGCTCGAGTGAAGAGAAGAAACTACGCTGCGAGGTAATATGTTTGGTCGCCCCACTGTCAAAGTACCAAACATCTGAGTCTACTGCAGACATGCACTGATCATGAGAAGATGGGTCAAAACTACAGACAGTAGTAAACGCCCATTCTTCTTCTTGCACAAGATTTGCAGACTCTGTTTTTGGTGTAGAGGCCTCTGCAACAACCATTCCAGCCTCTTTCTTTCTTGCCTCTTTAGCAGCCAATTTTGGACAGTTCTTTATAATATGATCATTTCCTTTACAATACTTGCAGAACAATTTCTGCTTTTCTGATTTCTTCTCATCTTTATCCTGGTTCTTCGATTGTGCAGCATTTGTAGATTTCTGCTTACTAGTAGAAGAGCTCCATTTTCCTTTGCCCTTCTGACTAGCCAAGAAAGCTTGATCTGCAACATGCATAATGGACCTGTTCTGCCTGGACTGATCTTCCTGCAACAGAACAGAGACTAATTCCTCAAATGACAAGGCATTCGGATTGCCTTTCATCATCAATCGAAGAGTAGAGGCAAAACTCTGATATGAATCAGGAAGGCCATTCAGAACGGTCTGCACAAGTGAGCTATCTGGTATAACCTCATCAGCAGAAATCAATTGTTCCTTCAGGTCTTTGATCTTTGTAAGAAAACTGTCCATCGAATCACCTTCATTCATGTGCTCACTCTCCAACTGTTTTCGGAGGTAAGCAACACGAGCCTCATTCCTAGCCTAGTACAAAGTGGTAAGTGTATCCCAAGCATCCTTTGCTATTCTACAAGAGCGAATGTGAGGAATAATGGCACGTTTGACAGACAAAGCTATCAATGCATGTGCCTGGGTATCTCTGCAATGCCAATAAATCTGCTCTGCAGTAGGTGCAACAGAAAGAGCAGCACGAACAGGAATCTACGGAATATCATCTTCAACACCATCTTCATCAGCTCCAACACCTGTATTTGCAGTACCTGTCGTTACAGGTGTAACAGGACGTCTTTCAACACCCTGCACAATGTTCCACAATCCATTTGCAACCAGTACATGTCGCATCATATAAGCCCATAATGGGTAGTTGGTACCATCCAACTTATCCTCAACAGCCAACATACGGAATACATCACTGCTTTCAGCCATGGCCGGTGACTAAAATACCTTGATGCAGAAAATTGACTATATCTCAAAAAGTTGAACAGAACTGCCCAGACGAGTTCTGCTAGACCTGTAGCAGACTTCGAGACGCTTAAACTGGCGAACAGAAACTGGTATATACCTTTGGCACAAAAGGACGAAATAGCCTGCACAAGCACTGTGAATTTTGTGCGAATCTGAGACTACAAACGGAGGAGTGTCGACGGCGCCCTAGAAGAAGCAATGACCTGCTCTGATACCAATTGTTGGAGTTAGACGTCTGCGGAAGCACGCAAATAGCACAAGGAAGAAGAAGAAGCTTGGAGCACAACACACAAGACTGAATGTATTACTAGAGAATGTACAAAGATAAGTAGCCCATTAGGGCAATAGGCATATATACAAGCCGGGGGAAAAAAACCTCCTAAAGAGGGAAAAAAGTGCCCCGGCGGTCCTAGAGTGTTCACACACATCACTACCTAAATATATCAACAACCTCCACCTTTCAGGAGGATCTATTACCTCTTTTTAAAAAAATCATGGATGTCTTTGGTTGGGACTATAGGGATATGAAAGGCCTAGATCCCCAAATTCACTAGCATTGGGTTGTATTGAAACCACATGATCGACCAATCAAACAACAAATTTACTGGATGAATCCTAACTATGCTTAGTAGGTTAAGGAGGAAATAGATTGATTACTACGTTCAAATTTATTGTCCCTATAGAACATGGGTCATGGATGTCCCCTATTGTGATAGTACCAAAAAAAAAGCAGCTTTTCATATGCATAGATTATAGAAAATTATATGCAAACACTATTCCTAATCCATTTCCACTAGTGTTCTTAGATAGTATGTTGGATGATGTAACTGGCAGAAACATGTATGGATTTATAGATGGGTATAGTGGCTACAACCGAGTCCTGTCAAGACTGATATACCTAAAACTATGTTCATCACTAACTAGGGTGTTTATGCTTGTATGGTGATGTGGTTCAACCTATGCAATGCAACAAGCACTTTTCAATGTTGTATGCAAGAAATATTTTCACCATACATCATGAGCTTCATGAGATTTTATCTTGATGACTTTTCATTGTTTGATGACACTTATGCTCACCCGCAGCATCTTCATTTGCTTTCCTAAATGTCGAGAATATCAACTTTGCTTGGATCCCCATAAGTCCATCTTTGCCATTGGCTATGGTAAACTCCTCGATCACATCATTTCTAAACACGGAATATAGGTATATCTTGGTAAAGTCCAAGTTACCTTAGACCAACCCCCACCCAAAATGACTAAGGAAATTATGAGCTTCGTGAATCAAATCTGCTAGCATGGCCGACATCTCTAGTGGTTGGCTCATCTGAGTATCCCTCTTGCCCAATTGACCACTTTGTCCCCTCGTCAGTTCCACTGGACTAAAGAATCCCTCCTTAGTTTTGAGCACCTCTAAGATCTTCTTACATAGGTTCTGATCCGGCAAGCATCAAATTGGTAATTACCATTTCATTTGTTTGTAGACACCTCATATATTGCTATCAGTAGTATCCTCATGCAATGCCACGATAAGTGGTACAGGCCCATCTATTATGCAAGTAGTTGCCTCATCCCAAGTGAATGCAATTACACTGTAATGGAGCAGGAGTGTTTCGGATTGATCTACTCCATCATAAAGTTTTGGCATTACTTATTAGGGTGCAAGCTTACCTTCCACATGGATCACTTGGCTTTAGTATAGCTAGTGCAGCAGCAACATGTAGGAGGTCGTCTAGCTCACTGAGTTTTACTTTTGCACAAATTCGATTATGATGTTGTTCACCATCCGGGATCTTCACACATTATTGCAGACTTTTTATCCCAGTTGGATTCTGATGAAGCTTCAGTAGGGGTCTATGATACTTCTTTGGCAATTTATGTGACTATAATGCCTAGCTCATCGATCGCATCTTTACTATTTGCTGATTCCTACTATGATATGTTGATGATTTTTCTTACTACTGGGTGTCCACTCGACTCGATCTCCAACATAGATCGCCAAAATCTAGGCATTTATAGCAAATGGTTTTGTCTTATCATTCGTTAACATTATTATACCGACCCTTTGGATTTTTGGCTCTAATGTATTCTTACTCATGAAGTCCCCTCGATTATCATCATGGCTCATTCTCTCCCATCTGGTGGTCATTTCTTTACAAATCTGACCTACCAAAAAATCTTAAAGAGTGGCTTATGGTGGCCCACAATGCAAGGCAACATTCATGCTTATGTTAAACAATGCGATGCATGTCAACTTATCAAACCACCATTACATTGGCATTATTTTCTACTACAGCCTCTATTGCCCTTGGAACCTTCTAGAAGTGGGGTTTAGATTTTGTAGGGCCTATCACTCCATTGGCCATTTCCACTAATAACTGATTTATATTAACATGTACTCGTTATGCGACTCCTTGGGCGAAGGACTAGGTTGTTCGCTCAATAACGACTGAGGTGCTAGCCAAATGCGTGACTCTTGATGTTTTTCCTAGGTTTTGATAACCTTTGAAATACTTTTTGATCGAGGAACACACTTTGCCAATACCCTTATACAGTCTTTAACTCAGACTTTTAATATCGTTCACAAATTTAGCACTCCCTATTACCCTTGTGCCAATGGATTGGCCAAAAGAACAAATAAAACCCTACTCTTCATGCTCAAGAAAGAGATTACAGAATGCTTGAACGATGGGGTCAGTTGCACCCTTTTAGGCATATCGGACAGCTTATAAAGTGTCTATGAAATACACTCCATTTAAGATAGCCTATGGACTCGAAGTTATTACTCCCATGGAATTGGTTGTGCCTAGTTTACGTGTGGCCATTGCAAAGAAACTAATGCTAGTTGACTCTTTTTATACTCATCTTGATGAATTATGCTCTGTGGATGAGAAACGATTTGAAAGTTTTTTTACTACTGCAAGAAGTCCAACTACAACGAGCTAGGACTCATGAGTGCTTCTTGTGCATTCCTATTTTCCAAGTCAGATAGTTGGTTTTGTCAGCTTACCTAACTTGTTTTCTGAATGTGGAGCCTCAAACCCTATTGCCTGAGACACATATACCTCCTCTTTGAGGTCCCCATTCAAGGACACAAGTTTTACATCCATGTGATAGATTGGCCAATGTTTAAGTGCAACCAGAGCTAGTGCTAGTCAGATAGTAGTCATCCGAGCAATTACGGCAAATGATTCACAAAAATCAATGCCTTCAACTTGTGAGTAGACTTGTGCAAAGATTCTTGCTTTGTACTTTTCTAGAGTACCATCAGCCTTGTACTTTAGCTTCGAGACCCACTTGGTACCAATGACTTTACGCTTAGAGGGTCGATCCACTAGCTCCCAAGTTCCATTCTTCATGATGTTGTTGTATTTTGTTTGCATGGCAACCCTCAAATTTGGATTGTGGAGTGTCTCTTCCACATTGGTTGGTTCCTTTGCTTCTTCTTGATTGAGATCAGTCATCAAGGCTATGTTTACAATATGGGTGCTTGGCCTTCTTGTTCCTTTATTCTTTGTGATCACCTTGGTCCATCTGCAACCTATTCTAATGACTATGGGATGGGGTTTGTAGAATCATGGAGCTACCTCACCCAACAAGGCAATGGCCTATCCGCTTGGGTGATGACAGGTTGATGACTTTCAAACTCATCACCTGAAGATGATGCTTCCTTCTCTTGTGTAGAAGAGATAGCATTTAGGCCACGTTCATAGTGCATTGCCCCTTTGCCTGATGAGAAAGTGGAAGCTCTCTTTTCCCCCTCCATTGCATGTGGCCACTCCTCCTTGAATACCACATCGTGACTCACCATGATTTTCTTAGCCTCAGGGTCATAAAGCTTATAAGCCTTCTTATAATCTTCATTGTACCCTAAGAAGATACATTTGATGCTTTTAGGTTGAAGCTTTTTTCTTTTCGTATCTAGAACATGCACATAAACTTCACTTCCAAATGCTTTGGAATGGGAAATAGATGGCTTTTTAACCCCGTAGGCCTCTTGTGGAGCCTTTCCATCTAGTGCCTTGGTGTAGCTTCAATTCAAGTACATAACAATGTTGATAGCCTTTGCCCAAAATTGATTAGGAAAACCATTTCCCTTCAACATGCACCTTGCCATCTCCATGATGATTTTGATGTCATGTAACACCGTTCTGTTGAGGGCTGTGTTGCCACTATGAGTTGATGCTTGATTCCTTTACTCTTGTAGAAATATTCAAAATCTATTGATGTGAACTCACCAGCGCCATCTTTCCTAAATTTGTTCATCTTCTTCACTATTTTAGTTTCAGCACGCTAAAGCCATTCTTTAAACTTACCAAAAGCTTGAGCCTTATCACAGAGGAAGTACACCCACATCTTCCTGTTATAGTCGGTGACAAGTAACATGAAGTAGGAAGATTCGCTTAAGACCTATGAGGATGACTTGCCCTGTTCTTGGTTTCTTGTGGAAAGACCTTCCTTTATTGCTTACCCATCATACAAGCTTCACATGGTTCCTTCATTTCTACAATCAATGGTAGGCATGCAACCATACCCTTCCGATGAATCTCCTTCAGTATAGTGTATCCAATGTGGCCAAATCTCTCATCTCATAGCTTACTTGTGCCCACACTTGTAGTGGTTGTAAGAGCACAAAAATCATATACGTTGTTCCTCCTTATGCCAATCCCAACAATGTTGTTATTACTATCCATAATCTTAGCTCCTATTTTACTAAAAGATACTTCATGACCTTGATCACTTATAGAAGCTATTGAACGTAGATTTTGTTTCATTTGTGGAACATACAAAACATTTGAAAGCTTTCTAACATCCCCATTAGAGTTAATGAAAGAAACCTTACCTTCACCCTCTATAGGACATCTTGCATTATTTCCTACCTTTAGTGTGATGGGTTTCTTTAGAGGCTCTAAGGAACTGTAACGGTCTTTTCTACTTGTCATGTGAAGAGATGCATCACTGTCCAACACCCATGATTCATCCGTTCCTGAATCTTCATCCAAGGAACATACCTCCTCTATCGTAACAAATAACTCAAGCTCCATTTCTACTATGTTGGCAGACTCCTTGCCCTTGCCACGTTTTGAAGATCCATTCTTCTCTTCTACCTTCTTGATGCCATAATCTTGGATTTTATGTCCTTTCTTCTTATAGCGGAAACACTCTCCCATGAACTTCTTTTTTTCGTTCTTATTTTTGTCTCCATCTTTTGAAGAGTCTACTTTGCCTCCTTTGGCATTTGCTATGAATGTAGCATCTCCTTTGGTGCCACCACTCCTTGCCTTGAGGTGGAGATCCTCCTCCATGAGTAAGGCACTGAATTCTTCCAATGTTAGTGGTTTACGTCTAATTTGAGTATTGAGAGGAGTTACGAGACCATCAAACTTTGGTGGAAAAATTTGAAGACAACATCAAGCTAGCTCCTTACTTGACTTTTGTACACTTGCTCCTACCATTTGATCCCATAGATTCTTTATGTGAGTGATAAATACCTTATTAGTCTCCCCATCTGCAAACCCTTCTGCTACTAGCTAATTCTCCAAGTTCTGAATCCGTGTACAATTATGAGTTTCATATTGATTTCTCAACATGTTCCATGCTTCATAAGCCTTGGAAGTATGTTGGATAAGATTCAGAAAACTATTAGTAGTACTTATAACTAGAGCATAGAGTGAATCTATGTTTCTACCTTTCCAAGCATGTAGAAGATCAGCATCAAGCGGAATCATTCAATGAAGTTTATTTGGATCAGGTGTTTCTTGGGGCTCATGATCAATCCCAAGAACAATCTCTAGAAGCTCATATGAATCAAGGATAGAATTAATTTTAAACATCCATAGGGTGTAGTCTGTACATCAAGTTTACCTTCCATGAATGCTAGTGGTCATATCCGCAATGTTAGGATGACTCGTGTCATTACTACTCCTACTTGTGTGCCACCTACTCTTATTGACGAATCACCTTGACTCCCAATCATAGATGATGATGCACCACTTGATGTCTTCTCTCTTTTGTCATTGACACCTCTACAACCTCTGTATTTTTGCATGTGCACCACTCAAAGCCTCTGATACCATGTAAGAAAATAGCAGCATTGCAAAATAGACCAATAGAAAGAGTTGAGAGAAAAACACAAACAAAGATAGATGTTGACTAAGAGATAGAGAACTTGGATTCTCATATTGATAAGATTAACGTGGCTACAATGATGGTGTTGTCCACCCGTGCGCTCCCAATGTGGAGCTTAGATGGCAATGTAGAGAAACTCTAGATGAAGGGCTTACTAGTGCACAATGCTATGTAAAGCTCAACCTCGACCATGCTTATATAGCTTCTACAAGATGATTCGGTATAGATAAACATAGTTGGGAGATACAAAATAGTCAATAAAATATACAATTTGACAATATCTCCATGCAAAAGGGGGCAAGCCCCCCTCTGCACTCCCCCCATGAAGGTTCTATGGGGAAATTGCATGATTCCATGGGGGCTTTATTTTCACCGTGAATGGAAAGATAGTGGCCTAGAAGTTTATGCCCTACCTAACCCAATGGCTAGGCTGACAAAGATAATCTATACCCATCGACAGTCACCATAGACCTCATCTAACTTGTAAGTTAGGGTTCCACAAATGTCTGGCTCTCACAATGGATTCTCCTCATAATGGGGGCCTTACAACATAGAGCATCATGGATCATTTGTGATCACTTGAGGATGGATTATTGAGGATATCTAACAGTCTTGGTATGGACACCTTCCTTAGTTGTTTGTTTGGTGGTTGAAGGAGGGCTTTGAGGCCATGACCCATACATAGAGGGGTTTCTCATGATGTATCATTTTAAAAACCTATAAAATGCACTAAAGGGCTCATGTGGGTAGAATTATGACTCCAAAAAAGACTTCTACTCCCACAATGAATAAAACCTCCACAACAAAAGTAACTAAAGTAACTAGAAAATCCCACATTCGAGAGAGATGCATGTATCCATCCAACCAACACCACCAATATATAGCTCCATACATAAATTGGGGTCGATTATCTTTTTTTTAGTGGGCCACTTTATAATACTTATATCCCCATAGAATGGGTTGAACCATAAACTTAGGGTACTACCATGAGCTTATGATCAAACTAGATTGTTTTCAAACCCACATGATCTTTTTTTTATGAAAGAGAAATTATTTTGGCCATCCAAAACTTTGTGAAACTAACCCGAATATTTCCATACGATTTCACTACTAACATGTGTCCAATTGTGAATTAACATCCAGAAAATGTCATGACACCATAGCTTCAACATACATGAGGAGAGAGAATGATGCTCCTCTCAACATACCGTCTCTTGAGTGACTAGGCTAAAGGTGTTAATGTGATTAATCCTTTGACCCAAGGTTTCAACCATAAGAAAATCTTGATGTTTCTTAGGGTTAATCATTCAATTGATACAATTTGCCTATAAATATGGATCCCAAGGCTAAAGCTAAAGCTATCAACAGTGAAGTGGACGTGTAAGTTGGATGGTATAAGACATGTAGGCTTACACTACCATTGAAGTAAATTCAGTGGTATGTGCATCAGATTTATGGGTAATCAAATCTTAAACCTAGGCATATATGTTGAGTAAGCTTGGAAGGGTTATGAACCGAAATGATCTAAAGAGTTCTTTTAGATGAAGGGCTCAATGGATAAAATCTGTAAAAAAACTATCACAAATAATATTTGAAAGAATATTGTCATGGTCCTTGCATGTAGTTTTTGAGGATGAAAATGATTTAACATGAGGGGAAAGTCCCTAACACCCAATATTTTATGCTCAAAGAAGATAAAGTAAGGTACCATAAGGTAAATAATATTCAGAGAACATAAGAATTCTAAATGGTTTAGAGAAAAGAAGTTGGAAGAGCTATAAAGCATGTACAAAAGTATCTTGATGATGGGATAATGTTCTTAAAAGTTATGCAGGTCTAGGCAAGCATGACCATATGTTTTTACTAAATAAGGCTTTTGAACCTTAAGAAAGTAAAATCACATGTTTCAAGTCACAACCATATCCAAAACGTGACATTGAGCCACCAAACGAAACTTCAATGAAGAGACATAGTCACAAGGTGGGTCAAGAGACAAGGTGGACATGTGAAGAGACATGCATGACATATGAAGAGTCATGGAAGGTTCCCATGGCTATTTAAGCACCATCCAAGCTTATAGATGGTAGGAAGTGAGGGTGCTACTTATACATGTGCGATTGAGCCATTGTCTATCATAGGAGTCAATATTCTCTTCTATATCTCTCTTGCCCTTTGTAAAGCGTGCTAAATTCCTATAACAACCTATTAGAAATTCCTTTTATTCCTATAGGAAGATTCATTTTAAGAGTTCTTGTAATTTTTACAAAGCTTATAAAAGAAGGCTGTTTAGAAAGCGTTTTTGGAAACTCCTCTAGTAATGTCAGTTATACCTCTTTCTTTATCTATTGTTGTGTCCTCAATAGCTTTTAGGAAAACTATTCTATATCATGTGACTGAGTTGAATGGTTTATGGGTGTTCGATTCGAGTGATTGATAGCTCATTTGAAATCTCTTAGTTTCTAGGTTATGTGGCTAATTGCGTTTGTTGAATGCATTTGGGAATTAAAAAATGTAATAATTTTAGTGTGCAGCTAGGTCTTCGATAGGGCCAAAGCTTCTTTTGTGCACTAGGAGGGCAAATCTTTCATAAGTGGTATCAAAGGAGCTCGAAGACATCAATCCCAATGCAAAAACCTCATTTGAAGGCATGAATTGAAGCAAGACAACAAGATGAAGTACTTAAAGGCCACATCAAGGGGGAGCATCTAAAGGAGTGATCACCATCAAAGGATTAAAGTTATCTATAGATTCTATAGAGGTAACACACACCCTCTTTTATCACGACTGATGATTCCAATGCTATTGAGAAGCTTGAGAAGGAAAACCACCAGCCTTGTAGGTTTAGGTTACTCAAATGCATACTAAGCAAGGATCTGGATAGCATCATTGATGGATCAGATATCAAGGTAGTATCGTTGGATCCTATGGCATCTACCCCAACTAGTTTAAAGGTGATTAAAGATTTGAAGATAGGAAATGGAAATGTGATGTTCATGATCTCACAATTTTTTAGTAATAGTATGATTAGACATGTTCAATCGATGAAGACAACCAAGGACATGTGGGATTACTTGAAGAATATGTTTAGAACTAACACCAAAGCTAGAAAGGTGCACCCGAAGGATGATCTTAACAACCTCAATAAGCAAGTAATATATCCTTCTATCAGCACATTATGAAATTCAAAAGCATTAGGGATTCTCTTGCACCAATAGGTACCCAAGTGGATGATGATGACATGGTGGCCTATTTTTTGATTGGTCTCAAGGAAGATGACAAATTTGAAGCTTTTCACTTCTCCATTGTATTCAAGCGAGAACATCCTTCACCTTGATAAACATATCACACTCATGATCAATGAGGAGATGCTTCAAGGAGGAAACAAAGGTAAAGGCTCTCAATATGTTATATGTAGGAAATAGAGGGAAAGGTAGAGGCAAGGGAAGAGGAAAAGGTAGGACAAATCAATCCAAGGGCACAAATGTAGATGAAGCTACACATCCTATGGCAAAGGCAAAGGAAATAACCAAAGTGGTATAGGCAATGGTGGTTGCAACAATCAAGGAAAGAGATGTAAGGTGATATTCATGTGCAAAGCAAGGCCATTCAGAAAATAAATGCACTTCAAAAAAGAACCTAGGTAAGTATGGTTCTAACAAAGATAATGACCAAGTGTTAGCAATGAGCCATGCTTAAAGGGATTATTTGTAGGACAAAGATGAAAAGTAGTAGATAGATAGTAGTAGTAGTAACCACATGTCGGGAAGTAGAGATATGTTCACTAATTTTTAGGTTCCCAAGGAAAAAGTGTGTGTTTGAATAGGTGATAATGGAGGACATGACATTAGAGATATTCGAGACATCACATCTTAAAATGACAACAAGAGCACCACACTTAAAGGGGTATTGCATGTTACCACTTTTACTTAGAATCTGATTTTCAATTGGTCATATGGTAGAGAAGGGTTACCAAGTCCACTTCAATGAGAAAGGATCCTTCATAGAAGATCCAAAGAATGGCTTCAATATCATTGCCAAACGTGAAATGAAAGGGAGGATATTCACACTTGGAGTCAAGGCACTTTCTAATAAGTATATGTTCATTGCATGTGGGTCATCTAAAATTGAAGCTCTTGATATATGACACAAAGGAATTGACCATCGTAATGGTGAGAAGCTCAAGAATATGCAACTGAATGAATTTGTTAGAGTAAAGCTTCACTACATGTAACTTGCATGAGGTTTGTGAATCATGTCAATTTGGGAGGCAAACTCAGATGCCCTTCAAGCCATCAAGCTATGTAGCTCCTAGGGTTTTGGATTTGGTCCACATAGATGTATGGGGACCTTCAAGAGATCCATCACATCCAGGTATTAGATACTTTGTAACCTTCATTGACAAATGCTCTAGAGGAAGTTGGTTGTATATCATCAAGCATGAGAGTGATGTGTTTGATACATACAAAAGGTTGAAGGCACAAGATGAGAATGAAACATGCCAAAAGATCAAAGCTCTTGGATGAGATGGTGGAGGAGAGTACCTCTCCAATGCTTTTAATAGGTTCTTGGAAGATGAATGGATAAAGAGGTAATATACATGCAACACACCCCCAAACATAATGGTATTAGTGAAAGAAAAAATAGATAGATTGTGGAGGTAGATACATGCATTTTAAATGAACAGAATGTTCCATTTACATATTGGCCTAATGTAGCAAGTACAATTTCTTAATTGATGAATAGAAAAACATGGAGGAGAATTTACAAGAGGCTAAAAGCTTCTTTATGGATGTTTTTTCTACATATTCCCAAGGAGGGGAGGATATCCAAAATGCAAGAGCCTCTATCTTGGATCTGCCCCTCTCTACGAGCGAGATTAGAGAAACCATCTTTAAACTGAAACCTTGTAAGTCTCCTAGTATTGATGATATTCCTAATGAGTTCTTCATGTTTTTAAAGGATTCCGTAACCCCTTTCATAATCTTCATTTGGGAGGAGACTTCTGGAAAAAACACTGAGTCACAACAAAGGAGAACAAAGACATGTTCTCTTTTTCTTTTTACCTAAAGACCATTATATGAAGCAAAAAAGTGGGCATTTTACAATATCTAGAAAGCATCACGAGTCTTGCTTGTAAATATTGTCACTAAAAGCTTGATCTCATATCCCAAGTAGTCAAGATAGATATATTAAAATTCTTGCTGCCATGAAAACTAGTTGTTGAGCATGACCAAGAATCCCACATCATGATCTTGGACAATAGATTAGAGTTGAAAAGTACAAGTAAGAATTCGCGAAGCTCCTTCATTACATCTATAACCTCAACAAGCACAGATAATAGCTAATTAAAAGTTACTCGAAAATTAGAGTACATGTGTTGCAAAAATCAGAGCATTTTAACAAGGCAATTAAGATCATCCCCTTTGTATGGTTAAGATCCCCATTGAATGCGTGGCCATATTAACAGAATATGAAATACAATTCACAAAAGCATTCCCACGAGAAGATAATATTCAACAAAATTATACTAAGAAACATTCACACATGATCAGAGAAATGCTCAAGATAAATCAAGCTGAACACAAAGTGGAAGAAGAACTCCAAATAATATTTCTATTAAAATGATCTTTTACATTTCATGTGTTCTACAAGAGTAATGTGAATCTACAATAGAAGCTGATCATAGCTTTCCTCAGGCTCAAGGATATTGGGATCCTCTGGCACATTAGAACACCTATCTTGCCTCTCTTGCTCCAAGATTGGCTCTTCAAGGTCAGCCATGTCCCCCGGTTCATCTGCAAGTGGGGGAACAGGCTCCCTTGAAGCTGGTTGGAATCTCTCCGTATCTGCAATGTGCTTCCTTGCAACCTCTTGGTCTTCATCTGGGCATTCATTCAGCCCATTGATTCTCATTCTAATGAAGCTCACTTGAGCATCATCCTTCTCCACAGCTATGCAGTGCCTGAACATCTTTAAGGAGCAAGCCAGAGTCGTTCCTGAAACAGCAGAAAACCACTTAGAGGCTTCAATCAACCATGACTAATGAAAATTGTGAAAATTGAAATTACTTGTGCCCAAAAAAAGGTCTAGGACCCAGTCATCATCATTGGAGAATAGCTGAAGCAATCTCATTATGAGTTTTTGTGGCTTCTGATAAGGGTTAACCAATGTCATGTCCCCAGCTACATGACGAAGTTTCTTGGTAACGGCTGGGAACATGAGCACATTTGAGATCCCATTCTCATTGCAATGCTCCCTGACTCTCCTTTTGCTTACTTCATCATAATAGCCAACTGTAATGCATTCAGTGGCGCTCACAAACCGATGCAAAGGAGTGTGATTTACGTTTGTCTTCACCCTGCAAAAAAAAACTATGAGTCACAGAGAGCATCATTAAAGCCATGGAGATAGAAAGAAGATTACTTACCAAGTGAGGCACTCCACAGCATGACATCTTGCCTTCAGAGCAGTTGAAACAGAGAAAGACTGGTCTCTGCTATGGAAAATTACTATCCTCCAAAGAGGAGACATAGTCAACTCTGCAAAATCAGTGACCATCTTCCGAATCTGAGGGTGTTTAAAGGGTTCATCATCATTTACTGATCCCAACATCCTAAATCCATAGGGTATGTCCGCTATGAGAAGGGAGAAATGTTTTCTAGGAACAACAGAACAAATATTATTTACATCACTACAGAACACATTGTAATATACAGGCCTAAGGGGGTCTAGGGGATTGGAGAAACATTTAAGATCAGGTTCATCATCAAAATCCATCTCCTTCGCTTTCAGTCTAGATTTCTCATGCCTTGCTCTTTGAATGTGAGCAAGGAATGCAGGGGGGCAATCATCTAGTACCTCTGTAGACTTACTTTTCCTTGGTTTCTGCAGACAAAATTGGAAAGACAATTAAAAGAGATCTTCAATACAATAAACAGAACATAAGGAACGGATGCATAGCATCGATTTCTTGTTGGGGTAGATGCTAGGCATCGACCTTCTACTGAAAATCGATGCTTGGCATCGACTTTGGGACATAAGTCGATGCCTGGCATCGACTTTTGCCACGAGGTCGATGCCAGGCATCGACTTATGTTGAAGGTCGATGCCAGGCATCGACTTATGCTGCAAGTCGATGCCAGGCATCGACTTATGCCCCCAACTCGATGTCGGGCATCGCCTTCTGCCTGGAGGTTGATGCCAGGCATCGAATTTAGCTGTAAGTCGATGCCATGCAAGGCATCAAATTGGTTAGGTGAATCAAGGCATCTAACTTAATGGCAAACCACGCACAACCTCAGAAAGAGAACCTACCCAATCACGAAACAGGATGAAATATTCTCATAAGGCTTTGTAGGATGATGTGGTTGGATAGTCTGCTTGGACCTCTGTCCAGGAAAAGCAACCCAGCCTCTTCATCATCACCTCCTGAATCTTCATGTACACTTTATGACTACAGACACAGAAATATAAAAGAGACTTGGTTAGACCAGAAGCATGGGAGGAGGGAAAAAGGATCTGAGAATAACATACATACTTATTGAGCTCAGTCACCATCTCCTCCAGGCTTAACTCCTTCGAGATTACCCTTGACAAAGTTGATATGATCAATGTATCATCCTTGATTCATTGAAGGGCCCTCCATGGGGTCAGCTTCATGTCCTCAGGAGCCTCTTCAATTGAAAGGTCAACTTTCCTTCCCTTTCCCTTCAGATCAACTTGTGGGTCTGGCCTCGACTTTCGTTGCTTCTGGCCCTTGACCTCCTTGTTCTCCCACATTGTGAATATTCTATCCTGTAGATCCCAGATCTCACCTGTTCTGAATGCCAGTTGAAACCATGGATCATATTTCCTCAAGGCATCAGACTTTCTATTCTCATCCAATGCAATTCCAACTTCAATAAGGCATTGCTTTCGTAGATTGGGATGTATTCTTCCAGCTTCCTTCACAAGGCAATCTTCATATTCATGGTGGAAGAACCGAATTCTCTCTATGGAGGACATTTTCTGCCTGTAGTCATTGTCGTTGTTGTGATCCCAAGCAAGAAGCTTGGCTTCCTCAGTTGTAAGACCAGCATATATCTTACACTCTGCATACCTAAAGAAAAATGTAGTAGGGTGCTCCTTCACCAACTGTCTACGAGCCTCTGCAGAGTGTGAACCTCCAATCACATAATAAGTGTAATCCTCAAACGAACCCTCATTGAAATCATCCACACAGCTGCACTCATTCGGATCCACCATGACAAGGAATGGCACAACAGTAGCATGAGGATTTATTTTCATTTTCTTCTTAAGATTTTGGACGTGCAAATTATGTGGCTCCCTGATCTCAAGGGGCCTCCTCCCTGTGACTGGATCTACGGGTGGCCTGTGGATGATATTGATTGGCAGGTGGAACAACTGCCCCTTCTTCACAACTTTTCTTCTTGCTATGTCCTCCCTCATCTTATTCTGCTCAGTACCAAGAACACCAGATGCAAGCTCTCCACCAGGTGCAACAATAATGTCCTCAGAGCTAGAGCTTGAGTCAGAAAATTCCTCTTCTGAAATTATCTTCTTTTTCTTTTGGAGCTTTTTCTGCACGCTCTGCTTACCCCTTGCCTTTACAGGGGTCGTCTTCTTCTGTTGTGTTGGCATGATATTGCCCTGGATCCATGGCATCAGGTCTTTGATTAAATTCACTGAGTCTCTGCATATCTGAGCTAGCCCTTCTGGAACACAGCACTCTGGGCACAAGAAATCCATCTTGCATATGACATTTCTTAATCCTTTCGATGTCTCCACCAAGAAAAGCAGGTTGTCAGAATCTTCATCTTCATAATCTAGTTTGTAAACAAGGCCATATTGAAAACCTTGTGTTGTCGTGATCTTTCCTCTGCCATAAGCCCCTGCGAACACAAGGAGGACTGCATTCTTCTCTTCAACGTACTGAAGGCACCACTCTAGATTTGTCATGTCCCGAAGTGGACGATCTGTCCTCATGACCTCCATCTCCCTAGACCTTTCCCTCACATTTGGATCCTCCTCAGGAATTTTTATGCTACTCTGTCCACATGAGGATATTCCTAGTGGGTTGCTGGCCTTCTCAGAGGATATTGGTGCAATAATTTTCTTTGGTTTTGCTTGGTGACCAATGCCTTTGTCACGTTGCTGGTCAACAGAGCCCATGGTGACTCTGAGCTTCTTGATGGGCCTTTCATCCTTGTACTCCGCATCCCTGAAGGCACTTGGAAATATCAGATCAAACGTAAATGTGGTTTTCAAAGGCTCAAGTCCATGCCAGGCATCGATTTTGAGCTTCAGGTCGATGCTTGGCATCGACTTTTGGGCCCAAGCCGATGCCAGGCATCGACTTTGTGTGCAAGTCGATGCCCGGCATCGACTTGAGGGTGAAAGTCGATGCCAGGCATCGACTTGGGGGTGCAAGAGTCGATGCTTTGCATCGACTTTCTGGCCCAAGTCGATGCTTGGCATCGATTTTTGGGCCAAGTCGATGCCTGGCATCGACTTGCACACAAAGTCTATGCCTGGCATCGACTTGGGCCCAAAAGTCGATGCCTGGCATCGACTTGGGCCCAAAAGTCGATGCCAAGCATCGACTAGGGCCCAAAAGTCGATGCCAAGCATCGACTTTGCACCCTAAAGTCGATGCCTGGCATCGACTTTTCAGTGCATGTTGATGCCTGCAAGTCGATGCTTGGCATCGACTTTTGGGCCCAAGTCGATGCCAAGCATCGACTTTCAGGTGTAAGTCGATGCCAGGCATCGACTTGTCGGTGCAAGTCGATGCCTGGCATCGACTTACACCTGAAAGTCGATGCCTGGCATCGACTTGCAATCCTAAGTCGATGCCTGGCATCGACTTACACCTTAAAGTCGATGCCAGGCATCGACCTGTACATTCTTTGGATCTATATTTCTAGAGGTAAGAGAAATAAATACCTAGAAATCAGACTTTTTTTACAGACATACAGATGGAATCTTTTTGGAATCTTTATTTATGGTATTATTTTGTCTACCTCTTGGTACTTTTGCCAACATTCTTCTTCTCCATCAGACTTGGCTTGCTGGTATGCTGAGCTCTGTGCTCCATGGCTGTCTGTGCTCTGCTGCTCTCTCTTGCTCGTGGATTTTGAAAAGGCGAATGATCTCCTCCTCTGGTATTTATAGGCAATTGGGTAACTTGAACCAGAGACTAACTGGATCTAACTGAATGAGTCCAGTTGCTAACTAAATCTGTCAACTTATCTAACCAGGGAATAGCACCCACACAAATAGGCTGTTTCAGAGCCACTTTAATGAAATATTCATAGACCCTTGCAACTATTTATATACATTTGCATAGAAATTACATTTCAATGGCAAGAGTATGGTATGTCCATGAGGATGTCTAAACTCATGTAGAGATTTTTTTCTTAGAATCTCTTTCTTGGGAGAAAATCAAGTCAAAGTTATGTTAACTGTGGGAGACTAATGACATCTTTATAGTATTACCCTCCTCACTTTAGTTCATATTCACATTTATCTTGTAACTCACTGTTGAAATGGAAAATCAATGTATGAATAAACATTCAAGTACAGAACCTTGCAACTATTTATATACATTTGCATGGAAATTAAGCTTCAATGGCAACAGTATGGTATGTACATGAGGATTTCTAATCTCATGTAGAAGTTTTTCTTAGAGTCTGTTGCTTGGGAGAAATTCAGGTCTAAGTTGTGAGATTAATGACATCTTTATAGTTTTATCCTCCACACTTTAGTTCATATTCACATTTATCTTGTAACACATTGTTGAAATGGAAAATCAATGTATGAATAAACATTCTGTGTACCTCTTTTACACATAATTCTTTTTTAATATATTTTCATCTATCTCTTTGATATCTAGCCAAGACCACAGTAAAACCTAATCCTTCAAATCTTAACGAAATGTAAAATTTCTTCTTGTACAGTGTTCAATGGCATAGCATATTCCAGTTGGAACTCAACTTGGATATATTCCAGTTGTAAAATTTCTTCTTGTAAAATTTCTCCAAACAATTTTATTATATATTCCTGTTGGAACTCAACTTGGATATATTTTGATTCATTCACAATGCTTAGACTCAATGACTCATATGTAGTTAGAAATCAACTGTGTTTCTCATTTGAATCAAAAGTGAATCAAATCTTTGGTTCCCTTATTAGTGTATATTTGAGTAATTAAGTGATTTGATGTAATTTGATGTTTAATGTTATTTAATGTACTTTAATAAGCTTTTGATTTCATATCTTCTTGATGTGACATTTGATGTGACATCTTCACTTGATCTCGGATTACTACTTATTTAAAAAGGTCATTCATCTTCAGTCTTCTGTGAACTCAGTGAAGATGAGCTCAATCTTTTCAGTGGATGCTTGGGCATCAGCTTCCTCTGCTCATATTGATTCATTGTTCTCAGTTGAGCCTTTCCAGAGAAGTGATGATCCCTATGATTTAGAACGTGATGATGATTCCATGTTTTCTATTGAGTCATTTAAGTTATCCAATTCACAGTGCAATGCTGCTCAACCAAATGCACCTCTTGATCTCCCATCTGATCCAACCATTGATCTCCCTTCTGACTCAAGTGCATGTGGAGCAACAAAAAAGCAAAGCAAGCTCAATCTACGATTTAAAAGAAGGTCTCGTGAAGTAAGTCGAAAAAGATTTAAATTTCTTACTTCAGATAGACAGATTGCATTGGATATTGTGAAGCATTGTTGTGGTTTGAAATGTTTGTATAATTTAGGAATGAAGAAACTAAAGCACATAAGAGAAAAATTCCTCCATTTAGATAGTGAAAGGCAAGATATATACCTTGTTTCTTGCATGCAAATGATTGAGGATAACATGTCAGTAACGCGTGTTGGTTTTGAATATTTCTTTACTCAAGGGATGCCATGCTGTAGGGCTGCATTTAAAATTGCAATGGGTGTAGGAAATTTTAGAATACATAGGGTTCAACAAGGGTTTTTGAATGGGGATCTCATTTTGGATACGTTCCATGTTCGGACCAAAGGATCTGTTGGACGTCATGCAATGAATTGGATGATGAACTATTTTAGCTTGCATTGTGAAGTTATGCCTACAACTGGAAGGTTGCACTTGTCAGATAACTTTACTCGTCGAGAGGTATTTCAAATATATAGAGAAGACATGGAAAATAGAAATGAGAAGTATGTGTTGTATCGTCACTTTACTCGATTATGGAAGGAAGAATTTAACAATGTTTCTATTCCTCGTAAAGTTAGAATGGGTGAATGTTCAGTTTGCGCCACTTTGAAAAACATGGCAAAAGGGGCTACAACACCACAGGAAAAGCATAATTTTAAAAACCTTCTTAACAACCATCGTGACAGTCAAGCATTAGAGAGAAAGAAAGCAATTCATCATCGAAGTAAGGCACTCAGAAATCCGGAGCGTTATATGTGTTTGTTGATCGATGGTATGGATCAAAAAAAAACTTGTTTGCCACATTTTTATCGCATCCCTAAGGACATTGGAGATGAAGTCCTTGTGCAAATGCATTTGGTTGGTGCTTTGGTATACAATGGAACTGTAATGTCCAAGGTTTTCTTCACATATCCGAATGTGCATAATGATCCAAACCTTACAGTTACTGTCATTCATCGTGTTTTGCAATCATGGAAGGGTCTTTTGCCACCAACTCTATATTTGCAACTAGATAATACTGCAAGAGAGAATAAAAATTCTACAGTCTTTGGATATTTAAGCATGCTTGTTGAAAAACAAGTATTTCAGAAGTTTAAGGTAAATTTTCTTCTGGTTGGCCACACTCATGATCACATTGATCAAATGTTCAGTACTTTCTCTAAGAAGTTGGCACGTAACAATGCTTTTACTCTTCCGATTTTATCTGAGCTGATTTCAGAAGCATATACTCACAAACCAGAAGTTCAACACCTCACACAGATTTATGACTTTAAGCACTTTTGCTCAATGGGCCTTGATAACAGTGCTAAGGTTTTGGCTCCATTGCACAATATTAGTTTCAACCATGTATTCTTGATGAGGAGGGTTGATGAAATAACCCTTTTATTTGCAAAGCAGTATTCATCTTCTCTTGGGTGGGAGCCTAAAGAGGGATGCAGATTCTTATTGCAGGTGCCTAATTTGTCTACTGTAACAGTGTATGGTGCAGAACAATCACCATATGAAGATAAAAACAATACAAAAAGATGTGGAAGTGTGGTTGATCAAAGTAAAAGCTGGATGCATGCACTCATTGAAAAGAAGAGACATATTGAGCGTGCAAAAAAATATGTTGGAGATCAAGATGTATCTTGGTGGGAGGACTTTTTCAATCATCAAGAAGAGATTATACAGTATACAATTGCAGGTCACTGGCCAGTTGATGTTCCATTCACATGGGATTTTTGTACACAAAGATCCGTGAATGTGGCCCAAGCATGTAATGCAGATGCACTTCAAAGTTTTATACATCCACCAGAAAGAAATATTTATGTAGGCCCAAGGATGACAAAATAGGCAGAAGCAAGATGGCAAGGAAATTTAATAGAGATAAATGTTGGAACGCTTATTGCAGTACTTGCTGATGGTGATGAGGCTACCAGACCATTTTGGATTGCAAAGGTTTTAGAGATAACTAAAGATATTGATCAGAGAAGAATAGAGGCTTTGATGGTGCATTGGTATTACACTAAAAGTAGTAATGCATTCACAGGTAAATATAACTTAGAAATGGTGTGTGATACTAAACGAACAGGTTCAAAAAGGAAAAAGAATATTCGAAGCACATCCACTCTTAAAATGGATGATGTAGATATTCTTGTTTATGATTTTTCCTTGACAAAAACTAGTCACTTGAGGAAAGCAACCATCAACATGATAAAACAAAAGCTTCCAGATGTATGTGGTACAGGAAATCATAGGAAAACAAGAAGAGTTGTGCATGATCTTGCAGAATTTGGTATGTACGTGGATGAAGATAGAGCTCTTGTGGATATAGAAGAAGAAGAAGAGAGCTCTCAACAGTATGAGACTGAATCAAGTGCATCAGATGATGAGGGTGTAGACATAGATCGACAAAGTTGTGAGTTGCATTGAAGCTCTCAGACATTTTTAGTGCTTATGTAAATGCCTCAAAGTAGTTTGGTTAATGAAACCATGTTTTGTAGCAATTTTGAATAACAATCAGATATCCACCCATTAAAGATATGTCTAAAATGTTATTTTTGTGTAAAAACTATTGATTTCTACATTATTATATATATTTTAGACATGTCAATGTCTTATCATATAGATTTTGGACATGTCAATGTCTTATCATATACATTTTGGGACACGTCAATGCCTAATATAGTTAAATTTTGACCACATTTTGAGCTCATTTTTTTTTGAGAAAATGACAAAAAATGTCAAAAATTACCTGTTTTCACCTCAGTTTTGTAATATATGTATACTGGTGTAAAGGAATTCCAAAAATGAGGTGAAAACATGTAATTTTTGACGAGAGTGTTCTCTTTTTACGACATAGTTCTCGTTTGTTACGACTCGCTGTTAAAAGGTTTTCTCCCTCTCCACATTAACACTAGGGTTATCAAATTCATTGACAAGAAAGGTAATAAAGATGACTTCAACAACTCGAGACCCATTACCTACCTGACCTCCATGTACGAAATCTTTGCTTCCTACTTTGCCAAGAGACTTAGTCCCCTAATGAACCAAGTTATCTTTCCTAACCAAAAGGGTATCATCAAGGGTAGATACATCCTTGATGCAATCCTGTCCATTTGGGAAGGAATAGAGTGTTCTAAAGACCTTAGATAGGATGTTTTCTTCCTTAAGGTTGCATTTGACAAAGCCTATGATTGTATATAGTGTGTTAGACTACCACCCAAGTAAATATTTTGTAAACTGCCACCGAAACGGATATTTTGTAAACACCTAATATTTTAACATTCATATATTTTGTAAATAAATTGATTAGCATTCCACTAAATTCAACAAGCCTACCTAGCATGTAATGGGAATTTGATGTTCATATGATTATTGGAATCCCATAGTGGAGATAGAGAGAGGAAGGAAAGACAAAAGGAGAGTTAGAGCCAAAGCAAAGAAAGGATACAACAAACTGTAAATGTAGACCAATTGTAATCTATATTGTAATGAAACATGACTTTGATGCTAACTCTACATATTGTTGTACAGTGTGAACCATTTTGTTTCTTATATTGAGTTGTCTTGTCTATTAAAGTTGTATATTGATAGGGAATAGAAGTGCATTAGAAACTATCTCATAACCCCCATTCCTTGAACAAATATTTGTTTGCGGACCTAAAGGAGCCAAACATTTTGGCGACCATGAGAGGATGGGGTGCAGAGCTATGGCATAAAAGATGTGAATATTCACAATTCTAAAGATGAAGCAATGGTAAAGTTAATTGCATTGATGCAGATGGAGAGGGAGAATGCCATCAAGATCAGATAAGAATTTTTCAAAATATTTAGATACAGAGGATGTTGAGCATACAACGACATCAAGGATGATGGAACGTGAAGGTGAGAGTTCAATTCATGCACGTATATTGGTGCAATTAATATATTTAGTAGAATGGGGTGGAGTCTCGTATGCATTGTTGCATCAATTGTTGGAGGTACAGGCAACCTTCAAACTGACAAAGTTGTCAATGGATGAAGCAGAAGGATGATGGGTTAAGGACAAATCTAAAAAGGGGATAGAAGGAAGACCCTAGGATTCAATATTAACATCGGGCCTCCTTGATTCCGTTTGGGTAGACCATCTTGCAAAAGCACAAATGGTGTTATAGAGGCAATTCTTTGCACATACGAGACAGAGTTTTACCACTCAATCAAGATAGAGGAAGAAGAAATTTCATTAGTACCCACAGATGAAGAGTGGAAACTATGGCAGGTTCCAATTACTATGGTAGCTCCTATCCAACACATTAGCAGGATGCAATTGAACAGGTTGAGTGGAAGGAGATAAGGAAGAGAGCTCACACACAGACTCTCGCAATCAAAGAGGAGCACACACTCAGATTGAGGAAAGGAAGAATGATCCTCTTCTTCTTCTTCTATTACATAAAAGGAATGTACAAGAATGACCAAAAAACAAGAATACAACAAGTGCAATATATAAAGATCAATACGTAAGGAAAAATCTAATGTCTGTGAATGAGTGAGCTGGCAAGAAAAAATGTGTCATCACTCTCATTAGATAAATCTAGTACAACTCAATGAAGTATCCTTGGCATATACCGGTATGACCACGTTACATGTCAGAGAAATGAAAAACTGATACGTGTCATCCTAGATCCTCACATGTTGAGCTTGATATCTCAACACTCCCCCTCAATCTTAATGTCATATCCTCTAATCCAAGCATCTTCCAAAACTTCTTCAACTTCTCTACTCCAAGTGTGTGAAGATCTCAACAACCTGCTCATCTGTTCTTACATAAACAAGATCAATATCGTCTGTTAATACCTTCTCTCTTATGAAGTGATAATGTACCTCAATATGCTTTTTTCTTGTATGAAAAATAGGGTTCCGTGCTAATTGTATAATGCTAAGATTATCACAAAAGATGGTAATAGGCTTTCGCACTTCCACACTCAAATCTACAAGTAGCATCTCCAGCCATGATGCCTCACATGCCACCATTGTCACACCTCTATAATCAACTTTCATACTCGATAAAGCAACAGTGGGTTGCTTCTTGCTGCTCCATGTAATAGCTGCACCTCCAAGTGAGAATAGAAAGCCACTAGTATATCTTCTATTTGGAGTACTACTAGCCCAATCTGCATCCGTGTATCCATGAACGTGCGAATCTAAAACAGCTTCATAAAACAATGCATAATCCAAGTAGCACTCACATAAAATAGAGTGCACCTCAGAGCATCCAAATGTGCCTTCGTGGGAGCCTCCATAAATTGACTTTCAAGCCCAACAGTGTAGCTAAGATCAGGCCTCGTAATTGTGAGATATATCAAACTTCCCACAATTTTCCTCTACATAGTAGCATTTTCCAATGCTTCACCTGATGTAGTATCTAACTTCAAATTTTGATCTAATGGCATAGAAATTGCCTTGCAACCAGACATACCATACTTTTGCAGCATATTCAAGGCATATTGACTTTGCAACATCCATATACCTATTTCTATATGTATAAACTCAATGCACAAGAATAGTGCAACACACCAAGATCTTTCATGTCAAATTCCTGCATAAGAAGTTGCTTTACCTCTTTGATGCTTTCTTCATTATCACCACCTACAATCAATTCATCAACATAGATGGCCACAATTGTGATGCCATCATCACCCGTTCTTGCATATAGCGAATGATCGGCATCACACATAGAAAATCTAATGGTGGTCTAGTAATCAGCAATCCTTACATGTCATGCATGAGGTGCTTGCTTCAGCCCATACAAAGCCTTTTGCAACCTGAAAACATATTCTGGATGCTTTGAATCTTCATATCCTTGTGGCAGGTCCATGTATACTTCTTCTTGTAACTCACCATGTAGAAAAGCATCCTTCACATCCATCTGATGCAATGTCCATCCTTTTGTTGTAGCTAATGCAACAAGTGTTCTAACAGTAGAAAGTTTAGCTACAGGGCTAAATGTTTCCTCATAATCAATACCATAAGTTTGTGCATATCCTTTTGCTACCAAACGTGCTATATGTTGGTGCAAAGTCCAAGCCCACACATTTGGCTTGAGGATTATAAAATATATGAAGTTCCATGGAAACCATTGCTATTGAAAAGTTCTCCCTTTACCTTTGTAAAAGTCATTTCTTTTGACTTGAGAATATTTGTAATCACGTACCCAAAATTAATGGACTTGTTAGTTAATAAAGTGACCACTACATTGAGAGAATATCTCCTACAATGAAGGATGACGTTTACAGAGAGCCAAAAGTGAATTCAAAATCAAATTTAAATGGAAGCACTTATAAAAAGTCACTTCTCCATCATAAGGTTGTGATTTCCAAGCCTATGATCTTGTACAATAGTGTTTATTAATACAATACATCTACATTGTTCATCTATGATATCTCTATTATAGTCATTCGTAGCTGTCAACTTGTGCTGTTGGTTAATTACTCACAAAATTCAATGATCTAGAGCTTGTTGGAATCCGCTCCAAGCTATCTACATCCTGACATAGATTGAAGAAATTCCATTCAGCCAATCTGGAGAAAACTGCAGTCAAGCACTCATTGGTCAAACTCTATAGAGGTCCTAAAAAATCGGTCATAATTATCTATTTGCTAAATTGATTTCTCTGTGTGTAGTGGATCATTTCTAGTGATTCCACTTGACATCATTAGCTTACTAAGCTAATTAGATACCTCTAAAAGGAATTTTTCCAATTCCTACTGTATTGGTAGCACTGAGCATTACAAGCAGCAAGTGTATGATAAAAAATAGAAGGTTTTCATTGACTCTTCTATTTGTCAGTAGTCGGTTTTGATTCAATCTTTTCATACATTATTTCCAAAGTACGTAGGCACTTTTATGGTGTCTTTGGAAATCTAAAAGGGCCCACATATCAACTCTAAAGTCACAAAGGGCTGGTACTAAGCAGGATTTGGCTCTACCAACTCATCACTTGAAGTGTCCATCCATCTTTCCCAACAGTGGTATCAGAGCAAAGCTAAGGTAAAATGGGAGATGGTTTTCCTTCTTTTATTGATAAATTGGACAGGAACAACTATCAAGCATGGTCTCTAAGGATGAAGACATACTTACAAGGAAGGAGCCTCTATGGGTACATCTCAGGAGATGAGGAGATGCCCATATTCAGAGGCAAAGGACAACCTACAAGGGAAGAACATGAAAGACTCAACGCATGGTGTGCCAAGGATGCATTAGCAAGGTCTTACTTACTCAACTCAATCTCTAATTTTCTTCTTCCACATATTTGGAATTGTAAGACATCCCAAGATATGTGGGAAACATTGTCTTCTTATTTCTCTTCCAACACAAGGGCTAGGAAGAATGAATTGTGGATTGAATTCATAACTCAAAGAAAGCAACCTAAGAAATCTATCTCATAGTATGTGACCAAAGTTAAAGATGTAGCATATCAGTTGGCAAGCATAGGAGAAGAAATTGAAGAGGAGGAGATTGTAAGGCAAGTAATCAATGGTATGAAAACTGATGATAAATGAGAGAGCTTCACAAATTGCATGGATCTATGCATGGACATGCAGATTCCAGGCCTTACCACACTCATGAGGCAACTATTTACCCATAAATCCAAGCTCAACGAGAATGGAGATTCATCAAGAGGTAATAGATCTTCTTTCGTATACATTGATAAGAATAAGTCTAAAGAGAAAAGCAAGAACAAGAAGGTAGAAGATGAAGGAACTACCTCCCAAGCGAACTATGCAAGGAGAGGTAGATCATCAAGAGGAAGGGAAAGAGGAAGTAAGCAAGGTAAGGGGAGAACTTATACATTAAGAAGTTGAGTTGAATTAAAAATCAAAAGCATGTTTCCTATTGAATTATATTAAATCAATATTATATTCTATATATGATTTAAACCTAGACATTTACGTTTGAATTAGTCTACTTTAAGTATGCATAAGTTAGCTTTAAATTAGTATGCATGTAATACTCTGTGATCTTGTATTAGTTAAACTACTTGTATGCATGACTCGTATGAGTGTCTATGCATGTATATATATGTATTGAAGGATTTCGTTTTTTTTTAATGTTTCTTCTTGCAGGTACAGTCTATTGACGGGAGAGAGAGAGAAAAAAAAAAAAGAAAGAAACTGTAACCCCTCCCCCCCTCCTCCATCCAGCGGTAGCGCAGACAGAAAGAGATAGAGAGAGAGAGAGAGGGAGAGAGAGATAAGAGTGTATTTATCTTCCGCGGCTCTCTGGGTTGAGCAGATCTGCACGAGCTTCTCAGTTTCTATCGATTGCTTCAAATGGATGCTTAAGTAGAGATGCGTGATTCGGCAGACAAAGAATCTATGTAGTGCCGAGGAAGAGAAAAAGATTTGCAGGATTGATGGTTGTTCCGTCCTGCATTTTCTGGCTTTTTCGGTGTTCTGTCAATATTAACACATGAGCAATAAGATCTCCCATTCCTGAGTCTTTCTCCATTCATCAACTGTCTTTCTGCTGCTTACCTCTTCTTTCAGCGATCACCCTCAACACTTTTCCTCTCGCAATAGCTGCAGTTATACTTCCCTTTCTCTCCCGTTTCAAACCCCTCCTCTCGGTGACTCCTGGCCTGAAGCACGCTGACGATGCATGTGGAAGAGACAGAGAGAGACAGAGAGGGAGGGTTGCGTGCCGTCCTCGACTAGTCAGAGACTTTTCCCTTCAAGGCAGTTCATAGATGTAGTTGCAAAATACTTTGTGATCTAAGAGAAGGTGGCTCTCAAATATAGGATTATCCGATGGCAAAGACGTTCCGCTTTGTTACTTGGATTACAAAATCGTAGGTGTAGTAGTAAGATGTACATACATATATCTTAAGCAGACAGTTTTGAATCGTATCAATCTAAGATAAGATACTTACTAACATACGAACAAAGGCAGGCTTGAAAGCAATGGGATAATTATAAAGCAGACTATGAAACTATCATGGTGTAGGTGTTAGATTTTTTTTTCTCCCAGAAATGCACACACATATAATTGAAATCAAAAGGGAAACTTCTTACAAACAACGAGAGAGCTACAAGCAATGAAGGTAATCAGTGTACTTTGTATTCTCTTAACTCTCTTGTACACAGCCTTTTGAGAGAGAAAAGAAAGAGAGAGGAAAACGGAGTCATGGCTCGGATATATGCTATGTGGTGTGTTTTTGCAATGCCTTTCCAGGTTGCCTGCCATATAGTAGTGTGCACAAACATGGGCTCACGTTCCTTTAGGTGTTTGCTACAACAAACTTCAAACATGGAGCTTCGAAATTGTTATGCAATCCGATAGAGAGAGGGAGAGAGAGAGAGAGAGAGAGAAAGTGATAAGAGTTATATTAGGAATTCATATATGATAAATTCAAAGTTAATTGATTAATTAATGTAATTGATTTTATAAGATAAGTAATTTTATGTATAAGTGATGGCATTAGTATGAATGCATGAGTGCATGTGTATGTATGCATAAGTGCATATGTATATATGCATGAGTGCATGTGTATGTATGATGTATGCATGTGCATAAGTGCATGTGAATATATGTATCTATGCATGAGTGTATATGCATATGAGCTAAATGCATGAGTTGTATGTGACGTGCATGTATATGTGGAGTGCATAGAGTGCATGTGCATATTAGAGTTAGATAAAGTGCATGTATGCATGTGTATGTGTGATGAGTATATGTGAATGTATGTGAATTGCATGTATATGTGGAGTGTGTAGAGTGCATGTGCATATGAGTTGTATGAATGTGTATGTGTGATGTGCATGTGTATAGACGCATGTGTATGTGAAGACAGTTGAATGAATGCATATGCATGAATGCATGTGCATATTAGAGTAAGATGCATGTGCATATGTAGTGTGTGCATGTTCATATGTAGTTTGTGCATGTGCATATGTAGTGTGTGCATGTGCATATTAGAGTTAGATGATATATATGTATGCATGAGTGCATGAGTATATGTGAATGTATGCATGAGTGCATGTGCATATACGTTGCATGCATGATTTGTATGTCAAGTGCAAGTATATGTGGAGTGTGTAGAGTGCATGTGCATATTAGAGTTAGATGAAGTGCATGTGCATGTGTATGTATGATGAATGCATGTGCATATTAGAGAGGATGCATATTAGCATTTATAAACATGTGTATTAGTGTGTGCATGATTAATATGCATGAGCATGAGTGGTATGATGACATCATGCATGTAAAGTGCACTATTATATATAAGAAGTGTATTAGCATGTTAAACATAAGAGAGTTAATTAGTATGAAATAGCATAGGTTTAAAATATATTAAGTTTTGACTGTTAGATTTGTAAACGTAAATTAGCAATGAGTGTTGACAAGCATATATGAGCATGTATGCAAGTACAATTATGAAAGTATGCAATAGATGTATGCATTTATGTGCATATAATCCATTCCTTTTCTAATAATTCTCTCACTTCCATTTCTTGAAGGATTACCATGTTAATATTTACATCATAACCTTCTTTGTCAACACACTCATCCATGGTTATTACGTCCTCATTTACACACACATCTAGTGTGGCTAATATTTCTATCCATATGTGTGGCTCGAATGCTTCATCTGGGAAAACTTGAGGCATGTATGATGGGTCATCTATGGGCCGATAATTCAGGTACCCTATTGGCCATAATTGAGTTTTGTTTTCTTCTCTTTTGGCCTCTTTACACATCCATAGCTAAACGTCTTCATTCATCCATGATTGGTCACTTGATCCTATGCTATGAATGGACAAATCATCTTCTTCTCGATGAACCGTCTTCCATTGTAATGGGGGTACATCCCTATATGAAAAGGTGGGTAAATTATCTTCGTAGTTCTCCCTTGGTGTTGTAAATACAATGCATCTCTTCCCCAATCTTGCACGACTCTAAGTTGTCTCATGAGTGGCCATCCCAAAATCATTTGGTAATTATTCGCTTTTCCAAATTGATATATAGCTAATGTATGTTGAAATTCTACTCCACAGGTGGTCAGCTTAATTTTTTCCAATATCCCTAATGGTCTTTTCGATTGATATATTTAGGTAGTGATGTGTGTGAACACTCTAGGACCGTCGGGGTACTTTTTTCCCTCTTTAGGAGTTTTTTTTTCCCTAGCTTGTATATACACCTGTTGCCCTAATGAGCTACTTATCTTTGTACATTCTCTAGTAATACATTCAGTATTGTGTGTTGTGCTTGAAGCTTCTTCTTCCTTGTGTTGTTCGTGTGCTTTTGCAAACGTCTAACTCCAACAATTGGTATCAGAGCAGATCGTCACTTCATCTAGGGCATCGTTGACACCTCTCCGGTTGCAGTCTCTGAATCACAGGAATTTTGGTGAGCATACTCAACGTGTTTTCGAGATCAAAACGGCTTTGCTTTGTCATGCCGAAATCGAGATCTGAGCTTGTTTCGGCCTTCAAATGCACTATCACAATGCTTATGCAGGCTATTTTGTCTTTTTGTGCCAAAGATATATACCTGTTTTTGTTTGCTAGTATAAGCATCTCGAAGTTTTCTACAGATTTAGCAGAACTTGTCTAGGAAATCCCAATCAACTTTTTGAGATAGAGTCAATTTTTAGCATCAAGGTATTTTAGTCACCGGCCATGGCTGAAAGCATTGATGTATTTCGTATGTTGGCTATTAAGGATAAGTTGGATGGTACCAACTTCCCATTGTGGGCTTATATGATGCAACATGTATTCGTTGCAAAAGGACTGTAGAACATTGTGCAAGGTGTTGAAAAACGTCCTATCACATCTACAAATGTTACAACTACAGGTATTGAAGCTGATGTAGAAGGTGTCGAAGATGATGATATTCTGCATATTCGTGTTGGTGCTGTGGTTTCTGCTGCACCTACTGTAGAGCAAATTTGTTGGGATGGCGTAGATGCCCAGGTACATGCATTGATAGCTTTGTCTATCAAAAGTGCCATTATTCCTCACATATGCTCTTGCAGAACAACTAAGGGTGCTTGGAATACACTTACCACATTGTACCAAGCTAGGAATGAGGCTCGTGTTGCTTACCTCCAAAAATAGTTGGAGAGTGAGCACATGAATGAAGGTGATTCCATGGACAGTTTTCTAACAAAGATTAAAGACTTGAAGGAACAATTGATTTCTGCTAATGAGGTTATACCAGATAGCTCACTTGTACAGACTGTTCTGAATGGTCTTCCTGATTCGTATCAAATTTTTGCTTCTACTCTTCGGTTGATGATGAAAGGGAATCCAAATGCCTTGTCATTTGAGGCGTTAGTCTTTGTTCTATTGCACGAAGACCAGTCCAGGCAAAACATGTCCATTATGCGAGTTGCAGATCAAGCATTCTTGGCTAGTCATAAGGGCAAAGGAAAATGGATCTCTTCAATTAGTAAGCAGAAATCTACTAATTCTGCATAAACGAAGAGGGAAGACAAAGAAGAAAGAAATCACAAGAGCAGAAATTGTTTTGCAAGTAGTGTAAAGGAAATGATCATCTCATAAAGAACTGTCCAAAGTTGGCTACTAAAGAGGCAAAGAAGAAAGAGGTTGGAATGGTTGTTGCAGAAGCCTCTACACCAAAAACAAAGTATGCTAATCTTGTGCAAGAAGAAGAATGGGCGTTTACTACTGGTTCTAGTTTTGACCCATCTTCTCATGAGCAGTGCATGTCTGCACTAGACTCTGATGTTTTGTAGTTTGACTTTGGGGCCACGAAACATATAACCTCGCAGCGTAGTTTCTTCTCTTCACTCGAGCCTACCCCTACAAGGAATACTGTTACATGCGCTAACAACTCCTCTTATCCTGTTATGGGAGTTGGTAAGAACATTTTGACTACTACTGATGGTAGTTCTTTCACTTTGTAAGATGCTTTATTTGTGCCAGGGATCAAGAAGAACCTGTTATTAGTTTCTATAGTAGCCAAGATTGGCTTGGTTGTGAAATTTATTGATGAAACAATTACAGTTTGTTGGAACATCAAGATTACACTATGCTTGAGGTGGATTTGATCTACATCAAAGGCTATCACGTCAAAAGAATATCCGTTGGAGAGTTCTTTTTCATATGCTCATTTATTGTATTTTTTTGAGAAATTTTTGATGGTTCATTTACCGTTGTAAAAGCCTTGAGCTTTACACATGTAAAGGTAGAAAGATAGAACCCAAATCTCACGAATTTGAGGTGGTTGAAGTTGCATTCAATCAAGCCATCAATCACCTAAAAGTAGATCAAAGTAGATCTTCACTTTTCCTAGATTATAGGAAAGTGAATTGATTCCCTCCAACAACCATTCCCACCTTCATTTGAATTCAAATTCCACTTGTAAAAGTCATGGAACACTCCTAGAGGCTATATAAGGACTTGAAATAACTTGTACATTACAAGGAAGCAATATACATACACTTGTGACCATTATTGTCTTGCTCCTCCAATTCTCTGCATCATCTTCTTCGCCAATAGTAATCTTGCAGAGGCCGCTCCTCTCTCTCCCTAGCTCCACATTGAGTGCAAGATATTGCATTGGAAAGATGTACATGTCTAGTTTATGCCTATAAATTTTCATAGCATTTGGGTCAGTATATTTGGTGAAATTTGAGTTTTTCTGTCTCGGGGTCAATCTCTGCATATTCCTGAAAAATAGGAAGTACCACCGGTGAATGTCGCATTCATTCCTATAGCATATTTTGCTTTTTCCTTATAGTTTTATGCATTCTATACACTCAACCTTATGTGTATCATTCCCATAAAAGGATGTTTTCTAATTGTAATCACGCGGGTCGCTATGGGCATTTGAAGTTCATTGTCTCTTCCACAGATAGTAACTTTTTTGAGCTAGTCGACCTGCGAACCTATCTGTTTTGTATCAACTCATTCTCCTTGATGCTCCAAAGTACATAGTGTGTTTCTTTGCACTTATTGCATTCACAGTTTATGATCTGTCAAATGGCGATGTGATTATTGCTTTTGGCATTTTATGTCATGGGCTATAAAAGTTCATAGACTATGAAAGATTTATAAATTATTTGGCATGTGTAGTTCATGATTCTCAGGCTATGTCAAATGCAAAGCTTTGGCATGCATGCTTTGGTCATCTGAATTTCGCTAGTTTTCTATGCCTGCATAAATCTGAAATGTTGTTCTCTTTGTCCAAACTTGAGGTAACTAGAAAACATGTTTGTGAAGGCTGTATTTTGGGCATAAAGCAATGTTCCTCATTTCCAAAAGATGGTTTTGTTCGGGCTACTCATAAATTGCAGCTTGTACATAATGATGTCTGTGGTCCTATGCAATTACCTTCTTTCGGAAAATATCTTTACTTCGTGAATTTCATTGATGATTTTTCTAGGCATGCATGGGTATATCCATTGAAGCAAAGTACAAAGTGTTCATGTGCTTCAAACAATTTTTGGTTTTGGCTAAAAATATGTGAGCATGTAAAATGGGCACCCTCCGTTCTGATCGAGGGGGGGAATATATGTCTTCTGATTTTAATGCATTTCTAGTCTGAATGTGGGATAAAACATGAGTGTACAGTGCCATATACACCTTAACAAAATGGAGTTGCTGAACGAAAGAACAGGTCACTCATGGAGATGGCAAGGTGTATTGTCAAGAGTCAGGCTTTACCACATAGTTTCTGGCTTGAGGCTATCATGTGTGCAACATATGTACTTAACAGGTGTCCCACTAAATCACTGCAGTCTATCACTCCATATGAGGCTTGGCATGATCGCAAGCCATCTCTTGCTCATCTGCATGTTTTTGGTTGTTTGGCATATGCATTAGTGCTTGAACAACATCGCAGGAAATTGGATGATAAAGCATTAAAATGTATTTTTGTTGGGTAGAGTTCTGAAAGTAAAGGCTATCGTGTTTATCATCCACAGAATAAACACATTCTAGTTAGTCATGATGTTCTTTTTGTGGAAGATGCTATTCAGCCATTGCTTTCATGTACTAAGGAGACATATGTTAGCTCCAAAGACATCTATGATACTTTGATGCCTCTTTTTATAGGTGGAGAGTCTAGTGCTGGTCCTAATGAGGCAAGTTCTTAGCCTTTGTAGGTTTTAGGTGATGATGTAGATCATTCCATTTCTAATGCAGATTCACGTGATGCACTTGTTGATGAGAGAGCTGATATTGAGCAAACAAAAACTATGCCAAAATGGCTAGTGCAAACTTTGCGTGATAGCAAATTAGATGCACCTCTATCATATCGTACTCGTTCAGGCTCTCATAGTGCCTCCTTTGCATCACATTGCTATGCTATGGCTGCATCTAGTATCTATGATGAGAATGAGCATATTTCATTTGATGAAGCACAAAATTTAGAAAATTGGATGGCTACTATGCAATCTGAATATGATGCTATAATGAAGAGGTGGTGGTGAGTTGTCATTCTTCCTCCACCATTCCTCCAAAATCTTGGCCCACAAGTCTAGTGGCCAATTGGGCTCTAGTTCTGGAATTACCAAAATCCACTCTTCCTTGTTACTCTACTGGTCCTTTTCACGATTTTCCTCTTGTGGGACCTTTACTTGTTTTCAATTGTTATTTTCTAGACATTCTTTGAACTCGCTTTCAGGTATCCTTGTCTCTAGAAGGACTAGGCTAGTAAGTTTCAAAGTGGTTTGAGCTATTTGTGTGAAATTCCTGCATATTGCCAATCTCTCCTTCTCTAGCTCTCCTTGTGGATAGAGTTTCTCATGTTGCTCTATGCTCAATCTGGTCATGATTCTAGACTGATAAGCTTTTACCCACATATCCAAGTTTTCTAGCACTAGGTCTGCTAGAATTGATCCTAGTTCGGCTAATCTTGATGCTTGAATAATCAGTTAGGAATATCCTTGCACTTCTAGCTCTTGAAGTTTCTTACTTTCCTTTATAGCTTATTTATTATTTTCACTTTTCTTCTTCAGCCATTTATTCCTGAGTTTTTCTCCTCTAGTCTTCCACCTTTGCGTCTTGCTTGTTTTGTTAGTTTCTTCTTGGTCTTCTGAATCCTCCACTACCCGGACTTTAGGTCCTTACTACTTTTCTATTAGCTTGTGCTCGATTAATATCCTTGAGTGGTATTGTGTACTTTTTGTCACTTCCAGATGATTCAATGATTCTATTACATTGATCTAGGTAGTGTTATGACCCTTATTAGGGTTTTTTGGGAAATCTCTAAATAGATGCTCCTTGCCACAATCATTGCAATATCCTTTCCTGTCCTAGGGGGTGGTGGGTTGTATGGCATAGTGCATTCCCTTATGAAGTGATCTCCACCACATCTATAACATGGCCCTCTTGATGCAAGTGGTCCAATAGGCAGTCTCATTGGGGTTTGTGCTTAAGGTGCGGTATACATCAAGTTCTCATATTCCAATCCATAAGAGTTTTCATACCCTTCATAAGCATAGTATTGTTGCTCATATGTTTGGTCCTACTCTATGAGATTGGTGTCATCAGGATAATATTCCCCTGGGTCTACTCATATCCCTAATTTGTCATTTCTTCATTAGGTAAAGGTGTAGATGGTAATATAGCTCTTTCCAATTTTTCCTCTAGTTGAATATATTTGACTCGCACTACATTTGGGGGATGGGGTGGTTATTGTCCTAACACTGGTTGTCGTTGCCCATATTTTCCCTACTCATATGGCGAGGGTGCTCTGTGTGGTCTCGGGTAAGGGTTGTATCTATGAGCCTCTCTCCCTTGTTCCCTACGAGGATATCCATAGGGTCTATATTGGGGTTGAGTCACTAGCCTTGGTTTTCTGTTAAATGGGCAGTTTTTAGTAGTGTGGTTGGTATATTTTTGCTCGATATGATAATACAGGTTCGGTCATTGAGGTGGCTGCCTATTATGGGTAAGGTTGTTGCACACCTAGACCTCCTCCCATGTAGGCATGGGATGGATGGTCTCCACCGCATAGGTTACATCTTCTCAACATTGTCATTCTCATTCGGGGATTTTGATAGTTTCTTTGTCCATGTACTAATTTTTTAGCCACCAATTATGCTAATTTCTCCATATTACTTGAGCTTGATGTCATATTGCTTTGAGTGTCCTCTTATTTAGTGGAGCTTTGTGTAAATTTTGAGATCATTTGCTAAGTTATCTTCCAGGTCTATGCATTCTTGGAGGCACTCGCTTAATGTCTACAATCGTTTCACGTAGACTAAGGTTCTCAATGTCCCATTCGTCAATCCATCTAGAAATAGATATAGCATCTTTTGATGTGAGGGCCTCTCCATTACTAGACATTTGTCAACATATTGGTTAAATCTTTGGGTTACAACTTTTACGATTTCATTTGGGGCTTCTTTGAAACTATGAATCAATGATGACGAGTTGTTCTTAATCCCTTGCTTGGTGAATTCTCCAATAAACTCCTGGCAAAATTGTTCAATGTTACCAAAGCGGTTTGGATCCAAGGGTTGGAATCAAGTTAAGTATGTTTCTCTGAGGGTTAGCCCAAAGGATTCATACTCCACAAAAAAGTCACCAACTTGTTCTACTTGCAACACTTGCTTGAATTCAGCGATCATATTGATTTCTCATGCATTTAGCCACCTGGATTGGTCTTAGCTGGGTCTGATCACTATAGGGACTGCCAGTCTTATTCGTTGCATTCCTAGTCCTACACCTAGTTGAAGTCTTGGCCTAATGGGTGGTCTATTCGTATTTCCTATGCCTGGAATAGCTTGATTGTATGGATTCATTCTTCACATAGTGAACTGAACATTGGTTCTAGTGGGGATGCTTAGTTGACTCGTTTGACTTGACATGGTATTCTCCATTCCTTGATGGGATCCAAATGGGTTTTGTGAGGTAGTTGCCTGCTCTTGAGGAGGGAATATCGACAACCCCATGAACTTTAGCCGAGATCTATGGACTTCGTCTACTGGCCAATATCTCCTTTGGTTGTGGTCTAGGTATGTCACTTTAGATGCATCCTTTGGATCATTTAGCTCATATATAGTTAGTCTGTATAACCCTTCTCCCTTTGTGGGTGAGTCAGTTTGTAAAAGTAGTTCTGACCCATGGATCAAATACACATCCACGAGGTAATCATCTTGAGGTATTAGATCCCCTCTCAAGACTTGAGTCACTATGGAATTGCCCCTTGGGGTAGTGTCTCCATTATTTGGTCTCTATCAAGCTCCTTGCCCCTCTAGTTCCCCTCTCTCATTGATCCGATCTGGGTTTTCAATCACTACATAGATTTGACCTATCATACTTGATGGCGGGTCTGGAACTATTTCCGAATCAGTAGAGTTTACCATTCGTGCCACTAACCTATTTATGCCATCAAGGTAAATAGGTGCTCCTTGTAGGTTGGTGGACACATACTCTCAAGAGATCAGGTATTCTTCCTCTAAGGTGGACATAAAGCTCTCTCTCTAGACTAAATCATGCATGTCCTCTGAGGCCATGGGTAGTTCCTCCTCTGAGTCACTTGATGTGTCTGAGTAGACCAAGTGATGGCTTGCTTGGGTGGCACTCCCTACTCATGAAATGATGCTTCTTTGACTACCTAGCACCCATCTTGACCTTAAGATCATTCACATCTTAAGTCTACGTCTTCCCTCTTCTTTTTTGTGAGTTTTATCTTATTCCTCTTAGTGTTCACTTTCAAGTTGTTTGGATTCCATAATACACCATATTGCTCTGGACAATACAAAAGATGGGTGAAACGATACTAGATAGGCACGATACGATACCTCTATTCTCCACAATACATGATACCACCTCAGGCAGTACCATACTGCCAAGGCAATATCAACTTTTGCAATATGATACCTCTATCATGATGATATGGTACTAGAAGTGGGTACAATATGATACCACTGCTAATTCATGATACGATATCGACGTGTCTTTGCGATATGATACTGGTATCAAGACGATACGATACCACAACATCTAAGGCATCATATGATACCAACTTCTATGTGATACGATACCTCTATTCTGACAATAGCTCACTTCTCATGATACGATACCTTTTTGTGGATTGGGATATGATACCATATGGAGCATGATATGATATCACTTAAAAATTACAATCATGATTCCTCTACTTGGCAATAGATGATACCTTGATGGTATCATAATACCTCAAGGGGGTATGCACAAAAGGATACTTTGGTGAGTATCGTGATACTAGGGAATTTTGGTATCATGATACCAAAACTCAATCGTCCTAATACTTCACCCAAATGAGACCAAAACTTAAAAATTTCATGTGCAATGTATTTATCCTTCTCTCCTCTTCCTTTTAGCTCACTATGCAACACAAAAACTCACTAACCCTTTTGTCCTACCCTGCGATACCCGTTTTTTGCTATGTTGTTTTTAATGAAATGGCTTAATTTGTGAGTAAAAAGGTGGATGAATAACTTTCATTTTCAGAAATTCAAGATGATGAATTTCATCATGAGAAAAGGCTACTAGAAAGTCAAGGGACTATGAATACCTCCACAATTACTAGATAGAAATAATACTACAAAATAAGAAAATGTATGTAAGGATTAGAACAAAGGAGTATGGAATGCAATGTATTTGTTTCGAGATCACTTTCATGTGTATATTTCATGGAAACAAAGGGAACCATTCCAAACCTCAAATTCCATGCGACTTTCTCCACTAACTTTATTCTAGCATCCCAAGGTCCTATTTTGGATTGCTAATATCATAAAAAAAATCATGAATTTGTAACGGTGCTTGAACACCTATATAAGGAGCGCTTGCACACATATATACCCAGTCTTGGGAGCTCAAGGAGTCGTGATTTGCAAGTAAGTAATTTCCAAGTTCTAGTTTAGTTTGTTCCTTGTTCTAGTCTTGCCTAGTCTAAAATCTTGGACATCTTGTCTTGCCCTATTGTGATCTCATAGTACAAGATCCTATCTAGTTACTTCTTGTACCTAGTTCATCTCCCTCAAGGGAGTTCTTGTAACCTAGATTCCTTGTTTCATACATAGGATTCTATGTTGGGGGATCTCTTGTCGAGTAGATGATGAGTGACCACTTCGATGATGATTTCTCCTAGATGGCTGAATCAAATGCTTTGAGATTTTTTCAGCACAACATAGACTTGAAGTTGGTTCCATCAAGCTATAGCTCATGAGAAATGGTTGCGAAGTCACTGTCATATGACTAGAGAAATTCGACTATTTTGAATAGTCATATCAGAGAAGTAGACAGAGATGTTCAATGAAGTATATGTATTATAAAACAGGAGTGATCAAGGTCATTGGCATTGTAATGATGCTCAAGGATGATGGATTGAGTGGGCTAGGCTGTAAGCTACTCAAGTCCTAAAAAGGATCAAAGGGAGAGCTCTCAACGAGGCACACCATCTCGCGGAATTTTACAAAGGCTTTTTATAAGAAGTTTCCCTCCAAGTTTGAATTTGAATTCAAACTTGGCTCCAAATAAAAATTTACTCCATTAATCTAGGAGTTATTCTCTCAAATGAAATCATAGCTAATTATTCTTTCTAACTCCACAAGATTTAGGCTCTTGAAAGATTCTTCAATGTTTTAATCTTTTACAATTGGTAGATGATCAAGTGTTACAAGCTAAGGTTCACATGATCCATCTAGTGCTTCCACATAATGTTTTCCATGCTAAGACAAATGTGAAGGATTGGACATTTGCACCAACAGCTCCCCCTCAAGCCAAACATTTTGGCTTTCATTGCTTCATCATTCTTCTTGAGTGTTATGTAATCCAATCATGGTTTTAAACCTACAAAGCTTAGTACCATTAGGTGCTTTGGTTAACAAACCAGCACACTGCATATTTGTAGATACATATGATAGTTAAATCTCTCTTTTTAAGTGTTTCTCTCTAACATAGTGATAGTGTACTTCTATATGCTTGGTTCTTGCATGATAAATGGGATTCGCTGCAAGATGCAAAGAACTAGTGTTATCTCCAAAGATAGTAGGTGAATGACTCTGAAGTCCCAAATCTGAGTAGAGGAATCTAATCCAAATAGCTTCTTGTGTAGAATTTGCTAACTTCCTATATTCTGCCTCTATTGAAGATAGAGAAACAGTAGGTTGCTTGTTGGAAGACCATGAGATGGGCTTATCACCACAAAAGATAAATATCCAGAAGTACTTCTTATGTCATCCTTACATCCTGCCTAATCTGCATCTGAATACAACTTTATATCCAAATCTGATGTGTATGGGAAGTAAAGACCTTGATTTTGAGTACCATTGAGATACTTCAAAATCCTTTTAGGAGTTTCCAAGTGAGGTGCTCTAGGTTTATGCATGAACTGGCTCAAAACACTTACTCCATAACATATGTCAATCCTTGTTAATCTTGCATAGTTTAGACTTCCAACTATGCTTTGGTAACTTGCAATGTCTTCAAGCAAATCACCTTCATGAGCACTCAATTTATGATTGACCTCCATAGGGATGCTAGCTACTTTTGCATTCTCCAAGTGGAACTTCTTCAACATGTCCTCCACATATTTCCTTTGAGTGATGTAGATTCCAAAGTTAGTGTATACTAACTCTAGCACTCAATTTATGATTGACCTCCATAGGGATGCTAGCTACTTTTGCATTCTCCAAGTGGAACTTCTTCAACATGTCTTGCAGATAGTTCCTTTGAGTGATGTAGATTCCAAAGTTAGTGTATACTAACTCAAGTCCAAGAAAATATTTCAAAAACCCTAGGTCACTAATCTTAAACTCTTGCATCATCTAGGATTTTATTTGTTTAATGCCATTGGCATCACTACCTATAAGAATGATGTCATCCACATATATAGATAAATATATCATTTCTGAATCACTCCTAACAAACAAAGAAGAATCTACCTTGCTCATCATGAATCCTTCCTCTTGAAGATAGGTTGTTAATCTATGATTCCATGCCCTAGGTGCCTGCTTCAAACCATAAAGAGCTTTGTTCAAATTGCATACATGATTTACCTTGTTTGGGTCTTCGAGCCATGTAAACCTCCTCTAAAATCCATCCATTGAGAAAAGCAATTTTCACATCTAGTTGATACATAGTCCAATTTCTAGATGCAACTACACTTACCAATACTCTAATGGTTGGCATTTTAACCATAGGTGAAAAGGTTTCTTCATAATCTACTCCTTGGTTTTGTGCAAAACCTTTAGCCACAAGCCTAGTTTTGTATATGTTTATGGATCCATCTGAGTTCCTTTTATTTTGTAGATCATCTAGATCCAATTACCTTAATTGATGTTTTCTTGGGTACTAACTCCCAAGTTTCATCTCTTGGAGTGCTTTTATTTCTTCATCCATAGCCTCCTTCCATTCTACTTTGGTACTTGCTTCTTCATATGAAGAAGGTTCTTCAAGTGATGAATCGTTAGCAAGATAAATAGAATGCTTAGTGACTAATGAAGTTGGAAATTCTTCTTCCAAGTCATATGGCAATTTGACCTTCTTGCATTCACTTTCAAACCAAGAACCATTCTCATCAAACACAACATCTCTACTGACCATAAAGCCTTTTTTGGATGGATTATAAAACTTGTATCCTTTTTTATTTATATCATACCCATGAAGATGCATTTCTCTACCTTAGGGTCTAACTTACCTCTGATTTGAGATGGAACATGCACATAAGCAACACAACCAAATATTCTGCAATGTTCAAGTGATGGTCTCCTACCATGCCATGCGTCATAGTGGATCATCCCATCAAGGGACTTAGAAGGTAACCTGTTAATAAGATAAGTGGATGTAGAAACACTCTCTACCACAAGTAATTAGGCAACTTCTTTTCATTTAGCATTGATCTAGCTATTTCCACCATCAATCTGTTCGTTCTCTCAGCTACTCCATTTTGCTCAGGACTATATCTAGTAGTGATCTCCCTTTGATACCTCTGTCTTGCAAAAATGCATCAAACTCATTCTAGAAGTACTCACCTCCTCCCTATGACCTTGTCCTCTTTAAGATTTTCCCTGTTTGATTTTCCACAAGTGCAAAACAACTGAATACTTCATCTTTATGTTTCATGAAATACAAGATATTCCACCTACTAAAAGCATAATTGAACGACACATAGTACCTTGAGCCTCAAATTGAAAGGTCCTTGCTTGGTCCCCACACATCTGTGTTGACAAGTTCCAAATAATCCTCATGCATATAGCCTTTATTTTTAAAGGGTAACTTGTGTGATTTACCAAACTAACATGCACCACATTTATAGATCATATGTTGCTTGGATACAGTAGGTATCCGAAGTACACATTGATCTCCACATATCTGCTTCAATGTTCTCTCACCAATGTGCCCTAATCTTTTGTGCCATATCTCTAACTCAAACAAGGTTTGATCCTTATAATTATAAAGTGCAATGTTTCTAGTTTCCTCAAGCTCAAATGTAAACAATCTACCTATTTTCTCTCCCTTTGCAATTCTTCTGAATCCATGTTGGGGGTCCTCCACAAAAGCTCTAAATTTATTGAACCGAACCTGCAAACCCTTTTCCACTATCTGTGAAACACTCAATAAATTATTTGTGATAATAGGTACATAAAGAACTCTCCTCGAAAAATTTCTATTTCCATCAAAAGTTTTGCATTTCCTACTGTGACAATTGAATGCTTATAATCATCACCTGTCTTCCCTTGGTGCTTTCTCTTAGGCTCCTTAAGTTCAGAAAGGAGAGCTACATTTCCTGCTACATGGTTTGAACAACTTGAGTCAATATAAAAGAGGTGCTCATCATTCGTACCTTGTTTTGAAGTCATGTTCATAATGAGAAGAGAATCCTCTATATAGTTGTTGCAGTATTTTCTTGATTTGTATCCTCCTTGATAATTTTTGTTATAATTATTGTTGTAGCCATGGTTGTGTCCTTGATTGTGGTTGAATCTTCCTCTTGATTGTGAGTAGCCACCTCTTTCAAATCCTCTTCCTCTGTGGTTCTTGAAGTTCCTATAGCACTCATCTCTTGTGTGGTTAGACAATCCACATATATTGCATGGGGAAGATTTGAAAGGTCTCCCCCTTACCTTGCTTACCTCTTCTACCCCTTCCTCTTGAATTCCTACCTCTCCTTGCATAGTTAGCTTGAGAAGTAGTACCTTCATCTTCAACTTTCTCGCTCTTTCCTTTATCCTTAGACTTTCCTTTATGTGTATAGAGGGTAGAAGAATTGTTACCTCTTGATGGTTCACCATTCGTTTTGAGCTTGGCTTCATGGGTAAAAAGTTGTCCCACCAGAGTGGTAAGATCAGGGATTTGCATATCCATGTACAGATCCATTGCAGTTGTGAAATATTCCCACTTATCATCTGCCTTGATGCCATTCATTATCTATCTCACTATTTGCTCCTCTTCAATCTCCTCTTCTATGCTTGTCTATTGGTCAAACACATCCTTTACCTTGGTCGCATACTTTGAAACATTTGCTTAGGTTACTTCCTTTTAGTAAACTCAATCCATAATTGATTTTTTCTAGCTCTTGTATTGGAAGAAAAGTATGAAGATAGAGTATCCCAAGTCTCTTAGGAAGTTCTCCAATTCCTAATGTGAGGAAGAAAGAAGTAAAAAATAGAGTTAAGTAAATATGAGATGGCTAAAGCATCTTTCCCACACCACGAGTTGAGCCTTTCTAGCTCCCCTCTTATGTGTTGACCTTTGCTTCTGAATATGGGCATTTTCTCATCTCTTGATATGTATCCATAGGGACACCTTCCTTGTTAATAGATCTTCATCCCAAAGGAACATGCTGAATAATTATTCCTATCCAATTTATGAATGAAAGAAGGGAAACCATCTCCCATTTTACCTTAACTTGCTCTGATACCACTCCTGGAGGAGATGGATGGATACCTCAAGGAAGTGAGATGGTACTGCTAAAACCTGCTTTGTACCTGCCATAATACACTTTAGGGTTATGTATTAGACCCTTTGAGCTTGCAAATGAAACCAAGAAAGTACCTATGTACTTTGGAGTTGATGTTTGAAACAATTGAATCAAAGCAAACTACTTCATGAATTACTAACGTCACAAAACTTGCTATTTTAGTCCATACACTTGCTGGTTCTTTTGCTCAGTGCTCACAGTACAGTAAAAATTGATGAAATTCCTTTTGAGTGAATTTGATGAGCTTAGATACCTAATGATTACAAGTGGAATCATCTAAAGTGATAAACTATGCTATGAGAAATAAGTTTAGCAATCCAAAGCTTACCCCCAATTTTTTAAGAACTAACTAGTAGATGACTAGTGAGCACTTCGATGATGATTTCTCCCAGATGGCTAAACTAATGCTTTGTAATTTTGAGAGCACAACTTAGACTTCATGCTCGTTTGAATAAGCTATAGATTATGCAAAAAGTTCACTATTCTGAGTAGTCATAGCAGAGAAGTAGAGAGAGATGTTCAATGAAGTATATCTATTATAAACCCTGATTGTATAAGGTCATTGGCATTGTAATGATGTTAATGATTACGGAGAGAGTGGGCTAGGGTGTAAGCTACTCAAGTCTTAGAAACGATCAAAGGAAGAGCTGTCAATGAGGCACACCATCTCGCGGTATTTTACAAAGGCTTTTTATAAGAAGTTTTTCGCCAAGTTTGAATTTGAATTCAAACTTAGCTCCAACTAAACAATTACTCCATTGATTTAGGAGTTATTCTCGCAAATGGACTTGTAGCTAATTAATCTTTCTAATTCCATGAGATTTAGGCTCTTAAAAGATTCATCAAGGGTTTAATCTTTTATGATTAGTAAATGATCGTGTTACAAGCTAAGGTTCACATGATCCATCTAGTGCTTCCACATAATGTTTTCCATGCTAAGTCAAGTGTGAAGGTTTGGACATTTGCACAAATAGAGTATACCAGCAAGTGATTAGCCTCCTTATCCCTTAGTCTTGCAAGAAATCACAAAATGCATGGGAGAAGTATTCTCCCCCACCATCTAACCTTAGGAGTTTTGATGTAGCAACCTGTCTCCTTTTCAACTTGTGCCTTGAATCATTTGAACGTCAAACACATCTCATTTTTGCATTATACAATACAACCATACTTTTCTTGAGTAATCATCTATGAAGGTTACAATGTACCTATTACCTGCAAGAGAGATCTTTGGTTGGCTCCCACACATCTATGTGCACAAGGTCTAACACACCATGTGCTACATATCCACTCTTCTTGAAGGGCTACCTGGTAGACTTGCCTAGTTGACAAGCTTCACACATCTCATGCAACATTTGTAATGAAAAATATGGTAACCTCTTACCAATTACCTCTTCTCCATGTCTTTCAACCTTTGAATGTTGATGTGACCACACCTGTTATGCCACAAATCCAAATCTCCAATCTTCTTGTCTCCATAGGTGATGAAGATTGCCTGGTTGCTTTGTCCTTTGCCAATGTCAAGAGTGAACATCCTTCCTTCCTTCTTTCCTTTGGCTATCAACTCATGGCCATTCCTTGGGTCTTCAACAAAGCATCATTTGTGGTTGAACTTGACTTGATATCCCTTTTCAACCATCTATCTAACAGAGATTAAGTTCTTTGTAATAGTAGGAACATGCTACCTCAGATAGTCCTCTTGCTTTGTGGTTGCCTTCAACCTTCACATCTCCCATTTGTTGTATCTCATGCTCTATGTTGTCTCCTATTACCACAAAGCCTCTTTGCTTGGGTGCTTGATGATTATTGAAGTACTCCTCTTTACGAGACATGTGGTTACTACAACCACTATCTATATACGACACTTCATCATGTGGTTGACCTTCACTTTTATGTTTCATAGCTAACAAATGCTCATTTTCACCTTGCCCTATGTAATTGTTCCCACCTTGCTTTTGCCAACAATCTTTGGCATAGTGTCCTTGCTTCCCACAATTCAAACATCCATTTGAGTTGGATTAGCCTCGACCTCCATAGCTTCCTCAGTTTTTGGATATGATTCTATGTTGATTGATTCTCTTTTGGCTCCACTCCTTGCTGAAGTAAATGCTTCCACTTTTCATTTTTTAATTTTCCCTCTATTTGAAGAAAGTTTTTTTCGCAAAATGTATGTGACCTTGCTTCTTTATTTTTTGACAAATTATACTATGCCGATCATTCTGGCGCTCTACTTCGTTGTATCCCTTCTCATGAAGTACCCTCTATGATACATATGGCACATGATATTTCCTCAAGTGGACATTTTTTGATGCGTTTAACTCACTAGTTATTTCTGTTGAGTGACTTATGGTGGCCCACAATGCAGGGAGATGTGTATGATTATGTTAAACAATACGATGCCTATCAGTGGACTAGCTAGCCTCTGTAGTGACATTATTTTCCTCTTCAACCAGACCTTCCTCTGGAGCCCTTCCAGAAATGGGGGTTGGATTTCATTGGATCCATCACACCTCTGGCTATTTCCACTAATAACCTATATATTCTCACATGTATCAACTATGCGACGTGATGAGTTGAAGCCTGGGCAGACTAGTCTACTACCGTTCAGGTTGTGGCTAAGTGTATGATGAGGGATGTGCTTCCACGGTTTGGATTACCACTAGAAATTATGTCAGATCAAGGGACCCACTTTGCTAACACTCTTATTCAGGGTCTGACTCACACACTTAATATCATCCATAAGTTCAGTGCACCTTATTACATGCGTGCTAACGACTTGGCTGAGACCATTAATAAAATGTTACTCACTATGTTGAAGAAACTTATCATGGACTACCTTGAGCATTGGGACCAGCTTCTACCTACTATGTTGTGGGCTTATCAGACCATGTACAAAGTAGCTACAGGTTGTAAACCATTTAAATTAGCCTATGGACTTGAGGCTATTGCACCAATGGAGGTGGTCATACCCAGTCTATGTGTGGCTTTGAATAAAAATGATTATTGGTTGAATCATTATCTACTTGATTTGATACATTGTGTTCTCTTCATGAAGAAAGACTAGAAAGTTTTTCTGCTATTACAACAAGTTTAGCTCTGCCAGGCTAAAACCCATGATCATTTTTTGAAAACTCCTGTGTTTAAAGTCATACAATTAGTTTTATTCTATAATTCTAAATTTGATTGCACTACAGGAAAGTTTAAGCCTCGGTGGTTTGGTCCTTACCATATTTCAACTCAACTGGGCCCTAGTTTTCACTATAGATTCCAAGGCCATGTTGGCTAGCAGCACTCCTTTACTTCATGGTAATAGCTTAAGCCTGCTTCTACCTCTCCCTCTTGAAGAACCTCTATTGCCTTTGCATCTTCCTCCTTTTCCTCCATAGAAGAGTTGGTCTTGGCTGCCCTTTGACTTGTTCTCTCCATGGTTGAGCTCCTCAGTCACCATAAGATAAGTAAATTGCTCAAAATTTGGTAATGAATCCATTACATACAGAGAGGTTGTGAACCTTCCATTTATCATCTTCTCTAATCCTATTAAGTGTGTGGGAAACTAGTTCATCATCACCATCTACAACACATCCTATTGAGCCAAGTGCATCCAAGATCTCTTTTACATTAAGTATGAATTCATTAATGCTCTGATTTGATGACTTCCTAAGGTTTTGGAGTTCATTCTTGAGCTGATTTTTTCTAGCCTTTGTAGAGATAGTCACTCTCCTATCCCTTTCTTCCCATTCTCTAATGGCTCTCCTTTGATTCTCAATAGGTGTATGTGGATCTATGTATGGCTTCACATTAGTACCACTAACCAAACCCCAAAGACCCTTTCCCATGAGGAAGCTAGAAATTCTAAACTTCCAAGGTTGGTAATTGCTCTTTTCAAGCTTCTCAATCTGAGTATTATAGTCTCCCATTGTGTATGAGACTATAAGTGGATCCTAATCCCTCCTTGGATTGTGATAGATGTGAGAAACAATGATATGTTACCTTCCCACAAGAGTCTCCACTTGTCGTGAACTTTCGATGATGATAGAAGCTCCCCCTTGCTTCAAATCCTTCTTCAAATCTTCCTGGTCTTTGCTTCAATCCTTGACTGTCAAGAATTTCCAAGGCTTCCTATTGATTTCCTCAATGCTCAATGATGAGCTTTGATACCACTGATGGAGTAAACCCACTCCTAGTTTCAACAGAAGAATGATAGGCCCTTCCTAGGACCAAATAGTTCACTACCATATTCCACCAAGAACTGAATTGATCTATGGATGTGAGGGTTGAACTTATGAAATTTTGCACAATAAAAGTAGACTCACTAAGCTTTCCAACAAGCCATGGATCACTCAATTTGAAGAATGTGAACTATGTCAATCTCCTTTCACAAGAAAGACCAAAATTTGCCCAAATAGATAGCTATCACTTATGTGTACCTCTTCACACACATATGTTGGGGAATACGCAGAGATAGGCTAGAGAGCTTCAAAGCTCAATATAAACAAAGGTAAGTATTGGCAGTAGCCAAAGGCACAGACACAGAGGAAGCATGTGAAGGCAAACTACAAAGAGTCTTGGGGAGCCATGGAGTCATTTTTTCTCAAAGAAATATAATTGATATTACTTCTTCAAAACACCACATAGTGATTTTCATCACTTTTGTACCATATGTATCATGAAACATCCACTTTTGTAATTAGTAGCTCCATTCTGTGCAAGTTGAGGATTCCACAAGCTTGAGGAGCTTGCATAGAACAAGCATACCAATTTTGGCTATGTTTGGATCTCGTTTAGACCGCCAAATAGTGCCTAGAACCTATTTTTTAACTATGCCGAACACTAGATATGAAACTGATCAAAACTAGTCTAGAATCTTTAAAAAGAGCTAGAGAGCTCACTTTTGAGGTTGGTTAGTGTGAGCTTTGAGCAAACTTGAGCTTGTAATAGTGATCTTGAGCAATAGAGTCTATTTCCTATCTTCCCTTGTGTCTTGCTTGTGTCTTACATGTGTGTGTGTATATGTGTGTGCATCTCCATGCTTCTCACCTTCAATCTCACTACATCTTGCATTCATGATCTTCATATCACTCCTATCTCTTCCGCAGATTGACATTAAGGAGGTGGATCTTCTTAACGTGGTGCTTACCATCGTGCTAGAGAAATACCAAATTTGGTGTCATTGTTGAGGATTGAGTTTTATGAAGAATGCGTGATGGTAAGAGTATAGCAAGAATTGATAATGGAAGGTACAAAATTGAGTTTTTGTTGTTGTTTTTCATTAGTTTTTTGTGTTTTTCATCTCTTCTACACTCCTCCATCACCACCCCATCATCTTCTTTCACTCCATAAAATCAAAATTTTCACCATATCCACCTATCCTCCTCATTTCCCTCATTTGTGCATGCGAGAGAGAGAGAGCTTTTGAGTTTGCATCGGTGTGTGTGTTTTTATTTTTCTTGCAAGTACAGTGCTCCAGAACAGTAGGACAGCTCCAAAAAGGTGAGAAATTTAAATTTCTGTCAGATCCACTGTAGGTATCAGACCATCGCGATGGTCAAACAAGTTCAATATTTTTGGTAAGCATGCATACCACCACATAGGGCACACTTGCGCTTGTAAAACATGCCACTTTATATCATATGTCTCTCACACCAGAATGGAGCGAAATAATGGTAACATACTTGAGGATGAAAACATTCCCTCAAGGAATGAATTTAGCATGACAATGAAGTCTAGAGCAAGTAGCTCAAGACTACTCACTTATTGGTGATAATTTGTACAAACGTGGATGTGATGGATATTTAAGACAATGTGTTCATGAGTGAGATTATTTGACTGTATTAAAGACTCCACACCAAGGTGTTGCAGGAGGTCATTTTGGCCCCAAAGGATAATCAAGGCCATAATATTTGTAGGATTATGGTCGCCCACTCTTCACATAGATGCACATACCTATGTTTAGAGATGTGATGTGTGCCAAAGAACTCAGTTTCTTGCTCGTAGAGATGAAATGCCATTGAAACCCATGATGGGAGGACGTGCATTCTCAAAGGGGGGTATAGAATTTGTAGGACCCAATAATCCCCCTGCAAAAGCTACTCATGCGGAATACATCATAGTTGCGACCGATTATCTTACCAAATGTGTAGAGGCCAAGGCCACAAAAGGGAATGATGCGCACATAACTGCAAAATTCTTATTTGAAAATTTCGTTACAAGATATGGACTGCCTAAAGACCTAGTGAGCGATCAAGGAACTCACTTTCTAAACCAGGTCATTGAATAGTTGTTACAAGATTTTATGGTGATTCACAAGAAATCCACACCATATCATCCTCAGGCCAATAGTCGAGCAGAAGGCACTAACAAGATCCTTTGTAACGTACTGATGAAATTCTTCAACAACAAACGTTCTGATTGGGACAAACTGTTACACCATGCTGTTTAGACATATCGAGTGGCCTAGAGGACCATACTCAATGCAACTCCCTTTTAGATGGTTTTTGGTCAAAACGCTTTGCTTCCTTTGGACTTTTTGATACCCACCCTTAAGGTTGCACAAGAACATCAGTGGACCGGTCATGAATTATCATCAAGGATAATGGACTTGAAACATCGAGGATAATGGACTTGGAACGATTAGGAGAAACCAAATTGAAAGCAGCAACATGCATATATGCAGCAAAGAAGCGACGGAAAGCCTATTTTGATGCACATGTGAAAGACAAAGGCTTTAAAGAAGGTGACTTAGTCCTAGTGTATATGCTGAAACAACATGCACGGAAACTAGAAAAGCAAGGTTATGGACCTATGATTACTAACAAACTTTCGAAAAGTGGAGCATTACAATTAGCCACACTAGAAGGAGAGATAATGCCTAATTATATTAGTGGTTGTAGAGTCAAGCTATATCAAGAACCACTTATGGAGGGTACGCTTAGACGACTCACGTTGGCAAAGAAGCGTAAGGAGGAAGAAAAGAGAATACACATGGAAGCTCCGGAAGAAGCACTAGAACACATTAAGCGCATGAAGTTAAGAAGACAAGCACTAGGGAGAGAACATTATAACTATCTAGAAGAAACACCCAGATACCCCATGGCCATGTGTCAAGCAAAGTTAAAAACTCATAGTAGCATAGTGGATAGGAGACCATTCATACAATCATGATAGAATGCAGCAACACTCACCACGAGCTTAAGGCTTTAATTGATTCAGGTGTTGTGACTAGTTCCGTTAGATGGTCCCACTATTAGGATTCAAGAATAGAAATGCGGCCAATTGAGCCTTACCTAATAGGGATAGGAGGCATGGAAACCCCTTGCATGGGTGAGGTGGACCTTCCTATCCTCATACATGAAGTGACCATGACAATGAAGCTCCTAGTGTGCCATGATGAAGACTTGATAGAACCCCATAATCCTTGGTGAAGATTGGCTATATGATCACTCAGTGGACCGAAATCTTCAACAAGGCTACTTGCGGATCAGGACCTTGGACCACTAGCGAGTGATACCTCTTGACTTCCCTAACAACACTCTGCCTGAGGTATGTAACCCTAGACCATATGAAATGATTGCGACGGAGGACTGAAAGATCTTTGGTCAAATCCATCGGCTAAGCACGCTCCTTCCAAAGTCAACCCATGAGAGTTTGGCGATGCTCAACCATGACCTCCAAGAAGTAAACCATGACTAAGGAACCCAAACCACCCACCATACCAGATGACAGAAAGATGGTAGCAACATCAGCAGACGATGACTACAAGCATAAAGCAGGTATGGGTGCTAAAAGGACAGAAAGCACTAACTGACTACAATAGTAAAGGCTTTAACAAGGAGAAGTCTAGGCAGAATCTGAGTCAGTAGCCCACATGCCCTCGGCCTTGTTGCCTTCTTCTCCAACAATAAGAGTTCAAAAGATTTGGATCTCCAAGGAGTACCTCACAAATCGACCCACACCTATGCAGATTTGGGTACCCAAACATTGTTTTATAGCCCAAAACTCAAGACATGTAACATACACCCCTTTGAACTCACTTCATTCATCGACACCACAACCACCAAAATCACCTTTTTTACCTGAGCAGAAGAATACCACCCACTCATCAACTCTTAGGAAATGGATGTTGGAATGTATCCAAAAGCCAACACATGATCCTTTGCACAACATAACACCGATCCCAACTAACCCCTGTTACACTTATCTGTTCCTCGAGTAGCTTTCATGTGAACCTTTTCCCTATATATGGGCACTTTTTACTCTAGTGTTGGCTAGAGGTTTTTTCCCCATGTGACCACATACTTGATACTCTCATATGTGGTGGTACTTTGTACTTAGGGATATCATTCAGCTCTTACTTCAATTCAGTTCATCGATCAATAGAGAGAGCTATTCCAGCCATCGTCTTCTCCGTGTGTCTTGCTGTGTTTGTGCTCCTTGTGTGTGCTTCTTGTGTGTCTCTCACACTTCCACACACACCTAACAGGGGTATTAGAGTAGGTTCAGCTTCTTCTCAAGTTTTCGTTTTTCGCGTCGTGGCGCACGCGCACTTTAACAGTGCAAATCGACTTCGGAGCATAGAAGTGTGAATTTCAGCAGCCCGAAAACATTTCCAGCAGGTGCACTGTGGTTTTACCCCCATTTCGAAGCCATTCGTGTAGTCAGAATCGCCATCAGAGTGACGGTTTGTGAGCTGAAATTTCAGCACTCGTTTCAGCTTTCATCGAAGTGAAGATTTTATCACATTCTTGTTCCTTAGTGAAATGGCCGGCAGCAATGACTTGTTTGGCATGCTTCAAGCTAAAGATAAGCTTGATAGGACCAACTATCCGATGTGGTCTTACATGATGAAGCATGTTCTTGTTGCAAAACAACTTTGGAACATAGTGGCAGATGTAGATCGAAGACCGGCAAGTGCTTCTACTTCACAGTCTACTGTCACAGATGGAGCTTCTTCTTCGAGTAGAGTGGTTTCTCCTTCTCCACCTACACAGGAGTAGCTTAGATGGGATGGAAAAGATGCTCAAGCTCATGCTTTGATTGCGCTTTCAGTGAAGCGTCATATAGTTCCACACATTCGGTCACGTTCTACATCACGACAGGCATGGGACACTCTTTCTTCTTTGTATGCCATGCATAATGAAGCACGTGTTGCATACTTGAGGAAGCAACTTGAAGATGTATGTATGGCTGAAAATGAGTCAGTGGATGTGTATGTGACACGCATCAAGGACTTGAAAGAGCAATTGGAAAACATAGATGAGATCATTCCGGATGCATCACTCATTTCTACATTGTTGAAAGGATTACCGGAATCTTTTCAAAGCTTTGCTACTACGCTTGGTTGCAAAAGGAAATCCTAATATGTATGCATTTGATGAGGTTGTGTCTCTTCTTTCGCAAGAAGAGCAATCTAGAGTGAATAGGAGTGGTTTGATTGAGGGAACGCAAGCACTTGCTATCTCACAAAAGGGGAAAAGCAAGTATGGTTCAGCTTTGGTTTCATCAAAACCAAAGCCTCAAGGTTCCTCTTCCACTCATTCCTCTAATGATAGTGATTTGCAAAAGAATAAGAGATGCAAATATTGTCGGAAGGCTAGTCATACTATTGATGAGTGTAGAAAGCTTGCTAAACGCAATGAAAAGAAGAAGGAATCCGGCATGTCTATTGCTGAAAATTCAGTAAACGCAAAGAATGATGAAGCTAACATGGCTCAAGATTTTCGGGCATGTGTTGTTACATGTCATTATGATGCTTCTTTACATTCTAAATGTATGGTTGTGAGTGAGGCTGATTCGGATTGGTTCTTTGATAGTGGTGCTTCAAAGCACATAACATCATGCAAAAGATTTTTTGCCTCTTTGAAAGATGCACCTAAAGGAGGACATGTGGTGTGTGCAAACAATGCCTCTTATCCTATCATTGGAGTAGGAGAAATTGATCTTACGGTTGCAAATGGAGGTGTGATTCTCTTGAAAAATGCATTGTATGTTCCCGGTATCAAGAAGAACTTAATTTCATTTCCGTTGATTGCCAAAGTTGGATTTCATGTACACTTTGTTGATGATAAGTGTATGGTTCATGATTTCAGCAATGGTGATGTTATCATGATGACTGGTACATTATGTAATGGTTTGTATCGCATGGACACATACAAGAGGGCTGCCTCTAATGTCTTAGTTGCTCATACTTCTTCCATGGCTGAAATGGAGCTTTGGCATGCTCGTTTTGGTCATTTAAACTTCAATAGTTTGCTCTACTTGCAAAAGAAGGACATGATTATTGGCTTGCCTACACTTGAGTCCATTGAAAAGCATGCATGTGAAGGTTGCATTCTTGGAAAAATGCATCGTGCTTCTTTTCCAAAAGATAGTCATACACACACTACAAGAAAATTGCAACTTGTTCATAGTGATGTATGTGGTCCGATCAAGACTCAATCTTTTGGGAAGCATGTATATTTTGTTACCTTCATTGATGATGCTACTCGCCATACATGGGTGTATCCTATGAAAGCAAAGAATGAGGTATTTTCTTGCTTCAAAGCATTTTTAGCTATGGCTGAAAATTTTTCTTCACAAAAGCTTTTAGGACTCTACACACGGATTGTGATAGTGAGTACATGTCACATGAGTTTAATGCTTTTCTTCGTGAAAGAGGTATTTCACACCAATGTACGGTGTCATATACACCTCAACAAAATGGTGTTTCCGAGCATAAAAATAGAACTCTACTTGAAATGGCACGATTTATGGTTAAAGGAAAACATCTTTCTCATAAGTTTTGGATGGAAGCGGTCATGTGTGCAAATTATGTGTTGAATCGCTGCCCTACAAAAGCATTGAGAGCCATCACTCCTTATGAGGCTTGGAATGTTCATAAGCCTATGGTTAGTCATATGCGTGTGTTTGGTTGTTTGGCATATGCTTTTGTGCCATCACAACAACGTCACAAACTTGATGACAAGGCAAAGAAATGTATATTTGTTAGTTATAGTGCTGAAAGTAAGGGATATCGGTTGTACCATCCATTGAACAACACAATTATTGTGAGTCGAGATGTGGTATTTGCTGAAAATTCAGTTTTTCCTCTACTTGAATGCAAAAAACTGCCAACAATTAGCTCACAAGATGTGTTCGATACACTCATGCCTTTCTTCCAAAATGGTGCGCTTGACTATGGCCATGTAGAGCAACCAATTGAGGTTCAAAGGGCTGAAAAATTCCAACCAAATTGGGCTGAAAATGTAGAGAATTTCCAGCCAAACATGGCTGAAAAAAATCAGCCAAAAATTATCAAAACTGTTGGAAATTTCCAGCCACATATGGCTGAACATTTGTATCAAAATATGGTTGAAACTGAGCATGAATTTCAGCCCACGCATGATGTACATATTGAAGATATATTACATAATGAACGCATGTTTATCAAGAGTTCAAAATCTATGCCAAAGTGGCTGAAACAAAATTTGCAGGACAGCAAATTGAGTGCACCTTTACTTGGTAGAACAAGATCAAGCTCTCACCATGCATCAAGTAATTTTGTGGATTATTCTCTTATTGCTACAGCATGTAATGAAGAGCCACTTTCTTTTGAAGATGCATGTGACGATCCACAATGGATGAGTGCTATGAAATCACAAATGGATTCCATACATAGGAATGGTACTTGGGAGTTATGTGAATTGCCAAAAGGAAAGAATGCCATTGGTACAAAGTGGGTTTACAAGATTAAGAGAAAATCTGATGGTAGCATTGATCGCTACAAAGCTGGATTGGTTGCCAAAGGATATGCACAACAATATGGCAATGACTATGAGGAAACTTTTGCACCTACTTCACGCATGACTACCATTCGTACCGTGGTTGCATTGGCTGCCACTCGAGGTTGGAAAGTGCATCAATTGGACATAAAAACAACCTTCTTGAATGGAGATTTGCAAGAAGAGGTTTATGTGAAGCAACCTCCTGGATTTGCTATGAAAGGGAAAGAGCATATGGTTTGTCACTTGCATAAAGCCTTGTATGGTCTCAAGCAAGCTCCACGGGCATGGTATGACCAAATACATAAGCACTTGATTGCTCTTGGCTTCACATGTAGTCCGATTGAAAGCACACTCTATGTATGCAAAAGTGGGGCTGATCTTACAGTGCTTGTTCTTTATGTGGATGACATGCTCTTGACTTGGTCATGTGATGAAAAATTTGACATTCTTATGGCTGATTTGCTGCATACTTTTGATGTCACTTATCTTGGTCTTTTGAGCTACTATCTTGGCATCATGTTTGTATCCGTTGAGGGGGGAATTGTTATGCATCAAGCAAATTATGTTGAAAAACTACTTCAGCCTTTTGACTTTGAGGATTGTAAGCTAGTTTCCACACCAGTTGAGACAAGATTCAGGTTCTGAGTTGAGGATTCTAGTGATGCATTTGACACTTCTCTTTATCAGCAAGCTGTGGGATGTCTTATATATGCATGCAACACAAGGCCGGATATACAGTATGCAGTTTCCCAGTTGAGTCGATTCATGCATAGCCCTGGCACTAAGCATTGGCAAGCGGTGAAACGTTTGTTCAGATATCTTCGAGGCACTTTAAGCTTAGGTCTCTTTTATGGAAGAGATGTTCCGCCGTGCTTGCATGCTTTTACATATAGTGATTGGGCTGGTTGTTATGATACTCGTGTGTCCACTAGTGGTAATTGCTTTTTCCTTGGAGACTCATGCATATCTTGGTTGAGTAAGAAGCAACCTACAGTGGCGACATCGAGTTGTCAAGCTGAGTACAGGGCAGTTTTCACAGCGATAGTGGAGTGTATATGGCTGAGACGCCTATTGATGGATCTTTGCATGGAGATTGATGCTGCTACGCATATTCTCACAGATAGTCAGAGTGCTTTGGCTGTTGCACGAAATCCAGTGTTTCATGCACGGACCAAACATATTGAGGTGCATTATCACTATGTGAGAGAGCGCCTTCATGCAGGAGATATTGATTTTGTATATGTGCCTACATAAGATAATGTGGCAGACATATTCCCCAAAGCTCTTCTACGAGAAAAGTTTGAAGCTTTTCGCAAAGCTTTAGGCTTATTACCTTGTGGGGGCTGATCTTTCACTACCTGTATGTGTTCACATCATTCGCTCCAGGGGGGTTTGTTACACTTATCTGTTCCTCGAGTAGCTTTGATGTGAACCTTTTCCCTATACATGGGCACTTTTTACTCTAGTGCTGGCTAGAGGTTTTTTCCCCATGTGACCACATACTTGATACTCTCATATGTGTTGGTACTTTGTACTTAGGGATATCATTTAGCTCTTACTTGAGTTCAGTTCATCGATCAATAGAGAGAGCTATTCTAGCCATCGTCTTCTCCGTGTGTCTTGCTGCATTTGTGCTCCTTGTGTGTGCTTCTTGTGTGTCTCTCACACTTCTACACACACCTTACAACCCCTACCTTTGTAATAATTCACTAACGATTGAACTTTGTATAAATTCACCCACACTAACCCATTGTCACCTGTAAAGCAAGACTCATCATAAGAAATGTATGCATTATCTAAAGCATGTAGGTGTCTAGGGACCTACATTAGTTTGTGCAGAATCGTTCCATAAACCACCTCACAACACTCGGCTACACGGGTTACACATCGGTTATGGAAAGGGATTGTGGTCTCACCTTATTGGGATCCTATTATTTCCATATAATGTGTTTTCCTTTTGTAGTAGAGAATCTACGCACTCCTTTCAAATCATCATGCAACTTGAATGACCCTCCACAGCGGGCCCCACTATGCTAGTGGTCAATTTTGGCAATTTACTAGTTGAGCCTTATCCTACATTGCAACCCCCGGAATTTTAGGGTTTCCTAGGACCAATGCCCATAGGTGATCCTCCTATGGGACACACTCAAAAATTTCATAGCAATTCTCATTGGTTCCAAGGTCTAGTAGGACCTCTTGAAAATGCCAACTTTATTTATGATGCCATGTTGTGTTTTGATGGTATCAAGTGGGGTAGATATCAATTTTTCTCAAGAGAATTTGAAGAGATCTAGAATTTAGAAGAGTTAAGGCATATTTGGGCCAGAGCTGGTTTTACATATATTTTAGTGATCCATTGCCCAAACATGACTTCTACCAATGCTATTACTTGGTGACTACACTTATAGCCCCGAAGAACAAGGACTTGCCAGGAACATTTATTCTTCCATCACTGGTGAATGATCCCCATATAAGAACTTTTACCTTTTGAAAGATCCTATTCGGGCAGCACTTAAGATCCACGCGACTTACACACTGATACAGCAAGAAAGGCTTATTTGAAAGCCTATGAAATGTCGTGATGTCTTGAAGTGGGCTGACATTTTGGCTATCACACCTGAACTCTCTAAGCCATTGTGCATATTTATGCAACATTTTGCATTTCCGGCCAAGGATCACTTTACCATCTCTCAGAAACATATCTCGTTTCGATTATATCTTGCATGCATAGGGCCCCAGACCGTTGAACTTGCCAGTTGGATTATTGATCAATTGTGTTTAGTTTACCAAAGATGGGAATGAAAACACATCATCCATGGTTGGTGTGCCCTTACTAGAATTGTCTACATGTGTTTGGCCTATGATTTTCCCATTGAACATGCCATGACTAATGAAGAATTAAAAAGCATTCAAGGGAACCACCAAAAAGGACAGAAAAGCTAGCAAAGGATGGGCACGCAAGTGCATGCGAGGTTCTATCCCATGCTTGTAGGTTTCGGAATCCCCATCATCACAGCAATCTCCTCAACAGTCTCGAGTGGAACCCCTCACACCTGTATAGCCAATACATATCCGCCTCTCATGACCCATCATCACAAAATGCACTATCAGTGCATTAACCCCTCAAGCAACCACCACTCAGCACAATACTACTGCAACAAGAGAAATTCCCACCACAATCGGTGCATAAGCTTTTACTTTCCCCATACCTTGGAAGCATAACCCATTAACACCACCTTCAATTTTGAATTGCATGAAGCTTTCTCCAGTGAGTTCCAATTTTGAGAAGGATAATTTTTCTCACAAGAGTACAAATGTCCAAGTTATCCTACTACCCCTCCTAATCAACAACAAGAGTAGGTAGTCTCTAGCTGAGATGCAGATAGAACCATGACCGATGATGATGATGGCGATCATGAAGCTAGTCAAGATAGTCACGACTCACAAGAGGATGTGCAGAGTGAAGAGAAAGAGCAACAAATCGAACCCCAAGGTGATACGAGTACTCATGAAGACGACACGTTTGAAGCCACTGCCTACACTTTGCCAATCTAGAAATTAAACTATAATATGCAAGCAGTTTGGATGCACATACAATTATCTGAGGAACATAGTCAAGCAATTCTCGAGCAAGAACTCACTAGTGGAGGTTTTGAAGAATCTTTCATTAAAGGCTTCAAGGAATTAGTCAAATCAGTGGGCATCCCTAAGGCACTTCATTATTTGAAGAGGAATCCACTACCAAAGTTTGACCCGCAACACATCCGTTTGATGTCCAAGCCACGTCAGGACATCTGTGTACCGAGAGATGCAAAATCTTCACATCATGCCAAAGAAGCTCAACTAATCCTTGAAACCACGACAAAAACCCAGCTAGAAGAAGAGACCATCATCATCGACTCCCCACCTCACCCTTCAACTGTAATATCCACAACCACATTCAAAATCCCCACCTCACCTACTCCTCATTCACCTCCCGTACATCCAATTTCCCCAGTACATCCCACCTCCCGTCCTCTATCTACATTCCTTGTAAGTACTACTGTTGAGGCCACAGTCATGCGAACACCCCAAAGTCTACTTACACCTCTCCCTTCCACCATAGTTTCCCACATTCCAATCAACCCATTCCTCACTCCATCCGTTCCTTCAGTTCCCATCCCTCCAAGACCTATATTCCCCTTTCCACCCCCAATGACCTTCTCACCACTGTGACCTCCCTACCCAATTATATCCCCTTTATCCTCCCCTCTCGACCATGCAATCCACGAGAGTCAATTTATAAACTATTCATCCACTTTTGTAAATCCTATGTTCACATCCACTCAGGCACCCACCATCACTCCGCTCTTCATCATCAATGCACTCAATGCCACATCTAGTGACATGGACATTTCACCACCCATTGCACTACAACTCACCTCATCTATTCCCCACCATATTTAGGCATATCGCTCTTCTCCATGGTCACCACTGCATCCACTTTCCCATCGCTCCTTTCCCTTTCCACTGCAACAACACCCACACTCACATCATCTTCACTCACTACACCCTTGATATTGTCGCCCAGGATCGACACTATATTCCAACAAATGTTTTCTTGTATGACACAATTTAGAGATGGATTTACATCTCTCGACAGCAGATACTAAGCATTGCAACACATCAGTACACAGTTACACGCTCAGTTGAATTCGTTAAAACTAGTTCTTGAAGTCACCCCCCGGAGATTCTCGATGAACTCAATAATTTACAAGTGCAGGTACTTGATCTTCAAGCATAGATTGCAGCTCACTTCGAGCCTCCAAGGCCAGATTCCCCACACAGAATTCCTGCTAAAGAAGAAACGGTTTCTATACCGGTGGAGGAAACATACGAAGAGGCCTATGAACGACAATCAATACAAGGCAGACATGTCACGATAGAAGGCCAAGAAACTTTTGAACTTCCTACACTCACATGGCTTAAGTTAGTGGAAGAACTTGGTAAAACCCACTCCACATGTGTCGAAGCACAACTACATGCCATGGCAATGATCGGGGAATGCATATTACAATCGCCCTATTTCTTCAACATGGCCCCTCGAAGGTACATCTTTGGCCACGAGCTTCAATATGAAACATACTTCATGTTGATGGTAGAATATCAGTTGGCCAATGAAAAGGAGATGGGAAAGAAACCAACCCATGCAACTCAGTCCTAGCTCGATGACCTACAAGAAGAGTTGCTACACGAATATCCAGAGATGATGCACACCTGGTTCAAGGCACCATGGCATGTGAAGTATAACCTGTGTTGGGGTCCTATGCCATGATGTTGATGTTGGAAGGCATTCACCATCAAGGTTCAAAATAATAAGTTGTTTCAAGATTAGCTTAATTATCCTTACTTCACTTCACCCCCAGGCCCCCTACAGTTGGATATATGATGGCCACAATTCGCCACTAGCATAGTTAGCTTGAGAAGTAGTACCTTCATCCTCTACTTTCTTTATTTTCCCTTTCTCTTTAGTCTTTCATTTATCTATGTATAGGGCATAAGAGTTGTTACCTCTTGATGGTTCTCCATTTTTGTTGAGCTTGGCTTCATGGGGAAAGAGTTGTCCCATGAGAGTGGTAAGATCTGGAATCTGCATGTCCATATATAAGTCCACAGCAGTTGTGAAGGCTTCCCATTTGTCATCTGCGTTGATGCCATTGATTATTTGTCTCACTATTTGCTCCTCTTCAATCTCCTCTCCCATGCTTGCGAATTGATCAGCCACATCTTTGAATTTGGTCACAAACTCTCAAACATTCTGCTTGGGGTGCTTTCTTTGAGTGTTAAACTCAATCCACAATTGATTTTTTCTACCTCTTATATTGGAAGAAAAGTATGAAAACAATGTATCCCAAGTCTTTAGGGATGTTTTACGATTCCTAATATTTGGAAGAAGGAAGTTAGAGATAGAGTTAAGTAGGTATGACCTTGCTAGAGCATCTTTGGCACACCATGAGTTGATTCTTTCAAGCTCCTCTCCTGCAAGTTGTCCTTTGCTTCTGAAAATGGGCATCTCCTCATCTCCTGATATGTATCCATAGAGACTCCTTCCTTTTAAATATGTCTTTTCATCCTCAAGGACCATGGTTGATAATTTTTCCTATCCAATTTGTCAATAAAAGAAGGGAAACCATCTCCCATTTTTCCTCAAATTGCTCTAATACCACTGTTGGAAGAGATGGATGGATACCTCTAGGAAGTGAGGTGGTACTACCAAAACCTACTTTGTACCTGCCCTATTTTATGTAGTAGGCCCTCTTAGCTTGAAAATGAGACTAAACAAGTACCTATGTACTTTGGAGATGATGCTTCAAACAATTAGATCAAAACAGATAACTTTGCAAATAGCTAGTGACCAAAAACTTGCTATTTTGGTCTTGATACCTACTGGATATTTTGCTCAGTGCTCACACTACAGTAGCAATTAGGAAAATTTCTTTTCGTGGTATCTAATTAGCTTAGATAGCTAATTATTCCAAGTAAAATCACTTAAAATGATAAACCATACACTGAGAAATCACTTTAGCAAGTAGATGCTTACCCCCGACTTTTTAGGAGCTAAAAAGAGAATGACCAGAGAGCACTTCGATGCAGATTTCTCCGAATTGGTTGAACCAAATGGCTATGAGATTTGAGAGCTTATATAAGACTTTGAGTGAGTTCCAATAGGCTATAAAAAATGAAAATTGATGGAGAGAGCACTAAGATATGTTCATCACAAGTACACTATTCCGAGTAGACATAACAAAGAGATGAACAGAGATAATCAATGATGTAATGTATTATAGAACAACATTATACATGGCCATTGGCAAAGATATCTTCAATCAAGAGGCCAACAATAGCATAAAGGAAGGTAAATCCTATCATCGTAATTCAACTAGTGCTCTATATGCAGATAACAAGGATAAAAAGCTAAAAGGCAAGAAGAAGGAAGAAGATGGAGAGGAGCCTTCCTAGGCCAACTTTGCATGCAAGAGCAAGTGGAAGGGTGTAGAATGTTCAACGTTGTGCCATCTACAATAAGACCAACCACACCACTCAGAATTGTTGGTTCAATGGGAAGACCCAAAAAGGAAGTCGAAGAGGTGGATACGGCAGCAATAGAGGCAGAGGTGGACACAACTTTGTTAGTGCAAGTAATCCAAAGCCTTCACATTTGGCTAAAACATTGAAGAAGATAGGTACAAGCATGTGATGAGTCACATGAACCATCGCTTGTAAAGGTAGATTCATTTCGTGGAGTCTGGAGAACTAAAAGCTACAAATCTCACTTGGTAGAACCACTCCTAAATTAGAGGAGTACTTTTATGTGGAGATCTATTTGAATTTCAAATTGAAACTTGAAGAAAGTCATTATATAAGAGACTTGTAATCTTGTGGATTTAGTGGCCCCTTTTTGAGCTTATTTGTTGATCAATTGTAGAGGTTGACTAGCTTACACCATAGCCTACTCCTCCCACTATCATTGGACATTATAGAATGCATGAGCACAAGAAATAAGAAAAATATTCTTTTCGAATGAGCCAGACACTCAATGGTGGTACCTTCTTTTTTTAGGAATATGTAGAGATTGAACCTTAGATAGAAAGACTCAAATTTCTCACAATCTACTCAACTAAATCCTATGAAAATTTAGAGGCATACACTAGACACTAATACTTTCCAAGGAGCCATCTTCCATCGAATTTGGAGCTATGTGGATAGATCAAGAGCCTCTGCAAGCCTACTACTAGCGCAAAAGATGATGAAAAAAAAATGAAGATAATGATGGTCACAAATGTATGTATATTGCTTGCATGTTATGTACAATTATTTTGAAGTCTTTATATAGACTTTTAAAGTTCTCCGAGACTTCTACAAGTGGATTTTAAATACAAATGAATGTGGTAATATTTGTTGGAGGGAATCAATTCACTTTCCTATAATCTAGGAAAAGTGAAGATCTAGTTTGATCTACTTTTAGGTGATTGATTGATGGATTTGCAACTCAACGACCAGAAATTCATGGAAGATTAGCTCTCTCTTTCTATCTTTACATGTGTAAAGATCTAGGCTTTTACAATGCTAAAAGATCCATGAGAAATCTTTAAAAAAAAAATACAATTAAGTGAGCATAAGAAAAAAAAACTCTCCAACAGATATTTTTTCACCGTAATCCAACCCATAATTCTTTATGTAGATCAAATTCACCTCAAGCATAGTGTAAGCTTGATGTTCAAACACATCAACCTTTTATTTTTTGGTCTTCAATTGGAAAAATCCAGAACCACGGAGGAATAGAGTAGATGAAGTCCAATTACCCGTTGTCAATTGTTCTAACATTATCTATCCATGGTTCTTCAAAAGTTACCAAATACAAGCAATCACAATGGCTGATGCAGCTAGATTATTAGCTATGTTTTCACTACAAATGGAGAAAGAAGAAAATAATTGTTTATGACTTCACTCTCAATTAGAGGAGTTATAGGCTAAGGTGTCATTGTTAAAGCAACAAAATGTTGAATTAAAAGATGCACTGGCCGACACATCCAATTGTTATATTGAGAAACAACAATCTTTCAAGGATAAAATTACTACTCTAGAGGTATAGGTTAAAGAAATTACTGAAGATCATGTGCAAGTTACTCAACAATCAGCAGCTATTAAGGAAGAGCTTCAAGCTATTCGTAAAGATGAAGAGGATATTCAAAATCAAGCTACAACTTTACTAACAAAAAGAAATTTTGCCAATGATCAGATAGTTTCTCTCACAGAAAACCTTCAAGTGGAAATAGCCAAATTAGATGGAGTAAAGGATAGATTCAGTTGCAAGAGGCTAATCAGACTATTGTTGATAATGTATATATGTTTACAGATAAAGAAATAGAAATTTCTTCTTTGATAAAAAATAAAGATGAATTGTAGAAAAAGCTCACTAACATAAAAGAACAATTATAACAACACAATGTTGCATTCTAGAAATTGGAGTTATGTCATGAAGATGGAAAGGCAGTTATGCTAGAACTTTTAAACAAGTTTAAAGATGATTTTATGGAAGCTACCATACAAGCTGCTCACTGGATTTTGGCACTTCATGCAAAACAATTTCAAGAGATTATTGATTCTGGAGTTTCCACTCTTTGAGACGTTTTTGATGAATTCCTATATTATTTAATCCATCTTAATAATCCTTCTTCAGATACAAATGATCCTTAGTTTTAGTGTTTGAGTGCATCGTGCATGTCAGTGTTAGACTACCATTAGAATGGATATTTTGTAAACTACAATGGGGATGTATATTTTGTAAAGATCTATTACTTTGTAATTCATATATTTTGTAAATAAACCAATTAGCATTCCAATGAATTCAACAGACGAGATAGAGATAGAATCCCATAGTGGAGATAGAGAGAGGGAGGAAAGAGAGAAGGAGAGTTAGACCTGAAGTAGAGAAGGGCCAATAGACTATGAATGCAGACCAATTGTGTTTGATATTGTAATGAAAGATGACTTTGATGCCAACTTTGTGTGTTGTTGTACAATCTCAATCATTCTATTTCTTATATTGAGTTGTGTTTTTTTGGAAAAATGGTATATTGATATGGAATAGAAACGCACTCGAAACTACCTAGTAACCCCCATTCCCCAAAGTGATATTTGTTTGTAGACCTAACGCAGCCAAACACGTGGGATTTTATCCTCCAATCCGTCCAAGATGTTGGTTCTGGTAGGAGATTCATAGGATATGTCAGCACCATTTTTGGTAATGCCTATTGTAGAATTGCTATGAACGGTGCTCTTTCTTAATCTTTCAAGATCTGTGGATCCATTAGGCAAGTTTGCCCCCTTGCTCCTCTCCTCTTTGCAATTACTAGTGATGCCCTAGGCTGGTTAGTGAAAGACTTCATGGAAAAAGAGACCATCAAGGGAATTACTATACCCAAATCCTCCTCTCAACTTGCTCTACAAATGTTTGCAGATGATACTAGTGTCCTTCTTAACACTAATGACTTGTATGTTAGTACGTTTCTTGAGTGTTCACACACTTTCTACTTGGCTAGTGGCTCGAGGGTTAACCATTCCAAAATGGATTTCATGTCATAGAATAAATCCATCCCTCAATCTCTGACACATTAAGGCTGTGAAATCATTAAAGAAGGAGTTGTCTTTAGACTTTTGGGTATACCTATGGGGTTCAATCTCTCCTTTCAGCAAAGATGGGAATGGGTAGTGGACAAATTTAGGAGTAAATTTTGTTTCTTTGTATAACTCTTATTCCTCTCTACCCCATAAGACCTTTGTGCTTAACCATTTCTTGCTTCCCATGCTCACCTATTCTCCAGCTTCCTAGCCTCCATCCAAGAAATAATTAGACCAGGTTATTACCCTTGCTAAGATATTTCTTTGGGGGGGCAACTCCCAACTTAGTGAAATTCCTCAAGTTTCTTGGTCCACCTACTCTCAGCCTAAGCCTGAGGGAGGCCTTGAAATAATGTCCTACTAAAATGGCTGATAACCTTTCTAAAAAATGGATTCGTAGGTCTCTATATTCTAATGATATCTACTCGTCTTTGTTATACAAGACTACTTATAAATTCTTTATGACAGATTACAAAGCCTAGACAAATAACTCTTTATGGGATATGATTTCTTCCCCATAAATTTTTATCCCTATTGGGAGTACTCTATCCTGCAGATTATGAAGGTCAAAAATTACTTTTCTCCTTGTGACAATTTGTCTAACAACATTGATTTTTTTTTGTAGGAGTGCCCATGGTGTGGCTGGTTATCTCTCTGGAGTGGGACTCTACTATCCATCAAGGAGCACAAATGCTTCAAAGTTGGCTTCTAGAAATGGGGTGACTTCATAGCTGAAAGACTAATCAAGTTTGATGATGATCTTCTAGAAATCCCTAACCTATCATCATGCTATCAAGTGATCTTGTGTAATCAAAAGAAGATTTTGGAGAGAAGACTGATTAGCTGCTTTCAAAAAGAGGTGAAGCTGACTAGCATTGTTGAGGGCATGTGAAAGGTCTTCAAAATGAATAGAGGCTCTATGACCTAGATTATGGGCAAGGCTAACCCCAAATGGAATGTAAATTGGTAAAATGCCCATTGGAAGTACATATTTAAGTGTGTTTGGGCTTTTTCGCTCTACATTAAACACTCTTTTTTCAAATGGCAAGTTTTGCACAATGGTCTTTGGTTTGGTAACAAGGTCAAGATGCTTAATATTGGTCAGGGGCTATGTTGATTTTGTGACATGCTAATGGATTATGTCCACCTTTTTACTTAAACATGCCAATAGATTTTGGCAACGGGTGTAGGCTTATCTTCACAAGGCCAATTTGGAGCCTCTTGGACACCAAGACATGATTCTTGGATCCTGCAAAAATATGGATATCCCTCTGTGGTACATCCACAGAGGGCATGTTCTCTGGCTCATTTTGCTGAGTAGGAACTTCATGCATTTCAAAGCTGTCAACAAAGGCCTCATGTATTCCCTTGTGACTTCCTTATACAAGTCCGGTATGATGTGTATTAGGACTATCAAGGAGGCCCCCTGAGAAAGATGTTCATGTCCGGTATGATGTTTATTAGGGCTATCAAGGATGGCCCTGAGAAAGATGTTCATGTAACCCATTATCTTTATGACAAACCATATATGAAATGGAGAGACACTCTCTTGAGATTTTACTCTGCAGATAGATTCAATATGTTCCTCTCTTCGTAATTTTGCCTTGTGGCCCATGGGTGGAGGCCTGCCTCTTTACAAGATGTAACATCCCCTCATTAATATAATTCTTCTTTCCTTGTTTCCTCAAAAAAATAAAAATCCAACTTCCTTTTAAAAAAACGACGGATTCAGAAGGGCTTTGGAGTACATCTTCTGGCACGCGCTGCAAAAACAGTTGAGACTCACAAGATTTCTGAAACAATTGAAACTCACGAATTTATTCCAATTTGCAGCCACTAGTAAGGGCAAACATATTTTAGAGAATAAACATCGGGATATGAGATTCTACAATCGGGGAGAGAGAGAGACAGACAGAGAGAGAGAGAGAGAAATCGGTGCGTGGTCTTAGATTTCTATCGACTAGAGGAGAGCCCTATATCTACCTATCTCCTCTGGACTTTGTGACTTGAAAAATTTTCTTTTAAGTGGGTCATCCACTCTTTTGTTTGATCCAGGATCATGTCTACATGAAGGTGATGGATTTTAAGCCATCAGCAATGAAGAGGACTTCAAAATATTCGAGGAGATCCCTTAATCTACATCTTCAATAATGAATAGGACTGATAGGACATTCATACTTACCATCTATTATAGAGCCTCTCTCAAGGGGAGTCTCACAAGGCAAGCGCACACATGTCCATCATGTGTCCTAATTCTCTAAATACAGGTTACACACATTGTGTCATGTGTTCCAATGAATGCTTCCAGATAGCTCTATGGGAAAAATACTCCTCCCAGTTCTCCCATGGGATTGGAACGCAAGACCTCTATTTCTCTAAGTACAAGTTACACACACATTGTGTCATGTGTCCTAATGAATGCTTCTAGAAAGCTCTATGGGGAAAATAGTCCTACCACTTCTCCCATGGGATTTGAACGCAAGACTTTATCCTTCTCTTTCCTTAGTCTTAACTATGAGGTTAAGCTTTTTAGCTTCCCTAGCTCTTTACATAAACTTTTTGCTTATAGCCTTGCCAAGCCTTTACTTTATAGCATTCTTCCCCACTTGAAAAACATTTTCATCCTTCAAATATGTTTCACGTTATAGTCTACATAAGAGTTTTCCTTTTAACCCTTGGGCACATACAAGAACGTAGTTTTCTTCTCTATGATTCACCTCTTTACTTAGAAAGGGTTATTTTACAAACTATATTTTTTGAGCGTTTCAAATCCTACTTCATCCGTTGTAGTTTATAATGAACACGTGCATTAAAAAAATTCAATAGATGAAAGTTTTGCCTTAGGCTTGATATAATGAAAGTATCTTCTAAAATGGAATAGTTTCTACATATAACATCTATTTATGATGTTTAATTTTCTATCTATTCCAAAACAACTGCATCTGAACTTCATAGAAATATGACCAGCCCTTTGATGTCAAGTCAGAGGTTTTGAAAACAAGGGAAGAACTAAAACTCTATGTAACCAATCTAGGATTAATTTGAAAGACAATGATTACATTAAGAAGATGGAAGCCTCTCTCAAAGGTGAAAGAAAGTTGTAGAAGCTTGGAGAGGCTTGAAAATTTGAGTTGTCAAGTGGTGAAATTGTCTTGAAAACCCACATAGGATCAGCCCTAGCTCTTTGTATATGTAAATTAGACCTTGTAGGCTTGTTTTTAGTGGAATAGAACCCAATATGTACTTTGGAACTTCAACAAGAACAAGTTAATGCAAAACAGATAACTTGCACCTTGACTAGCTCACAAAAATCTTCTAAAAATGGATGGAAGTTGTGACTTCAAACACTGAGAGCAGTGAACAGAGTGACAATTGGAAAAATTCCTCTTGAGGGCATTTCCTACATAGGGTTGGCTTGGTATAATGCATAAAAGCCCTAATTTCTATGAGCCAATGAAGGAGCAATCACCTTAACCCTGAACTCGTGTCATCCTGATTTTTTAGGAATGTGTAGAGAATGACTTAAATATCTTTGAACGTAATGAGCTAAATGACTTGAACATTGGTGCACATAAACTAGAAAATTATAAATTTGGAGCTCTATAAAGAGAGCAACACTCTCTTCAAGTTGATTGAGTCTGAGGAAGAATGAGTAGAGAACAGAAATGGCACCAAGCAATGATCAAAGGCTATATGTATCTTAATATAAAAATGTTTTGGAGTCTTTATATAGACTCTTGAGGATTTGGCCATGCCTTTTCTCCATGAGTTTGAATTCAAAATTAGGCAGGGTTGTTAGTTTAGTTTGATTGGCATCTTTTCCTACAATATAGGAAAAGAGAAAGTTGAAATCACATCTTCTTTTTGATTGATTGAGAATCAATCTCAACCACTTCTAACTCATGGATTTTAGGCCTTTTACTCTTCCCTTTTACACTCCCCTTTGATGGCCTTTTCCCAATTAGGGTTTCCCTTTGCCTCTTCACAGGTTGAGGGTTCCTATAAAATTTTGTCGTCTACCAAGTAGATTGAATGCTTTGTAATAAATGTGGAATCATATCCATACCTTTCTGGTTGTCTTTTCTCCCTTCTTGACCTTCTAGCTGCTTTCTTGGAGCATTCTCGACACTCTTGCATCTTTTCTTTGCCTCTTGACTTCCGTAGCTTGTTATGCTTTTTCTTTCTATCTTGGTCATCATCTGTATCACTTCTTTAATATTGGACCTGTGTATCATGCTTGCCTCCTAATTGATAAGAATTAGAATCAAGATCATATGGTAGAGTTACCTTTTGCTTGTCTTCATCATACCAAGACTTGTGTTCTTCAAACACAACATCCCTACTTGTAGTGAATTGCTTAGGTGAAGGATTATAGAGCCCGTAACCGATCTCAGTTGAATCATACCCAATAAACACTACCTTTATTTCCCTTTTGTCTATCGTACCTCTTATTTGTGATGGTACATGAACATAAGTTAAACAACCAAACACCTTGCAATGTCCAACTCTAGGTTTTCTTCCATACCATGCTTCATAAGGAGTCATACCTTGAAGTGACTTGGATGTCAGTCTATTGACAAGGTACACAATAGTTGAAATAGTCTCTACCCATAGATAATGTGGTAACCTCTTCTCTTCAAACATTGTTCGTATTGATCCAACCAATGTCTTGGTTCTTCTCTCTACAATTCCATTCAATTGAGGTAGTACCTAGTAGTCACTTCCCTTTTGATACCTTTATCGTACAAGAACTCATCAAACTCTTTCAAGAAGTTTTCTCCCACTCCATCAAACTCTTACTCTTGATAAAGTACAAAATAGTCCATCTACTATGGTCATCAATAAATGAGACATAATACTTTGATCCTACCAATGAAGGTTCTTGGCTTGGTCCCCATACATCTCTATGTACTAAGTCCAATAAGTTATTGTGGATGTAGCCTTTGTGGTTGAATGGTTGTCTTTGTGCCTTCCCAATTTGACATGCATCATATTTTTTCATCATGTGTTGCTTTGGTATGTTTGATAATTCTAGAACACTTTTATCCATGCATAATCTTTCAAGGTTCTTTCATTTAGATGAGCTAGCCTCGTATGCCACACTTCAAGCTCATTTAGGGTTTGAGACCCAAACTTGAATACAATTATGCTCCTGGTTTCTCCTAGTTCATGAGTAAAGAGCCTACCATGCTTCTCACCTCAAGTTATCTTCTTAATGCCTTGACATGGATCTTCCACAAAAGCTCCATCTTGGGTGAACCTAACTTACAAGCCTTTCTGAAATATTTAGCCTATACTTATTAGGTTTCCTTGTAATAGTGGGAACATATAGTACCTTGCTCAGAATATTTGTCCTGCCATTAGAGTCCCTGACATTTCCAATCTTCTCCACACTATTCTTTGTGTCATCCCTCTTGGGGATGTAAGGATCATGTGACCTTACCCCCATATTCATGTATATACATCATATATAAAGCATTGCCTCAAGAGAGATCATGTTGGGTTCGAGGCTCCCATGCATCTATGCACATCTCTTCTCTTCTTCTCTCTCCCTCCATCTCCTCCTTGCTCCTCTTGTTCTACACACCAAATCCCTTCATTGGTATCACAGCATGCTGAAGGCTTGTGTGCAAGAAGCTTCAATGGAAGCTTAGGTCACCAGAGGTGAAAATGGAGTTCGACATCTCTTCACAGTAGTTCAGTATTTCGGCCATAACTCGAGATAAGAAGCTTGCATTGATGTGTTTTAAAGTTCTATGTGTAACTTAAATAGAGAGCTACAACCTTGCAAAAAGGCAGAAAACCTAGTTCCGACTTCTAGAGTGCCGAAAATGCAAAAAACGTAGATTGATGTAGAAGATAAATCTACAATCACTTGGATAATAGGTCAGTGTTTTGGCTATAAGTTGAGTTTTACAAATTGGAATGAGATGATTCAACTTGTTATGCATGTCTTGGAATAGCATCTACAATGTTGTAGATGATCATATAACCAAGTTCTGAGTGCAAGGTCATTGAAACTGCAAAATATAGAGCAAAATTGTTTCAAGTGAAAGTGAAATTGATAGTAGGTGCTTGTTTTGTGCATATCTTGAGCTACACACCTCTGATTGAGGTGTTCTTTATCTCGTTACGTAGTTAAGAAAATTTCTTGAATTTTTCTGAAGAGAAAAAGTTCAGATTCTGAGGTTATCACCTCTTAAATTGCACAACACAAAACAACATATTTTCTTGAAAACAATCCTAGTTGCTTTTGGAGTTTTATTTTGGTTTGGAACTTCTTCGAGAGAGATTTTTTGGTGTGCAAGCTCTTATTTTCAGAGTTCCAAGGCATTGTACATGTATGATCACTTTGGTAGCTCCTCCATATGAGAGTAGAGCATGATCTTATCACGTGTTTGACATGTAAGATGACATTGTGGTATACTCTTTTTTGAGGTTTATGTCATCATGAGTTCGATCATGGATGTATAGTGGCATTGTGGTCTATATCTTGCTTATGCCACTTGGTTATGGATTTAGTTATCGGTTGCACACAATTCTGTGAGAGTTTATTGTGGATTTTGATTGGTACTTGGTATCTTTGTTTTCTTTGTAGGTACATGATCCAGATTGGAGCCTCAATTACACATTTTTTTGTCACCGTTATTAGCATGTGGTCATTGATTGATATATATTTGCAAGTGTGATTCTTGGCATATGTGGATGGTGATTCCCACATGGTTTATTTGGTTCAGAGTCCATTTTACAAAGGAGATGTTGCCAAAATTTTGACAACTTTTATGCTAGAAGAGAACTGTAGTGGATCTTGAAGCTTGTGTGATAGCTTTGGATCATTGTTGATCTCCATTTACTTGGACTTGGTCACAGGTTGTTTATGACAGGTTCGACCATCTTGCAGGATTCATCCTTGAGTGGGAGGTGTATCACCATTGTATTGGTGTATATTGTTATTAGTTTTTTGGCATATATATTTGCCATTATCTTTGGTTGGATTAGTGACAAGGGGTGATAGGTTACTCATTGTTCTTTTGCTATTCATTATCTTGTTTGATTGCTCCATTTATAGTGGATACTCTATCAAATTTTTCCTAGGATTCTTTCACATCAACTTGATCACTTTGGAGACTTGGTGATCAGGCGTATGATCATGGTTTTATGTGCATGCTAGATGCATGGTTATGTGGCGGGCGGTTCACATGGTTTCTTCTCTAGCGAGACAGTTATGATGTGAGTTATGCATATGGATATGCAAGTGTGATCCTATTGAGGATAGAGTACTATTTCTAGTCTCTTATTATATTGCTAGTCCTTTGGATTGCCAGCATGGTTTCTTCTCGGTTTGATGGCACTGACTTTCCGAGATGGAAAGCTCAAATGTGGCATACATTGGTTTGTGCAACGTTACACATGTGTGTGCATAGAGATACAAAGAGGCCTTGTGACATGCTCGATCATGTATGGATGGATATGGATGCATTGACCAGCTCCACTATCCCATTACAACTTGTGGATTCTATATATGAGTTTGTTATGTATGAGGAGATGAGTAGTGAATTATGGCAGAGACTACATGATATGTATGTGAGTTCATTGACTCATGTGAGATACAAATGGCATCGACAAATTCGATGTTGGCACTGTGGTCATGAGGGCCATATTCGACAACATTGCTTCAGGCGGATGTGACGATGACGTCAGAGATCTGCATGTGATGCAGGTCACGTAGTGGTTTTAGGCGAGTTTATGGAAACTGATTATGCGAGTGATGGCGATATCACTTTCTCCTATGGTTCATCTCAGGATTCCTCTTGTTCATTGGATGGCACACATATGGCTTGGTTGTTTGATACATTAGCCACTTTTCATGTTACACCACATCGTGAGTGGTTTTGTCCATTCTCAGAGGAGAGTCGTGGATGTGCGCACATGCCTAATGGTACGCCATATGACATTGAGGGTGCAAGAGATGTATGCCTTATGCTAACTATTGGAGCATCACTTATATTCAAAAAGGTACGTTATGTGCCTTCATTCCCTATGAGCTTGATTTCAGGAGAGCAGATGTTATGCATTCCTTGGTGAGCATCATTTTCAGTTGCAATTGGGACAACTTACGCTTGTAAAAATTCAAGAAAGAGCTTGGAAGCGTAAAAAGAAACAAGCCCCACAAAATAAAAGAAAGTGTATTAACTCAACTAAGTCATGGAATTGAAGCATTAAAGCTACAAAAGGAAAAGGAGGCCCAACCAGAAGAACTGGCTTAACTTCAATAGGAGCTACAAGAACCTTGTGGAAGTGGCATAAAAAATGGACTATGTTGCACCATGTGTAGCAAACAAGGCCATGTGGTAAGTAAATGTGTTCTCTTAAGTGCAACTTTCTAGTTATATAGGAAAACTGGGCATGAATCCCTTGAGTGCCACTCAAGAGGAACGCCTGCACAAGCATGCTCAGGACACGGAGGAGTTCAACCACCAACAAATGTAATGGCTTTTGCAGCAAGTCAAGGTAACACCTACAACCGAGGTCTTTTAGGTAATTTTGGAAATGGTCCCAGAAGGCCAATCATTTTCTTTAGGTTTGGAAAAAGTGGACATTATCAAAACAAATGTTATCTAGCAAAGAATTCTCCTCCTTGTAGAAATTTCCCAGAAGTTAGAGGTCTCTATGAGTAAGGCAAGAGCAATAGAAGAAATAATTATGCCATAACCATCTGCTAAATTGGTACATTTAGAAGAAATTGACTCTTTGCTCATGCAGAAAAGAAGTAAAGGGAAATCCCTCATGTAGAAATTTCCACGAGTCAAGGACAAATGGACTAAACAAGGAAAAGGAGAGACTTGAGGATAGACCTACTCCAAATGAAGAGAAACAACAAAAAGAAGAGCTAACAAGCATAAGTGAAGCCATTGGACATGCATTTAGTACGGCCCGAAAGGCATTTGAATATTCACACATAGCCCATGCTCCTATGGAATTTGAGGCTTCAAAGTTACTTAAATCCAATAAAGGGGAGGTTAGTATTTTTTTTAATCTATTAAAATTGGATGCAAATTTTAGATCAAAAGTTTTCGAGATCATTTATGAAGCCTCCACATCCACTTTAGTTGCAAAGGCTAATGCTACTAGTGAGGATAAAGTTATAGGGGAAGCGCTCATTATAGATTTTAAGATCCCATGAATCACTGTCACAATTAAAGAACAACTTCTACAAGGAGTTATAGTGGATGGTGGTTCAGACATTAACTTGATTTGTGAACATACTATGGAAAAGCTTGGACTCCAGCCTTCAAGACCAACCAACTTCACTGTGATATTGGCTAACCAAACCATAATAAGATCTATGGTGTGGTCCCTAGAGCATGCTAGTGTGTTGCATGATCGAGGCAAGGATACTATGTGGGTAAAACAAGAGGGAAGAGAGCTAAAAAAGACATTCTTAGAAGAACGACCAAACAACTATGGACATAGCAGCACGGTGTAGAAAATTGATATTTATATGGAAAAAGATATGATGGAGAACCGAGATTTGGATTTATATAAGGAAAAAGACATGTTGGCCTCCCTACAAGTAGGTAACTCATCTTCTTGCTATAGAGCTTTTCCCAATGACTCAAGCACAAAAGAACTTTATAAAGATGAGGAGAACATATAAGTTGTTGGACTGGGTGAACCCATGAGGGGCCATAAAGGAGGAAGAAGAAGACCTCTTAAGTGCAACATTCATGAAGTTGATTCATGTCCTATATTAGTGGCCGCTTGGTTTTGGATAATAGTATGGATAACATCTCTTATGAGAATATATATCAATGTATTGACAGGGAACTATAAGGATTTGGAAGGAGTATGTGCGACTTTTGGGGAACTTACGATTCAAGTGATTGAAGGAGTCAAACTAGTAAGGGAGGAAAGCTAGAAATTTAATCCAATGTTGAATTTGTCTACATAGAGATACACAAGATGGAGGATGTTCGAATTATTATTCTAGTGATACATTCAGAGTGGCCCTATCCCGTAATCATTATTGCCAAAAAGATGACAACAAAAATTGGGTGTGGTCTATCCCGTTAGATGCTTTAGATGGCGAGGTGCGGGCTCTAGTCAACATCTTCAAGCTCAAGGTCTATCATCAACAAAACTAAAGTATTTTGGATCACTTGGATCTTGCAAAATCTGTCCAAGATGTACATAATTCTTCTTGTACCATTTTCTTTTCTGAGTTTTCTTAGTTTCGTCAATTGTCATGCTTTTTTAAAAAAAGTTATTTTCATGTATTTTGGAAGTCATTTTATTTCCCAAGTCATGAAAATTGTGTTGGATATTCTTAGGAGTTTTTCTAAAATTTTTTAGAGTTTTCTAGGTTTTTTTATTTTTTGTTGAATTTTTTTCTTTTTTAGAGATCTTTTTCTTGTTGAAAATAAAAGAAAAACGAAACTTCTATGAGTTTTTGAGTGTGAAAAATTTTCTTGAAATCGAGCCCATTTTTAGAGAATTTTTCAATGCTTTTTTGACATTTTTATGAATCTTTTTATATTTTTATGAATCTTTTATGATTCTTTTCTGGCATTTTTATGAATCTTTAGTTTCCATTGTTTACTAAGGATGAGATCAAATCTAGCCAACCTAGCGATCTCAAAAGCTAGCTCATCTTTTCGATGGATTCAAGTCCTTTACTTCCCATTGTTTATTGAGGGTGGAACATCCGGACAAGGAATCACTAGATTGGGGATCCAAGTTACCTAGCATGGGTGAGAACCAGGTTCAAGATACTGAGGTTGAGAGCAAGGTGCTCAAGAGACCAAGGTTGTGAAAAAGGCAAGTCCATAGGCAAGTGGCCAAGAAGCGAAAAGGTAAGGTTCAAGAGACCAAGGTTGAGAGCAAGGGTTCAAGAGACCAAGGTTGAGAATAAGAAGGTTCAAGAGGCTATGCAAGGGTTAGGACATCAATTCAAGGAAAGATCAAGGATTGATCATTGAGGATACTGATCTCTAGAAGGGGAAGAGAGTGTTAGAATAAAGAAATGAGGAGCAAGAGATGGTTGAACCACACCCTAAGAGGGAGGATTAGGAAGTAATCCTCAACCATGGCTTTTGGGGCAAGTGGTTAGCCGATCATACTCCTAGGCGATAGGTCCTGAGTTTAATTCCCATAGTATTTCTTATGCATTTATCTTTGTGATAAGTAGTTCTTTAAGTGTTTCATGCTTTTATGAGTCTAATTCTATCTTGCAATCTCAATCAATCAAATTATGTAACATTTCTTAACGACTATAAATCTGTCTGAATCATGGTTCTCTCATCACAAGGGTACATGTACTAAAATCTGAAACTTACTTAACCATAAGAAACAATGAAAAAACTTACTTATAGCCAAATTTACATATAAAAAAAGAAATACAAAGAACTTCTCTGAATCATTTGGTTTTGCTAATCTTTGCGCATAAATCTTGGAGTCCATTGACAAAGAAGGGGCTAGGGTCTTAGCATGCTCCCTAGATCAACAATTTAAGTGTTTGCGGTTTTTGATCCTTTATGCTATGATGATTGGAGAGGGAAACTCAAAAGAAAAACAAAAAATTTGGTTCCAAGATCTTGGGGCTTGCTTGAGATAATAAAGAGCCTTCTTTAACCTGCACATCTTTTGGATGCTCCATGAAAATAGTCTCTTCAAGGCCACCGTTCAAGAAACCATTCTTCATATCTCATTTATGAATCTTCTAACTCTTGGAGGTTGTAATTGCAATGAGAGTTCATACTATAATCATCCTTGCTATAGAGATAAAAGTCTCCTTAGAGTCAATGCCATAGGTTTATGCACAACCCTTGGCACCAAGAACTTGCTCATCTATCCTCACATAAACAAGAGTAATATCACTTGCTAATACATTCTCTCGGACAAAGTGATAATGTGCCTTGATATGCTTTATTCTAGCATGAAAAATGCGGTCTCATGCTAACTGAATGCTACGATGACTATCACAATAGATGATGATCGCGTTTCACACTTCCACACCTAAATATGCAAGTAGCATCTCCAACCCTAATGCTTCACATGCTCCCATTGCAATAACTCTATACTCAGCCTCTGTACTCGACAAAGCAATAATGGGTTGCTTCCTATTGCTCCATGTAATAGTTGTACTTCCAGGTGAGAATAGAAAGCCACTAGTAGATCTTCTATCTGGAATACTACCAACACAATCTACATTGGTGTATCCATGAACCTACAAATCTACACTAGCTTCATAAAACAATGCATAATCAAAAGTAGCATTTGCATGACATAGAGTGCACCCCAAAGCATCTTAGTGTTGTTTCCTAGGGACTTGCATAAATTGACTTTTAAGTCCAATTTTGTAGCTTAGATCAGCCCTTGTAATTGTAAGATATATCAAACTTCCCATGATTTTCCTATACATAGTAGCATATTCCAATGCTTCACTTGATGTAGTGTCCTACTTCAGATTCTCATCTAATGGCATAGAAATTGGCTTACAATCAGCCATACCATACTTTTGTAGCATATTCAAGGCATATTGCCTTTGTGACATCCATATACCTGCTTTTGTATGTATAAATTCAGTCCTAAAAACTAGCAAAACACACCAAGACCTTTCATGTCAAATTCGTGCATAAGTAGTTGCTTTATCTCTTTCATGCTTGCTTCATTTTCACCTCCTCCAATGAGTTCATCAACATATATAGCCACAATCTTGATTTCATCATTACCCTTCCTTGCATATAATGAATGATCTGCATCACACATAAACAATCCAACTGTGGTTAAGAAATCAACAATCCTTGCATGCCAAGCATGAGGTGCTTGTTTAAGCCCATACAAAGGCTTTTGCAACTTGCAAACATATTTTGGGTGCTTTGAATCTTCATATATCATGGCTGGTCCATGTATACATCTTCATGTAACTCACCATGAAGGAAAGAATTCTTCACATCCATCTGATACAAAGTCCATCCTTTTATTTTGGCTAATGCAACAAGTGCTCTGTCAGTAGAAATTTTAGCTACAGGGCTAAATGTTTCCTCATAATCAATACCATATTTCTATGCATATCCTTTTGCTACCAATCATGCTTTGTACATACTTTATGCTACCATGAGCATTGTGCTTTACCTTGTAAACTCACTTGCAACCTATGGGTTTCTTTCCTTGTGACAATGGAACTTGCGCTTCCATGTTTCATTTTTGGAAAGTGCAGCCATCATAGCTTTCTCCCAATATGCATTCCCAATTGCATCTTCAAAACAAGTGGGTTCATCATCTTGTATTATCTTTGTCATTTAGGTACGATGATGAATTATGTAACTGTCATATGTCAATCATTGCACTAAATTTTGCATCCACCCATATCTTCTTGGTCTGGGTCACTTCTCCTTATATCATCTACATGTGCCTTTCTTACTCCTAGAGTCTTAAAGGGCAATCCAAATTCCTCATCAAGACTCTTTTCTAAACCACTTGGATCTCCATCAATGTCTTCAAAACCTATAGATGTTTTACTAATAGAAAAAAGCTTTTCTTTACCTTTCTTTTATGTACTTGATGAGTTTTTTGGACTAAAATTTCCACGCAATCTTCCACTCCATGGAATTGAGTTGAAATTATTGCTTGGTGATGCATCCGTTGCACTCAAAACTTGAGATTTTGCACTTGATTTGGTAGCATTTTCTTTATCATTTGATTCAAGATTAATTCCTTCTTTGACATCTACATAGAATCTTGACATGTCATTAAATACCACATCTCTGCTTACCGTTACATGTCGTGTGAGTTTTTGTTCAAGGGAGTACCCAATGAAGATGCATTTCTTTTGGTTTTGGATCAAGCTTCATCGTCAAATCATCTCAAATATTTACATATGCAATACAGCCAAAAACTTTCATTTGTGAACTTCTTATCTATGAACTTCTCTTCAGGTGTAACCTGATGCACAACAACAGTCTGAGTTATGTTCATGATGTATACAGTAGTGTGCAAAACTTTCTGCCCAATAACAATGAGGCATGTTCTTCTCTACCATGAAGGCTCTTGCTATTTTTGTAATATATGTACTTTTGCATTCAGTAATGCTATTCTATTGTGGCATGTGTTGGAACAAATCCATTACAAGCCTAAGTATTGGCTTGAGTTTCTAAGAGAAGACAATGTATGGGAATCTAAGAGTTCACTTGTGAACTCACCCTTGTAATTGTTTGATCATTTACTTGATGTAAAAGTAAGAGGAATCAAAGTAGTTGAGTTCACTTGATAAGAATAGAGAGAGAAGCCACGAATTCTTGATTTGGAGGTTGGAAAATCAATCAATCTCTAAAAATTAGGAAAGTACTTTTAGGTGAGCAAGATTCAAATTCAAATCTTGGCTCCAAAACTCTCTATATATACATGGTAGTTTAGTCGCACTTTGAGAGGCGTCCATAAGCTGAGCTATAGGCTATATCAAATGTGGATACAAGGCACACACATGTATCTATAATTTCATTGTATTCTACAATCAATATACATTCATATTTTTTATCATATAAGTTCATATATTCACGGTTGTGTGAGTCTATTATTCACTGTTATGTTTCTCATATTTTTCAGTCAGATTGCAGAGATCATTTCTCTCAGTGTGGGGCATCATTTTCAATGATTTAACTTGCTAAAGTTTTATTTTAGAGTCTACTGTATGCTCACAAAATTTCATTGCTATTGAAGTTCGCAATCGTGAGTTATATTCAGTTGAAGTCAACCCTTTCTATCCATATTTACTTCTCTATAGATTTTTTATTTTTTTTAGTCAACTTGTAAGAGCTGGATCACCGCATGTACTTCATCAAATTGCATGATTCAAAGCTTCTTAGATTTAGCCTATTGTATAGTATCAACATACAAAATTTCATAATCATTGAATATTTGAATCGTGAGTTATGATCATTTTTCTCCTCACTAGTCTAAGTACTATTACAGCCCGTGAAAATCGGGATGATGTCATAACTTGTTAAACTTGGTTCTCATTGTGTGATTCACTATTTCTGATGGGATGACTCTTGAAAGTTAGCCATCTAAGTTAATTAGAGGTTCCCAAAAGGAATTAAGCTAATTGCTGCTGTGCTCAGACAATTATTCAACACACTAGAAAAAGTGATCTTCCAAGGTACATAGGGTGTCTAGCACATCCATTGGCAAGCTAAAAGGGCCCACCACATACTCCTGGAGTTCATTTGGCTGGTGTAGATCAAGGATTTTGCAGCACCACTTCATCTTCAAGCACATATCTATCCATCTCTTCACAGTGGTATCAAAGCATAGATGGCAGATGGATTTCCTTTGTCAATTGACAAATTGGATAGAGCTAATTAGTCAGCTTGGTCATTAAGGATGGAAGCTTATCTCCAAGGTAGAATTTTATATGGTTATGTGGCTGGAGATGAAGTTATGCCAAGTTTCAGGAACAAAAGTCAACCAACACAAGAAGAGCAAGAAAGATTGAGCACATGGTGCTCCAAGGATGCACTTGCAAGGTCGTGTCTCCTCAATTTTATCTCAGATTTTTTGTTGCCTCACATTAGAAGTTGTAAGACATCTCAAGAAGTGTGGGATGCACTTGAAGCCTTCTTCTCTTCAAGTACCAAAGATAGGACGCATCAACTATGGCTAGATTTCATAACTCTCAAGAAAGCTCCCAAACAAAATGTGACTAATTTTGTCACAAAGCTCAAGGACATAGCTGATAAGTTGGGAAGCATTGGAGAGGTAATAGATGAAGAGCAAATTGTAAGGCAGGTCATCAATGGCTTGATGGCAGATGGCAAGTGGGAAGCATTCACCACAACTATGGATTTGTACATGGACATGCATGTACCTGATTTCAATACACTCATTGGAAAATTACTCACTCAAGAGGCAAAACTTATCAAGAATGGAGAAAGCTCTAAAGGTAATCAATCTTCAGCCTTATATACTAATAAAAACAAGTCCAAAGAAAAAAAAAAGGAAAGTCAAAGAAAGTGGATAATGAAGCAGGAACTCATCAAGCTAACTATGCAGGTAGAGGAAGATATGGTAGAGGTAGAGGAAGATGAGGTAGACAAGGCAGGGGGAGATCCCAAGACTTCAACCCATGTTCTATTTGTGGATTAACTAATCATACAATAGAAAATTGCTTTAGGAATTCCAGGAATCAAAGAGGGAGAGGATACAACAGAGGAAGTTATGGCTACTCAAGAGGAAGGTTCAACAATTATCATGGCAACTACAACAACTACAATCATTCAAACTGCCAAGGAGGCTACAAAGGAGGGAGAGACTTCAATAACTACACAGAAGACTCAAACAGAGAGGATTTACTATTAATCATGAACATGGCTATGCCACAAGGTAAATCTGATGAGCATGTTTTCTACATAGATTCAGGTTGTTCAAATCATGTGGCATGAAATGTGGCCCTCCTATCAGATTTAGAAGATCGAAGGAACAAGCATGAGGTACAAACAGGAGATGATACAAGACACCTTGTGGAGAAAATAGGAAATGTCAAAGCACTTGATGGAAACATCAACCTACTCAGTAATGTACTCTATGTCCCTACCATTACAAAGAATTTGGTAAGTGTTGGGCAGATAGTAGAAAAAGGATTGCGAGTTAGGTTTGCAAGAGGAGTAGCATATGTGGAAGACCCTAGCCAAGGGTTCAGACGAATAGCAAAGGGAGAAAAAACAGGTAGATTATTCACTTTTGAGTTGCAAGACACAAGGAACATAGCTCTCTTCAACTATGGTAATCAAACACTCACATAACTAGAGGTATGGCACAAGAGATTGGCACGTATTGGTGAAAGATCATTAAAGCAAATTTGCAGGGACCAAAGTGTACTTGGACTCCCTAACTTGTAAAAAAAACACATGATTTATAAGTGCAGTGCATGTCAATTTGGAAAGTCTCACAGGTTACCATTCATGAAGAAGGTTATATGCATGGAGATCTCTTGGAGTTGGTTCATACAGATGTATGGGGACCTAGCAAAGATGCTTCAATATCTAGATCAAGGTATTATGTCTCCTTTATTGATGATTGCAGTAGATGGACTATCCTATTCTTCATTAAACACAAAGATGAAGTTTTTTCATGCTTCAAAAGATATTTGGCTCTAGTGGAGAATTAAACAAGTAAATCACTAAAAAGGCTAAGGTCAAATGGAGGGGGAGAATACTTCTCCCATGAATTTGATTCTTTTCTTCAAGAAAGAAGAATCAAAAGAGAGGTACTACAAGGTACACTCCTAAGAAAAATGGAGTAGCAAAAAGGAGGAATAGAACAATTGTTGAAGCTGCAAGGTCCATGTTAAATGAAAAGCATTTGCCTAATAATCTATGGGCTGAGGTTGTATCTATAGCCACTTACTTGATCAACAGGTTGCCTTCAAAATCCCTTGATGGGATGACTCCATATGAGGCTTGGAATGGAAGAAGACCTAGATTAGATCATTGTAAAATTCTTGGATGTATTGCTTTTGCTCATGTTCCTTCATAGGTTAGAGGCAAGATGGATCCAAAGGCAGAAAGGTGTGTATTTATTGGATATGATAACAATTAAAAGGCTTACAGGTTATACAACCCTACCAACAAAGGATTCTTGGTAAGCATGGTGTAGTTTTTTATGAGAACAATTCATGGTATGAAGATTCATGCATGAAGGTCAAATTTCCATATGATCTTGAAGAAGTGTTTTCAAAGCTTGGAAGAGAAAATCAACCAAAGATTGAAGAACAAGATACTTCACAAGATGATGAAGAAACTCAGATGGAAAAAATCAAAGCATGGAAGTCTAAAGGTAAAGCAAAATTACAGGAACATGGACATGAGGCAGAATCATCACAGCACGGCTTAAGAAGATCTATAAGGGAAAGAAAAAAACTAGAAAGGTATGAGTTTGACACCTCATTAGTAACTAAACATTCTATTTACATAGCACAAGACATAAATCAAGAGGATTCATCATCCTTTGAACAAGCCAAAGCAAAATCAGAATGGAAGCATGCAATGAAGGAAGAGATTGAAGCACTTGAAGAAAACAACACTTGGGATTTGGTGCCCACGACTTCATCTATGAAGGTAATAGGCTCAAGATGGGTCTATAAACTCAAGAAGAATTTTCGTGGTTCCATAAATAGGTATAAGCAAGACTTGTAGCAGAAGGCTTTGCACAAACTCAGGGAATTGATTATGAGGAGACCTTCTCTCCTCTGGCAAAGATGCCTACTATTAGGGCAAGCTTAGTATTGCCTCTTCCAAGAATTGGAAGACACTTCAACTAGATGTAAAGAATGCATTCTTGAATGGTTGGATAATAGAAGAGGTATATATGGCACAACCACCTGGTTTTGAGAGTCAAGTTTATCCTGATTATGTGTGTAAACTTAACAAAGCATTGTAAGGTCTCAAGCAAGCCCCAAGAGCTTGGAATAACAGACTTGTTTCATTCTTGCAGGACAAAGGTTTTCAACCAAGCAAGGCAGATCCTTCACTCTTTATTAAAAAGAGTAATTCTGAGATCATCTACCTATGTGTATAATATGTAGATGATATTATATTGACAGGAAATGATGCAGATGGTATGAAGACGATCAAAGATCAGATGAGAGAAGAATTCAAGATAAGTGATTTAGGATCACTTACCTACTTCCTAGGTTTGGAAGTTGTCTACGAAGATCATGGATTATTTCTCACTCAAAGGAAGTATATCAAGGTTATGTTAGCAAAATTCAAGATGGAGGATTGTAAAATTGCACGTACTCCAATGGAGGTCAACCATAAATTGAGCTCACATGAAGGTGAACTCATAGAGGACATCACATCATATCAAAGCCTTGTGGGTAGTCTCAACTATGCCACATTGACAAGGGTAGATATATGCTATAGTGTGAGTGTGCTAAGTTAGTTCATGCACACACCAAGGAAACCACACATGGATGTTGCTAAGAGGATACTCAAATATCTCAAAGGAACCATAAATGAAGGACTTTATTATCCTTATGTATCTGATTTAGGGTTGAAGCTATTTTTTGATGCAGATTGGGCTGGCTCCAACAAAGATAGAAGAAGCACTTCAGGTTATCTTACCTTTGCAGGTTCAAAGCTTATTTCATGGTCATCCAAGAAGCAACCCGTAGTTGCTCTCTCTTCTACTGAAGCTGAATACAGAGGTCTTGCCATAGCTACACAAGAAGCTGTATGGATGAAGACATTATTCAAAGATCTTGGATAGGAGTTTGGAACTCCAACTATTTTTGGTGATAACATGAGTTCTATTCATTTAGCTGCTAACCCTATTTTTCATGCAAGGACTAAAAACATTGAAGTTCATTATCACTATGTAAGAGAAAAGGTTCTAAGCAAAGAGATTCAGATATCATATGTGTCACTCATCAACAATGTGCAGATATTTTGACCAAAGCATTGGATGGTACAAAACTTTGCAAATTCAAGGCTATGATTGGATTGCAGGTTATTCTTGAAGATTAAAGACCTCAAGCATACTTGGCTTGAGGGGAGTTGTTGGACCAAATCCATTGCAAGCCTAAGTATTGTCTTGAGATTCTAAGAGAAGACAATGTATGGAAATCTAAGAGTTCACTTGTGAACTCACCCTTGTAATTGTTTGATCATTTACTTGATGTAAAAGTAAGAGGAATCAAAGTAGTTGAGTTCACTTGATAAGAATAGAGAGAGAAGCCATGAATTCTTGATTTGGAGGTTGGAGAATCAATCAATCTCTAAAAATTAGGAAACTACTTTTAGGTGAGCAAGATTCAAATTCAAATCTTGGCTCCAAGACTCTCTATATATACATGCCAGTTTAGTCGCACTTTGAGAGGCGTCCATAAGCTGAGCTATATGCTATATCGAGTGTGGATACAAGGCACACATGTATCTGTAAGTTCATTGTATTCTACAATCAATATACATTCATATTTATGATCATACAAGTTCATATCTTCATGGTTGTGTGAGTCTACTGTTCACTGTTATGCTTCTCAGATTTTTTAGTCAAATTGCAGAGATCATTTCTCTTGGTGTGGTGCATCATTTTCAATGATTTAATTTGCTAAAGTTTTCTTTTAAAGTCTAGTATATGCGCACAAAATTTCATTGCTATTGGGGTTCGAAAACTTGAGTTATATTCAGTTGAAGTCAACCTTGTTTGTCCATATTCACTTCTCTACAAATTTTCAATTTTTTTCAAACAACTTATCAGAGTTGGTTCTCTGCGTGTACTTCGTCGAATTGCATGATTCAAAGCTTTTTTGATTCAGCATATTGTCAAGTATGAGCATACAAAATTTCATAATCATTGAATATTTGAATCTTGAGTTATGATCATTGTTCTGCTCACCGGTAAGTACTATTGGAGCCCGTGAAAATCAGGATGGTCATAACTTGTTAAACTTGGTTCTCATTGTGTCATTTGCTATTTCTGATGAGGTTAATCTTGAAAGTTAGCTATCTAAGCTAATTAGAGGTTCCCAAAAGGAATTAAGCTAATTGCTGCTGTGCGCAGAGAATTATTCAAAACACTCGACAGATTGATCTTCCAAGGTACATAGGGTGTCTAACACATCCATTGGCAAGCTAAAAGGGCCCACCACATAGTCTTGGAGTTCATTTGGCTGGTGTAGATCAAGGATTTTGTAGCACCACTTCATGTTCAAGCACATATCTATCCATCTCTTCACAGCATGTACCTTCATGAAAACTGACATGGAATTCCATGAGAACCCATCTTCTTGGATAAGGTGATAGCTTTTATGCAAAGATTTAAAAACGTTTTCTCATGGACTTCTGAGGAACTAGAAGACATCCCCACATCCTTAGGATTGCACATCATCGCCCTTGTCCGAAATGCAAAACCTAAATATTTACAGGCTCAACCCTACGCACAAAGAACTAGTACAAAGAAAATTGATAAAATTGAAGCCACATGTATTATTACTAGTAGAACAATCAGAATGGTTTTTGTTAATGGTCATACCACCAAAGAAGCAATCCAATAAGATCCGCGTCATTGTAGATTTTAGAGCTCTCAATAAAGTCATGGTCCTAGATGGATTCACTACTCCATTTTTAGAACACATTGCCAAGGATGTAGATGGCCATGCCCTATATAGTTTCATGGATAGATACAGTTGAGACAATCACATATCTATCCACCAAGAAGATAGAACAAAAACCAGTTTTCACTTCTTCATAGAAATTAGGGAAAGACAACTCAAGTTGAACCCAAATAAGTGCCATTTCTTGGTAACCCAAGGGACCTTGTTAAAAGATGTAGTATCTATTTTGCATGGCTCCTGACCTCAAAAAGTTCATAGCCATTCTCAAATTCCTAGGCCCATCTCCAAAAAGAGGGTTTTTAGGCTACATTGAAAACCACATACGTTTTATGAAGATGTATGCAGATATAGGCAAGCCACTTTCAAGAATCACTAGAAAGAATTTGAACTTTTAATGGAGTAAGGATGAAGAGGAAGCTTTCTTGGAATCAAAGATGCAATGGTAGTAGAGTAGAATACCGTTTCCATGTACATGTGGATGCGAGCATCAAAGCAGTTACGGTTTTCCTCACATATCCTGGACAAAGCACCTTGCCACAAATTTAAAATGTAAGGAGCAAGAATTATTTTAAGAACACACTATGTATATGATAAAAAACGAATGGGTTTTTAAATTTTGAGTTTATAGATCCTATTATCCTATCAAGGGAGAGCAAGGAATCAATACTTTATATCACACAAGAACTAATAATTTTTTTTTTACTTGTAACGTAAATTCAAGATGTGACCCCATATATATTCTCCCCGCTCCTAGGACGAGTAGAGAGCAGATCGTTAGGAAACCCATGAGCAACTTGTATATTGCGTTTAGGCTAACAACAATATTCCCAACACTTTTTTTAAAATAAAAGTGATTACTTTTTTTTCTTAAATTTCAGTACTTTGGATAAGGCTTAACATAGCTTGGTTGGGCATATCAGTCCTTTTATCCCAAAAGTGTTGGTTCAAGGCAAGGCTACCTATAGCTTTACGGGTCCCCTCCCTTTTAAATGGAACTTTGAGCTCAACTTTGAACTTTTAAATGGAACTTTGAGCATTTTCTTTCTTTAAATTTCGAGGTCTTATCCTTTATCATTATTATGTGCTGAGATCCTTCCTTTTTGACATTTCCATCATAATGCGTAAATACTCGTTGGATATAAAAAATACAACCCAGTTATAGAAGAAGAGAGAATTCTATCAAACCTAGCTTTAATGGATTCAATAGTGAGAGGTACTTTACTTATAGTGCGGATAATCCCCATAAAACTCAAGTTAAAAAAGAGAAAGAAGCAAGAAAAGTATTAGTAAAACAATTAACCTACCAGTGTCTTTTAACAAGGAAAAGGTTCATGCATATTCTGCCCATGATTGGATACTTTTTTTTTTAATCAGAAGCCATGATATGCCTCTATTTTTAGTGATACCAATTGTGTCATGAGTAGCGATATCCCTCTATTCTTAGTCATATCAAATTAAAGCTTCTCACTCAGAATTCAACTCCGAATTGGGTCACTAGAGTTATGATTTGTATACAGTCAGTAAATATATCATGAGATCAACGTGTAAAGAACAGCCTTTTAGTCTTTTATCCAAACTCTGACTCCGAAGAATTAATAACTACAATTGAGAGTGAAAGATTTTAGGCTACACTTGTTCGTTTGTTATGATATTCATGAGATTTCACAAAGGGACATGATTTTTCCACCTTCCTTTTTTTATTTATCGATACCTAGCAGTAGTAAAAGTTCTTCATCTTCCTAAGTCATATAGATATTATTATCATCTTGAGTACCAAGAACCGGCTCATTTGTTTTCATATGATCTATGCATTTGTAATTCATTAACAAAATCTTGTTCTTCTCTGATTATGATCCAATTGAGGCTCTGTTTTCATGAATAATTATTGTGAATAATTCAAGCACTGTTTTGAGACCTGGAAGTATTCCTTGGAAAACAATTATCTACAACCTTGTTATGCTTACTTTCAGAGCTACTTGCCGTTGCATCCCTCTCCAAATTTCCATCTAACCCAAGCATCAGCATTAGGGGCTAAAAGCATCAGCATTTGGGGCCAAAAACATCAAACAAGTGATAAGACTTAAAGCTGCTATTCTTTTTGTAAAATAAGAGAATATTTTTTTTTCCCATTCTTCTGTGGATCCTATGAAAATAAGGTACACTTCGGACTTTAGAACTTTTACGACATGCACAAGGTAATTTCTAGAAAGCTCTTTTACATATAGAATTGAAAACCTTCTGACTCCATAGCTAGAGTCTCTGTTTTTAAGCATCAGAAATTCTGTCTTCAAGCTCCTGAGGCATGCTTATTTCAACTAAAACTTAAGGATTCCGTTCTGGGTTTAACCCTCCTCATCATTTTTTACCAAAATCCCAACCAACCATTGATCCCAATCTTTTCATCATTGCTTAAACCATTATCTTCAGATGTTGTAGCATTAGCACCATCGCCATGAATACAGTCTACTAATCCTATGCGACTATTGTTTGAAAAAGAATGAAGTTCAAGCTTACTAAACAGTGACCTGGAGATAGGCAAATAGCTCCTACATACATAGAACGCATCTCGTTGTGACCAAGGAGACCACCATCAAGCCATTAATTTATCCTGGTCATTCACTCAAGCCATAAATTTTCCTGTACTCTCTTACTCTCTTACAAAGTTCTTGTTTTGCTTGGAGAAGAAAAGCTGTATCCTCATATGCTTGTTCCGTTTAGGCTTTTGTACTCTTACACCCAATGTACGATTGTAGCAGTGTGCAGAGATACATCATATCTTCTCTGTTGTTTGATGTGGGCTTCTTACGGACATGTTTAACCCCTCCAGACGCTCGTTGTAATGCAGAAGAGAACTACTGCAGCTTTTTCGCTTATGAGCGAGCCCAAGAATGAAAGATAGTGAGTTGGAAACTGAAGCGTACGATTGTCTTTTTCGTTTTTGGTTCTTTTGATCCTCAATTTTAGTTTCGGTTTGTGACTATCATGTAGAGTTCTCTCTCTCTCTCTCTCTCTCTCTCTCTCTCTCTCTCTCTCTCTCTCTCTCTCTCTCTCTCTCTCTCTCTCTCTCTCTCTCTCTCTCTCTCTCTCTTAAAAGGAAGATGGGCATATGATGAAAGCAAGGAAAAATTTCATTGCTCTTAATCCTCATGACAAACAGGACTAATGAGCTACCGAGAGAGAGCTCAAGCAGATCCGCAAAATTAATGGCACTCGTATTGTCCATATCTTTTCGAAGCTTTTTTTGTTCCTAAAGATGGTTGGGCCTAAGACCTTCATTTAATAAGTTTTTAAAATCCATTTTTCAGCTACCTTAATAGTAAATCTAACCATCTTGAAACTTCAAACCCATCATTGTTCTTTGGGAGGTAATAAGGATCCGATTAAATCTTGAAAGGCGGGAGGGGGGGCATTCATCTTATAATCACACGTAGTTGGCATTCAGCTTCACCTAGTCAATCCCAAATTGTTTATTGACAATACACTCCCATGTTTTCTTCAAAGATATTCTAAAAACTATATGGATTCCAAAAAGTTCCAAAAACTTCCAAACCTCATAACACAATAACAAATTATTGAAAGAAGAAACGCTCAATTTTCATGATTGCTATCTTCCTATGCTTATTCTGTCTTGAAATCTCGTAATAAACACTAACGAAATCCCAAATCTGTTAAGTAAAAATTTTTATTCATAAATTAATATATTGGGGCCATCCATGAAGATTCTAAGGAAACGTTATTCCTTAGAATCTTCATGGATTATATAGACTATTAGGTAGAGTAATGTTGAAATATGAAGTTCACATTATGATGATCCATAGTGATTTTTTTGTTTTTTCTAATATATCTCTACCATATTTGGTGGTTATCTGCATATGGTCTCATGATAGAAGCATAGGTATGTTCCATAGTTATTTTAATTCGACTTCTCAAAGATATCTTACCCTTTTCGAGTAACTCCATACTTATCTTTCTAGCTCAGTCAATAACTTTTATTGGAATTTATTCTATTTACTTCCTTCTTTTTTGAAATTCAACATTTACACACACTCCTAAAGTGTGAAGTAACAAGTGTTGAAATATTTGATGACTTGCCACTAGCTGAAATCACCTCTACAAGTGTGACTCATTCACTCCATAGCTATATCCATCACGAAGGCACCTTGGCCAAGCTTTCCCTAGCAAAGGTGCAAAAAATGTGTGTACCTAAGTCGATAAGACTATACCTCAATTGCCCCACAAGTGCATATAGTGGTGGATTAATACAAGTTTAATTATCAATCCGAGAGATTAGACATATGAAGTGTATGAAGACGTGTGCAATGTTGATGCAAATGCCAAGCCTTCACACTTGGCTAGGCATTGAAGAAGCTATGTGCAAACATTGGAAGGACCACATGAACCATTGCTTATGACTTTTTACCATTAACTATTGTAAAAGCCATTTGACTTGGAGGAATCTTGTAATGCCAATAAACTTGTGGATTTAGGAGAATAAAGAACTATGAGTTTCTCATGAGAGAATATCTACTCATTTAGAGGAAGAACTTTTAGGTGGAAGATCATTTGAATAGCAAATTCAAATTGGAAGAATTTCTCTATAAAAGAGACTTGTAAGCTCACGGCTAGTGTATCCCCATTACTGAGCCTATCGTAGATCATTTGTTGAAGTTGAGAGGCCTACACTATAGCCTACTCTTATCACCATCATTGGGCATCATATTCATGCCAATGATCATGTATAACATTGTTACACAATACATTATATTATTGATCACATCTATCTTCATCTCTCCTATGTTCACTCAGAACAATATACTTTGAATGCTCATATCTTCTTCATTTCTCCATCACTTTTCAAGTTCTATAGCTTGTTGGAGCCAACTCCAAGTCTACTACAAGCTATCAAAGTTTGAAGCAATTTGATTCATTCAATTTGGAGAAAGCCGCATCGAAGTGGTCACTAGTCATTCCCTGCACATCTCCAAAAAAGTCGGGGGTAAGGCTTCAGTTGCTAAACTGATTGCTCAATGTGTGCTTTATCATTTTACGTGATTTCACTTGGAATCTTAGCTCTCTAAGATAATTTGATTCACACAAAATGAATTTTCCTAATTGTTACTCTACTGTGAGTACTGAGGGAAAGAGTCAGCAGGTGTCAAGACCAAAATAGCAAGTTTTGGTCACAAGCTAATTGCAAAGTTATCTGTTTTGATTAAGTTGTTTGAAGCATCATATCCAAAGTACATAGGCACTTATTTAGTGTCATTGAGAAGCTAAAGGGGCCTACATCACAACTCTGAAGTGAAAGAGGGTAGGTAACAAGCAAGGATTAGCAGTACCAACTCATCCTCTTGGGGTATCCATCCATTAATCCCAACAGTGCTATCAGAGCGATTTGAGGTAAAATGGGAGATGGTTTCCCTTCTTTTATTGATAAATTGGATAAGAAAAATTACCAAGCATGGTCCTTGAGGATTAAGACATACTTACAAGGAAGGATTCTCTATGGATACATATCAGGCGATGAGGAGATGCCCATGTTTAGAAGCAAAGGACAACCTACAAGAGAGGAGCTTGAAAGACTCAACTCATGGTGTGCCAAAAATGCATTAGCAAGGTCATACCTACTTGACTCTATCTCTGCCTTCCTTCTTCCACACATTAGGAATTTTAAAACATCCCAAGAGACTTGGGATACATTATCTTCATACTTTTCTTCTAATAGAAGAGCAAGAAAGAATCAATTGTGGATTGAGTTTACCACTCAAAGGAAGCAACCCAAGAAAAGTGTTTCAGAGTATGTTATCAAAGTCAAAGATGTAGCTTACCAATTGGCAAGCATAGGAGAAGAGATTGAAGAAGAGCAAATAGTGAGACAAGTAATCAATGGCATCAAGGCATATGTCAAATGGGAAGCCCTCATAACTACCATGGAATTATACATGGACATGCAGATTCCAAATCTTACCACACTTATGGGGCAACTCTTTACCCATGAAGCCAAGCTCAATAGAAATGGAGAGCAGGTAATAACTCCTCTATCCTATACACAGATAAAGGAAAGTCTAAAGAGAAAGGGAAAAGCGAAAAGATTGAAGATGAAGGTACTACTTATCAAGCTAACTATGTAGGGAGAGGTAGGAACTCTGAAGGAAGGGGCAAAGGAGGTAAGAAAGGTAGGGGGAGACCTTTCAACTCTTCCCCATGAAACCTATGTGGATTTTCTAATCACACTACATATGAGTGCTACAGGAACTACAAGAATCAGAGAGGAAGAGGATATCAAAGAGGTGGTTACTCACAATCAAGAGGAAGATTCAATCATACTCAAGGCTACAACTACAACCACAAAAACAACTACAACAACAACTACCAAGGAGCTTACAAATCAAGGAAATACATCAACAATTACACAGAGGATAAAGAGGACTCCCTTCTGATCATGAACATGACCTCAAAGCAAGGTATGAATGATGAACACCTCTTCTATATTGACTCACGATGTTCAAACCATGTGGCAGGCAATGTAGCTCTTATTTCTGACCTTGAGGAACCCAAGGGAAAGCACCAAGTGCAAACAGGTGATGACACCAAGCATTGAATGGTCAAGGTAGGAAATGTTAAAACTTCTGATGAGAATAGAAATTTTTTGAGCAGGGTTCTATATGTACCTACAATCACCAAGAATTTGATGAGAGGTTGGACAGATTATGGAAATGGGTTTGCAGGTTAGCTTCAACAAATGTTGAGCATTGGTGGAGGATCCCCAACATGGATTCAAGAGAATTGCCAAGGGAGAAAAGACAGGTAGATTATTTACATTTGAACTTGAAGATACAAGGAATATTGCACTTTATAATTACAAGGATCAAACATTGTAAGAGCTTGAGATTTGGCATAATAGATTAGGGCATATTGGTGAGAGAACCTTGAAGCAAATATGTAGAGATCAATGTGTGCTTGGGATACCTAACGTATCGAAGCAACACATGATCTATAAATGTGGTGCATGTCAGCTTGGTAAATCACACACGAAGATTACATGCATGAAGATTACTTAGAACTTGTCCACACAGATGTGTAGGGACCAAGAAAGGAGCCTTCAATTTCAGGCTCAAGGTACTATGTGTCTTTCATTGATGATTTCAAGAGGTGGACTATCTTGTACTTTATGAAGCATAAAGATGAAATGTTCAATTGCTTTAAGAAGTATCTTGCACTTGTCGAAAATCAAATAGGAAGAATCCTAAAAAGACTAAGGTGAGATGGAGGAGGTGAGTACTTCTCCAATGAATTTGATGCATTCTTGCAAGATAGAGGAATTAAAAGGGAAATTACAACAAGGTACACCCCTGAGAAAAATGGGGTAGGAGAGAGGAGAAATAGGTTGGTTGTGGAAACAAATACATCAATGCTTAGGTTATCTAATTATTTGTGGGCAGAGAGTGTATCTACTATCACTTATCGCATTAACAAGTTGCCATTCAAATCACTTTGATGGGATTACCCCATATGAAGCATGGCATGGTAGGAGGCCATCACTTGATCATTGCAGAATCTTTGGATGTGTTGCTTATGTGCATATCCCATCTCATATTAAAGGTAAGCTAGACCCTAAGGTAGAGAGGTGCATCTTCATAGGGTATGATTTAAATGAGAAACGATACATGTTTTAAAATCCATTCAACAAGGGTTTTATGGTCAATAGTGATGTGTTTGATGAGAATGATTCTTGGTTTGAAAGTGAATGCAAGAAATTCAAGTTGCCATATGACTTGGAAGAGGAGTTTCTAAGCCTCACCAAGGAGGAGCCAAGCCAAATTGAAAGCATCAAATCAGATGATGAGAACAACATCAACCTAGAAGAATTCAAGGCAGGGAAATCAAAGGGCAAGGCCAAGATGAAGAGGTTGGAAGACTTACTTGAATCATCCAACCAAGCTCTAAGAAGATCACAAAGAGAAAGCAAGAAAGCAATCACATACAAGTATGAAACTTCTTTAGTTACTAAGCACTCCATTTATCTTGCTTAGGATTCATCATTTGAAGAACCTACTTCATATGAAGAAGCAAAGAACAAGGCAGAATGGAAGGAAGCTATGGATGAAGAAATAGAAGCACTCAAGGAGAATGATACTTGGGAGCTAGTGCCAAAGAAGGAATCAATGAAGGTAATAGGTTCTAGATGGATTTACAAAATCAAGAGAAACTCATATGGATCCATAAATAGGTATAAAGGTAGATTTGTGGCTAAAGGTTTTGCACAAACCCAAGGAATTGATTATGAAGAGACATTCTCATCTGTGGCTAAAATACCAACCATCAGAGTATTGGTAAGTGTGGCTGCATCAAGGAATTGGAATATGTACCAATTGGATAAAAAAATGCCTTGCTTAACGGATGGATTTTAGAGGAGTTTTACATGGCTCAACCTCCTGGCTACGAAGATCCAAGCATGGTAAATTATGTGTGCAAACTAAAAAAATTTCTTTATGGTTTGAAGGAGGCACCTAGGGCATGGAACCATAGGTTAAGTACCTATCTTCAAGATCAAGGGTTCATGATTAGCAAAGGAGATACTTCTTTGTTTGTAAGAGAAGTAATTCAGAGGTGATATACCTATGTGTGTATGTTGATGATATCATACGTACAAGTACTGATGCTGATGGCATCAAACAAATCAAGAACCTAATGATGCACGAGTTCAAAATCAGTGATCTAGGGTTACTAAAGTATTTTCTTTGACTTGAATTGGTCTACACAAATTCTCAGATTTATATTACTCAAAGAAAGAAAGTGCAGGACATGTTGAAGAACTTCCACTTGGAGAATGCCAAGATAGCTAGCACTTCTATGGAGGTAAACCAAAAATTGAGTGCTCATGAAGGTGATTTTCTTGAAGACATTGTAGGATATCAAAGCATAGTTGGAAGTCTAAACTATGCAAGCTTGACAAGGATTGATATTGCTTATGGAGTAAGTGTCTTAAGTTAATTTAGGCACAAACCTAGAGCACCTCACTTGGAAGTTGCCAAAAGAATTTTGAAGTATCTCAAGGGTACTCAAAATCAAGGATTATTCTTTCCATACATATCAGATTTGGACATCAAACTTTATTCACATGCAGATTGGGAAGGTTGTAAAGATGATAGGAGGAGTACCTCATGTTATCTTTCTTTTGCACGTGATAAGCCCATTTTGTGGTCTTCCAAGAAGCAAACTACTGTTGCCATATCTTCAACACAGGCTGAATATAGAGGATTAGCTAATGCTACACAAGAAGCCATATGGATTAGATTGCTATACTTAGATTTGGGACTTCACACTCACTCACCTATGATCTTTGGTGACAATACTAGTTCTTTACATCTTGTAGTAAATCCTACCTATCATGCAAGAACCAAGCATATAGAAGTACACTACCACTATGCGAGAGAGAAGCTATTGAGAAAGCAAATTCAACTAGCATATGTATCCACTAATATGCAGTGTATAGATTTATTGACCAAAGCACTTGATGGTACTAAACTTCGCAGGTTTAAAGCTATGATTGGATTGCAGGACATTCAAGAGGATTGATGAAGAAGAGCAAGCCAATATGTTTGGCTTGAGGGGGAGCTGTTGATGCAAATGCCAAGCCTTCACACTTGGCTAGGCATTGAAGAAGCTATGTGCAAACATTGGAAGGACCACATGAACCATTGCTTATGATTTTTTACCATTAACTATTGTAAAAGCAATTTGACTTGGAGGAATCTTGTAATGACACTAAACTTGTGGAGTTAGGAGAATAAAGAACTATGAGTTTCTCATGAGAGAATATCTCCTCATTTAGAGGAAGAAAGTTTAGGTGGAAGATCATTTGAATATCAAATTCAAATTGGAAGAATTTCTCTATAAAAGAGACTTGTAAGCTCGCGGCTAGTGTATCCCCATTACGGAGCCTATTGTAGATCATTTGTTGAAGTTGAGAGGCCCACACTATAGCCTACTCTTATCATTATCATTGGGCATCATATTCATGCCAATGATCATGTATAACATTGTTACATAATAGATTACATTATTGTTCACATCTGTCTTCATCTTTGCTATGTTCACTGAGAACAGTATACTTTGAATGCTCATATCTCAGTCATTCTCCCTCATTTTTCAAGCTCTATAGCTTGTTAAAACCAACTCCAAGTCTACTACAAGCTAGCAAAGTTTGAAGCAATTTGATTTAGTCAATTTGGAGAAATGCGCATTGAAGTGGTCATTGGTCATTCTCTGCACATCTCCTAAAAAGTCGGGGTTAAGGCTTCAATTGCTAAATTGATTGCTCAGTGTGTGCTTTATCATTTTAAGTGATTTCACTTGGAATCATTAGCTCTCTAAGCTAGTTTGACTCACCCAAAACAAATTTTCCTAATTGCTATAAGATGCACACGTGATGGGAAGTGAAGTGTGCATGCTACAATGCAATAGACTTATCTCAACTACCTCTCTAACTCACGAATCCTCTAAAAATGCATGCCACAATACCTATTATAGGAGTAAACACAAATTCCAACTTTTCTCTTAGCTTCGAACTTCAAATATGGTCAATCGCAAGTTGATTTTGAATCTCTCGATGAGACACATCTAATGATGGCAAGTCAAATCTGACAAACACACTTCAAGTTATAAGCAAAATAGTGAATGGCAAGAAGCACCAACACTTGCTCCACAACTCCTCAAGACTCACACACACACTACAACAGTTCAAAAGAAATGGGAAGGGATAGACAATCTTCTTACACACACAATTCAAGCACAGTACACAGACAAAAGCTCTTAGAGAAGAAGAAAATCAGCAAGAAAGAGGCAATTTTGAAAATTAGCTTTTGTTCTCACAATGGAAAAAAGTCCTTCACAAAGAGTCACCAAGTGACTTATATACATGTGCCCTAAAATTGGTCCTTTTACACAAGAGACCAACACTTTTATTGAAAAACACTAATCTCCTACTATGTTACAAGGATTATTTTACAATAATTCGGGTTTATGCATCTAGAGGACTCCTCTAGTGCATTTACGTAGTTTCATGAGGTATTTCATAGGAATTTAGAGAAGAAAATTTGTGCCAATACTTTGAAAATTTTTGGGGCTCCCTTTTCTATGCTTCTTTACTCTACAACACTAACCCTGATGGAACAATTGATAGGTGTAAGGCTAGGCTTGTTGCAAAGGGTTATGGTTAGGAAAGAGGCATTGATTTTGATGAGACCTTTGCACCTACATGCGGAGTGACTACTATTCATAGCATCTGCGCACTTGAAGCTCATCATGGTTGAAATGTATATCACTTGGACATTAAAATTGCATTTTTGAATGGTGATTTGCATGAAGTCTATGTTTTTGAGCACCGTGGCTTTGTGGATAAGGCCATGAAAACAAACTGTGTAGGTTAAAGAAGGCATTACATGGCTTAAAGCAAGCACCATTGCTTGGTATGAAAAGATACATGTCTATCTGATTGCACATGGTTTTGAGAACAATACAACTAAAATCACCTTATATGTTAAGCATGCAAATGATGTACTTTTGATCATTGTTGTGTATGTTGATAACATGCTGCTCACTAGTCCTCATGAGAAGCATATTGCTGATTTTAAAGCTGATCTACATGCCTTATTTGAAATGTCAGATTTGTGGCATTTGCATCATTATTTAGGAATTGAGTTTATGCAAGTTAATTGAGGAATATCTTTGTGTGAGAAAAAATATATTGACACATTATTTTAGCATTTTGGCCTTGAAGACTCCAAACCTTTTGCCACTCCTATGGAGAGATGTTTACAATTGAGTCTTCATGATGTTGGAGATGCATTTGATGTTGTTTTCTATTAGCAGGCTATTGGATGCTTGATCTACTTATGCATTATGTCGCCAGATATTCAGTTTGCTATCTCACAGATGAGCAAGTTTATGCATGTACCAAGTGTCAAGCATTGGCAGGTGGTTAAGCGAATGTTTTGATACTTGAGTAGTACCCAGCTACTTGGATTGTTTTATCCCAAGGGGGGATCACTACCACCATACTTACATGCTTTTTTTTACTCTGACTGGGCTAGTTGCTATGACACTCATGTGTCCAGCAATGGTTTTTGCTTCATGCTTGGTAGCTCATGCATATCTTGGTTGAGCAAGAAGAAACCTATTGTGGCCCCATCTAGTTGTGATGCTGAGTATAGGGTAGCTTTCATAGTGACTGTTGAGTGTGTGTGGCTTAGATGCCTTATGGCTGATTTCAGTGTTGGTCAGTCTTCTACCACCACCATCTTCACTGATAGTTAGAGCCCATTTGTAGTTGCAAGGAACCATGCGTACCATGCTTGCACTTCGCACATTGAGGTCCATTATCATTATGTTAGGGAGAGGTTCTCTACCGGGGAGATGAGCTTGGCATATGTGCCCACATAGGAGAACCTTGCAGACCTTTTCACAAAGGTTCTACCTAGGGATAAGTTTGAAACTTTTCACAAAGCTTTAGGCTTACTTCTTTTTGTGTATTGATTCCACATAGCTTGGCACTTCCTTATACATGAGTGCCAATTCCTTGTTCGCGACATCACTCCCATGGGGGATTTGTCAGTATGTTTAGATAGTGATGTGTGTGAACACACTAGGACCACTAGGACACTTTTTTGCCTCTTTACAAAGTTTTTCCCCTGGCTTTTATATACACATATAACCCTGAGGGTTACTCATCTTTGTATATTCTAGTGCTAAAACATTCAATATTGCATGTTGTGTTCCAATCTTCTACTTCTTCCTTGTGATGTTCACATGCTTCCGTAGATCTCAAACTCCAACAATGAAAATGAAAGGACTACAAAGGCTATAAGATAACATTTCTATAAGTATGAGGGAAACTAAGATGCTTAGCCTAGTGGTTAAGACTACAAGAGGAAAAGTACTTGGGTTCAAATTGCATGGAAGACATGGGGTGAGTCTTTGCAGGCAAGAGCAAGTGGAAAGGGAAGAAGAAAGGACCAAAGCATGACAAAAACAAAGGCCAGAATGTTCAACCCTGTGCCATCTATGATAAGACCAACCACACCACTCAAAATTGTTGGTTCAATGGGAAGACCTAGAAACGAAGTGGAAGAGGTGGATATGACGGCAATAGAGGTAGAGGTGTACATAACTTCAACAATAACAATAGAGGCCATAACAGAAAGGACTACTACAATTGTTCTAAAGATCAAGAACATGAAGACTCATTGCTCTTGATGAATCTAAGCCACAAGGAAGGTAGAGAGGATGATCATTTACTCTACATAGATTTAGGATGTTCAAATTATGTTGTAGACCACATAGATCTCTTATCTGACTTGGAAAGTCCAAAGCATAGACATGAAGTTCAAACAAGGGATTGAAGGGCTTTGGTGTGCAAAAAAAGAGGAGCAAGGAAGAGATGGAGGGAGAGAGAAGAAGAGAATAGATGTGCACAGAAGCATGGGAGCCTCGAACCAACATAATGACCTCTCTTGAGGCAATGCTCTATATATGATGTATATACATGAATATGGGGGGTAAGGTCACATGATCCTTACATCCCCAACAATCTTCCACTTAAGGGTCAATGTGACTGTAAGTGATAACACATACAAAGAATAATGTAGGACTGTACAATAATGTAAAGGAATAGTCTGTATCTCAACCCATACAAATCATCCTACACCAACTACCTCAAACAAGGTATATCCATGCACCTCAAACTAGTCTAGACTCATATCAATAAGAGTCGAGCTCACATCTGACATTTGCAAGAACTGATGAAGTTCCTGCAAAGCTCCCACTCACTCTATTCATGTGTCAATCATCGAATGACTGACAATTCCAAGTGTAAATGCTCCAATAGCAACTGAAATGTCTGGTCTCGAGCATAACAACTTGTACATTAGACTCCCAAATGCTAACGAAACATTTGCTATCCTGACTAACCTAAGTATGTAAACCATGCCTTTATCCAAGGCATCCAAAGCACCATCATCAAGACCTACATGTTCTAACTTATGTGTGTCAACATCGAGCATGCGAGAATCCAAGAATGACTGCATGATTGCTGACTCATCAATATCTAAATCAGTCATCCTCTCAACCAAGGATGTGTCTGACTATGCATCTCGAGAGCTAAACTAACCTATCACACATTGTGTACCATGAGAGCAATCCTGCTCTACCACACCAAGTGTATGATCATGCTCCACATGAGCTAGCTGCACAACATCAACACCAAAGTCGAACTGATGATCAAACTCTAACTGAGTATAATCACAATGCTCTACATGAGCATCCACATTATGCTTTAAAGCATCCAATTGATCATCCAAAGTGTGCTCCATAAGAGCATCCATATGATCAAAACAATCATGATGTCCATAAGCATCATGAGCATCCAAAATGTGCTCCACACATGCATCCATCTGAGCATCTGAATTGTACCATACATGTGCATCATGAATGTGAACTATGTGTAGGCAAAAAAAATGAGAAATGACGAGTCTCTCATCGCACATAAGGCTGAACTCCCACTGAGACGAGACTGTCTCTCACATGAAGTACCTGTAGTGGATACCTGTGCCCAATCCTAGCACCTTTGACAAGCGTAAGTTGTCCCAATTGCAACTGAAAATGATGCTCACCAAGGAATGCATAACATCTGCTCTCTTGTAACTGGGCTAGATCTTCAGATTCCAAAGGATATAGTACTTTAGAAGAACCACTTCCATATTGATATCTAATTTGTTCTAACCTTGTTGATATAGTAATGAATTCTTCAAATGTTGTTGTGGGGAGCACTAACTCCTTGATCTTGCATTGTGTGGATAATGGAAGTGGTTTAACCAGCCACTTCTTGATAAAAAAAACATGGGGAGGATCTGGTAGTTTAGCCATAAGTGCTTTGGCTCTAGGATGAATTTGGAAAATGTCTCCCTTGTACCTAGTCATAGGTTCTCTAATTCTTCAATGATGTTTTTTGCTATATTTCCTTGTTGGAATTATGTTTTCAAGGCATCCTTCATTATGTCCCAAGTAGAAAAATGATTTTTTTTGTAAATTGGCTAAACCGTTAGTATGCAAAACCCTTGAATGTTGCTAAATAAAGTATTCAATTTGCATCTTCTCTTCCGATTAACCCCCTTGTTTTGCATAGGGCTAAAAATCTTCCTACATACTTGTGAGGATCTTCGTATGTTATTCCTTTAAAAGAGGGAAATTCGATATTCAATCATGAAAGTAGAGTTTCTAGGTCTACTTGTGTTGCCATGTTTCTTATTGATGATGTGGATGAAAGAGGTTGGCTGACCTACAAACAACTTTTCTTCTTGTTGTTCTGAAAGAGACTCCTAATGTTTGTGACTAGATTGCAATCATGAGATGCACATCCTATTCCTTAGGCTAAGATGAATTCCCAAGAAAAAGAAACTTATCTCTTCAATAATACTGTCTATGGAGACCTTTGTACTTCTTCTTCACTTTGTAATGTTGCTTCTCCCATGCTCAAGCTAGCTTGTCCCACCGGTGTCAGAGTGAAGGGCTTGATTGATGGGTCAAGTCAACTATCGGTGTTCTAGTGAATCCGTGCATGCGGGGTGTTTACAAGAGCCTCAGGTGATGGCTACTGGTTCTAACGAGATGAATTCTCAAGAAGAATATGGATTAATTGCAAAACTTGATACCTCTTTCTTCAATCACAACTTTACAAGAGGGAAAAAATGTATCTCGAAGGGCTCAAAAGTCTATAAGCATAGCCATCAAAGCTACCAAAGCTACTTGTGACAAAAAAAACCAAAAACACCTTATGAGTTTATCGTGAAAGTGAAGAGTGAACTTTGACAAAGAAAGGTTAACTCCTATTTAATTTAAGCTACCAAAGCTACTTGTGACAAAGAAAAACAAAAATACCTTATGGGTTTATCGGGAAAGTGAAGAGTGAACTTTGATGAAAGGTTAAATCCTATCATTTCCATGCTACTTATCTATTCTGCAGGTAGCAGAATGCTCAATACTATTTGAAACTTTTTGCATGAACCTTTTACCTTTAATGTTCGAATTCTCGTGATGAATTCGGTCATGAAACAATTATCAACAATCATGCGATGGAACCAACAAACCAAATCCTCCTATATATATGGGCATGTTCTTGTGAATGGATGGGAACTGTAGTTCAGACAAGAAAAGAAAAACCCAACGTGATTTACATATAAGAAATTCTTTGTCTCACTACTTTGTTTTTCAAACAACAATGTGCAATTCTACATCCAGCTCATTTGTTCATTGCATATCGATGTGGAAGTCACCGAACTGACGTGGAGAGTCCAAATGTTAACAGAGGAAAGATGTCGCATAACAATTATAGGGATAACTATGAAGAAAATATTATCATAAAGTACTCTTCATGATAGGGATGTAAAAAATTACCTATTTCCAAGCCCAAAATCTCATATTCTATTTGAAAACCAAGGTCAGCAGTAGGATGTTGTAGTAATTGAATAGACGTTTAGGATTTGAACGGCAATGTGAGAGAAGAATTTTAATCAGATCCTAGAGTATGTGAGCATTGATAATGAGACACCATGTCAAAATCATCCTTTACAGAGATGGAATCATAAGAAACTATGAAGAATATTGCATAATGAATTTAATGTAACAGGTTTATATACAATCACCATGGTTTGTGATTAAAGAGATTATACAAATCAATTGACTTACAATACTGCTTATGTACTTCCCTTTGTAACTTCTTATGAACTTCCCTTTGTTAGATGATCTCCCTCCACATTTCCAGTCTTCGAATTTTCCTTCCAGACTTCCAATCGTGGTTCTAACTCTTTTCATTGGGACTCCTCAAGCATATCTAAGAAATTTTGTAGCTTATCAGGTTCTAAGGTCATCCTATCTATCTCAGGTAATTGATTAAATTTAACTTCAAGCATAGTCAGGCATTGTGTGGTATGCATGTAACTGTTAGAAGGCACTATCCATTTTGAGAATGCTGCCCTGTTATTTTTACTAAAGGCTTCATATGCAAATTCAATTAAGATCTCTTTCTTAAAATTTTCCCATGTTAAATTTTCTGCTACTCGTAAGCCATTTGAAATTGGAAAAAACATGTCTTTCTTACTATCAATTGGTAACCCATATTGGTTTGAAAGTTGATCAAAATAATGGCAATATGAGGTTGCAGATTTCCAATCTTCCAATTCGTATGCTTCATCCATATTTTTGAGCATCGAAAATCTCCATTCTTGATCAACACTATCCAATGATTTTCCTCCTTCATGATTCACTCTCTTTAGATCACTAAAGAGAAAATCTCCATTCTTGATCAACACTATCCAATGATTTTCCTCCTTCATGATCCACATTTTTAGTCATTGGATCACTAAATCTAGAGGCCTAAAAGAGTGGTCTTAAATCACAACAGCCTCAACTAATCATATCCATCCCTTTTCCCCCTCCTTTTCAAGCCGAACCAACTGCCAAGATCATATGCATCATGTGAAAACTTCGGTCGCTATTCCATGCGTCCATCCATTTGGTGGAGAGTTCTAGGTAAAAAACGGCTCACGTAAAAGTTTCCTTCATCTGCTGCCAAAGTGAGCAACTATCCTCTTCTTTTATAACCTTTGATTCCAACAAAAAAAAACTTCACTATTTTTATTTGGTTTTCCCATTTTCTGCGTTCCCTATTTTCCTCTATTTTTAGTGTTCCTTTCATTACCATGCGTATTCCTTTTGTTTTACGTTTTAATTTTATTATCTTTTATTGTATACTTCTTTAGCTTTAGAATTGAGTTAGGTTCTTAAGGTTGATACGCACAACCCTTCAAACAAACATAATCAATCATAGGTGTTTACACATAACACATCTCGTAAACACACTTTTATACATAACGGAGATACGCATGTATAGCAGTTAGATTATAGGTCATTTACATGCTCACATCATAGTCACATATTTCCTCATAAACACATTTGGTCATCATAATTTACCCATAATGTTTTAGTCACAAACATAGGATTCACACCATATCCTTCTAATGTCTCTTTATCTCTCGTTACAAATATCAATTTTTTTCAAACAAGTGCCATTTAGAAGGACAAAAACTACAAATGGACCATGATACTCGTATCATTTCAAAAACTTCAACGTCACTAAGAGATGAAAGGTAGGGACTCTTGTATAATAAAATTATATCATCTCTCATCAAATTAGGGAGAGAAGATCTCTTTGACACCAAGCGTCCCAAATTTCTTTGGGGAATTCTTTAGTTGAAAGGTGCTTGAGTGTTTGTAGGATAAGAATGGAGAAGAAAAAGAAAGATAATTGCACCAACAATCTATGTTTCTTGATTTTCCATAAGGAATACAATAGCTTTGTCTTGAATGACACAAAATTGTTCTCTGTGTGTAGCATTTAAGCCAAAGAAACACATGCACAAGTATACAAAGTAGCACAACTACTTGTGTACTCAACCTCTCGTATGCATGTCCTCCACCTTCTCCAATAGATTTCCCTTGTGCACATCTTGCATCCAAGCTTCCAATAAGGTTGAAGGATGGATCACTTCTCTGTGGATGTGGAGTACCTCCTTGATGATACTTTGTTACACCTTAGTTACTCTTGTAGTTGCTCTCTGCACACTCCCTCTGCATGCTTTGTCACCTTCTTTGCACCTTTGTCTCTCTCTTTGCAAACCTTGTTTCTCTATGCACACACTATTCAAAATGTCTTGCACTCTCTTGCTCCTACTGTAGACTATGCTATTGTTCCTTAGTCTATCTCCTTAGTCCAAGAATGATGATCCTTTTTGGTTGTGTGTCGATTCCTCTTATGTATGTCACTTCAATTAGTTGTCTATCTTGGTGCTCACTTTCATGTCCCAAGAACATCTTCATGTACAGAGTAATGACTCCGTATTTGGTCCTATAATGATATTATAAGAAACAAAAATCAAATGGGAGGCCACACAAACTCTTGCATACTGTCTTTAGTTTTTATCTTTTTCCACTTTTGACCCTTATTTCTCCAAAATGTGTCCATAAGGGAGGGTTCACCTAGACCTTCCATAATACTTTAAAATTCCTAAAAACCCTTCAAAAGGAACATGTGCAACCCAAACTCAAATTTCCTTTGCATACCATTGCAAAAAAACTATCTCTGCACTACATGTGCACCCATGCTCTTTGTCACTTGTGCACCACATATGCACGACTTTGCACTTTTGCACCACCTATGCATCGCTTGGAAATTCACCACTTTGACCAGCTCAACAGTACTATGACTAGCTCAACAAGAAGCTAATGCTAAATAGTTTGTTGTTGATGTGTTGACACTTGACAATTTTTGTGCCCAATGAGGCTTCTCTTTCCCACATGTGGCTATTAGATTCAGGTGATTCTTTCCATGTGACAACATATACAGAATGGTTCTCTACTTATGTAGAAAAGTATCTTGGTACCATGAGACCTCATGAATCTTACTAGTGTCACATTGTCGGGACTAAGAATGTGGTTGTGTAGTTCATTGATGGTTCAAATTTACTATGCATAATGTATGCCATGTACTTTAGTTACCACATAGTTTGATTTCACTTGGTCAACTTGATGGAATTGGTTACAAGGTGGTCTTCTATGCTGAATCCTTTTGCATATCAAAGGGAAAGATGATAATTGCAAAAGGAAGCAAAGTTGTCTCATGTTATCCTTTATTTATATCACAAATGCAGACTTGTTAGCTGTTACTCAGTAGTCTATGCCTTGTACTTGGCATGGCCATTTGGCCCACATATCTTGTATTGGAATGGAAAATATTTCTTGTTTTGGCTACTTACCTGTGTTATCTTTCTTTGATTTTTCATTTTGTGAGCATTGAAAGAAAATTAGGAATGTACATAAGATGCACATTGAGACTTATGTTCAACCTTCTCATTCATACATAATATGGTCCTATGCCCATAAGAGGATTAGGTGGTTCTCTTTACTTTTTCACTTTCATAGATGATGCAACAAGAAAAGTATGGTGTATCCTATCAAATCAAAGGATGATGTATTCCCTGCCTTCAAAAAATGGATTACTTTAGTTGAGAGTAAAAAAGGAACTAAGGTTAAGGCTTTACATTCAGATAATGGGGGTGAGTATACCTCACATGAACTCAGACTTTTATGAAAATCTTGAGGAATTCATAGATGGATCACAAATCCTTATACCCCCGTACAACGTGGTTTAGTTGCAAGGATGAATAGAACTATTAAGGATATAGTAGTTTCTATGTTGCATCATGCAAGCCTTTCACAAAGCTTTTGGGTAGAAGCAATATTGACTAGAGTTCATGTGATTTACCTTTCACCTTATACTACCAAAGGTTTGAAAGTGGAATAAGAGTTATGGATAGGGAAGCCACCATATTATGATCATCTTTAAGTTTTCGGGTGTGAAGTGTATGTTCATATGCCCAAGAATCTTAGACAAAAGATGGACCATAAGTCAAAGAAATGCACTTTCCTTCGATATGGTTGAGAAGGACAATTTGAATATTGCTTATGGGATCCTGAAACACACTTAGTGATCAGAATTAGTGATGTCATTCTCAATGAGTCTAAGATGCATAAACAACCAATTAAAGATTTTGAAGTGAGAAGAGGGTGTTTGAGGATAATATTCTTCTAGCTAGTATGCATAAAAATGCTACGTATAGGGATGTTCAAGAGAATGCCCAATCAGATCACTCTACAAATGTTCATGTTCACAAACCCTTAAGATGTTCTACATGCCACTAACATCATCCTCATAGATATGTTCTAGGTTTGATTTTGATATGATAACAAAGGTGGTGAGCTTTCTTGCTACAACGAGGCTATGCCGATAGAGGATCATATCAAGTCAAAGCATGTCATTAGGAGTTCATTAGATTCTATTAATAAGAATGGTACTTGGGATTTAGTACCTTTGCCAAAGGGCAAGAAAGCTTTACCATGTAAATGGGTATATAACCTAAAATTCACATCAGATAATACTTCTCCAAATTATAAAGAATGACTTGTTGTGAAGAGTTTTAAGCAACAACATGATGTTGATTTTGAGGAAATCTTTTGTGTGATAGTCAAGATGACTACATTGTGCATGTTTCTTGGATTTGTTGCAATGGAGGACTTCAAACTAGTCCAAATGGATGTGAAAAATACTTCCTTGAATGGATATCTTATAGATGAGATCTATATGGAACAACTAAACGGTTATGTAGTTCCTGGAAAAGAAATTCTAGTTTATAAGGTGAAGAAGAGCTTTTATGGACTTAAATAATAAGCTAGATAATGGTACCAAAATTTTGATGCTTTTAGGATGTCTGAAGGCTATTCTCGAAGCCATGAGGATTATTTTCTCTACACAAAGAGATGCTCACTTGGCAGCTTGATATGCTTCATCATTTATGTCGATGATATGTTAATTGTTGGGAAGTCATGTTATGACTTGTAGTTTCTCAAAAAGAAGTTGTATGAGACCTTTCATATGAAAGATTTGGGGGATGCCAAACATATTCTTGGCATGCACATTACTTGTGATGGGAGTAAATGATGCATATACGTGTCTCAAAATGAGTACATATCCAAAGTACTTCACAGGTTTGATATGCATAGTGGCAAGGCATTGAGTACACCTTTACCCACATATATGAAATTGAGAAAGGATGACTACCCCAAATCAGCTCAAGAAAAGGAATTCATGAACTAAATTCCTTATCAATTTTGGTTTGGTAGTCTCATGTATGCTATGGTAGCTATGAGACCAAACATTGCATTTGTAGTGGCCGTTGTGAGTAGATTTATGTCTAATCCTGGCAAGAAGCATTGGGAAGTTCCTAACCTTCATTAGTGGGCAGAAAGGCACTTTCTTTATAGCACAAGCTCTGCTTATGCAATACCATAGTTTTCAGATAATTGTAAGCATTTTTTGTCACACACTCCTAGGAGTCATCATCAACAATGGATCTAGATGCTAGAAGCCACCATGTTGCAACTAGGACTTTGGCCTTCCAAAGAAGCGCAATTCACATTCACTATGGTAGATCAAAGTAATGTATGACTAGTAGGGGTAGTAGAAAATATAGTTGCAAGTAGAAGGATCAAAATTCAAGCTAGAATCTGTGGTACTTCGACTCCCTTGCACATTCCAAGGCTTACCCTTGTTCTATGGGGGACCCTAGCTTTGCCATACAAAGCTTATCCATGATGAGGGGCATGAATCCATGTGGGTACAAGAGAACGAGGTGCTAAAATAGGTGCATATGGAGGTCAGACTGGACCATACTACACCACGAAGAACTATCTCCATATCGTGAGGAAAAAAAAAACCAAATTTCCCATGAACAAACAACATGGATCAGGAGGATGAACTATTGGAATGGATGGGAGTAGAATATCCGCCTTGGGAACATTTGAAGTACAAGTTGTACACGACATATAAACAATACGCATGTGCAAACCCATAGAGGACCATAGAAGAGGAAAGAAACCTCTGCTCCAAAAAAATGATGAAGACAATGAGGCATGGAGGATGATGCTTAAATAGGAAGACTCTTATCAAGGACCGTCAAAACGACTACTAGTGGAAGAGATACCTCTGGGTGGGTATAGGAATCATCAAGTGCTATGAAAGCAAAGGAAACCCTGACATATCCTGGAGTAGTAATAAAAGAAAAAACATGTGCTCTTGGGGAGACGAGTAATGAGGAACCATGGAATGCAATGAGGGAAGCCAATCTGAAAGGACCAAGAGAAGCTAAGCCTATCCTACTAACTACATTTTTATGGAAAGGACCCATCTTGTTGGACAAGGATATAACTTTCATCCAAAGCTTTAAAGATGTTTTTGCATGGATTTATGAGGATCGAGAAGGCATACCCACATCCTTAGGATTATACACCATCCCCCTTGTCTCAAACGTCAAACCTATAAGAGAAAGGATTTATAGGTTCAACCTTGGGTACAGAGAAGTATAATGAAAAGAAATTGATAAATCCATAGGTATTAGCACGAGTAGAACACTAAGAATGGTTGTTTTTTATGATCCTATCACCAAAGAAGAAATCCAATAATATTCGAATCTATTAAAATCTTAGCCCTCTCAACAATCACCATCTTGGACGGATTCCACACTCCATTCTCACATCAATTTGTCACGGTCGTAGCTGGTCATGCCCTATATAGTTTCATGGATGGATACAATGGATACAATCAGATATCTATTCACCAAGAAGATAGACAAAGGATAAATTTTGTTACTCCATGCGGTTCTTATACCTACACCAAGAGGGCATTCAGACTTAGGAATGATCCAACAACTTTCAATTGCATAATGTTGATGATCTTCGAACACATCATCTTAAATGAGCTAAGAATCTACATGAATCAATTCTAAACCTTCTTAGGTATTGGTAAGGTTAGCCAAATTTAATACTTTGATGAACATCAGGCTCATTTCTCTAAGCTCTTCATGAAATGAAGGGAATCACACCTCAAATTGAACCCAAATAAATTTCATTTCTTGGTAACTGAAGGGAACTTGTTAGGAGATGTAGTGTCTATTAGGCATGGCTCCCGACCTCTAGAAGGTCATAGCCATTATCAAAATACCTAGGCCTATCTCCAAAAAGGGGTTTTCTTAGGCTACATTGGAGACCACAAACATTTTATCAAAATGTATGTAGATATAGGCAAGCCACTTTTGAAACTCGCTAGAAAGAATGCAAGCTTTCAATGGACTAAGGATGAAGGGAAAGTTTTCTTAGAAATATAAAATGTGATTATTCAAGTCTCAAATCTTGATGTTAGTGGACTGGGATACCCCTTTCCATACATCTAGATGCAAGCCACATAGTAGTCAGGGTTGTCCTCACATAACATGGAGAAAGTGTCTTGCTAGAAATTTAGAATATAGGGAGCAATAATTAGCTTAAGAACATGTTATGTATATGATCCAAACTAATGGTTTTTTTAAATCTAAGTTTACTCATAGAATCATATAATCCTATCAAGCGAGAGCACAGAATCAATATCTTATATCACACAAGAAATAATATATATATGAGCCCATATATATTGTCCCCACTCCTAGGACAATAAGAGAGAAGATCATTGGAAAACTCATGAGTAACTTGTAGATTACGTTTATGACTAGCAATAATATTCCCAACATTTTATTAATAAAAGCAATTACTTTTTTCCTAAATTTTAGTAATTTGATAAGACTTAACATAACTTGGTTGTTCCTATCAGTTCTTCTATCACAAAAGTGTTGGTTCAAGGCAAGGCTACATGTAGTTCTATGGGATCCTTCCCTTTTAATGAAACTTTGAGCTCAATAATTTGTTTGGACGAGGAGTAACAATTTCTTTATTTAAATTTCTAGGTCTTATCCTTAATTGTTGGGATAGCAAGGATGAGGTCATGGACCATCACCATGAAGAAAGTTAAAGAAAAACAAAGATTTTTTGGAGCCGTTTTTGGGGAAAAATTGAAGCAAAGTTTTGGACCTTACTAGATCTTCCAAGTTGATGGAAAAAAAAAAATCTTTCAAAGTAATTTTGAATCATCAAGTGTGGCATTGATGGAAAGGTGAGTGTGATTTGATCTCAAAAAAAGATATCTTTTTCATCTTTTCAGTAAGGTAATCTAAAAGTTATGATTTGTTCCTTAATTTCATATTGTAAGTTTGCAATATTTCATCATAAGGTTTTTAACTTCTTTTTGCATAGAATCCTAGATCATTTTTCTTAAATTGTTTGGGGAAAAAGAAAAGAAAATCCTTGAGTATTTTATGAGTATACATTGCATGATGGGTCTTGAGATGAGAAAAGGAAAAAAGATTTGGAAAAGTTTGAAGGAAGAATTTTTGTGGAAAATATTTTGACTTAATAATCAGTTTCTTGATCATAATCGAAAGTTTTGTTGATTTCAAGGCACAAGAAGTGGCCAAAAGTCAAGAATTACTATCAAGAGAGCTTGATAAAAAGTTCAAAAATAAGTGTAAAAAAAAAATATGACTTTCTACAGAGAATTGCAATTCTATCTAGAAGGTAAGATGTCATACTTTATGGAATAATGGAATGTTAAATGGATTTGAATGTCTTGAGGGTTTAAATGTGGCAGTGTTTTGATTTAGAAAGTGAAGAATCATGAGGGCACAAATGCACATTGATTTATTCAGACATTTTTTAAGATATTTAGAAGATAATATTTTATATAAATCGTAGATCACTTTGAACAGCATGCATTTGCCAAAAATTTGCTTCATTTACAAATCATCGCTTTCTCAGAGATCTTCTATTTTTACAAAAACATCGCTTCAATATTTTGAAAAACTCAAACATGCACTCTCTCATGCACCTGTTTTGCAATCACTAGATTTTTCACAACCTTTCCATGTAGTTACGAATGCTAGTGGTTTATGTATAGATTGTTGGATGTGATGGCTGGATGCACTCAGAAGATCAAGCTGGTGCTGCAAAACCTGCTTCACACCTGCCCTCCTTTGACTCCAGATATGTTTAGTAGACTCCTTGAGCTTCCAAATGATACCAAAATATGCTATATGTACTTTGGAAAAGGTTTGAGTAATGACTTGATCAAAACAGACTACTTTGCAAATTACAAGACTTGAAAACTTTCTATTTTGGTTTTGATACCTGCTCAGAGTTATGCTCAGTGTGACCAGTGTAGTTACAATTAGCAAAATTCCTTCTAGAGATATTCTATTAGCTTAGTAAGCTTCCATTTGCAAGTGGAATGAAGGAAAATTATAAACCACACTTAGAGAAATCACTTTAGCAAAATAAGGTGTACCCCCGATTTTTTAGGAGACTTACAGTCACAGACCAGTGAGCACCCCGACTGAGATTTCTCTGTGTTGGTAGATCCAATGGCCTTGAAACTGTGTAGGTGTATAGTAGACTTTGAGCTGAATCCAATGCACTTTGAATCATCCAATTTGGTTCAGTAGATCTTGAGATATGCCTTGTTGAAGTTTACAGAGTTGAAGGTAGTCACTCAGAGAAAACAGAGACTATGAATATATGTATATTGATTAAATCTAATGATTGTACATTCCCATTGGCATGTAAAGTGATGCTCAATGGTACTCAGAGGTGTAGGCTATGGTGTAGCTCACACACACTCAATGATTGACTCAGAATTGCCTCGGAAGGAGTGAAGATACCCGCGACTTTTGACTTGTAAGTTATATAGAGATTGAGTGGGATTTTGAATTTCAAAATTATGTCAATCTCCTAGAATCTTGTACCTAAAAAGTGAATGAGATATTCTCTCAATCATTCACCTATTCAATCAATCAAAATTTCCACGACTTTCTCAGTTAGGTGTGATTACATGAGTGATTAAAGTCATATAGACTTTTACATAGGATAAAAGGTAATAACCAATTAAGCATTGGTTCCTATGGTTCAAGGTTCCATGTGAATATATCCTTCAAGGGTTCAAGCTTTAGCCTTCCAAGATTCCAATGTTCCAAGCCAATGTGTGTAGGCTTGTTTTGCACCAACAGCTCCCCCTCAAGCCAAAACACTTTGGCTCAAGTCTTCATCTCTAGTCTTCAATTATTTCCTACAATCCAATCATGGATTTAAATCTGCATAGCTTGTTTCCATCCAGAGCTTTAGTAAGAAAATCTGCACATTGTATATTAGTAGACACATATGACAATTGAATTTCTTTGCTAAGTAACTTCTCCCTCACATAGTGGTAGTGGACCTCTATGTGTTTTGTTCTAGCATGATAAATTGGATTAGCTGCTAGGTGAAGAGAACTTGTGTTATCACCAAATATAATTGGTGGCCTTGTGTATAGGCCCAATTCTGAATATAAAAGCTTCAACCATATGGCTTCTTGAGTGGCATTGGCTAGCCCTCTGTACTCTGCCTCAGTAGATGACAAAGCTACTGTGGGTTGTTTCTTGGATGACCAAGAAATTGGTTTATCACCTGCAAAGCATATGTAACCAGATGTACTCCTCCTGTCATCCTTGCAACCTGCCCAATCAGCATCTGAGTATACCTTAATATCAATGTCTGATGAATATGGAAAGTACAAACCATGATTTTGTGTTCCCTTTAGGTACTTTACTATCTTCTTGGCTGCCTCCAAATGTGGTACTCTAGGTTTATGCATAAATTGGCTAAGTACACTAACACCATATGATATATCAATCCTGGTTAAGGTAGCATAATTAAGACTACCTACCATACTTTGGTAACCAGTAATATCTTTGAGTTCTTCTCCTTCATGTGCACTGAGTTTGTGGTTGACCTCCATAGGAATGTTTGAGACTTTAGCTTCCTGCAAATTAAATTTCTTGACCATGTCCTGAATGTACTTCTTCTGAGTAATAAATATACCTGAATTTGTATAGACCAATTCAAGTCCTAGGAAGTACTTCAATAATCCAAGATCATTGATCTTGAATTCCTTCATCATTTGTCCTTTGATGTGTCTAATTCCCTGAACATCATTTCCTGTAATAATGATGTCATCAACATAGACACACAAGTATATTACCTCTGAATTGTTCCTCTTTATAAACAATGAAGTATCTGCTTTACTCATCACAAATCCTTGATCTAGGAGATAGGTTGTCAACCTGTAATTCCATGCTCTAGGTGCCTGCTTCAATCCATACAGAGCCTTCTTCAATTTACAAACATGTTTTACCTTATTGGGATCCTCATAGCCAGGTGGTTGTGACATGTAGACCTCTTCAGATATCCATCCATTCAAGAATGCATTCTTCACATCCAATTGGTACATGTTCCAATTCTTGGATGCAGCTACACTCACCATAACTCTGATAGTTGGCATCTTAGCCACAAGAGAAAATGTCTCCTCATAATCAATGCCTTGGGTTTGTGCAAAACCCTTGGCTACCAACCTAGCTTTATACCTGTTTATTGTACCATCTGAGTTCCTCTTGAGTTTGTAGATCCATCTGGATCCTATCTCCTTCATGGAGTCCTTCTTGGGTACCAAGTCCCAAGTATCACTCTCCTTGAGAGCCTCCATTTCTTCATCCATTGCTTCCTTCCATTCTGGTTTAGTAATTGCTTCTTCAAATGTACCTGGTTCTTCATTCAAGATATCCTTTGCAAGATATACAGAGTGCTTGGTTACAAGTGAAGTATCATACCCATACCTAATAGGTTTCTTCTTTTCTCTTTGAGATCTCCTCATAGCTTGAGTTGAGGATTCTGGATTGTCTTCTAGTTGCTTCATCTTCATCTTCCCTTTGGATTTCCAAGCCTTGAACTCTTCAATGTTGATGGTGTCTTCATCATCTGAGCTTGTGTCCTCTTTCTGAATTGGTTCTTGCCTGATAAGCTTTGGAAAGTCTTCTTCCATGTCATAAGGTAGGCTAACTTTCCTGCACTCATTTTCATACCATGAATCATTCTCATCAAATATGACATCTCTGCTTACCTTGAAGCCTTTGTTTGAGGGGTTGTAGAATCTGTATCCCTTTTGGTTCAAGTCATAACCAATGAAGATACACTTTTCAGCCTTAGGGTCTAGCTTTCCCCTTACCTGTGAGGGAATATGCACATATGCAACACACCCAAAGATTTTACAATGATCCAGAGATGGTCTCTTACCATGCCAAGCCTCATAGGGTGTCATTCCATCAAGTGTCTTTGATGGCAACCTGTTGATTAAATATGTGGCAGTAGATACACTCTCTGCCCAAAGATAATTTGGCAATTTCTTTTCATTTAGCATAGACCTAGCTGTCTCTACAATGAGTCTATTCCTCCTTTCAGCTACTCCATTTTGTTCAGGTGAGTACCTTGTAGTAATCTCCCTCTTGATGCCTCTTTCCTGCAAGAAATCTTCAAAGTCATTGGAGAAGTATTCTCCACCACCATCTGACCTTAGCTTCTTCAAATGTCTACCTGTTTGATTTTCAACTAATGCAAGATACCTTTTGAAACAATTAAATACTTCATCTTTATGTTTCATGAAGTATAGAACAGTCCACTTGCTATAGTCATCAATAAAGGACACATAGTACCTTGCTCCAGATATGGATGGCTCCTTGCTAGGTCCCCAAACATCTGTATGCACCAATTCCAGATAATCTTCATGCATAAAACCTTTCTTGGTATAGGGCAATATGTGTGACTTACCAAATTGACAAGCCCCGCACTTGTATATCATGTGTTGCTTGGATACATTAGGTATCCCAAGCACACATTGATCCCTACTCATTTGCTTTAATGTCCTCTCTCCAATGTGACCTAATCTCTTGTGCCAAATCTCCAATTCTGATAGGGTTTGATCTTTATAGTTGTACAAAGCAATACTCTTAGTGTCTTCAAGTTCAAAGGTAAACAATCTACCTGATTTTTCTCACTTGGCTATCCTTCTGAATCCATGTCTTGGATCCTCCACATATGCACCATGTTGAGTGAACCTGACCTGTAGACCTTTTTCTACAATCTGACCTACACTCATCAGATTCTTGGTGATTGTTGGAACATACAACACTCTGCTTAGTAAATTCTGATTACCATCACTTGTTTTGACATTGCCTACTTTAACAACTGAATGTTTAGTGTCATCACCTGTCTGCACTTGGTGCTTGCCTTTGGGTTCTTCCAAATCAGAGAGTAAGGCAACATTTCCAGCTACATGGTTAGAGCAACCTGAATCAATATAGAATAAGTGATCATCATTGATACCTGATTTAGATGTCATGTTCATGATCAACAAGGAATCATCTTGCTCCTCTGCATAATTGTTGTAGTCTTTCCTATTCCTGTATCCACCTTGATAATTTCCATTGTGATTGTAGCTATTGTTGTAATTATTGTTGTAGCAATGGTAGCCTTAAGATTGATTGAATCTGCCTCTGCCTTGAGAGTATCCTCCTCTTTGGTGACCTCTTCCTCTTTGGTTCTTGTAGTTTTTGTAGCATTCATCTGTAGTATGGTTAGACAAGCCACAAATATTGCATGGAGATTGATTGTAGGGTCTCCCCCTACCTGACTTACCTCCTCTGCCCCTACCTCTAGATGATCTACCTCTCCCTGCATAGTTTGCTTGGGAGGTAGAGCCTTCTTCATCAACCTTTTTGTTTTTACCCTTGTCTTTAGTCTTCTTATCAGTGTATAGGGCAGAGGGATTGTTACCTTTTGATTGCTCTCCATTCTTTGTGATCTTTGCTTCATGTGTGAAGAGTTGTCCAATCAGAGTTGTTAGATCAGGTGCTTGGATGTCCATGTATAAGTCCATTGCTGTGGTGAAGCTCTCCCACTTGTCATCTGCCTTTAGTCCATTGATCACTTGTCTGACTATTTGTTCTTCCTCAATTTCTTCTCCAACACTTGCAAGTTGATCTGCAATGTCTTTGACTTTGGTGACAAAGTCTGAGACACATTGTTTTGATTGCTTCCTAAGAGTTGTAAACTCAATCCATAGCTGATTCTTTCTGGCCCTTGTGCTTGATGAAAAGTATGTTGACAAGGTTTCCCAAGTCTCTTGGGAAGTCTTGCAATTCCTTACATGAGGTAGAAGGAAATCAGAAATAGAGTTTAGAAGATATGACCTTGCTAAGGCATCTTTTGCACACCATTGGTTGAGCTTCTCATGTTCATCCTTTGTAGGTAGGCCTCTGGTCTTGAATGAGGGCAACTCCTCATCTCCTGAAATGTATCCATACAAGCTTCTCCCTTGTAGATAGGTCTTCATTCTCAATGACCAAGCCTGGTAATTATTTCTGTCCAATTTGTCAATGAAGGAAGGGAAACCATCACTCATGATTACCTTATTTGCTCTGATACTACTGTTGGATGTGATGGCTGGATGCACTCAGAAGATCAAGCTGGTGCTGCAAAACCTGCTTCACACCTGCCCTCCTTTGACTCCAGATATGTTTAGTAGACTCCTTGAGCTTCCAAATGATACCAAAATATGATATATGTACTTTGGAAAAGGTTTGAGTAATGACTTGATCAAAACAGACTACTTTGCAAATTACAAGACTTGAAAACTTTCTATTTTGGTCTTGATACCTGCTCAGAGTTATGCTCAGTGTGACGAGTGTAGTTACAATTAGCAAAATTCCTTCTAGAGATATTCTATTATCTTAGTAAGCTTCCATTTGCAAGTGGAATGAAGGAAAATGATAAACCACACTTAGAGAAATCACTTTAGCAAAATAAGGTGTACCCCCGATTTTTTAGGAGACTTACAATCATAGACCAGTGAGCACCCCGACTGCGATTTCTCTGTGTTGGTAGATCCAATGGCCTTGAAACTCTGTCGGTGTATAGTAGACTTTGAGCTGAATCCAATGCACTTTGAATCATCCAATTTGGTTCAGTAGATCTTGAGATATGCCTTGTTGAAGTTTACAGAGTTGAAGGTAGTCACTCAGAGAAAACAGAGACTATGAATATATGTATATTGATTAAATCTAATGATTGTACATTCCCATTGGCATGTAAAGTGATGCTCAATGGTACTCAGAGGTGTAGGCTATGGTGTAGCTCACACACACTCAATGATTGACTCAGAATTGCCTCGGAAGGAGTGAAGATACCCGTGACTTTTGACTTGTAAGTTATATAGAGATTGAGTGGGATTTTGAATTTCAAAATTATGTCAATCTCCTAGAACCTTGTACCTAAAAAGTGAATGAGATATTCTCTCAATCATTCACCTATTCAATCAATCAAAATTTCCACGACTTTCTCAGTTAGGTGTGATTACATGAGTGATTAAAGTCATATAGACTTTTACATAGGATAAAAGGTAATAACCAATTAAGCATTGGTTCCTATGGTTCAAGGTTCCATGTGAATATATCCTTCAAGGGTTCAAGCTTTAGCCTTCCAAGATTCCAATGTTCCAAGCCAATGTGTGTAGGCTTGTTTTGCACCAACATAGATGTTGTACTAATGCAAAATGATCATCCCATTGGAATTGAATGTACCAAACTTAAACCTTCTGAAATGAGTTATAGTATGTATGATAAGGAACTCTTAGCTATTGTGTATGCTTTAGAAATTTGGAAACATCATCTTATGGGTTATGAAATGCTAATCAAAATAGACCAATAGACTATTAAGCATTTATTAAATCAGCAATCAATTTTGGAAAGAAACATTAAATGGGCTTCATTCATACAAAATTTTCAGTCTATGTACTCAATCTTGTGTGCAATCTTTTGTTTCTCTCTATTTTGGGATAGCTTTTGTGAGATTTTGTTATTGTATTTTCTTTGTGTATATGTGTCCTCAAGATCCGATCAACATAAGAATTGCAAAGAATTGCGAAATTGAGGGTACAAAGTGGGGACAAGAAGTAAGTAAAATACCAAATGATCATCAAAAGGTAAATGGGAAATTTTCATTAAACTAGTTGAAAATTGCGATTGTAAGAAAAAAGTATAAAAACTGAGATAGAGAGAAAAGTTTCATTGTAAGAGAGTGTGAGGAACAGTGTGACACTCAGATTAATCACTGTGAGATCTAGGAACCAAAATCAATGTTTTCAATAATTTCTTGCAAACAAAGCTAAGATAAATAATTTTTTAAGCTCATTTTTTGATATTTTGTAAATTTTTGCATGGAAAAATGGTAGATTCATGATAAGAACAAAATCATAATTTTTAACAATTGTTATTTCAATAGGAAAACGATAATATTTGCTTGCTTTCTTTTATTGCATGGAATTAATATAGAAAGGCACAACTTTTTAATATGAAAAACATTCAAAAAATGACATACCAATTCTGTGAAAAAGACAAAAAAAAAACATGATTCTTTGGAAAAGCACGACTTTTTGTTAACAGTTGCAAAAAATCATAATTGTGAAATGATAGGATTTTGTGTGAAATGATTGTGTGAAATGATAGGATTTTGTGCACATAAAGAATCACAATTTTCTCCTCATAGGGAACTACAATTATCTACACAAAATCAAGATTTGTGGAAAAAACACGATTCTAAACAAGAAATCACGTTTTGAAGGAAATCATGATTTTTGTGTGGTGAACACTAAGAATTGTGATTTCATGAGAATCATGATTTTCATCTAAAAAACATGATTCTCATATGAAAACGTGATTTTCATGTGCAAAACATGATTTTTGGCATAGAATCGTGATTTTCTAAAAGAAAACAAAAACACATTTTCAAAGTTTCTTGCAAATTCTGGATAATCTAAAAAATCATAAAAATTGAAAAAGTCAAAAAATTGAGAAAACACATAAAAGAAATTGAAAAATTGACAATCATGACTTTCAATGAAAATCACAATTTTGTGGAAGAAAATCATGATTTTTCAATTGAAGTCGAATTTGTAAACTTTTCATTTGGGCATTAAGGAGAAACACTTTTTCTCTATTGAGATGTACTTTTGAGAAGGAAATTCCATAGAAAGAGGAAGGAAAAGTGAAACCCGAAGTCTGAGGAAGGAAGAAAAAAATTAGGCTTTTAGGTGGAAAAGACCTAAATTAATGAGAAGGAGATGAGGACTTCTCACTAGACACAATCGTAGACGAAGAAAACACGTAACACACTCACTTTTTTAGAAATAAACATGGAGGAGCGTAATAGGGAAGTAGGAACATCTGACCGAGGAGATTATAGGAATATCCTCAAGTACCTGTATATAAGTAGGTTTGGAGTCTATGTGTATGAGGATGAATTTCATAAGGAACCCATTAGATTGAAGAGAAGAAAATCTTGAAAAATAATTCTCCATGGAAAGAGAGAGGAGCCAAAAAAATCAAAATGGGAAAAGAAAGTAGAAGAATTGGAGGAAAGTTTACAAGAAAAAATGCAAAAGAAATAAAAAATGGATATGTCTAAACAAAAAGGTGAGTGCAAGACAATACAAGAATCATCAAAATAGTTAGAAACTTTGATCAAAGCATATAATTCAAGAATAGAGGAATGACCAATACTAGCTAACCAAGAAAAAATATATCCAATGCTAGAACTAGAGGCAAAAAAAATGCAATTGTGTAAGGAAATCATAGAGAAAACATAAAAACTACTAGAAGAAGATCCTCTGGAGCTTAACCCTAGGAACATAGAAAATTTGCATGAGAAAGTGTGGAAGGAAGTAATGGAGAAAAAACTAGAATCATAAAAAATAATGAATTTCCCTACCAAGAAGCCAAAGAGGAGAAGGAACAAATCATGGAAACAAACATAATTGAAGAAATACCATTGAAAATGGAAGTGAGGATGAATGATCAATGTAAAATATCTTGTCAACTGAATTTAAGAGGAATAATGAAACAAAAACCTCATATATAAGAATACATGAACAATGAGAAAAAGAGTCAAAATACAAAGTCTATTAACTCTGTAGTGGAATCATTGATGCAAGTGCACATAAACAAAATTGGAGGATACTGTGAAGGAGAGGAAGGAAATACAATACTCTCAATTCACCATGAAAATATAGAAGCAAATTCCATTCTAGATAGTGCAGCTGGAGTAGCCATCATGAAAAGGAAACTTTGGGAAGAATGGGGGCTCAACAAATCTAACCCACTAGAATGATAGTGCAACTTACAGGTGGACATATAGAGAAACCCTTGGGTATTTGGGAAATGGTAATAGTAAAAACTTGTGGAATTGAAATGGGACATACATTTGCAATAGGGGAATTTCCTCATCTAACATCATATGAGATCATCTTAGGAAGACCTTTTATGAAACAACTATAAGTAGTTGAAGATTGGGAAAAGATTGCCTTTACCTAGAGAACCGAGGAAATGTAACTAGAGTCATGACATATCTTCAAGAGAGTTGAATAAAATGCACAATGAACATAAAAAAACAAATGAATTAGTGGAAGTTTCAACTAATGAGAGTCAAAGTGAAGCACCACTCGTTGCATATGGTCCAACAAGGAAGAAATTTCCAAAGAGATTTCTTTTGAGAAGAGAAGATTATATAAATGACAGAGCTATAGAGGATGAAAGGTATATACCTCACCAATTTAATGATAAAGATTTTGAACCTTATGGATGAAATCACATCTTCTTGACACTAGATGTAGGCAATGAAGAAAATATGGGAATAAGTTTTTAGAATGAGGAAGGGTATGATATCTTTTATATAGCCTTAAGAATAACAAGAGTAGAAGGAGATGAAATTTCATCCAAATCAAAAGAACAAAAACTCGAGATAATAAGAAAAACTTTATATCTAGAGAGTGTGCAAGCAACTAATTCAATCAAAGATAAATTTCAAGAAAATGTAACAAAATAAAACACAAAGATGAGGAGAAAGTAGTGACTCAAGGAAAGGATTCAAAGCAAAAAAATGAGCATCATCATGAGGGAGAAGAAAGAAGATTTCATGCTCCATCAAACATTAAAAAAAAAATATGAGATTCAAGAAAGATGATTGTGAAATCAAAAGCACAAAAGGAGAAAAAAAAGAGGAGAATTCTATGACAATCAGGATAAAACAAAAAAGATAATGATTAGACAAGAGGGGGGAGAAGATAAAAATATTGTAAAAGCAAATGATATGGAAAATGAGGAAGAAGAGGCCTTAATCAAATTAGTAAAGGCATATATGATGGAGAGTGTTAATCTCCAAAAGAACAAGCTACTCTTGAAGTTAGAGCACCTCTATATTAAGAGTAACTTCAAACCTTTCCCAATTTGGAGGATTAATGATCAATTATAAAGATTTTGGATAAACTGTGAAGAAGAAGATTCTACAGAAAGTCTGTTGCACATATCTCTCTCATTGACTTATCAAATATGTAAAGTTTTTTATAAAACTTTGCATAAGGTGTCGCCTATAGTTTGTGCACCTCCTCGAAGTTAAATCATTCCAAAAGACTCAGTCTTGAGAAATGATGTTAACAAGTCACCTATGTCTAAAACTGTTCTTTTGAGAAGTCGATTTAGACACTTATATCTTCTAACACTTGGTTCTCTTAATCTAGAACCCATTTATGCAAATACTTTTAGCCACAGGTAGCTTACCTTTCAACTTAAAGATTGAGTGTTTGCTTGCTCAAAACTTTACACTGTAGAAGGAGAACTGACCAAAACATTAACATCGAATTTTACACCTGTTTCAGGAAACAGTGAACACTTTTTCACATATGAATGTTGCTACTCATAATTCTCACAACACGTTTTCAATTAGGCTCTCAAACTTTAACCATAGACTCATTAACTATGGACTTAGATGTGTACAAAAGGATTCTTGAAATGATCAAGCACAGAAGGAGAATGCACAGAAACATCAGGTGCAATATTTCTTCCATTACTAGAAGTCTTTACATCTTGATGAGAGAGTTAATGTTCACACCTCTCAAGTGTCTAAAACACACCTAATTCTTCTGAGTTCTTGTAGTCCATATTCTCATCCATTTGCCTCGACATTTTTTCTTTGTATATATAGGCAAAATATTTACAAGCTCATGACTATACAAAAGTATAAGTGAACTATCTATGAATTAATGTACATATGTGTACACATCTTCATCTTCTGGATATGCACTTCCTTCATGCTTCATAACTTGGTCTTTTCTTCAGTCCTTGACTTCGATTCTTCATCAAAAACATCAATTGTTGATTTCCCTGCACCAACACCTCCCCCTCTATCATCAATTGAGGTTTTCTCTATCTTCTTTATGCCTGCCATGTCTTTGAATCTCTGTAGCTTTGGTCCATCCAAGCTTTTGGTTAGCATATCAGGTATCTCATCTTTTGTTGAAGCATGTATTACTTCAATCTCTTTGTCCATCACCTTCTCTCTTAGAAAGTGATACTGAATCTCAATATGCCTAGTACTGGCAGGAAAAACAGGATTAGCAGCTAGATACAATGAACTCATGTTATCTCCATGAATAGTGGGTATACTCTGAATGATGTCAAAACTCTTCATAAGAGTCTTAAGCCATATCACTTCCTTTGCAGCTTCAACCATACCTTTGTACTCTGCTTCTCTAGATGGAAAACCAACTGTTTGTTGCTTCTTTGAACACCAAGAAATTAATTTATCTCCCACATAACACAAGAATCCATAAGTTGATCTCCTATCATCACAATTACCTGCCCAATTTGCATCACTATAAATCTTGATGTTTGTATCTGATGTAAAACCATAATACAAACCCTCTTTGAGTGTACCCTTAATGTACCTCAACACTCTTTGTCCTGCAATCCAATGTTCTTTCCTAGGACAATGCATGAATTGAGACAAAACTCCAACTGCATATGACAAGTCAAGCCTAGTTAAAGTAGCATAAATCAGACTACTAACCAAACTTTGATATAGCTTCATGTCCTTGAATTCTTCTCCTCCATATCTACTCAATTTGTGATTTACTTCCATTGGATTTGGTGCTACCCTGCAATCATTCATCTTAAAATTGATCAACAAGTTCTTGAAATACCTTTCTTGAGTTACATACACTCCATGTTGAGTGTATGAGATCTCCATGCCCAAGAAATATGACGTCTCCCAAATAATTGATCTTAAATTCTTTCTCCATTTGCTTCTTTAGGCTTTGAATGCTTTTCTCATCTGTACCTGTAACAATTATATCATCAACATATATGCACATGTAAATGAATCCATCATCACTTGCTTTGACAAGCAAGCTACTATCTGCTTTAGATACTTGGAATCCAAGTTCCTTCAAGAACTTCACAAGTCTATAATTCCATGCCCTTGGGGCCTACTTCAAGCCATACAAGTCTCTCTTGAGCTTGCACACATGATCTCAATACCTTTCATCTCTAAATCATTGGGGTTGCTCCATGAAAACATCATCTAAAATATAACCATTTAAAAAAGCATTCTTCACATCTAATTGACATAATTTCCAACCTTTACATGCAGCAATAGCTATGAGTGTCCTAATGGTTGTCATCTTTGCCACAGGACTATAGTTCTCATCATAATCTATACCGTAAGTTTGAGCAAAACCCTTCACAACAAGTCTAGCTTTATATCTAGACACACTTCCATCTGCATACCTCTTTGTCTTGTAGACCCATTTGCATCCAATGATCTTTTGGCTATTTGGTTTAGGAACCAACTCCCATGTCTGATTCTCCATTAATGCATCCTCCTGCATAGCTTTCTCCCAATTCTCCTTACCTTTTGCCTCTTCATATGTAGAAGGGTCTTCATCTGCCTTTATCATATAAGCATAATCTTTGGTAGCCAAAAAAGAAGTATCATAGCTATACCTTGTAGGTTGCCATTTGTGTCTTGATGACCTTCTGAGTTCTCCACTTCTTGAGGTTTCTGGTTCATCACACTCTGGATCAAATCTTGGCACTTATTCAACTTCAACCTGTACCTCATTGTTCTCTTCTTCATCAAATATCTGAACCTTTGATTTACCTTTCTTTTGATTCACAACTTCTTCATCACCTGTATAAATATTGATTGTACCTGCATACCAAGTACCTTGCTCATCAAATGTAACATCTTTTGACACTAGGAAATGTTTTGTGGATGGACTCCACAACCTATATCCCATCTGCTTATCATCATATGCAATAAACACATACTTTTCAGCTTTAGGTTCCAATTTGTGCCTCAATTGTGATGGCACATATGCATATGCCAAACATCCAAATACTTTGCAATGATCTAGAGTAGGTCTCTTACCCCACCATGCCTCATATGGTGTCATACCCTGCAAAGCTTTACATGGTAACCTATTAACCAAATATGTGGCTATATTCATAGCCTCAACCCACAAATAATTTGGGCAATTTTTCTCCTTCATCATGGATCTTGCAAACTCAACAAGAGTTCTATTCCTCCTTTCTGCTACACCATTTTGTTGAGGATAGTACCTCCAAGTAATTTCCCTTTTTATACCTGCATTCCACAAGTAATCATTGAACTCATTAGAAAAATACTCTCCCCCTCCATCTTACCTTAGTCTCTTCAACTTATGACCTGTAATTCTCTCTGCATACACATGATAATGTTTCAATGTATTGAATACCTCTGACTTATCTTTAATCACATAGATAGTGATCCATCTAGTAGCATCATCAACATAAATCACATAATACATTGAGCCATTGATACGGAAACCCTTTGATGGTCCCCACACATCTGTGTGTACCGATTCAAGCTTCTCTGAATACATAAAAACCATGCTTGAAATAAGATTGCTTATGAGCCTTACCTAATTGACATGCCTCACATCTCTATAGCATATGTTGACCTGCAATATTAGGCAATCCAAGCACTGAACCATTATTAACCATATCTTTGATACCTCTTTCATTGAAATGTCCAAGCCTCTTGTGCCAAAGATCTAACTCAAAGATCTTATGTCCTCCATAAGTGAACAAGGCATGACCAACATTACCTTGGATCTTCAATGTAAACAATCTTCCTTCTTTCTTCCCTGAAACAATCTGTTTATATTCATTGCTAGGGTCTTGCACAAACACTGCTTCATTAGTGAACCTAACTTCATAACCTTTTTCAACAATTTGTCCTACACTTATCAGATTCTTAGGAATTGTAGGAACATACAAGACCTTACTTAAGAGAGTACTTCCATCCTTGGCCTTCACTGATCCAATTGACTTCTCATTGTGCTTTGTATTGTCACATGTTTAAACTACATGATTAGTTACCTTATTTTCCAAATCAGTCATCAAAGCTATGTTACCACTCAGGTGATTGCTACACCCTGAGTCAATGTAAAAGACTCTTTGGTCTTCACTTTGCCTTTCACAAGTTGCATTCATTATCAATGTTGAATCCTCCTTCTGATCTAAAGCATAATTGTAGTAGGTATTGTTGTATTGTTGACTTTGGAATCCTCTACCTGCACTTCTTCCAAAGTAATCTCTACTACCTCTACCTCTAAAATTACATCTTTGATTTCTACCACCTCTACCTCTTCAATTAAAGATCTGATTATATCCACCATTACTCTGAGTATTATGCCAACAATCATTAGCTAAGTGATTTGTCTTACCACAAATCCAGCAAGCTTTGACTCCATCTTTATTACTCCTACCTCTTCCTCTACCTTTGCTACCTCCTCTTCCTCTTAGGAAGTTAGCTTGGTTAGTTGTACCTTCATCCTCATTTAATTTTTGCTTTCCTTTTATATTCTTCTTCTTATCCTTTGAATACATTGCATGATGCAATTGGCACATAATGGTATCCTAACAAACCATCCAAAAAACTCTAGACCTCCTTTCCAACTACCCTCTCTAGCAGATGTTCTGTTATTGGAAATGGATAGCTATCTCTAATAGTTGTAGCATCAACCTTTCTTAGGTTTACACAAACCTTAAGTTTGCCATTTTTCTTTGGAACCACGACTATTGGGGGTATCCATTTAGTGTACTCAATTTCATAAATGAAATCAGAATTCAATAATTTATATATCATTATATCTATAATGCCTTTGCTTATTGGGTTTAGCATTTGGTGCTATAGGTATTCTATGCACACAAATATTAAGATCTTTCCCTTTGAGATCTTTGTAATTGTAGGCAAATACATCTGTATATTGTTGGTGTAGGGCAATCAACAATTGATGTTTTTGATGAAGAAATGAAGTCAAGGACTGAAGGAAAGACCAAGTTATGAGGCATGAAGGAAGTGCATATCCAAAAGATGAAGATGTGTACACATATGTACATTAATTTAGAGATAGTTCACTTATACTTTTGTATAGTCATGAGCTTGTAAATATTTTGCCTATATATACAAAGAAAAAATGTCGGGGAAAATGGATGAGAATATAGACTACAAGAATTCAGAAGAATTAGGTGTGTTTTAGACACTTGAGAAGTGTGAAGATTAACTCTCTCATCCAGATGTAAAGATTTCTAGTAATGGAAGAAATATTGTGCCCGATGTTTCTGTGCATTCTCCTTCTATGCTTGATCATTTCAAGAATCCTTTTGTAGAAATCTAAGTCCATAGTTAATGAGTCTATGGTTAAATTTTGAGAGTCCAGTTGTAAACAGGCTGTGAGAATTATGAGTAGGAACATTCATATGTGAAGAAGTGTTGCCTGTTTCCTGAAACAGGCGCAAAATTTGATGTTAATGTTTTGGTCAGTTCTCCTTCCACAGTGTAAAGTTTTGAGAAAGCAAGCACTCAATCTTTAAGTTGGAAGGTAAGCTACCTGTGGCTAAAAGCATTTGCATAAACGGGTTCTAGATTAAGAGAACCAAGTGTTAGATGTTATAGGTGTCTAAATCGACTTCTCAGAAGAACAGTTTCAGACATAAGTGACTTGTTAAGATCATTTCCCAAGCTCTCCTGAGTACTTTGGAATGATTTAACTTTTAGGAGGTGCATAAACTATAGGCAACACCTTGTGCAAAGTTTTATAAAAAACCTTACATATTTGATAAGTCAATGAGAGAGATATGTCCAGCAGACTTTCTGTAGAATCTTCTTCTTCACAGTTTATCCAAAATCTTTATAATTGATCATTAATCCTCCAAAATGGGAAAGGTTTGAAGTTACTCTTAATATAGAGGTGCTCTAAATTCAAGAGTGGCTTGTTCTTTTGGAGATTAACACTCTCCATCAGTGGTATCAGAGAAGGAAGCATCAGAATTGAAGAAAGGATGATCCGGACTACTACAGTCATAAAGAATTCAACATCTGAAGGTTCAAAAGGTGAAAGCTTGAGGGAAACTCTTGAGAAGGAGGTCATACGACATCAAGGAAGACAAAAGGAACATTAGTCGAAGTAAAGGTACATCTATTACTCATAAATTTTGAAGAATTCAATACACAGGTGAAGAAAGGATGGGAGATTCTCTTCAGATAGAGAAGTTGGATAGAGAGAACTATCCAACATGGTCATTGAGGATGGAAGCTCATCTTATGACCAAAGACTTGATAAGTCATATCATAGGTGAAGAAGAAAAGCCTCAGTTAAGAGATCTTAGTGTTCCAACTAGGGAGGAATTATCAAATTTGAAGGCTTGGATGAAGAGAGATGCTCAAGCCAGGAGCATTATTTACATGGCAGTTAATGACTACTTGCTACCTCACATTAAAGGTCTTGAAAGTGCAAGTGATATATGGAATGCTTTGGAGGAGCACTTTCAAAACACCACAAAGTCAAGGAAGGCATCCTTGTGGGCAGAATTTACCACTTTCAAGAAGATGCATTAGAGCAGTTGATGAAGATATTGAGGAGGATAAATTAGTATGGAAAATCCTCATAGGTTTGAGAGGTGATGACAAATGGAAGCCATTCATTTTGTCAACTGAATTATCACTTGATCATTTTACTCCTGACTTAAATCAGTTGCCAGGACATATGTTAATCTTTGAGCAGGATGTCAAGGGTGAAGGTGACAAGAATATCAACATAAGAAAAGGCCTATTCAAGAAAAATGGGAATTACATAGAATTTTGAGACAATTCTTTGTGTCCCAATGTTTTACATTTTGACTCATTCACACACTAGAACATGTTATTATCTCTTGATTGGAGTATATTAAATTGATAATCCATTATTAAGGATAATTGTATTGTAAATGGGGTATCAAGGTTGGGCTCAAACTTAAGATGCTAACATAGTAGGAAATATAAATGGGACTTGAATAATTCCCAAATTTCTTGAATAGGCTTTAGAATGCCTTTGCAATAGAATGGGGTGTTTATGCATTTAGGGTTATGCCTTTTGTCTTAACAAATGCACTAGCCACATTCCAAACGATGATGTGTCATGTTTTCAAAGATCTTTTAAGGCATCTAATGGAAATTTATATGTATGATTTATGTACCTTTTGATGTAAAAGGGAAGAACATTTACAAGACTTGAGAGTTATAATCAAAAAGTGTATAACTTATAGAGTTTGTCTAAACCCTGAAAAATGTGTCTTTTTTGGTTAGGCAAGGAAGAATATTGGGACATATAGTTTCTAAAAATATCATCTTCATTGATGAAAAGAAAATCAAGGCCATAGTAAACTTTCCCAATCCAACAAATGTGAAGAAATGACAAACATTCATGGGATATTGTGGATATTATAGAAAATTTCGTATATTGCAAAACCTTTGTATGCATTAGCTACAAAATTTGTGTGGATTCATGAATATGCTAAAGTTTTTGAAACCCTAAAGACGTTTTTAATCACAATACCAATACTAAAAACATCTCAATGGGATTTGATATTCCATGTACACGTGGATGCTTCAAACTTTGCATTAGGATGTGTATTGGCACAACCTGTAGAGGGAAGCAAAGTAGATTTTCCAATAGCCTATGTAAGTAGACAATAGAAGCAGGCTGAAAAACACTACACCACAATTGAAAGAGAGGGGTTAGGTATGGTTTATGCAATAAAGAAATTTAGACATTAGTTATTGGCTAACATGTTTAAATTCTTTGTGAATCATCAAGCTTTATTATATTTGGTGATTAAACCTTTTCCTATTGAAAGAATAATAAGATGATTCTTACTATTAATGGAATTTGATTTTGAGGTAGTGGTAAGAAAAGGAAAAACACATATGAGAGCATATCATTTATCTAAAATATTGACAAGAGATAAACCACAAAGTATAGATGATGATCTACCTATGTATATATTCAAGATAGATAGCATACCAAGTTGGACAAAGTCTTTGGTATCAATATTTTCACCGGGACCTAAGAATAAAATATTGTGTCAAAAGTATTGCAGAGTAGAAATTTCATTATACCATCAATACTCTTCACTTGAACTTAATAGGAGTATTGGAGTATTGTGTACTTGAAGAAGAGCAACAAAATTATCTACAAAAATCACATCTTTGGAATCCATGTCTACATGCTTCAAAAATTGTTACTCTAAATAATTTAGCAAGAATAGAAGGTCATTGGCCAACAAAGGAGATACATGTGGATAGCTATATATATCAATGTGAACACTATAGAATGGTATCAACCAATAGTCTTGCTTTGGTCTCAAGAAAACCCAAAATGGAGTGAACATATAGTGGAATACTTAAAACATGAACCTCATGAAGAAATAATACAAGGAATTTGAAAGAAATGTGCAAAGAGTTTGTAATGATAAATGATGAGTTGCACAAAAGAGGAATGGATGGATATTTTAAGATTCTTGTACCTAAAGATAAATGTTGGGAGATTTTGGAATTGGCTCACTCAAGTGTATTAGGAAGTCATTGCTGAAGTGAGAGAACAACATAACTAATCCTTTATTCAAGATCCTGGTGGTTAGTATTATTTCAAGATGCCAAGTTGTATGCAAATATATGTGATTTGGCAGAGGAGTAAACCTTCCATTAGAAAAGATGATATGTCTCTCAAACCCTTACATTTTGCTAGAGTCTCTAGCAAATCGGGATTGAAAATTACAAGAACTATACATCCACCTGCTAAAAGCTCTAATGTGGAATATATTATAGTGGCCACATACTATTCAACAAAATGGGCTGAAGCAAAAGCCAATATAAAAATGATGCTCAAACAACCAAGTTCTTATATGAAGATGTAATAACTAGATTTGAACTACTTATTGAATCGGTAAGTGATAGAGGAGCCCAGTTCCTTGATCAAGTTATTGAATCTTTGACATAAAAATATTCATGATAACTCATTGGAAATTTGCACCCTATCATCCTCAAGCCAATGATGTAGTTACTATACTATCCAAAATCGTGAATAAAAAAAGAACAGATTGGGATATACAAATGTATCATGTCCTTTGGGCATATAGAGTAGCATACAAAACATCCATTGGGACTAATTCATTTTATCTAGTCTATGGATTAAACGCAATCCTACCAACTAAATTCCTCAAACATACCTTAAGGATAGGGAATCAATTACATGGAGAGGACATGAATTATCTGACAAGTTTGTGGAGTTAGAACTACTAGGAGCATCTAGATTATAAACTATCATGAGTATCTATACAGATAAAAAAAGAGAGAAGGCATATTATGATCTACCTAACAAGAATAAGCATTTTCAAGAAGGAGACATAGTTCTAGCCTACGCATTGGAGGAACATAGTAAGAAGCTAGAAAATATATCCTTCATATGATTAGTCCTAGTGGAGCAATCCAACTGGTTAATCTGGATGGAGAAGTTCTGTCTAATTATGTAAGTGGAGGCAGAGTCAAAAGATATATGGAACCTCTAACAGTAGAAGCTTGGAGAAGATTGCAACAATACGCATTCTAGTTGGCCATGATGTTATTTTTGTGGAGGATGCTATTCAACCATTGCTTTCATGTACTAAGGAGACATCTGTTAGCTCCAAAGACATGTATGATACCTTGCTGCCTCTTTTTATAGGTTGACAATCTAGTGGTGGTTCCAATGAGGCAACTTCTCAACCTTTGCAGGTTTCATGTGATGATGCAGATCATCCCATTTTTGATGCAAATTTACATGATGCACTTGTTCACGAGAGAGCTGATATTGAGCAGGCAAAAACTATGCCAAAATGGATGGTGTAGACTTTGCATGATAGCAAATTAGATGCACCTCTGTTATATCGTACTCGATCAGGCTCTCATAGTGCCTCTTTCGCAATGGATTGCTATGTTATGGCTATGCCTAGTCTCTGTGATGAGAATGAGCCTGTTTCATTTGAAGAAGCACAAAATTCAAAAAATTGGATGGCTGTTATGCAATCTGAATATGATGCTATAATGAAGAATGGTACCTGGTCTTTATGTGACTTGCCTCCTGGCAAGAAGGCCATTGGCACTAAGTGGGTATACAAGGTGAAGTGTAAACCTGATGGAACAGTTGACAGGTATAAAGCTAGGCTTGTTGCAAAGGTTTATGCATAGGAAAGAGGCATTGGTTTTGATGAAACCTTTGCTCCTACTTGCCAAATGACTATTGTTCCTAGCATTTGTGCACTTCCAGCTCATCGTGGTTGGAATGTACATCAGTTGGACATTAAAATAGCATTTCTAAATGGTGACTTGCATGAAGAAGTGTATGTTTTTCAGCCCTGTGGCTTTGTGTAGAAGGGCATGAAAACTAGGTGTGCAGGTTAAAGAAGACATGTATGGTTTAAGGCGCGCACCACGTGTTTGGTATGAAAAGATACATGCCTATCTCATTTCACATGGTTTTGAGAACATTCCAACTAAAAGAACCTTATATGTTAAGCGTGCTAATGATGTGCTTCTGATCATTGTCGTATATGTTGAGGACATGCTGCTCACTGGTCCTCATGACATGCATATTGTTGATTTTAAGGCTGATTTGCATGCCTCATTTGAGATGTTTGATTTGGGGCATTTGCATCACTATTTGGGCATTCTGTTTATGCAAGTTGATGGTGGAATGGCTTTGTGTCAAAGGAAATATATTGACACATTATTGCAGCATTTTGGCCTTGAAGATTGTAAGCCTATTGCCACTCCTATGAAGACATGTTTAAGATTGAGTCTTCATGATGTTGGAGATGCATTTAATGTTGTTCCCTATCATTAGGCTATTGGATGCTTGATTTACTTATGCATTACTCGGCCAGATATTCAGTTTGTTGTCTCACAAATGAGCAAGTTTATGCATTGCCCAGGTGTCAAGAATTGGTAGGCAGTTAAGCACATCTTTCGCTACTTGAGTGGTACTCGGCTACTTGGGTTGTTTCATCCCAACGGGGGATCACTACCACCAGATTTGCATGCTTTTTGTGACTCTGACTAGGCTGGTTGCTATGACACTCCTGTGTCCACTATTGGTTTTTGCTTCATGCTTGGTAGCTCATGTATATCTTGGTTGAGAAACAAGCAACCTACTATGGCCCCTTCCAGTTGTGAGGCTAAGTATAGGGAAGCTTTCACAACTACTATTGAGTGTGTGTGGCTCAGACACCTTATGGTTGATTTGGGTGTTGGTCAATCTTCTACCACCACCATCTTCACTCACAGTCAGAGCACATTGGCAGTTGCGAGGAACCCTGTGTTCCATGCTCGCACTCAGCACATGGAGGTGCATTATCATTATGTCAGGAAGAGGTTCTCTGCTAGGAAGATCAGCTTGGCATATGTGCCCACACAAGAGAACATTGCAGACCTTTTCACGAAGGCTCTACCTAGGGAGAAGTTTGAAGCTTTCCGCAAAGCTTTGGGCTTACTTCCTTTTGTCAGATTGGCACTTCCTTATACATGAGTGCCAGCTCCTTGTTCACCGCATCACTCCCAGGGGTGATATGTTGATATATTTAGGTAGTGATGTGTATGAACACTTTAGGTCCACCGAGGCACTTTTTGCCCTCTTTAGGAGGTTTTTTTCCACCGGCTTGTATACACGCCTATTGCCCTAATGGGCTATTTTTTTCTTTGTACATTTTAGTGGTAGTACATTTAGCACATACGCTCTTGTCCTCTTCTAATATCATAGTATGAGATCCTTTCCTCTTAGTTCTTGTATATAGTCCATCTATCCCAGGGAAGTTCTTGTAACCTTGATGTCTTGTTTCACATCTATGGTAGTCAATTTTGGGATCTCCTGTATCTTGTCTAGTACAATTATCCATAGCTATTAGTCCCATATTATGAGACTTCTTCTCACAACTACATATTCTTGTATTATTTCCCCTCGTTGGTTCATCTTGTAATCAAATTATATTTTAGAGATCTTGTCTAGTCAAAGATAAACCAACTATCTCATCAACCAAAGAAATAACTCACCTTTGGCTTTTTGTAAACAAGTCGAGATCAAAGGAGACCTTTGATAATGACATTTCTCCACCAAGAGCCAACTAGTTGTTGCTTGCCACTAGCAAAGTGGCCACAACAACGCTTTAATGCTCATAAGCCTCCATTTGATGTTGAAAATTCATCTTCAAATGGGCTACATAGATCAAAGAGGATTGAGGAGCAACAAGGAGCCTCACATCATATTGTCAATATGGATTTTATGGCTAAAATTATAAGATCAATAAAAGAACCCACAAATAAAGATGAGGGATTCAAAGAACCAAAGTGGAGAGTAAAAATGAAGGTTGGGTATGATAGCATACTAAAGACTGACACTTGGAAATTGGTTGATTTACCACCAAAGAAAAAGTTTATTGCCAAGTGGATTAGGTATGCAAAATAAGTAGCAGATGGTACTTTATAGAAGCTTAGAACTTGGCTTGTTGCGCAAGGATTCTCATGTTGAAGATATGATGTCCAAGACACATCTACACCAACAACTCGAATGACTAAGATTCACATGGTACTTGTAGTTGCTGCACATAAAAGGCAACCTATATTCTAAATGGATATAAAATCAACATTTTTTAATGGATGCTTCAAGTAGGAGCTGTATGTACCTCATCCACTAGATTTTGAGGTACCTCATTCAAAACACAAGGTTTACAGAATTAAGAAGAAATTATATGGCCATAACCAAGGTCAAGGAGCTTCTTACGAGCAAATTGATATTTTTTTCCAAAACCTAGGCTTTCAGAGAAGTACATCTTATGAAAATCTGTATGTTATGAGAAAAGATAACCAACTAGTGATTGTCATCTTATATCTAGATTATTTAATGATTACAAGCGATGATGCAGACTTTATCAAAAAAACTCGTGCTAGATTGAGGAATGAGTTTTAGATTATAGATCTCAAGCCACTCTATTATTTCCTTGGCATAGAAGTATGGAAAAAGGATGATGGGATTTGCATATCCAATAGAAATATGCTACAAAAATCCTTAAATCTTTTGGGATGATGGAATGCAAAGCCACTAGCACACTTATGGAGGTAAATCTTAAAGTTTCAAAATAGAGGGGGATACACCAGAAGTAGATTCTAAGAAGTATAGAAAGAATTTTGGGAGTCTTAACTTTTTGTGCAACACTAGACCATATATCTGCTATGTTGCAAGTGTATTGAGTAGATTCTCAAAGACCAGAAGAGAGTTGAATGCATGCATGCAAATTCTAAGGTACATTGTAGGAACCTTGGATTTCCGTATTCTTTACACCACTTCAAGGATATTATGATTCGGATTCGTTAAGATATTCTGATTCTCAAAAATTGACTTTTCGATATTGTTTCTCACTTAATTCAAGAATATTGTATTGGGTAAGTAGGAAATAGCAAACTCTCACACTCTACTCCATTGAAACATAGTAAAAAGTATCTTGTTTTGCCTCTTTTGAGGTATCCTTGCTAAGGTGAATTCTTGAAAATCTTGGCTTTCCATCACAAATGGCAACTATACTTAAATGTGATAGTCAAAGTTGTATGGTTATGAAAAAAAGAACCAATATTTCATTCTTGCACTAAGCATATAGAAGTATAGTACCATTATGTTTGTGAGCTAATAGAAGATGATGCTCTTGGTAGCATTTATCAATGCATACCCACTAGCCTAATGTATGATACCTTGAATGAGCTTTTGTACTGTAAGAAAACCCCTAATGACTCACTAATGTGGAGACATTTCACTTCAATACACACAGCGAAAGTTAGAGAACCTCTTCTAGAATTTACCTCGTAAGAAACATGCTTAAAAACCTGATTCAATCACAACTCTTTAGATCCAATGGCTATGAAATGTTGTCCACACCCAATAGACTCTCTTAGCTTTCTAAGAACCTAAAGAACACTCCATTTGGAGTTCATTTGACTAGGCAACTAACTGTTCAAATATAGACTACCTGTCATATCACGTTATGTAGAAAACCTCAGGTTCACAAGAAATGTGCCCAGTAACTACTGGAGAATTATCAGACAGAGATATTTTTGATACAGAGAGTATTCAAGATAAGCTTTCCAACAAGATATGATATGCATGAAATGGATAAGTAAATAGAGAGATATGACCTTCAAAAGTTGGATGTGTATAGAAAAGGTATGCGGCTGGAATACCTTTATGCCTTCTAGCATCCAATTGACGTACCTTATGATCTCCATTGGTGATACAATGACCAACATATGCTTCTACACCATCTCCTTGTCATCTCCACAAATTCCCACGTTCAAATGACCTCTATATATAGAGGTATGAGTATGGGAATTTTCACCTACCCTTGCATCTTCTCTCACCTCTTGACCTTTCACTTCATGTCCTTTGTCCTTCCATTTGCTTGGGTGGCTTTTGGTGCTCCACATCACTCCATGTGGATAAGTTCACAACTTTTTTGAGTATTCCATCTCTATATTCATATTTTGGCTTTTATCTAAGCCATAAATACCTTTTCCCTTTTTAATTCAACACTATACTCTAAGGTTATATGTATGCCCTTTATATTTTTAGTGTCTAGCTTCCTTTTGAGCTTACAACAAAGGCATAAATGATGAAGAGGTAAATAATAAAAGGTGAGTATGTGTTGAGCCTCACAATTGGAGATTGCACATGTCCCATAATTTTCAACACTCCCCTAAAGCTACAATTGGGAGTCCATGCTACTGTCCAATTCTCTTCGTCTTCGTCCTTTGTGTCTATTGCCCTTTGCTTGATAGATTAGTGATCTTCCTTCGTTGCTTTGAAGCTTCTTTGGCTTCGCTCCAGCTTCATGCTTGCTTCTTTGGCTCTTTTCAAGAGCTCTTCTTCAATCCCTATCATAGAACATTCTTCATACAAACGTTTTGTAATATGCAATCACCTTGGCTACATATACCTTTGTTGCTTCACCCTCTTTCTTGTTGTCCTCTCTTTGCATGTCTCTTTCCTTCTATACCTTCATGGCTTCATGTCCTCTAAGTCTTTGTGCTTTGCTTTGATCCTCCTTTGTCTTTGGATCATGTTTGACTTTGTATTTGGGTGATTTATTTGCATCTCCTTTTGACATCATCATGGTTGTCATGCTTTCTTTCAACTTGTCTTCATGACTTCTTTTGTGCATCATGGCTGCTACTTGCCTTCTAGGGACTCCTTCCATATTGGTGGCTTCTCCTAGTCCTTCAATTTACCTTTGATGGCTAATCATACTCTTTCTTTGTCTCTTCCAAATCTGAAATTTGGTTTGACTCCATTTTGTCTTCTTTGAACTCTTCTTGGATCTTCCAATCCTTGCAAGTTGATTCCCCCTTGCTTCATAATCTTTACTACTTCTTCTTGGCTGATTATATACCTTCAAAATCAACAATGGGCTGATCATACATGAACTCTTCCATGAGTTCCTCTTCATGTGAAGCATTTATAGCTTTCACATTGTCCAAGTTTTCTTCATCACCTACAAAAAAACAGAAGAAATTGTGAATGTGACCAATGGTGCCTCATGCACCTAACAAAGGTTGCCATTCCTCTTGGAATGGTCTTATTCCCTCACATAGGCTTGCCATTCCTCTTGAATGGTCTTACTTGCCATAGGCTTGCCACTCCTCTTAGGTGGTCTTACTTGCCTCAACCTTTCACTAGACCTTCACTTGGTCTGTGGTGCTTCTTGCACCTAATATAGGCTTGCCACTCCTCTTGGGATGGTTTTACTTGCCTTCACATAGGCTTGCCACTCCTCTTGGAATGGTCTTACTTGACTTTACTTTGGCTTGCCATTCTCTTTATGTGGTCTTACTAGCCACACCCTTTTCACAATACATTCACATGATTTCTGCTTGGAACTTACCACCGAATACAATGTGGACTTTTTCTCAACAATTTAGATCAGCCTTTAGACTTGCAAATGAACTTATTTACCTTCATTTACCTCAATCAACTTCATCCATGTTGTCATACTTTTGATGAGTGACTCTACCTTCTACCTTGGCACTTGCTTGTGCTCCTTGAACTTTGGGGAGTGTCTTCAAGTCCTTGTTGAGCCCTCAATACTTCATGGTAGCCCTTACCTTGGAGTCTTCTACTCCTCCTTTTTTGGGAAGCTCCATCCTAGGCTTCCCCCTTTTCCACCTTCAGCTTGGGTTCCAATCTTCAAGTGTTTGACAACCTTTTAGCTTGGCCTCCTTCCTTTACTTTGGTTCCAAGCTTTGCATCCTTCCTTCATCCAAGCTTTGTTCACCTAGCGTTGGCTTATGCAAATAGGAACCTTGCATTCACTTGATGTATCTAAAACCAAAGATCACATGCTTTTAGTTATCATAACTTAATCATACACATTTACTTTTGCAAATTTACCTCAATGGGTTTCATCCACAACAAGATACATCCACAAATTTCATACATAGCAGCCTTGCATCTTACCAAACTTCATGGCATCCAAATACATGTACTTTTAGCTCATCTATGGATGAACATTACGAACCTTCAAAACTTCAATGTCACACTAACAATCACATATAATCATGCATGCAAAGTAACAATTGTTTGAGCATATATTCAGCTCTCTTTTTGCCAATTCAAATGGCTACATTGACTGCAAAATTTCAGCTTATATAGGCTTTATAAAATAGCCTATTACTCATCCACACATCATCAAACATGTGTATATATTATCTTTGACCTCATAAGCATACATTCGTGCATCCTAGACATCAATTTTCAACTTTAAATTCACTTTATATCCAGCCTATACATGCCTGTCCAAAATCATTATATGTCTTGAGCATACCTTTCACAAGATTCCTCAAGCTTACATAAACGCTTACACCTTTAGTCATGTACATAATCAAAACTTTCACTTCATTCAATTGAGTGCAATACCTCAAACATGCATACAATGATCACATGCAACTCATAGTTGCTCATCCACGATTCTTTGCTTGAATCTTCATCTCCTTCTATAGGCTGCTCATGCATCCTCAACCAAGTGATTAATATCACTTATAGCATGTGTCTATGGTCAGAATATTTGATAGAGAGTAGGACAAGAGATTTTATCAGTTCAAATAATATAAAGCAATAAAATTATCTTACATACCAAAAGCTTTATCTCCATAGCTTTCCAATGAGCATGATAGCTCCAAGCTCTCCTTTGTAATTTCTCCATCTTCTTCAAGATCTCTTTGCACATCCATGGGCTCCACTCCCAATGCTCTACAACCAAAGCTTTGATACCAAAATGTGGAGACATTTCACTCCAACACATGTAGTGAATGTTAGAGAACCTCTTCTAAAATTTGCCCTATAAGATGCATGCTTACTAAAATCTGATTCAATCACAACTCAAAGATCTAATGGCTCTCAAATGTTTTGCAAACCTATTAGACTCTCTTAGCTTTCTAAAAAGCTAAAGAACACTCCATTTGGAGTTCATTTGACCAGGCAACTAAATGTTCAAAGATAGACTACCTGTCATATCAAGTTATGCAGAAAAACTGAGGTTCACATGAAATGTTCCCAGTAACTAACTATTGGAGAATTATCTGACAGAGATATTTGTGATACAGAGAGTATGCAAGATAGTATTTCCAAGAAGCTATCATATGCATTAAATGGATAAGTACATAGAGAGATATGACCTTCACAAGGTGGGTGTGTATAGAAAAGGTATGTGGCTAGAATACCTTTCTGCTTCTAGCATCCAAATGAGGTACCTTATGCTCTCCATTGGTGAGAGAATGACCAACATATGCTTCTACACCATATCCTTATCATCTCCACAAATGTCCATGTTCAAATGACCTCTATATATAGAGGTATGGGTATGGGATGTTTCACCTACCCTTGCATCTTCTCTCACCTCTTGACCTTTCACTTCATGTCTTTTGTCCTTCCATTTGCTTGGGTGGCTTTTGGTGCTCCACATCACTCCATGTGGATAAGGTCACGACTTTTTTGAGTACTCCATCTTTCTATTCATATTTTGGCTTTTATCTAACGCATAAATACATTTGCCCTTTTTTAATTCAACACTATACTATAAGATTATGTGTATACCCTTTATATTTTCAGGGCCTAGCTTCATTCTGAGCTTAAAACAAATGCATAAATGATGAAGAGGTAAATAATGAGAGGTGAGTATGTGTCAAGCCTCACAATTGGAGTTTGCACATGTCCCATAATTTTCAACAATTCAGAGTAGTAAAAAGGTTTAAATCATTCTTAGTGTTGGAGATAGACGTCTGCGGAAGCACGCAAACACCACAAGGAAGAAGATGAAGCTTGGAGCACAACACACAATGCTGAATGTATTACTAGAGAATGTACAAAGATAAGTAGACCATTAGGGCAATAGTCATATATACAAGCCGGGGGAAAAAAACATCCTAAAGAGGGAAAAAAGTGCCCCGACAATCCTAGTGTGTTCACACACATCACTACCTAAATATATCAAGAAATCCCCCCTGGGAGTGATGCAGTGAACAAGGACCTGGCACTCATGTATAAGGAAGTGCCAAGCTATGTGGAAATGACTCCACAAAAGGAAGTAAGCCCAAAGCTTTGCGGAAAGCTTCAAACTTCTCCTTAGGCAGAGCCTTCGTGAAAAGGTCTTCAATGTTCTCCTATGTGGGCACATATGCCAAGTTGATCTCCCTAGCAGAGAGCCTCTCCCTGACATAGTGATAATGCACCTCAATGTGCTTAGTGCGAGCATGGAACACAGGGTTTCTCACAATTGCCAATGCGCTCTAACTGTGAGTGAAGATAGTGGTGGCAGAAGACTGGCCAACACCCAAATCAGCCATAAGGCGTCTGAGCCACACACACTCAATAGTCGCTCTGAAAGCTGCCCTATACTCAGCCTCACAAGTGGAAGTGGCCACAGTAGGCTGCTTCTTGCTCAACCAAGATATACATGAGCTACCAAGCATGAAGCAAAAACCATTGGTGGGCACACGAGTGTCATAGCAACTAGCCCAATTTGAGTCAAAAAAAAGCATGCAAATCTGGCGGTAGTGATCCCCCCTTGGGATAAAACAACCCAAGTAGCTGAGTACCACTCAAGTAGTGAAAGATGCACTTAAACGCCTTCCAATGTGTGACTCCTAGGCAATGCATAAACCTGCTCATCTGTGAGACAACAAACTGAATATCTGTCCGAGTAATACATAAGTAGATCAAGCATCCAACAGCCTGCTGATAGAGAACATCATCAAATGCATCTCCAGCATCATGAAGACTCAATCATAAACCTGTCTCCATAGGAGTGGCAATAGGCTTACAGTCTTCAAGGCCAAAACGTTACAATAATGTGTCAATATATTTTTTTTGACACAAATCCATTCCACCATCAACTTGCATATAAACGGAATGCTCAAATAGTGGTGCAAATGCCCAAATAGTGATGCAAATGCCCCAAATCAGACATCTCAAATGAGGCATGCAAATCAGCCTTGAAATCAGCAATATGCTTCTCAATAGGACTAGTGAGCAGCATGTCGTCAACATAGACAACAATGATCAGAAGCACATCATTAGCACGCTTAACATATAAGGTGCTTTCAGTTGGACTGTTCTCAAAACCATGTGCAACCAGATAGGCATGTAACTTCTCATACCAAGCAGGTGGTGCTTGCTTTAAACCATATAATGCCTTCTTTAACCTGCACACCTGGTTTTCATGCCCTTTCTACACAAAGCCACGGGGCTGAAAAACATACACTTCTTCATGCAAGTCACCATTCAGAAATGTCGTTTTAATGTCCAACTGATGTACATTCCAACCGTGATGGACTGCAAATGCACAAATGCTCCGAACACTAGTCATACGACATGTAGGTGCAAAGGTCTCATCAAAATCAATGCCTCTTTCCTATGCATAACCCTTTGCAACAAGCCTAGCCTTATACCTATCAACTGTACCATCAGGTTTACGCTTCAGGTTGTATATGCACTTAGTGCCAATGGCCTTCTTGCTAGGAGGAAAGTCACATAAAGACCACGTACCATTCTTCATTATAGCATCATATTCAAATTGCATAGCAGCCATCCAATTTTCTGAATTCTGTGCTTCATCAAAAGAAACAGGTTCATTCTCATCACTGAGACTAGAGGCAGCCATAGCATAGCAATCTGATGCGAAGGAGGCACTATGAGAGCCTGAACGAGTACGATATGACAAAGCATCTAATTTGTTGTCACGCAAAGTCTGCACCAGCCATGTTGGCATAGTTTTTGCCTGCTCAATATCAACTCTCTCATCAACAAGTGCATCATGTAAATCTGCATCAGAAATGGAATGATCTGCATCATCATATGAAACCTACAAAGGTTGAGAAGTTGCCTCATTAGGATCACCACTAGACTGTCTACCTATAAAAAGAGGCATCAAAGTATCATACATGTCTTTGGAGCTAACAGATATCTCCTTAGTACATGAAAGGAGTGGCTAAATAGCATCTTCCACAAAGAAAACATCATCGCTAACCAGAATGCGTTTAGTCTCTGGATGATACAGACGATAGCCTTTACTTTCAGAACTGTACCCAACAAAAATACATTTTACAGCCTTATCATCCAATTTTCTGCGATGTTGTTCAGGCACTAGTGCATATGCCAAACAACCAAAAACACGTAGATGAGCAACAATGGCTTGCGGTCATGCCAAGCCTCATATGGAGTGATAGACTATAGCGCTTTAGTGGGACACCTGTTCAGTACATATGTTGCACACATGACAGCCTCAAGCTAGAAACTATGTGGTAAAGCCTGACTCTTGACCATACACCTCGCCATCTCCATGAGTGACCTGTTCTTTCGTTCAGCAACTCCATTCTATTGAGATGTATACGGCAGTGTACACTGGTGTTTTATCCACGTTCAGCCAGAAACGCATTAAAATCAGAAGACATATATTCCCCCCCTCGATCAGAACGAAGGGTGCCCATTTTACATGCTGATAGATTTTCAGCCAAAACCAAAAACTGTTTAAATCATATGAACACTTCGGACTTTGCCTTCAATGGATATACCCATGCATGCCTGGAAAAATCATCAATGAAAGTCACAAAGTAAAGATAATTTCCAAAAGAGGGTGTCTGCATAGGACCAGAGACATCTCTATGTACAAGCTGCAATTTTTGTGTAGCCCGAACTGAACCATCTTTTGGAAAGGAGGAACGCTGCATTTTGCCCAAAATACAGCCTTCACAAACATGTTTTCCAGGTGCCTCAAGTTTGGGCAAAGAGGACACCATTTCAAATTTCTACAGGCATAGCAAACTAGCAAAATTCAGATGACCAAAGCATGCATGCCAAAGCTTTGCATCTGACATAGCTTGAGAATCATTTACTGCACATGCCAAATCATTTACTGCACATGCCAAATCATTTACAGATCTTTCATAGTCTATGAGCTTATACAGCCCACGAATAATCATATCGCCATTTGACAGATCATGAACTGTACACCTGTCATCAACAAATTTCACAACCAAGCCAATCTTGGCTAATGCAAAAACTAATAACAGGTTCTTTTTTATCCCTGGCACAAATAAAGCATCTGACAAAGTGAAAGAACTACCATCAGCAGTAGTCAAAATGATCTTACCTACTCCCATAACAGGATAAGAGGAGTTGTTGGCACATGTAACAGTATTCCCTGTAGGGGCAGGCTCGAGTGAAGAGAAGAAACTGCACTGCGAGGTAATATGTTTGGTCGCCCCACTGTCAAAATACCAAACATCTGAGTCTACTGCAGACATGCATTGCTCATGAGAAGATGGGTCAAAATTGCAGACAATAGTAAACGCCCATTCTTCTTCCTGTGCAAGATTTGCAGACTCTGTTTTTAGTGTAGAGGCCTCTGCAACAACCATTCCAGCCTCTTTCTTCTTTCCCTCTTTAGCAGCCAGTTTTGGACAGTTCTTTATGATATGATCATTCCCTTTACAGTACTTACAAAGCAATTTCTATTTTTCTGATTTCTTCTCATCTTTATCTTCCTTCTTCGAATATGCAGACTGGTTACTAATTGAAGAGCTCCATTTTCCTTTGCCCTTCTAACTAGCCAGGAAAGCTTCATCTGCAACTCGCATAATAGACCTGTTTTGCCTGGACTGATCTTCCTGCAACAGAACTGAGACTAACTCCTCAAATGATAAGGCATTTGGATTGCCTTTCATCATCAACCAAAGACTAGAAGAAAAACTCTTATATGAATTAGGAAGACCATTCAGAACGGTCTGCACAAGTGAGCTATCTGGTATAACCTCATCAGCAAAAATCAATTGTTCCATCAAGTCTTTGATTTTCGTTAGGAAACTGTCCATAGAATCACCTTCATTCATGTGCTCACTCTCCAACTGTTTTTGGAGGTAAGCAACACGAGCCTCATTCCTAGCTTGGTACAATGTGGTAAGTGTATCCCAAGCATCCTTAGCTATTCTGCAAGAGCGAATGTGACGAATAATGGCATGTTTGGCAGACAAAGCTATCAATGCATGTGCCTGGGCATCTCTGCCATCCTAGCAAGTTTGTTGTGCAGTAGGTGCAGCAGAAACAGCAGCACGAACAGGAATCTGCGAAATATCATCTTCGACACCATCTTCATCAGCTCCAACACCTGTATTTGCAGTACTTGTAGTCAGAGGTGTAACAGGACATCTTTCAACACCCTGCACAATGTTCCACAATCCTTTTGCAACCAATACATGTCGCATCATATAAGCCCATAATGGGTAGTTGGTACCATCCAACTTATCCTCAATAGCCAACATACGGAATACATCACTGCTTTCAGCCATGGTTGGTGACTAAAATACCTTGATGCAGAAAATTGATTGTATCTCAAAAAGTTGAACAAAACTGCCCAGACGAGTTCTACTAGACTTGTAGCAGACTTCGAGATGCTTAAACTGGCGAACAAAAACTAGTATATACCTTTGGCACAAAAAGACAAAATAGCCTGCACAAGCAATACGATAGTGCGTTCGGAGGCCAAAACGAGCTCAGATCGCGATTTTGGCACCCCATAGCGAAGCTGTTTTGATCTCTCAAACACCCTGAGTACGCTCACAAAATTTCGTGCAAATCTGAGACTGCAAACGGAGGAGTGTCGATGACGCCCTAGATGAAGCGACCACCTGCTCTGATACCAATTGTTGGAGATAGATGTCTGCGGAAGCACGCGAACAGCACAAGGAAGAAGAAGAAGCTTGGAGCACAACACACAATACTGAATGTATTACTAGAGAATGTACAAAGATAAGTAGCCCATTAGGGCAATAGGCATATATACAAGCCGGGGGAAAAAAACCTCCTAAAGAGGGAAAAAAGTGCCCCGGCGGTCCTAGTGTGTTCACACACATCACTACATAAATATATCAACACTTCGAACATTGTTTCAACTCCCTTCTGATCCAAAAGATGAGAGACCTCTTTTATTTTAGATGACCCCAATCATTCCAAATTAGGAGCAAGCATCTTCCATATGAAGCTAGAATCGTTGGTGGGTTGCATGAAGAAATGCTTTGAAATGGATGATGCTCCAAGTCTCACCTTGGCCATACCCAAAAACTAGAAGGGAAAGCCATAACAACAATTCATGCGTGAACACCCCACCAAAGCGGAATTGTGCACCATGATTGTTAGCACCTAAAACTAGGAAAAAATGCTCCAAAATTTTGAGGATTTCATGGATTTTATATATTGGAGTTATCAATAGGCCTCACAAGCCAAAACCTTCCTCAAGTGTGAGAGGAACCACTTAGTCATGTGTCTTGAAATCCACAAGGAACACACTTTACAAATCTTGGATTTCATACAATATTTACCTTAGAACCTAAGTAATTGTAGTATTTTTAGTAGGATCTTGAGCTTTATCACCCAAATATGCATGGCTCATCTACTCATGTATTCATCCATGCTTACATTTCCCTAAGAAATACTCATCAAATGCAATCAAGTACTCACACATACATATAGACGCGCACATAAACTCACACACTCATTCGACTTAAGTACACATATACAAGCACATATAGCCACATGTGAAACTCACACACAAATATACATAAATAAGCACATATTCACATAGATATTCACATGGCACATGCACGCACATTCACACATGAACACATATGTAATTACAAGGAAATGCTTTCCCTATCTTCGAATCAACTCTATAAAATTTACTTTCTCTACTTGTGTAAGAAATGATTTTTCTCCAAATTTGATGTTGTTGACTCATTCATCAGTTAAACAATGCACTACTTTTCTATGATCTTTCAAAATAGGGCATTCATACACTCTTTGAAATTTTTCATAGCTTTCTTTTGGTAAAGGTTGAGCTATAGGTTTCACTTTCTTGTCAACGGTTTTATATATTGTATTAACGTCATTTACGTATTCATTCAAGAAATCATCCACAATTTGCTACTCTTCAATCATGTGATGAACATAAAATTTGATCCTTCATTCTCTTTCTCTCAATTTCTTCATATACAAAATAAATGTTCAACATCTCAATTATATATCCAATATTTTTATCAAGTGAAAGTATTCCTACGTTTTGTTATTGCTTCTTGTATGTTTTTATGATTTTTTTTGGTAGATTTTTTCTTTATATGAGTTGCATTCTTGAAGTGGGTAAAGTAATTGAGAAGATTTCTAATATATGTTTAGATTCAGAGTCAAGCTAGACATCTGACCATCTACACTATTGTCCTACTCACTAGTGAGGTTTAACAACAGTTTTGATCCTAACTGGTGCATAATCATTTCACACATGATCATAAGACGAAATAGGGCTCTTTCTCAATTGTCTTCGCATTCATGGATGATTTGGATATATTTCTCCATCATGTTCCTTGTCTATCAGCCATCGAAACTTATCATGCAACTTCTTTGATATCACATTTACCTCTCACTTGGAGTCTACCAATGCTAGAGCCAAACATGATTCACACACATCACCTATTTTTATTTGAACTTAATATAGCATTCCAATTGCTAAATTGACTCGCGATTTCTTTCGTAACCACATCAGGTACAATGGGACCAAGGAATCTTTTATTCACTTGGAAAGTCTCAACTTCATCTTCTTCATCATCAGATGAGACACCCAGTGTGAATACATCATTCATGACCTCAATAACCACAAGTGACTCTTCTATATCAATATCTTGTGGAAGAGGGAATCTTTTCATTCTAACGAGTTTTATAAAATTGTCTTTAAATGCAAACTTTGTGATTGAAAATACTCGAAAGACATCATCACTTGTCTTTTGAGTAGGATTCCATTCAAAATATCCTTGGCATCAATTTTCTTTTCTAGTTCTTCTATTAGTAAAGCCTTTGGTGTCTTCTTACTTTTCTTCTTTTGTGTTTGTTTTTCTTGGTTACTCTCATTCTTTTCCATAGCAACTTTCATCGCTCTCACTTGATCTTTTGATTGGTTTTGTTGAAATTGGTTCTCTTTTGTAGAAATCTTTCCCTCTTTTATTTCTCACCTTTTTTCTTAATCCTTTCTAATTGCAACTTCATCAATTTGCACCTTCTTTCCATCATCATTAGTCCTCCTCCCCTCAACTTTAACTTGCTTTCTAGTCTTTCTCCTTGGAGGTTCAACTTCATCTTGCATTTCAGCTTCTCTCCTCTTCTCCTCAACATTCTCAATATGGGATTACACTAAGAACTTGTCTAGAAGTGATTTCCTAGAAATCTTCTGCATGATTGCATCTCATGCACGAACCAATGCTTTAATCGAGTAACTTGTTTGAAGATCACATTGCTCATTCTCCTAGTCATGCAAGTCTATTAATGGTTCTATTTTCTATGAAGAACTAGCATTTTGAGTAGATAAGTTTCCATAAAGCTTCTTCATCCTACCTTTTCCCAATGTGGAGGTAAAGGAAGCTTTTTTCTAAAGATGCAAAATTTATTCTCTAATATAACAACTAATTCTTGCTCTTTGGCTTCTTCTAAATTTTCACAAGCATATCAAAAGTGTTCTTGTGCATCACACCATCACACTTCTTTCCACATATAGTTATTTCATTAGGACCACCATTTCTCTAAAGTACTAGTTAGACTAGTGGTGAACACATTCGCTACATCACTGCCTAAATAGGTGGAGCAAACAATGGCATCATAACTAGCTGAGGAATCCCTTACATAGCATTTACTTGAATAGTACTCAGTTGACTACCCCATCCTCTTGAATTCCCATCAAGTACACCTTATTGTGTATATTTGCAATCTCTGTGGATAAAGAAGCTTTCATGGTTATGCCATTTTTCCATTTATTTACATAGGATTTCTAATTGAAATTCTAATGGAAACTTGGACAAAGATGCAACATTAATAGGTGTAGTTGCAATTATGCTCGGACCCATTGTTAGTGAATCCCTAGCCTAAGTTACAACTAGCAAAGCATAGAGCATAGATTTTCATTGCTTCATCCGAGCAACAAACTTAGCTACTCATCTTACATTTTGTTAGTATCTATCACCTCGTACCTTTTCCAATGCTCTTCTATTCTTCGCTCTACCTCATCTCTATCCTCAAGACTTAAAATTCTTACACAATGTATCATTAACTCAAGATTTAATGCATTTCCATCTACCTTAGGTACTTGAACAAATCTTTGCATGAACTTATCATGTAGATGAATCAAGGAAGCATTGAGCTTAGTAGAATGCACCCATATCAAGAAGAAATCCCAACTATGCTGACTAAATTCTTCTAAATAGAAGATCTTATGCATTTCCATCCTACGTTCATCCCATTCCTTGGTATAATGTTCTTGGATCTTATCAATAATCAATCAAGATACCACTCACTCAAAATAAAGTATGAACATGTCTTCTAGGAGCCTGAAAATCTAGGCTTGTTTCTCAAAAGTATCAAAGTAGTGAGTGATGTTCATTCTCTTGAATTTCCCTTTTTCTCTTACAATGGGTCAAGTATCTAAGATAATCTCTTTGATTAAAATCTATAATTCTCTAACATGAGATCGTACTTGGGCCAATATCTCACTAGAATGATCAACTAAGGAATGATTTAGGTCTTTAGACTTTATAGACATTCTCTGAATCATGTATCTCAACCTAGGAATTTTCCAAGGTCTTGTATTTTTCCCTAGGATTACAGAATAAAGGTTATGTTGTTTCTTTGATACTCTTAGTTTGGACTTAGATTTTTGACAATCAATGTTCGTTGATCTTTCTTTTACTTCATTGTGATTTCCTTTCAGATGCTTGTTAAGTTTCTTTTCAAGTCTTGATTTCCCAAGTTTAAATGCTCTCTTCTATTTAGACCACGTTCTTTTTATTGTTTTTCAGTTTTTATTTTTCAATTCTTTCTATGTTTCAATAATTTTGGATTATTTATGAAAATTAGCAGAATTATCTAACTAAGGTAACTTTAGCAAAGTGCACATAATGGTCTTACTTTATCTAATGCAAAGTGGCATGTTTACATGAGCATCTAAATAGTCATTCTATTTCCAATGAGTGCTATGTAAAATTGATGAAGATTGAAGAACAATTAATTTTCGTTATCTTGGTCAAAAGGATCAGTAAAATGTGTAGTGAAAAGTCTTTACATTCATCATCATACATGAAATCTAAATACAACTAAATACTACATATGCGCTATGTAATAATGCTAATTTTTTTTATAAGAGTGAAGAGATGAGGTTTCTCCTACTACTCAGAGTCCCCATGGAGGTGCTCAGATCCTTAAGGACTATCCCTCAAGGTGAAGGGGAACCTAGGATCCAAGAAACAACTTCAACTCATCATGATTTAACTTTGTTTCTTGCAAGTAGCAATCAATCAATCTCTTTAAACCAGTCTAAAACCTACACCCAAACAAGCATGTCACATTTCACATTGGGTTCTAGTGTTGTGGAAAAGGCGATTGGGAGGATCATGTTGGTGTTACTATTGTGCCTATATGTGATCGTGCAAGGCGTTTGTGCTTTGATTTAGATGGCTATAGCTAGACTCAACAAAAACCATTGACCAATGACTTACTCATACTCATTCAATTAATCCTTTCTTATAATGTGATGGGATACTAACATAATCCCAAATGGAAACATCAATGGTTTTTTGTCTAAGCTCTAATACAAAGTGTACGATATAGATGCAATGATATAATGTAACTCATCTATCACATCTAGCGATAATCTAAATGAAGGTAAAATGAAATCAACTTCAAGAGACACAACAATGTGACTTATCAAGTTCTTTTCATATTGGTCTATAGATATTAAGTGTGTAGATATTCAGAATAAAGTCAATCAAGCAAAGGTGCTTCTGAGTAATGCATAGCTCTAGCTCGTCTTCAATCATGAGCTCTTCAATTTTCATAGTTGAAACAACTTCTACTTTAAATCTTCAATTTGATCTCAATCTCAATCACGTCTCTTGAAATTTTTTGAAAAGAAGTTCATTTAAAAAGAAAAAAATATTAGTATATTAGGATACATTTAAAACACTTATATTAATTATATTTAATTTCTTATTATCATTTTCTAATTTTTATTTCCTTTTCTTCCTTGTATATTTGATTCTCTTTTTATTTAACTTATTTTTTCAATTAAGTCTTATTTATTTAATGTATCTAATTATTTGTTTATTTTTCTTTTAGTTTTCTTTTATTTCCTTACTAATATCGTTTTACTTTCCTCTTTCTTTTTCTTTTCTCTATTTTCTGTCGAAGTTCAAGGTATGTTGGAAGAACGCGAACAACACAAGGAAGAACACGAAGCTTGGAGTACAACAAACAATACTGAATGTATTACCACTAGAACGTTCAAAGATATGTGACTCATTAGGGTTATAGGCATATATACAAGCTAGGGGGAAAAAACCTCCTAAAGATGGAAAAAAGTGCCCTAGTGGTCCTAGTGAGCTCACACACCACTACCTAAATATATCAACAAATCCCCCCTGGGAGTGATGTGTTGAACAAGGATCTGGCACTCATGTATAAGGACATGCCAACCTATGTGGAATTAATCCACAAAAGGAAGTAAGGCCAAATCTTTGCGGAAAGCTTCAAACTTCTTCCTAGGCAGAGCTTTTGTGAAAAGGTCTACAATGTTCTCCTGCATGGGCACATATCCCAAGCTGGTCTCTCTAGCAGAGAACCTCTCCCTTACATAATGATAGTGCACCTCAATGTGCTTAGTGTGATCATGGAACAGAGGGTTCCTCGCAATAGCTAATGCGCTCTAACTATCTGTGAAGATGGTGGTGGTAGAAGATTGACCAACACCCAAATCAGCCATAAGGCATCCGATACACACACACTCAATAGTCACTGTGAAAGCTGCCCTATACTCAACCTCACAATTGGAAGTGGCCGCAATAGGCTTCTTCTTGCTCAACCAAGGTATGCATGAGCTACCAAGCATGAAGTAAAAACCATTGTTGGACACACGAGTGTCATAGCAACTAGCCCAATCAATATAAAAAAAAGCATGTAAATCTAGCCGTAGTGATCCTCCCTTGGGATAAAACAATCCAAGTAGCTGGGTACCACTCAAGTAGCGAAAGATGCACTTAACCGCCTGCCAATGCTTCATACCTAGGCAATGCATAAACCTACTCATGTGTGAGACAACAAATTGAAAATTTGGTCGAGCAATGCACAAGTAAATTAAGCATCCAATAGCATGTTGATAGAGAACAACACCAAATGCATCTCGAGCATCATGAAGATTCAACTGTAAACATGTCTCCATAGGAATGGCAAAAGGTTTGCAATCTTCAAGGCCAAAGCACTGTAATAGTGTGTCAATATATTCGGTTTGACATAGTTATTCTACCATCAACTTGCATAAAGTGAATGCCCAAATAATGATGCAAATGCCCCAAATCTGACATCTCAAATGAGGCATGCAAATCAACCTTAAAATCAGCAATGTATGCTTCTCATGAGGACTAGTGAGGAGCATGTCATCAACATATACAACAATGATTGGAAGCACATCATTTGCATGCTTAACGTATAAGATGACAACAAGCCTAGCCTTAAACCTGTCAACATTTCCACCAGGCTTATGCTTCAGCTTGTATACCCACTTAGTGACAATGGGCTTCTTGCTAGGAGGCATCACATAAAGGCTAGATACCATTCTTCATTATAGCATCATATTTAGATTGCATAAAAAGCATCCAATTTTCTGAATTTTTGTGCTTCATTGAACAAAATAGGCTCATTTTCATCGCAAAGACTAGAGGCAGCCATAACATAGCAATCTGATGCAAAAGAAGCACTATGAGAGCCTCAATAAGTACGATATGACAAAGGTACATCTAATTTGTTGTCATGCAAAGTCTACACCATCCATTTTGGCATACTTTCTGCCTCCTCAATATCAGCTCTCTCATCAAAAAGTGCATCAAGTAAATATGCATCATAAATGGAATGATCTGCATCATCACATGAAACTTGTAAAGGCTTTGAAGTTTTCTCATTAGGACCAGCACTAAATTATCCATATATAAAAAGAGGCTGCAAAGCATCATACATGTCTTTTGAGCTAACTGATGTCTTCTTAGTACATGAAAGTAATGGTTGAATAGCATCTTCCACAGAAACAACATCAAGGCTAAACAAAATGTGTTTATTCTGTGGATGATACAAACAATAGCCTTTGCTTTTAGAACTGTACCCAACAAAAATACATTTCACTACTTTATCATCCATTTCTTGCATTGCTCTTCAGGCACTAATACATATGCCAGACAACCAAAAACATGCAAGTGAGCAACACATGGCTTACGACCATGCCAAGCCTCATATGGAGTGATAGACTATGATGCTTTAGTGGGACATTTGTAAAGTACATATATTGCACAAATAATAGCCTCAAAGCCAAAAACTACGTGGTAAATCTTGACTCTTGACCACACACCTTGCCATCTCTATGAGTGAGCTCTTCTTCCTTTCAACGACTCCATTCTGTTGAGGTGTATATGGCACTGTACACTGATGTTTTATCCCACATTTAGCTAGAAATTCATTAAAGTCAGAAGACATATATTCCACCCCTCGATCAGAATGGAGGGTGCCCAATTTACATGCTGATAGATTTTCAACCAAAACCAAAAATCTATTTGATGCACATAAACACTTTGTACTTTGCTTTCAATTGAATTACCCATGCATGCCTAGAAAAATCATCAATGAAAGTCACAAAGTAAAGATAGTTTTCAAAAGAGGGTATCTGCTCAGGACCATAGACATCACTGTGAACAAGCTACAATTTATAAGTAGCTCAAACTAAACCATATTTTGGGAACGAGGAACACTGCATTTCGCCCAAAATATAGCCTTCATAGACATGCATACCAAGTGTCTCAAGTTTGGGCAAAGAGGAAACCATTTCAGATTTCAAGAGGCATAACAAACTAGCAAAATTTAGATGACCAAAGCATGCATGCCAAAGCTTGCATCCAACATAGCATGAGAATCATGTACTGCACATGTTGAATCATTCATAGATTTTTCATAGTCTATGAGCTTATAGAGCCCACGACATAAAATGACAACAACAATAATGAAATTGCCATTTGATAGATCATGAATTGTGCATCTATCATCAAGAAATTTCACAACCAAGCTAATCTTGGCTAAAAGTTGAAACTAATAACATATTCTTCTTGATCCTTGGCACAAATAAAGCATCTGACAATGTAAAAGAACCACCATCAACAATAGTCAGAATGATCTTACCAACTCCCACGAGAAGATAAGAGGATTTTTTGGTGCATGTGACAGTATTCCCTATAGGGGCAAGCTCAAGTGAAGTGAAGAAACTGCGTTGTGAGGTAATATGTTTGGTTTCCCCACTATCAAAATACCAAACATCTGAGTCTACCGCAGACATACATTGTTCATGAGAAGATGGGTCATGACTGCAAATAATGGTAATGCATATTCTTCATTCTACACAAGATTAGGAGACTCTATTTTGGAATCAGAGGCTTTTGCAACAACCATTCCAGCCTCTTTCTTCCTTGCCTCTTTAGCAACCAGTTTTCACTCTTTATGACATGATCATTTTCTTTACAATATTTGCAAAACAATTTCTCCTTTTCTGTTTTCTTCTCGTCTCTATCATCCTTCTTTGATTGTGTAGAATTAGTAGTTTTTTGCTTACTAGTAGAAGAGCTCCATTTACCTTTGCCCTTCTGACTAGCCAGGAAAGCTTGATGTGCAACACACATAATGGACTTGTTCTCCCCAGATTGATCTTTGTGCAACAAAACAGAGACTAACTCCTTAAATGTTAAGGCATTTGGATTGCCTTTCATCATCAAATGAAGAGTAGAAGCAAAACTCTGATATGAATCAAGAAGACCATTCAAAACAGTCTGCACACGTGAACTATCAGGCAAGACTTCATCATCAGAAGTCAACTGTTCCTTCAAATCTTTGATCTTTGTCAAAAAATTATCCATGGAATCTCCTTCATTCATGTGCTCACTCTCCAATTGTCTTCGGAGGTAAGCAACAAGAGCCTCATTCCTTACCTCGTATAAAGTGGTAAGTGTATTCTAAGCATCCTTTGCTATTCTGCAAGAGTGAATGTGAGGAATAATGGCATGTTTGGCAGACAAGGCTATCAATGCATATGCCTAAGCATCTCTGCCATCCCAAGGAATTTTCTCTGCAGTAGCCACAACAGGAACCGCAACATGAATAAGAACATGAAGAATATCGCCATCTTCAATGTTCTTTGCATCACCTTCAGCAACTATGTTTGTCATTGTAATAGGATATTTTTCAACACCTTGCACAATATTCCACAGTCTTTTTGCAACCAACACATGACACATCATATAAGCCCATAATGGGTAATTAGTACCATCCAACTTATCCTCAATAGCCAACATACAGAATACATCACTAATTTCAGCCATGGCTACTGGCTAAAATACCCTGATGCAGAAAAATGACTATATCTCAAAAAGTTGAACAGAAATACTCTCTAGAGTTCTGCTAAACTTGTAGCTGACTTCGGGATGCTTATACTAGCGAACCAAAATCTATATATATCTTTGGCATGAAAATAAGAAATTGCTTGCATAAGCACTGCAATAGTGCATACGGAAGCCAAAACGAGCTCAGATCTCCTGTGATTCTGATACCCTAATCACCCTGAGTATGCTCACCAAATTTCCTCCGAGTCTGAGACTGTGACTGGAGGGGTGTCCACAATACCCTAGGTGATACAACGACCTGCTCTGATACCAATTGTTGGAGTTTGAGGTCTGCAGAAGCACACAAACAACATAAAAAAAGGGAGAAGCTTGGAGTACAACACAGAATATTGAATGTATTACCACTAAAATGTACAAAAATACGTGACGCGTTAGGGTTATAGGCATATATACAAGTCAGGAAAAAAAAACCTCCATAAAAAGGAAAAAATGCTCGGATGGTCCTAGTGTATACACACACATCACGATCTAAATATATCAATATTTTCTTTTTATTTCTTTCTACTATCTTTCTAATTTCATTTTCTCTTTTTGAGTTTCTATTCTAATTCTAATATTTTATTTTATTTCTTTCTAATTTTAATTTCTATCATTTTCTATTTTTATTTTCTTTCTTTGTCAATATATTTTGACTAAACCTTAATGAACAAAAAAAATCGTAAATAAATAGTAGAACAACATTAAAACAAAATAATTAGAAAAAACATTTTCTAAAACTAATAAAAAGAAGAAATATAACTCTCTCTCTCTCCGCAACGTGCACCAACGGGTCTCTCTTTCTGTCCAACGTGCAACAACGGGGTTCTCTCTCTTCTCTCTCTCCAACGTGCACCAACGGGGTTCTTTCTCTCTATCCAACGTGTGCCAACGGGGTTCTCTCTCTCTCTCTCTCTCTATATATATATATATATATATATATATTTCGCCTTTGCAGTACATCAGCCTTCATGTGATCTTCTCCTCTCGAGCACAGCACAGACGCATCATGTTCCGTGAAAGGAGCAGCCTGAGTTTTCCTTCCAAAGGATGACCTTAAGATCATAGGAGAAAGAGGCTAAGAAAGGACCGAACTCAACGTGCCAGATGGAACCTTCATGCTCAAAAGGGTTGCAAGGAGGGATGGATTGTTGGAGTCGCTGCCTATGCCCAGCTTAAACACCTGCATTTTCATATCTGAGGAGCTTCATAGTCTCCCGAATCCCTGCACACAGCTTCTCTCTCTCATCATCAGAGGATACAATAAAAGAACGTCGATCTCTTTCTCTTCTGGATGCAAAGCACAGAAGATCTCTCTTTCTTTCTCTCTCTAGCAAAGCACAAAACGTCGCTCTCTCTGTCCCTTCCGTCTGTCTGTTCGAGTGTGCATGAAGGATGGTGATGTTGCAAGTGTAACTTTAAGCCCCGCTTCTCCATACACAAATCACGAGTCCAATCACGCGTCCTAAGCTGCTACACTACCTCAAACTTTTATATATACCTCTCTCTCAATCGTACCTAAAAAGAAGTCCATACAAAACAACACGCACGCACATACATATATATATATATATATATATATATATATATATATATATATATATATATATATATATATATATATATATACATCCACATGCACACAATAAAACACACACATTAACTCACAGAATACGCACACACTTAACATATATGATGCAGTTCCGGTTCGTTGGTCTGGTGGTTGGGCTTCTCGTTTCTTGAGGCGGGGGCGAGGGTTCAATCTCTGGTAGCAATATATAGGGACATATGAATCTCAGAAACTGTTGTATGTGGCTGTTGCCCACCATTTGACCATCCCCACGGTAGTTATGACCGCCGTTCAACCCAGTCTTGTAAACCTTTGTTCTTGTGGGATAAGGGGGGTTCCATGGGTACTATGCCCTTCCTTGTACAGTTGCAATTTCAAAGTTAAAGTCGGGAGGAGTAGGTCTCGGCTGAACCTCCATTTTAAAATAATAATAAAAAAAAAGCATATATAATGCACACAACACACACTTACTCTTGCACACACAGCATGAGCACACAGTCATTTACAGACTCCCAATGATTTAAATTGTTAAAGTTTTCTCCTTAAGTTTACTATATATTCACAAATTTTCATTGCAATTGAGTTTTTCAATCGTGAGCTATGTTCATTTAAAGTCGACTATATCGCTTCATTCTCTACTTCTCTGTCAGCACTCCATCATATCAGTGTCCTTCTCAAAGCTGTGTCTTAGTGTGTACTTCATCCTTTTCCATGAGTGAAAGCTTGATAGAATCAACATATTGTCTAGTATATGGTAAAATTTCATAAGCATTGAATCTTGGAATCTCGAGATATTACCATTTCTCTGCTCATGGGTCTGAGTACTGCTACAACCCGTGAAAATCTGGATGGTGTTGTAACTTGCTAGACTTCTTTCTCTTTATGTGGTCCATCATTTTTTATGAGATACTCTTGATTGTTAGCTTACTAATTTAATAAGATTTCCCCAAAAGGAATTAAGTCAATTGTTGTTGTGGCCAAAGAATTGTTCAAAACACTAGACATGTGTATGAACCTAAATAGCAAGTTTTTTGTTCTTGAGTCTACTTCAACTTATCTATTTTGATTCATCTTTTTTAGAGTGATTTTCCAAGGTAAATAGGGTGTCTAATACATCCTTTGGAAAGCTAAAAGTTCCCACTACATATCCTTGGAGTTTATATGGCTGGTGTAATGCAAAGTTTTTGCAGCACCACTTCATCTTCTCCAAGTTCAAATACATCTCTTCACAAGAATGTGTTAGAGATAGTGTGTAAGGATGTTTGGGTTGTGCAAATTTATTGTGGATTTTTTAGATGATTTGTTAGTAATATAGTAGGTTTATACATCAACATAAGAGTCATTTAAGGTTAGTAATAAATAAATTAAAGGAAAATAAATTGTCTTTAAATCTAGATAAGATCGAGTTATTCCTTCTAGAGATAGAATATCTAGGGCACGTAGTTTTGGCTGATGGGATCAAGATGGATCCCAAGAACGTTTGAGTTATATTTGCATGGCCAACTCCAAGATCGGGGAAGATTTGGTTAGTCTTAAGACTTTCTAGTATTTATTGGAAATTCATTTCACCTTATTCTTCCATAGTAGTGCCTATTACGAATTTGCTTCAAGGAAAAGTCCCTTTCACATGGAGGCAAGAGCAAAAGTATTTATTTGATACTCTAAAACAAGCAGTTTTAGAGGCTCCAGTACTAAAAGTGGTGGATCCATAAAATCCATTTGAGTTGGAGACAAAGCATAGTCGCATAGCCATAGGGGCATTTTTTAGCGAAGATGGCAAGCCGATAGCTTTCGAAAGCAAAACGTTAAGTAGTGTGTAGTGCAATTCGCTAGTTCATAAATAGGAGTTGTATGTAGTGTTACATGCTCAAACTCTAGAGACACTATCTTTATGTTGAAGACTTTAAGGTATACAAAAATAATCATACACTTTTGTAGTCAATCAGAGCTTTGAGGAAGATAGGCATCAATGATGCATGAATGGAGACTAAAGTCCTTAATGATGATTGTGCATATGCACACATTTTTCCACGAGATGGAATTAGGTCTATCCAATTTATGATCATGTGCTTCAATGCATCCACAGAATAGAATGTTGTTGTGAAGTAATTCAATTGACGTTTTGAATAAGATTTTATGAAAGTGCCATGATAAAGTGAGATGATTGTTGCATGAGGTCTGTAGAAATATTGCTTCTACCATGATAGAATAAAATTCATGCTTTATATGTGATTTGAGTGAATAAAAATTTAAAAGATGTAAGGATATGAACCAAAAAATGAGGCAAATTATTGCACAAAGAGAAAGATATTTTGTCACGAAAGGATTGATTGACCAAGATGAGAAAATTAATAGCTTCTTTGATTGTCTTTCATGTTTTGACATAGTTAAAAATATTAAGAAATTTGTAAAAGAGGAGAATTCCTATCATCAATTTTTTTGATGTGTATTCACTTGACTATATCCCAGTATTTTGCATCCTTGATTTAGAAAGAGAAAATAGAGTTTGAGACTCAAATTGAAACAAACTACAAGACTATTGATAGGAAAGTTAGACTTGTTGCATAAACTTTATGTGAAAAAAGTCAGAACATTGTAAATGAAGTAAATGATGCACCTAGGTCAAGAGATACTGAACACATTGGACATGCCTTCAACGATGAAACCATAGCAAAACTAAAGATTGGATGTGAGAATTTTTTATTGCACGAACAAAAGAGAAAATCCAAGTGGATGATTTGAAACTATGGCAAAGCATTTTCATTTGAGCCAAATGAGATAGGATGTGTAGATCCAAATGTGATAGCTTCAATGGTTATTTTCACCATTCCCCATGTTTCATGGAACTTATGGGCTATCCCAATAACAAAAGATCATCTTCTAGAAATAAATTTCTTATTGAAAGAGAATATTAGCATGCAAGTTTAAAGCCTTTGCTAGTTCCCTTTTCAAATTTTTGGTTTACTATGCCAAAAAAGAATGAGAAAGTAAGATATATTCAAGATCTTCAACTAGTAAACAAGGTGATGATAAGGAATGTTAGAACATTCCCAATTCTAGATGATTACATAAAGGCTTTTGTTAGGAATGCAATTTAATTCATGGGAGATCTTACTCCGAATTGATCAATTTCAATCAACATTAGGAAGTAAGGAAATTACAACAATGAAACCTCCATCGGCCTTAGTCCATATGTGCATGATTCTAGAAGGACCTACCTTATATGATGAATGCAATGCATAGTTTACATGACTTTATTCCACAATTAGATATGCCATTTCTTGATGATTGTCTAGTACAAGAATGTGAAAAAACTAAGAAAAATGATCAACTTGATTCAAAAGGGTGTAGAGAGTTTGTGAAAGTTCGCACACTTGATTTGCAAAATGATTTTGTAACAATGTGATGAACTTCATTTGAAATTTTTTGGGGAAAAATCAATGTCTGGGGTCAATGCGGCATTAATAGTTGGACACATGTGTGAGCACTACCATATCCTGCAAATATAGATGTGATTAATCAATTACTTGATCAATGTCACAATGTGATTGAAGTTAGACAATTTCTTGGAGCATGTGTATTTTATTGTATTTGGATACCACATTTTGCTCATATGGTGAATGACCCATTTCAACTCTTGAGAAAAGGACAAAAAATTCATTGGATTGAGAAGCATAACAAAGCCATAAGATCATTGAAAGATCTTCTCATTCAGCTTCTTGGTCTTAAAAAGGAAAATTTCACTAGTGGGAAGCCAATATTTTCTGATAGTTGATACAATGCCAGTTGCTATAGGATGGGAAACTGGGCAAGATGATGACAAGAGACATAGATATGCAACAATATTTGAAGAAAAAACTTTTCACGATAGGAAAAAGAAATATCCGCAAATCAAGAGGGAACTATAAGGACTTGTAACATCCTTGAAGTGTGACAAAGAGTTCTTCATAGAGCTCATGTGATTGTTGAAACAGATTGTTTACCACTATTTGGCATGACAATTAATTGTTCCACTCATGATATAGCAATGCTCTGATGGATTGCTTATATAAAGTCAAGTAACCCTAAAATTTTTCATATTTTAGGAAAGGCAAATCGAGTGGTTGGCATGCTCTTGCAAGCAAGATTGATAAATATTCAGGGAGAAAATGATGGGAATGAAAAAGATTTACATGCATGTATGTATGATGCTAATAAGTTCACATTAGAACAATTGGATGGAGATGATTATGATGGGGATTGGAAGGAGATTGTAAATTATTTAAGCACTTTAGTACCAAAAAATCATTGGTCTCAACCCAAATTTCAAGATATCAAGAGAAAACTTTCAACTTTTTCCCAAAAATTTTCTCTTTATGGATACATTCAAAAGGGAAAACTATAAATCCTCAAAGAGTTATAAGCTCTAGACTATTTCAGAGACACGCTTTGTTAGAAATGCATGATGCTATGTGGGTAGGACATAACAAGTTCTTTGGAACATATGAGAAGATAAGAGAACATTATTGACGGAAGTCAATGTATATTGACGTGTTATACTATGTTTCAACATGCAAGAAAATATTATATCAATAAACTTCTCACTTTATGGATTTCCTTCTTTGCTAAAGAATTTTCTCTCTCAACGCTATCATGTTTTTATAGCATTTCCCTTTATTCAATATGACTACCTATGTGTTGGTGTTAATTTTAGAGGAAGATTTTTTGTTTCTCTTCTTGCTGTTATGTATTCTTATTATTTCTACATTGTGTGGTAAAATATTATCAAGGGTAAGAATTGGTTCTACTTCAAACTATTTTCCAATACTTTTGGGTCCTAACAGGTTCCAACCTATGGTCTTGTATGCATATAGAATGGGACCCTATGTTCTGATTGAGGGGGGAATACATTTCTTTTAATTTTAAGTGTGCTTTTGGTTGAACATGGGATAAAACATCAGTGTATAGTGTAGTATATGCCTCAATAGAATGGATTTGCTGAAAGGAAGAAGATTTCACTCATGGAGCGAGAGAGAGAGAGAGAGAAGAACTGATGCAAAGTACAATGCATGAAATACAATGAGAAGAGAGATAGAGTTCAGGTTAGATAGAAGAATAAGAATATTTAAAGAAAATCTATAGCAAACATTGGTATGTCAGAAAGACTATGGACATTGAAGGTTAATCATAGATAAAAAATAATTGTTCTTTGTTGATATGCCCTCGAATGTTTAGGAATTATCCTTATTTGCTTTGTTAATTTTTGGTTACTCATATGAAGTAAGTTAATGTGATAAATAATCATGTGCAAACCTATTAAGCCAAAGGATACAATTGGGGATTTAGATTGAATGTAAGTGCATCAAATGGAAATTCATTTCAATTGGAAAGTTTAAGGAACTTCTTATTCATTACTAATGAACACTTCCCCTCACCCTTCGATTCTTATCCTTTCAGATCCTATGACACAAATGTAAGTGAAGGAGCAAAGATATCGAGAAGGAACATCTTTTTAGTGAGCTTCAGTAGATTTAGCTATCGAGAGTGATGGCACATCTCTTTCCAACTCACTCGTTTGTGAACATTAGGGTTTTCTTTATGTATTGACTCTATATATTGTATTGGTACTATGTTTGTATTAAGTCATTATTATGTTTTCTTTTGTTATGTAATAGAAGATTCTTCTTCCCTGGCTCAATTTGTGTGTGCTCGTCTCCTTGTATGTGAGAGTGTGTGAGATCTCTTTTCCTTATAAGTCCTATTCAAGAAATTTGGGAATTATTCAAGTCCCATTTATATTACTTACTACCTTAGCTTCTTATGTTTGAGCCCAACCTTGATACCCAATTTATAATACAATTATCCTTAATCTTAAAGTTTCAATTTAATATACTCCAATCAAGAGATAATAACATGTTGTAGTGTGTGAATGAGTCAAAAAGTAAAACATTAGGACACAAAGAACTGTCTCAGAATCCTGTGTAATTCCCATTTTCCCTTAATAAGCCTTTTATTTCCTTTCTCTTGACATGATACAATGCATGACTAGGGCACATGAAGGTTAAGGCATATTGTCTTGACAATATGAGACCAAGTGCCACACTAGGATTCTAAAACCTAGAGAATCAATTAATAAATTGGAAGTGTTCATATTTTAAGTGAGTTAAATATTTCATGGAGTAGGTAAAGCATTTGCGAGAAAAAATGACCATTCTTAATGTTTTCATAACACTTGGAAGAATTATCTCAAAGATGTGTATGTTTTCTTCCTAAAAAGTATGTGAGATTGGTGACAACCCTAAACACCTAGCTTAGACCTTTTCGTCTTATGTTTGAAGAGTCATATGCAATTTTAGTAGCAGAAGAGATGTGGCTAAAGAATTTTCAATCATTGAGGATTGTATAAGGAGACACCTTCATGAGAACAATGGTACTATCAAATCATCATGGAAGGATAGAGAGAGAGAGAGAACCTATAAAACAACACAAATCTTGAACTTTAGGTATCTATAGAAGAGGTACGTTCATCTATCCCAAATCTTGTTGATGAGTCATGGATACTAGAAAGTGGTGCATTTCATTGTATAACTAGTAAAAGGAATTGCTATAGTTCCTCAACACTTCTATAAGAAACCATCACTGTAATGGTGTTAAATTGCATTAAATGTACAACCAAAAGGACGAACCATATCTTATTTGTCTTCCCCATGTGTAGAGAGAAATTTTTATCATGTACCATATGTGCCCATAGTGAAAAATAATTCTTATCAATCTCTATTAGTTATAGATTGTGGCCTTAAATTCAACTTTGAGAAGAATGGCATAGAGATCTTGGATGCATCAAGAAATCCTATGGGTAGAAAAGTATTACATGAGTTGAGTGCTTTTACTGCTTCAAAAGACAAAGATGTTAGTCAAATATGGAACTGATGACTTGGGTATCTTAGATTCTCTATATTGAAAGAGATGCAAACCATATATTTTCTAAGTTTCAAGAACATTGTAAACCTTTTATGATGGGAAAGAAACATTGAAGGCCATTTCCACAAGAAATAAATAATCAATCTCATACTCCTCTATAGTTGGTGCATGTTGATCGTTATGGTAAAATATTTACTGTTGGTTTGGGAGGATCTTTCTACTTTCTATTGCTAGTCAAAGCTTTTAGTAGAAAAATATATGTGTATTTATTTCATAGAAGGTTAATATTTTGAACAGCTTAAAACATGGTACAAGAATGTTGAAAATGGAGCAAGTAAAAAGCCAAAGAAATTATGAACTTCTTGTGGAGAATTCAAAGAGTATTGTAAGGAACATGTCATTAAATGATAGTTGCATATAGATCGTATACCTCAATAGAATAGTTTCTTTGAGTGAAGGAATAATACAATAGTTGAAATGGATCACTACACATTGAAAGCTCAAGACATATCTAATTCGTTCTCCAAAAAGAAATCAATAGAGTAGTATGCATCCTAAACTAGGGCTATGAAAAAGTGCTCAAGGCAATGACACAACAAGAAGCATAGTAAAAAAACCCTTTAGTTACACATCTCAAAATTTTGATGTGTTTCTATTATGCAAATGTACTAGATTCATCAATGTGACTTTTTAGGATATAGTGGGGAGACTAAAGCATACACACTCTCAAATCCAAAGGGAAAGAAAATCACTGCTATTCAAGATTGTTTGATGAATGATTACACCTAATGCATAATACGGGTAGATCAACTATCTCATCAACTAAAGAAATAATATGTCTCATGTTATCCCAAAGAAAGTTAAAGTTTGAGGAGGAGACATCAGATAGTGAAATGACTTTGTCAAAAAACAAACATATTGTACCTTCATAGCATAAGCCATTACCTAAGTGGGCATGTTAGCTTTTTTACAATCACAATCCATAGGTAGATTTTCTAGGGTCATCTTCAAAAGGGCCATGAAGAACAAACAGGATTGAGGAGAAAAAAAGAGACTCAAAGCACACTTTTGACCTGGCTCTTATGAAAAAACTATGGAATCAGCAAAGGATCCAACTATTTTGAAGAATCTTTGAATGATCTTAAGTCGAAGGTAACAATACAATTTGATTATGATAGTATAGTAAAAAATGACACATGAGACCTATTCGACTTGCCATTAGATTATAAAATAATAGGAACTAAGTGGATTTGGAAGATACATATAGGGCAGATGACAATATATAAAAATGCAAGCTAGGATTGTTATAGAGGTTTTTAAAAAAAATGAAGACTCTTATATTCAAGAGTTTGCATGACAAATATATAGAGAGTACTTGCAATAATTGGATGCAAAAAGTGGTATGATTTTCAAGTAGATGTCAAAATTTTGTTTCTCAATGGAAACCTCAAGAAAAAGGTATATGTATATCAAAAACTAGGTCTTGAGTGCATAAATTAGAAAACAAGGTTTGTAAGCTTAAGAAAGTATTGTATTTCTCTAAGAAAGATCCAAGAATTTTCTTACATGGATAGATATATTTCTCAAATTATTGGCTTCAAAAGAAGTACTTGTAATGATAACTTGTATGTTTTGAAGAAGGATAGTTGTTGATATATTTTGCTAGTGATGTGTGTGAATGCATTAGGACCACCAAGGTACTTTTTCCCTCTTCAAGAGGTTTTTTTCCTCGGCTTGTATATACCCTTGTAACCCTAATGGGTCACTTACCTTTGTATATTCTCTTGGTAATACATTCAATATTATGTGTTGTGCTCCACACTTCCTCTTCTTTCTTGTGTTCATGCTTTTGAAGACCTCAAACTCCAACAGTTGGTATTAGAGTAGGTTGTCATTTCATCCAGGGCATAATCGACACCCTATGGTCATAATCTAAGAATCTCATGAAAATTGGTGATCATATTCTGAGTTGGTTTTGAGCTCCAAATGCACTATCACGGCAACTATGCAGACAATTTCATCCTTTTGTGCCAAACATGTATATAGGTCTTGATTTGCCAATACAACTATCTCAAAGTCTACTACAGATCTAGTAGAGCTCAATAAGGTAGTTATGTTCAACTTTTTGTGACATCATTTTTTTGCATCAGGGTATTTTAGTGAGTGGCCATGGTTGAAAGCAATGATGTATTCTGTATGTTGGCTATTGAGGATAGATTTGATGGTAATAATTACCCATCATGGGCATATATGATGCATCATGTATTGGTTACATTGTGGAACATTGTGTAAGGTGTTGAAAAATGTCCTATTATACGTGCAAATATAGTTATCAAAGGTGATGTAGATGGCATTGAAGATGACGATCTCTAAATTCATGTTTGTGCTTCGATTCCTACTACACCTACTGTAGATCAAATTCATTGGGATGGCAGAGATGCTCAAGCACATGCATTGATAGGTTTGCCTATCAACCATGCCATTTTTCCTCACATTCACTCTTGTAAAATAGCAAAGGATGCTCGGGACCACTTATATGAGGCAAGAAATGAGGCTCATGTTGCATACCTCCGAAAATAGTTGGAGAGTTGGCACATGAATGAAGGAGATTCCATGGACAATTTTTTGACAAACATCCAAGATTTGAAGGAGCACTTGATTTCTACTGATGAAGTCTTACCTGATAGTTCACTTGTGTAGATTGTTCTTAATGGTCTTCGAGATTCATATTAGAGTTTTGCTTCTACTCTTTGTTTGATGATGAAAGGAAATCCAAATGATTTACATTCGAGCAGTTAGTCTCTGTTTTGTTGCAAGAAGAGTAGTCTAGACAGAATAGGTTGATCATGCATGTTGGAGATCAAGCTTTCTTAGCTAGTCAAAAGGGCAAGGAAAAATGGAGCTCATCTACTAGCAAGCAAAAATTTGCTAATGTTGCACAGTCAAAGAAGGAAGAGAAAGATGACAAGAAATCAGAAAAATAGAAATTGTTTTGCTACTACTTTAAAGGAAACTATAATGTCATAAAGAGTTGTCCAAAACTAGTTGCAAAAGAGGCAAAGAAGAAAGAGGCTGATATGGTGGTTGTGGAGGTCTCTACGCCTAAAATAGAGTCTACTAATCTTGTGCAGATTGAAGAATGTGTGTTTACTACTATTTTCACTTTTGTCCCATCTTCTCATGAGCACTATATGTGTGTAGTAGACTCAATACTTTGATATAGGGCAACCAAACATATTACCTCATAGCATAGTTTCTTCGGTTCACTTGAGCCAGCCTCTATAGGGAATACTATCACATGCACCAACAAATCCTCTTATCTTGTAATGGGATTTGGTAAGATCATTTTGACTACTATTGATGGTAGTTCTTTTACATTGTGAGATGCTTTTCTTGTACTACGGATCAAGAAATTATTTTTGTGAGTTTTGCCATTAGCCAAGATTGGCTTGGTTGTCAAATTTGTTGATGATAGATGTACAATCCATGATCTATCAAATGGTGATGTTATTATTGCTTCTAGCATTTTATGCCTTCGGCTGTACAAGCTCATAGAATATGAAAATTTTGTGAATGATTCAACATGTGTAGTACATGATTCTCAGGGGATCTCAGATGCAAAGATTTGGCATGCATGCTTTGGTCATCTAAGTTTTGCTAGTTTGTCCAAACTTGAGGCACTTGGTAAACATGTTTGTGAAGGTTTTATTTTGGGCCAATAGTAGCATTCCTCATCCCCAAAAGATGGTTTAGTTCGAGCTACTCAGAAGTTGTAGCTTGTTCATAGTGATGTCTATGGTCATATGTAGAAACCCTGTTTTGGGAACTACCTTTACTTTGTGACTTTTATTGATGATTTTTTCTGGCATGAATGGGTGTATCCACTGAAAGCAAAGTCTAAAGTGGTTGTGCTTGAAATAGTTTTTGGTTTTGGCTAAAAACCTGTGAGCATTTAAATGGGAACCCTCCATTCTGATCAAGGGAGGGAATACATGTCTTCTAATTTTAATGCATTTCTCGATGAACATGGGATAAAACATTTGTGTATAGTGTCATATACACCAACATAATGGAGTTGTTGAAAGAAAGAGCAAGTCTCTCATGGAGGTGGCGAGGTGTATGATCAAAGGTCAGGGTTTACCACATAGCTTCTGGATTGAGGCTATAATGTCTATAGCATATGTACTTAATGGGTGTTTGACAAAAACATTCCAGTTTCCATATGAGGCTTGACATGGTTGCAAGCCATCTATTCCTCATCTACACATTTTCTGTTTTCTGCCATATGCATTAGTGTCTGAACAACAATGCCAGAAATCGGATGTTAAAACAATGAAATGTAGTTTTGTTGGGTATAGTTCTTAAAGCAAAGGTTATCATCTATGTCATCCACAAACTAAACACATTTTGGTTATCTATGATGTTGTTTTTGTGGAACATGCAAATTATCCATTATTTTCTTGTGCCAAGGAGACTTCTCTTAGCTCTAGAGATGTGTATGACACTTTGCTGCCTCTTTTTACAGGTGGATAGTCAAGTGCTGGTTTGAATGAGGCAATTTCTCAACCTTTATAGGTTTCATGTGATGATGCAAATCATTCAAATTCTGATGCAAATCATTCAATTTTTGATGCAAATTTACATGATGCACTTAATGATGAGAGGACTGATATAGAGCAAGCAAAAACTATGTCGTAATGATTGGTGCAGACTTTAAGAGATAGAAAATTAGATGCACCTTTATCATATCATACTTGTTCAAGCTCTCAAAGTGATTCTTTTGCATCAGATTGCTATGCTATGGCTGTCTCTAGTCTTTTTTTTTTATGAGAATGAGCCTGTTTCATTTGATGAAGCATAAAATTCAAAAAATTGCATGGATGTTATGCAATGACAATATGATGGTAGTATGAAGAATGGTATCTGGTCTTTATGTGATTTGCCTCATAGCAAGAAGGTTATTGGCACTAAGCAGGTATACAAGCTCAAGCGTAAGCGTGATGGAACAATTGAAATGTATAAGGCTAGACTTGTTGCAAAAGGTTATGCTCAAGAACGAGGCATTGATTATGATGATCACTTTGCTCCCACATGCGGAATGACTATTGTTCATAGCATTTGTGAACTTTTAGCTCATCATGGTTGGAATGTACATCAGTTGGAGAATAAAATTACATTTCCAAATGATGACTTACATGAAGAACTTTATGTTTTTTAGCCCGTGCCATTGTTCAAAAAGGGCAAGAAAACAAAGTGTGTAGGTTGAAAAAGGCATTATATGGTTTGAAGCAAGCACCATGTGCTTGGTATGAAAAGATACATGCCTACTTGATTGCACATGGTTTTGAGAACAATACAACTAACAGTGTCTCTTATGTTAAGTGTGCAAATGATGTGCTTCTGATCATTGTTGTCTATGTTGATGACATGCTACTCACTGGTCCTAATTAGAAGCATATTGCTGATTTTAAGGCTAATTTGCATGCCTCATTTGAGATCTCAGATTTGGGGCATTTGCATCATTATTTGGGCATTCAGTTTATGCAAGCCGATGGCAGAATAGCTTTGTGTCAAAAGAATATCTTGACACATTACTGCATTGTTTTGGCCTTAAAGATTTCAAACCTATTGCCACTTCTATAGAAACAAGTTTAGGTTGAGTTTTCATAATGCTAGAGATGCATTTGATGTTGTTCTCTATCAGAACGCTATTGGATGCTTGATTTACTTATGCAAAACACAGTCTAATATTCAAGTTACTATCTCACATATGAGAATGTTTATGCATTTCCTAGGTGTCAAGCATTGGTAGGTAGTTAAGTGCACCTTCTGCTAGTTTAATGGTACTCGGCTACTTGGATTGTTTTATCCCAAGGTAGGGCCACTACTGCTAGATTTACATGGTTTTTATGACTTTGATTAGGCTTATTGCTATGAAAGTCATGTGTCCACCAGTTGTTTTTACTTCATGCTCGATAGCTCATGCATATATTGGTTGAGCAACAAGCAGCCTACTATGGCCACTTCTAGTTATGAGGCTGAGTATAGGGCAGCTTTCATAGCGACTATTAAGTGTGTGTGGCTCAGATGCCTTATGGCTGATTTGGGTGTTGGAAAGTCTTCTGCCACCACCATCTTCACTCACAGTGAGAGTGCATTGGCGGTTGTGAGGAACCATGTGTTCCATGCTTGCACTAATCACATTGAAGTGCACTATCATTATGTTAGGGAGTGGTTCTTTGTTGGAGATATCGGTTTGGCATATGTGCCAACACAGGAGAACTTTGCAGACCTTTGCACAAAGGCTCTCCCTAGGGAGAATTTTTAAGCTTTTTGCAAAGCTTTGGGCATACTTTCTTTTGTGGATTGATTCCAGATATCTTGACACTTATACATGAGTGAAAACTCCTCGTTCAGTGCATCACTCCTAGGGGTATTTGTTGACATATTTTGGTAGTGATGTGTGTGAACACACTAGGACCACCTGGGCACTTTTTTTCCTCTTTAGGAGGTTTTTCCCCCAACTTGTTTATATGCCTATAACCCTAATGGGTCAATTATCTTTGTATATTCTATTGGTAATACATTCAATATTGTGTGTTGTGCTCCAAGATTCTTCTTCTTCTATCTTGTGATGTTTGCTTGCTTTTGTAGAACTCACACTCCAACAATAGTAAGATAGTTTTTGTTATATTTTATGTAGTTGATGTGGTGGTTATAATAAATCATGCAAAAATCATTAACCAAACACACATTGATCTTGGAACTTAGTTTAAAATGGCATACTTAAGCCTATATCAATTTTCGTTGAAATTGAAGTTTGACAAAATAAAGATGAAATGTTCATTTCACAATATAACTATGTTATAGCAATGCTCAAATCATTTTGAATGATGGACTACAAAACAGATAGCACATTCTCGTGAAGAGATTGTCTTCACAATTATCATCCCCTAGCCCCTTCTTTGTCAATGGACTCCAAGATTTATACTCAAAAGATTGAAAAACTAGAGAATTTGCAGAAGTCCTTGGTATTTCTTCTTTTACATGTAGATTTGTCTATAAATAAGCTTTTTCAATATTTCTTGTTGTTGGAATTTGAGGTCTTTGAAAGCACACGAGCAGCACAAGGAAGAAGAAGAAGTTTGAAGCACAACACAACACTGAATGAATTACCAAGTGAATATAAAAAGATAAATAACCCATAGGGTTATAGGCGTATATACAAGCCCAGGGGAGAAAACCTCCTAATGAGGGAAAAAAGTGCCCTGATGGTCTTGAATGTGCTCACAAACATCACTACCAAAATATATCAGTAAATCCCCCCTAGAAGTGATGCAGTGAACAAGGATTTGGCACTCATGTATAAGGAAGTGTCAAGGTATGTGGAAAAAGATCAATCCACAAAAGGAAGTAAGCCCAAAGCTTTTTGGAAAGCCTCGAACTTCTCCCTCGATAGAGCCTTTGTAAAAATATCTCCAATGTTATCCTATGTGGGCACATATGCCAAACTAATCTCTCTAATAGAAAACATATTCCTGATATAATGATAGTGCACCTAAACTTTCTTTGTGTGAGCATGGAACACAAGGTTCCTTGCAACTTCCAATGTGCCTTAATTGTCAATGAAGATGGTGGTGGTAGAAGAGTGACCAATATCCAAATCATCTAAGAGGCATCTGATCCACACACACTCAACAATGATTTGAAATTTGCCCTATACTTAGCCTCACAGTACGCTGCTTCTTCCTCAACCAGGATATGCATGAGCTATCAAGCATGAAGCAAAAACTACTACTGGACATAGTAGTTTGCTTCTTGCTCAACTAGGATATGCATGAGCTAGCAAGCATGAAGCAAAAACTACTAGTGGACACGTGAGTGACTTGAGTCAGAAAAAATATGTAAATCTCGTAGTAATGATCCCCCTTGGAATTAAAAAAAGAATCCAAGTATTCAGGTACCACTCAAGTAGAGAAAGATGTGCTTAACCACCTACCAATGCTTGACACATGGGCAATGCATAAATCTACACATATGAGGGATAGTGAACTGAATATCATGCAGAGTATGCATAAGTAAATCAAGCATCCAATAGCCTAGTGATGGAGAACAACATCAAATGCATCTCTATCATCATGAATACTCAATCGTAAACTTGTCTCCATATGAGTGGCAATAGGTTTTGCAATCTTCAAGGCCAAAATGTTGCAATGATGTGTCAATATGTATTGTTTGACACAAAGCGATTCCCCCCTCAACTTACATAAATTGAATGCCCAAATAGTGATGCAAATGCCCCAAATATGACATCTCAAAAGAGGCATGAAAATCAATGTTAAATTCAATAATTTGCTTCTCATTAGGAATAGTGAGCAGCATGTCATCAACATACACAACAATGATCACAAATGCATCATTTTCATGCTTAACATATAAGGTGCTCTCAGATGGGCTATTCTCAAACCTGTGGGGAATCAACTAGGCATGTATCTTTTCATACCAAGCCTTTGATGCTTGCTTCAAACCATATAATTGCTTTTTCAACATGCACACTTTGTTTTCATGCTCCTTGTGCACATAGCCATGAGGCTGAAATACATACATACATTTGTTTTCATTCAAAAATGCATTTTTAATATCCAAATGATGTACATTCCAACCATATGAGCTACAAGTGCACAAATGAAATGGGTGGTCATTTGGCATGTGGGGCAAAGGTCTCATCAAAACCGATGCCTCTCTCTTGAGCATAATCTTTTGCAACAAACCTAGCCTTATACTTGTCAACTATTCCATTAGCCTTATGCTTTAGCTTGCATACCCATTTAGTGTCAATGGACTTTTTTTCTAGAGGCAACATAGAGACCAAGTATCATTCTTCATAATAGCATCATATTCTAATTGCATAGTAGCCATCCAACATTTTGAATTTTGTGCTTCATCAAAAGAAATAGGCTCATTCTCATCCCAAAGACTAGAGACAGCCATTGCATAGAAATCTGATGCAAAGGAAGCACTATGAGAGCTTTGTTGGGTGTGTGTAGAAGTTGGAGAGAAACACGAGAACCACACACAAGGAGCACAAACGCAGCAAGACACGTGCAGAAGACGATGGTTGGAATAGCTCTCTCTATTGATGATGAATTGAACTGAAGTAAGAGCTGAATAATATCCCTAAGTACAAAGTACCACCACATCTGAGAGCATCAAGTATGTGGTAACATGGGGAAAAAAACTCTAGCAAGCACTAGAGTAAAACGTGCCCATGTATAGTGAAAAGGTTCACATCAAAGCTACTCGAGGAACACATAAGTGTAACGAACCCCCCTGGAGCAAATGATGTGAACACATATAGGGAGTGACACATTAGCCCCCACAAGTTAATAAGCCTAAAGCTTTGCGAAAAGCTTCAAACTTTTCCCGTGGAAGAGCTTTGGTGAATATATCTGCCACATTATCTTGTGTAGCCACATATACCAAATCAATATCTCTTGCATGAAGGCGCTCTCTCACATAGTGATAATGCACCTAAATATGTTTGGTATGTGCATGAAACACTCGGTTTCGTGCAACAGCCAAGGCACTTTGACTATCAGTGAGAATATGCATAGCAACATCAATCTCCATGCAAAGATCCATCAATAGGCATCTCATCCATATACACTCCACTGTAGCTATGACAACTGCCCTATACTTAGCTTCACAACTTGATGTTGCCATTGTAGGTTGCTTCTTACTCAACCAAGATATGCATGAGTCTCCAAGGAAAAAGAAATTACGACTAGTGGACACGCAAGTATCATAACAACCAACCCAATCACTATCTGTAAAAGCATGCAAGCATGGCCGAATATCTCTTCCATAAAAGAGACCTAAGGCGAAAGTGCCTCTGAGATATCTAAACACACGTTTTACTACTTGCCAATGCTTAGTGCTAGGGCTATGCATGAATCGACTCAACTGGGAAAGTGGATACTGTATATATGGCCTTGTGTTGCATCCATATATAAGGCATCCCATAGCTTGTTGATAAAGAGAAGTGTCAAATGCATCACTGGAATCCTCAATTGGGAACCTTAATCTTGTCTCAATTGGTGTGGAAAATGGCTTGCAATCCTCAAAGTCAAAATGCTGAAGTAGTTTTTCAACATACTTTGCTTGATGCATAACAATTCCCCCCTCAATGGATACAAACTGGATGCCAAGATAGTAGCTCAAAAGACCAAGATAAGTGACATCGAAAGTATGTTGCAAATCAGCCATAAGAATGTCAAGTTTTGCATCACATGACCTATTCAAGAGTATGTCATCCACATAAAGAACAAGCACTATAAGATCATTCCCATCTTTGCGTACATAGAGTGTGCTTTCAATTGAACTACATGTGAAGCCAAGTGCAGCCAAGTGCTTATGTATTTTGTCATACCATGCACGTGGAGCTTGTTTGAGACCATACAATGCTTTATGCAAGCGACAGACCATATTCTCTTTCCTTTTCATAGAAAATCTAGGAGATTGCTTCACATAGACCTCTTTTTGCAAATCACCATTCAAGAAGGTTGTTTTTATGTCCAATTGATGCACTTTCCAACCTCAATGGGCAAACAATGCAACCATGGTATGAATGGTAGTCATGCGTGAAGTAGGTGCAAAAGTTTCCTCATAGTCAATGCCATATTGTTGCACATATCCTTTGGCAACCAATCTAGCTTTTTCGCAATCAATGCTACCATCAGACTTTCTCTTAACCTTGTAAACCCACTTTGTACCAATGGCATTTTTTCCTTTTGACAATTCACATAACTCCAAGTACCATTCCTATGTATGGAATCCATTTCTGATTGCATAGCACTCTTCCATTGTGGATCGTCACATACATCTTCAAAAGAAAGTGGCTCTTCATTACATGTTGTAGCAATAAGAGAATAATCCACAAAATTACTTGATGCATGGTGAGAGATTGATCTTGTTCTACCAAGTAAAGATGCACTCAATTTGCTGTCCTGCAAAGTTTGTTTCAGCCACTTTGGCATAGTTTGTGAACTCTTGATAGACATGCGTTCATTATTCAATACATCATCAACATGTACATCATGCGTGGGCTAAATTTCATGCTCATTTTCAGCCATATTTTGATGCATATGTTCAGCCATATTTTGATGCATATGTTCAGCCATATGTGGTTAGAAATTTCCAACAGTTTTGATAATTTTTAGCGAAAACCTTTCAGCCATGTTTGTCTGGAAATTCTCTACATTTTCAACACTATTTTGTTGGAATTTTTCAACCCTTTGAGCCTTACTTGGCTGATCTACATGGCCATAGTCAAGAGCACCATTTTGGAACAATAGCATGAGTGTGTCAAACACATCTTATGAGCTAACCATTGGCTGTTTTTTGCATTCAAGTAGAGGGAAAACTGAATTCTCAGCAAATACCACATCTCGACTCACAATAATTGTGTTCATCAATGGATGTTACAAATGATATCCCGTACTTTCAGCATTATAACCAACAAATACACATTTCTTTGCCTTATCATCAAGTTTGTGACATTGTTGTGATGGCAAAAGAGCATATGCCAAACAACCAAACACATGCATATGAATAACCATAGGCTTATGACCATTCTAAGCCTCATAAGGAGTGATAACTCTCCCTGATTTTGTAGGGCAGCGATTCAACACATAATTTGCACACATGAGTGCTTCCATCCAAAACTTATCAAGAGGATGCTTTCCTTTAACCATACATCGTGCCATTTCAAGAAGTGTTCTATTTTTATGCTCAGCAACACCATTTTGTAGTGCATATGGCACCGTACATTGATGTGAACTACCTCTTTCACAAAGAAAAGCACTAAAATCATGTGAGATGTATTCACCACCACGATCCATGCGTAGAGTCAAAAGCTTTTGTGAAAAAAAAAATTCAGCCATAGCTAAAAATGCTTTGAAGCAAGAACATACCTCATTATTTGCTTTCATAGGATACACCCATGTATGGCGAGTTGCATCATCAATGAAGGTAACAAAATATACATGCTTCCGAAAAGATGAAGTTTTTACGGTGTCGTCGAGATTTTCTCTCCTCAATCATTCATGAAGGCCTACAGGAAACACATTTGGTGAAGGTAGCGAGAATTCTTAGGAATTCAAAGATGCATCAAGGATGTCAAAGGGAGTTCACATGCAAACTTTGGAAGAAATCAAGAAAATCAAGGGTAGCGGTCAAAGCTGGTATAATTCTGGAAATTAGGGCAAGATTTTCAGTATCTCCAAATCACACTTGTAAAGTCGATCAAAGGAAATCTATAGCCCGAATTTCATATGTAAATGGATTTTCTAGCACATTGATATGCCATGTGCATTTTGTAAAAAATGTAATTTTTTCACTTGGACCCTACAAAATGTTGTATAGGAATTTTTGTTAGCCATATGGTTTGACATGTATAAAGAACATAAGTGGCTACATATTTGTACAAATTTTCAAAGCTATGAGAGCTTCCTAGAGACCTTAATGCCACCTTGCAAACTTCCAAATGTAGTCAAACTTGTATAAGGGAGATTCGGATGGGAGTTTTTTTGCATATTCCTAAAGGAGACCTTTCAAAACAAAGTCCTGCTAATTTTCATCTTCATCAAAGGATATTTGAAGGGTCAAAGAGCATAAAATCGAGTTTTCAAGGTCACTGCAATTTCCTAGAATAAGAAATTTGAAGGCTTGAAGGAGTACCACATGGCAAACAATGATTGAAGCATGTTGTACGGTCAGGATGAGCTCACATTCAAGGGTGGAGATTCACTAATGCATAAAGGAAGGAGGATCCATGGGTTTTTTTCATTGAATAAGCTTTTTTTATGATCAAAGATCAATAATGCAAAGTTTTTCCAAAAATAGTGGCTTATCTTATCCAAATTGATGTCAGCACTGATCCGACGGTCCAGATCAGCCCTAGATCCAATGGTGGAGAATGAAAGCATCTATTTTTTCCCCCTTTGCCCTAGATATCATATAAAGAAGCAATCCCAATCATCCATTTGATAAATCCAATGGTTGTAATCAAAAGAAGATGATCTTAGGATTGACAATTGATTTCTCTAGATCCAAGAGCCCAAATTCATTCAAAAAACTATATTAACCCCCCTCCAAATTCCTAGAGCATCATTGTTAGGCATCCATAGGGCCCTTGCTAGCACATGGTTTCCTTGAGATGATCACCCTCAGTTGAGCGTGTGAGGATCCAAGGTGGGCTAGTAAGAGCATAGTTCCTAGATTCAAATTTTAGACTTCCTCTCTAGGATAGGCTCATAAACCTAGTTTCTCTTTCTTTGCTCACCCTCAGTGGAGTGTGTGAGTGAGTTAGAGCTCGTTTTATGTGTCTTAAACTTCTTTAGAAACACATTATGATCCTAGAAAGACAGAGGGTCAATGAAGTGGAACATATCCTCTTACGTGTGACATTCGATTGAACTGTCATGGTGAGAGGGTCATGCAGACCACCTTTGATCAGCAGAATGCTTAACTTGATGTTTCACAAAATTCATGTATATGTATGTCATAACAATATCTTCTTAATCATTTCTCTTGTCTCTTTTCTCCTAGTCTCTTATATGTTTTTACATGTCTCCTTCTATCTTTTTCTATGTGTGAGAAAGCTCCGCAGTCATGCATTGAACCATTGAGGATGATCCATTGAGGTTGAGAGAAAAAGTTTCTATTCATTTTTACATCATGACCCACATGCATTCATACCACCCACAAAAACCCACGCTTATGAATTGATTTTCTAAAGTATATAATAAGCTCCATTCGTGAACCATTCTTCCTTTCAAAAGTTGATTCATGTGTGTGGTTTTCTTTTTCTTCTCATCATGCATACATCCACAAGAATCCATGCTTATGAATTGATTTTTGAAAGTGTATGAGAAGCTCCATTCGTGTACCAGTCTTCCTTTCAAAAGTTGATTCATGTGTGTGGTTTTCTTTTTGTTCTCATCATGCATACATCCATATGTTCCCCTTTCATAATTGAATCATGACGTCTCTCCTCCCCATACCCAATTTCATCTTCACCTTCTCATTTTTATCACAAAGACCTTCCAACACTCACTAGCTTCATAAACTTGGTGTGTACCGTGACCAAATCCGATCCACCCGGATTGCAATCACCTCCACATTTGAACCCGATGTGAAACGCTTCGTGGCATTTTCTTCTGATCTTGTTGGGAGGTTGTGATCCATATCCTTCGTTTCATATATTTCATCCTCATCATCATTCTTGAGTGTTGCACTGGATTTCTCACAATATCGTGCACATCTTCGTCATGAAATAAACGCATTTGTGAGAGATCTAGAGCATTGTGCATCACTTGCACATTCACGTCAGATTAGGATTCAAATCCCTTATTGTTGAGAAACAAGGCCAAAGAATAGTCTCTTCTATGTTGAGAGAGAAGGGAAAATTCAATGGCATCAACATCACAAGCTACTTATATTTGTTTAAAGAGAAAGCTATGATTTTTGGTCTTCCCGAATATCTTTTGATATCATTCTTTGAACGAATTGTTGATAGCTCTATCATAAACCAAGTCACTTAATATGATACTCTTCCTTGGAGTGATTTCAGAAAGGAGATACTCAAAGAATTCTATCATGAAGATTATAGCCAACATAATCGGGATGGATTCTTATGATGGGTCAATTCCCCAAAGCCCAATAGCTCTATTACTCACTTATAAAATGAGTATATTAGACGCTATGAACAACTTCTTGTTGAGGATAAGATAACTTTGGAACCTGATCTTGTGATCAATTTTCTTAAGCTTCTTCATCCTGAAACTGGTAGGGAAGTTGAACGGCGATTAGAATATCCGGGTAAGTGCTATGGTCTTACTGACAATTGGCAAAAAGTGTGTAAAGTAGTAGAGGTTGTAGCCCATAGATATCAAAGGCAATCCATGCTTTATGAGAAAACTAGTCTTCCTCAAGCTAGCCTTCCACAAACTAAGGAACAAGTTAAAGAACAATCACATGCTATGCTTTTTGACTCTACTCCTATTCCTCAAATGATGGAACCTACTCAAGGTTTTAAAGTAGATCCAAATAAAAGTGTAGTTAGACAATCTCAAGTGGAAATTCTGACTAAGCAAATGAAAAGTCTTATTGCTACACAATCCAATGTGGCCAAGACTATAGATGCTTTACAATCTAATTACATCAAAAATTTCCAAAATCAAATGAACTCAATGTCTGAGCCTAATCAACATGTTATAGCTCCCAATCAAAATCCACAAGTAGCTCCTACTCAAGCATATCAAGTTCCTCGAATGCATAATCTTTCAATGCAAAATCCTCATCCTCATGTGCAAAATCCTCAAATGTATCAAAACATGTATCCTCAAGCTTCTCAAACAACTCTTCAAAATCCTCAAAATCAAAATTTTCAAAATCATCAACCGTATACTATGGAAGCTCCTCTTGCGCCTCAAGTACCACATGCTGCTCCCCAAGCTCCTCAAATACATCAATTGCCTTATCAAAATCCTAATTATCCTATTCAAGCAATTCCTTATCAACAAAATACTCAATTTCAAAATTTCCCACCACAAGTTAATCAAAATCCTCAAAACCAAAATGGTTTTGTGTGTGGTCCTCGTAGGTGTCCTTGGCATGATTCGTTAGAGCACTTTTTGAGAGATTGTGAGCTATTGAAGGCTGCTAAGGAGCAATGACTAGTAATAGACATAGACAAGAGAATTTGTGACTATCAATCTAGGCTACCTTTGCAAGGAAATTATGGTAAGGGAGGAATGAAAAAACACTATGAAAATATAACCATAACAGATGCAGGAACTAGAGGAGTGAAACTAGAAGCTCTTGATGAACAAGAAAATAGAATCAAGTAAACCCACAAAGGAAATTGACTTTTCCATAGAGGCTTTAGTAAGAGCACGAGATGAGATTAGAAGAATAGCAGCTTGGGAGTCACCGATAGAAGATCAATCTCTTATTTCTCACATATCCAATGTAGAAGAAAAACAAAAAAGAGATGAAACTAAGCCTAGTGAAAGAAGAGTGACTCAAAAACAAACCTCAGAGGGAATAGAAACCATCATAGAGCAAGGGGAAACATCACAACCCAAAGATAAAAAGCCAGAACCACAACCAAATGAACAAAAACAAGAGGAGAAACAAAAAGGGATGAAGACAAAGCAAAGAAAAATAGAACCAAAGCCTTTAGATAAACAAGAACAATAAAAAAAAACTGAAGATCAAACACAAGAACATGAACAAAAACAAGATCCTGAGCAAAAACAAAAGAAACCAAAGAGAAAACCTAAAGCCATCTTGATTTTAGAAATTGAGAGAAAAATAGATCCTATGGAGATTTTAGATGACATTTTGCTTAAGAGTCAAGTGAGTATGCCTTGAGAACAAGTTTTCTCTATTGCAAAGCCTGTTTTTAAAGATAATTTTATCGGCCTAATTAAAAGGAAGAGGTTTTCGCTTAATCTAGATACTGAGATGCAAGATTCTCTACATCAAGTTCGAGCTACGAATGAAGCCTTAGCCTTTGATGAATCTGATGAAGAGGACCTTGATGATGATGAAGTAAATGTTGATAAAAATGTCTTAGGACATATTCAACCTGACCATGAAAGTCATGAAAACAATCATGAAAATCAGTTTAAAAGAAAATTTTGCTCTAGAGGTACATCAAAGATGCATGTTGAAATAGGAAATGATAAGAACGCTATCACTGTAAACGCATTAGTAGATTCTGGCTCCAAAATCAATGTGATTTCAAGAGAAGTCTATGATAAGTTTTGATGGCCCATAGATAAAGATTGTGGATGGCATATGAGAACTATAGATAATGGTGTAGGTACCCTATATGGAGCTTGTGCTAGTGTGCCCATATCCATAGGAGGAATCACATAAGAATCTCACTTTTTTATTCAAGATAATTGCTCCTATGAAGTTCTCTTAGGTCAGCCCTTTATTTGTGAGATTCGTATGTAAACTAAAGCCATGGATGATGGGTCTACCTATGCTAGAATTAATTCTAAGGATGGAATGCAATCACTTCAAGTCATGACGGTAGGAGTGAATCATCCTAGGAATCGATTGTCAATTAGAAAGAAACATATTGTTACTCAGGGTCATGAGCATGCTTGTAGTGATTGTGCACCTTGATTCATGTTTGGAGCTACATATGATCAAAATTTCATATAGAATCCATTGTTGAGTGGGACAATAGTGGACATTGGTTTGGCATCTTGCAACCAACCAACTTGTACAATAGTTTGTCACTTTGTTTTCCACATTCTAGATTAGATATTCTTCATAAAAGTCAATTATCCAAGTCTTTTATCCAAAAAATCCAAAAAATTTATAAAACCAACAAAATCATGGAACATGATGAGAACATTGAGCATGTGATTAAGACATCTAATTGTTTCTCTACTCTCAAGGAGCTAGAGTTATGTCTTCAGCAAAGTTCTAATTCCCACATTATTCTTCTTTCTTCCCTTGATGAGTATGCTCTAATCCAAGGGTATGCTCTCAATGTTGACAAGTGCTCAAAATTTAACCAAACACATGATGCCTTAGTTGAAACAAAGTACAAAACTATTGACAAAAAAAATCAAACCCATAACTTAGCCATTACCCCAAGGAAGCAATGAAAAAATTATTGATGTGAAAAATGATCCAATTCTTTGGGATAAGAAAAACATAGGACATACATTCACAGATGAGACGATCAAAGAGGTGAAAATTGGTAGAGATGATGACTTTTTTTTGCCAGCAGAGAGAGATAAAGTTGAGAGAGTCATACGTAGCCATGGAAAAGCCTTTACTATGCATCCTCATGAGATTGGTTGCATAGATCCTAAGCTACTTGCACCCATGATAATCTTTACTATTCCACATATTCCAAGGAATCTTTGCCCTATACCAGTTCCAAAGGCTCACTTACCTGAGCTAATGAAACTACTTAAGGAGAAGATAAACATGAGACTTTTAGAGCCATCTTTTGCACCTTACTCAAATAGATGGTTCATTGTGCCTAAAAAGAATGGGAAACTACATTTTATTCAAGATCTCCAACCTGTCAATAAAGTCACCATAAGGAATGTAGGAAAAAGACCCATTGTAGATGAGTTTGTTGAATCATTTTTAGGACATTCTATCTATTCAATGGGTGATTTATATTCGGGATATGACCAATTCCAATTAGCAATTGATAGTCGTGACATAACCACAACGAAAACTCCTTTAGGCTTAGTGCGAATGTGTACTTTACCTCAAGGAGTGACTAATTATGTGGCTCATATGATGAATGCGATGAATATGGTCTTACATGATTTTATCCCTCATATAACCATACCATTCATTGATGATATTCCAATTAAAGGGAGTGAGGAACGTGTAAAGGACATTACTTTAGATTCATGAAGATATTGTAAATTTGTTCTTGACCATATCTCTGATACTGAACGAATATTTCAACAATTTAAAGAGGTAGGTCTCACATTTTCCATAGAAAAATATGTTTTTGGTGTTGATGTTCTTATTGTTGGACATTTATGTGGTCATTATGATCGAAAGCCATACCCACGAAAAGTTGATGCCATTAGCAAGATTTTCGAAACATGTAACAATGTGAGTGAGGTACACAGATTTCTTGGTGCTTGCATCTTTTATGTTATCTGGATCACACACTTTGCTCATGTTGCTAATTATCTCTATGACTTGTTGAGGAAGAAAGAAAAATTCATTTGGACTAAAACACACACACAAGCTATGCATAAATTAAAGAAATTATTGCTTGAAGCTCCCATCCTTAAGCGTGTAGACTATTCTGTTAACAAACCTATTATATTGATTGTTGATACAAGTCCTATTGGTATAGGTTGGGTCATAAGTCAAGATGATAGTGAAGGGAATAGATATGCAATTAGGTTTGGTGCCAAAATTTTACATGAAACACAACAAAAATATCCGCAGATCAAACGAGAACTATGGGGTATGGTGACAGCTTTGAAAACTGACAAAGAATATTTCATTGGTGCAAATGTCAAGGTTGAGACTGATTGTTTGCCTCACAGGACAGTCACAATACTATAACATACAAGGCTTTGTGTCGAGTGTGGTAAAGAGCATATCATCAAAGATTGTCCTAAGAACCCTCCTAATGCTTCAAAAGTGACACCCATCAACGTGATAGGTATTGTACATAACACAGATGGATCCAACCCTACATATGTGCCTATCCTAGCCATAACAAGGGCACAGGCGCTCTTACAAAGTCAACAACTTAATCCTGAGAAAATAGCTGAAACTAGTGAAGCTGGAGAGTCTAGCAATAAAAAGATGAAATCATGGAAAGATTCTAGAGAAAGAATTAAGAGAAAATGGAGTAAAAAGATTACTGAGTTGGAAGGAAGTTTAAAGGAATCCAGAGCCAAAATCCTAGAATTGACTTCTCAAGAATCTAATCAAGAGAACTCGGCTCAAAGATCAGGATTAGTGTAGGCGGAACCCATACCAGAAAACCTAGACATGATGTTTCGTACATATTAGGTGAGATTAAAGGAAGGACCCCAAATAGCTAAAATGAATAAGAACTACCCTCGAGCAGACTTAGAAATCGAGAGAATGAAACTTTGCATGAAGATGGTAGAATTAGCACAAACTATGTTTGAAGCCTCTTGATATCTTAATTGGAATAACATGGCAAAACCTGAATTACATTTTCAAGGACTACTGGAGAGTCTAGAATACGTGATTGATAGCAAGGAAAAAAAGAATTAGCATAGGAACCCTATTTTCTTGGAGACACAGGAAAGGAATGTACCATCCCTGTCTCAAGTACTAAATACAGAGGTTGAAGACAACCTTTCTTCCGTACATAAGTACTCACATGAATTTCTAAGAGAAATACAAGAAGAGAAGTGGAGAAAACAACAAGGAACCCATCCTCCTATTCAAGAAACAGATGACTTGCAAGAGCAATGTCCCCAAGACATTCCTTCTATTTACGATGATGTAGAGGAAGAGCAACTAAGTGAACACACAGATTTTGAATCCAATTCTTTGCAAGAATTACCTCAGTTCATAGGACCTTGGAAAGCCAAGTCTATTAGCATGAGAGAACTCATGATAATAGTGAGGAATGAAGAATCAGTGATTCCTAGAAACACGAGAGTGATCAAGAACACTAAAGTTCAGTGTCACCTCACTCTAGAGGAGTTGTTGAAGGTTAAACCAGAATTGTGGAAGCACATAGCAAATCAATTCCTTGAGCTTGCTACTACCCCCTCACAGATAGGATCACACAAGAAGGTACCAGAGATACCCGTAGAAAGAATCGAAGATGTAAGCGAGGGAGAGGAAGGTAACACTTATGTTCCAATAGCCCATCAGGGCTACACCACCAAAGCCATCTTAGATTCAGGAGCCAGAGTAGCCATCGCTACCATCGCTTTATGGAAACGTTGGGGTAAGCCAGCATTAAGACCCACCAGGATGAAGCTACAAATGGCTGACGGACATATAGAAAAGCCATTAGGCTCACTAGAAGGCATATCTCTCACCACTTGTGGTGTGGAGTTTGAGCATACTTTTTCCATTTGTGATTTTGGGAAAAATCATGCTTATGAGATGATTTTAGGATGACCATTCATGCGACAATTGCAAATCGTACAAGATTGGGGAACTAATTCTTTGTACTTGCAACATTTGGGAGTGACTACTAAAGTCAATCTTAAAGACTATTCCCATCGAGATGTACCCCCAATACAATGGAATACCATCCATAAGACACAAGAAGAGACAGAATCAGTACACTCATTGGAGTTAGACCCCTCATGGTTGCACGAGGATACTCATCTATGGATGTGTAAAATAGCCAAACAAGAGGAAGAACGATTAGAAGCTAGGACTTTAGGTTCATAACAACATGCACGAACCCTTCAAGACCTAGCTTATGCACCTATAGTATTTCTAGACGAGGAATTCGAGCCTCACGATTGGGTAGAAATCTTAGCTACAATGGAGATAGCAGTGAATGAACAACAATGAACCCCTCATTGTGATGAGGACGGGTATGATATTTCCATTTTCATGATCGAACCTATTGAGGAAGACTTTATCCTAGAAGAATGCATGGAAGTGACCCAAGAACCGAACGAGAGTGATGAAGAGGATCTAGAATCCATTATCATGGAACCCTTCTGTTCCACAGAAGAGGAATATCTATATTTTGTAGAAACCAAAAACCCTAAAGAAGAAAAGGAAAGTCAAATGGAACAACTTGAGCTATCCATAAAAGATGCAGAGAGCAAATAAAAGAAGAGAAAGAAATAACCTAAGACAAAAGCAAACCACTCATGGAAGTACCGGAGAACTTCAAGAAGTATGAAATAGAAGATAGATGAATCATGGTACGAATGCATAAAAGAAAAGACGACGTTGGAGAAGTATATGATAATCGAGAAAAAACCAAAAAAATCATAGTCACCATAGAAGGAGAAGAAGAAAAATGTACATCCATAGGGCATGATTTGACGAATGAAGAAGAAGAAGAGTTAATTGCCCTACTACGTGAATATAGAGATGTATTCGCTTGGAGCTACAAAGAACTGAAGGGAGTAGACCTGGATATATGCTCCCATAGAATCTCTATAACTCCAGAGGCAAAATTGACAAAACAAAAACCATACATGTACAATGATAACTACGCTGTGAAGATTAAGGAAGAAATAGATCGCTTGATAGAAGCAGGATTCATTTACGAAATTGAGCATACCAAATGGGTATCCCCCATTGTGGTCGTACCCAAGAAGAATGGAAAATTACGTGTGTGTGTGTATTAACCTTAAAAAAGTTAATGCCGCCACAATTAGAGACAGTTATCCTCTTCCTATCACGGAACATTTATTGGAAAGAGTTCCGGGCAAGGAAGTTTATAGCTTTTTTGATGGTTTTTGAGGCTATAATCAAGTAGCCATTGCTCTAGAAGATCAACACAAGATGGCTTTTGCCACAGAATGGGGCATATTTGCATTTTGCATGATGCCATTTGGGCTAACAAATGCACCCGCTACTTTCCAGCGACTCATGTGTCATGTGTTTAAGGAATTCTTACGCAAGAATTTGGAAGTTTACGTCGATGACATATGTGCACATTCGAATATGAGGCAGACACATATCCCAGAACTAACGCAAGTATTTGACAAATGTCAAGAATATCAGGTTTTTTTGAACCCAAAAAAATGTGTTTTCATGGTCAGATAAGGCAAAATTCTAGGACACATTGTGTCAAAGAATGGAATCTCTACGAATGAGGAAAAAGTGAAAGTAATTGCAGATCTACGTAGGCCAAATAATCTAAAAGAGGTGCAGGCATTTATGGGTCATTGTGGTTATTATAGACAGTTCATACACATGTATGCAATCATAGCTAAGCCTTTGTACTCTCTTTTGACCAAGTTCGAATGGACAGATGAGTGTGAGAATTCATTCAATGAACTTAAATGATGTTTGTGGTCAACACCTATATTAACAAACCTAGATTGGAGTAAGTCATTCCATGTATATGTGGATGCATCCAACTATGCCATAGGATGTGTGTTGGCACAACCCACGAATGAAGGTAACATAGATCTCCCTATAGCTTACGTGAACACACAATTGAATGCATCAAAAAGAAATTATACCACTACAGAATGAGAAGTATTAGGGATGATCTATGTAGTGAAGAAATTTAGGCATTATTTGTTGTCAAATAAGTTCAAGTTCTTTACGGATCATCAAGCGTTATTGTACTTAGTCAATAAGCCATGTGTTGGCAATAGTCAAGGAACTGAAGGACTCACAAGACAAGGAAGCCTATGAAGGGAGTCGGAACAAAGAGAAGGCACAAGCAGATAGAGCAGTCAAAGAAGATCTGGCAAGTAGGCCATCTAAATTTTTCATGCATCAAAGAGGTGGGCACACAAGAAGGAGGAGCAAGTAGGGAGCTCCAGGAAATGTATGTCACACTGTTAGAAGAAATCCCTACAAAAATAGTGATTTTCATCACTAAAAACCATTGTAAATATCATTTCATATTTTTGTAGCTCCATTTTGTGCAAGCCAAGGAGTCCTTGAGCTTGAGGAGCTTTAGAAGTACCTACCCATCAGTTTTCACATTTTCTAGACTCCGTTTGAACCTCCAAATAGGCCAGAGAACCTAATGTTTAATTAGGCCGGACACTAGGTCTGGACAAGGCCAAAAACTAGTCAAAAACTATAAATAGAGCTAGAGAGCTCATTTTTGAGGTTAGCAGTTGTAATAGATTTGAACTTGTATGAGCATTTTGGAAGTAATCTAAAAGAACTCCATTGTCCCTCTCTTTGCTCTTGCCTTGTGTGTGTGTGTGTGTGTATGTGTGTGCATGTTAGTGTGCTTCTCACTCACGCACTTGTGCCTTCACTTCCTCGAGGTCATCATACCATCCTCATGTCTTCCCGGATTGACATTAAAGGAGGTGCTACTCATCACTGAGCTACACCAAATTTTGGCGCCGTTGCCGGGGATCGAGCTTTGAGGACGAGCGTGTGATGGTAAGACGTAGAGTTGTGACGTTGGCGTTGTAGGTAATCTCTTTACTTTTTCTTATTTTTTCTCTTTCTTACCTCACCATCATCATCACCATCATCATCCTCACCATATCCGATCTCCATCTCCATCATCGCAAAAATTTCCCTCATTCGACTTGTGAGAGAGAGCGAGAGAGCGACTTGTGTGCATTGTTTTTTGCCTGTTTCTTGAGCACTCTTGCAGGATCTTGCTATATCATCGTGTCCAGCACGCTGCACAAGTACGGAAAAGTTCAGAACTGTCTCTGTGTCACAGACCTCTATCGATCGCTGTCGGGAAGATTTGCATCTTCCAATTGATGACCCGAAAAATTAAAATATTTATTGGTGAATTCTAAACCTCTTTTAGATCACTATTGATCAGTTGTGCTAATTTGATTAACTATTTTTGTATGAAGGATGAAGCAGGACATATGTTCATGTTAGGGTTTACCCTAATTACTTATTTAATGAGAATTTCCTATTTTACATTCAAGAATTATGGGTATTCAGCCTAGGGTTTCTTGAATTCATGTGTTGTTTATAAGAGTTGGTTAATGTTAAGGGTTTAGATGAGTTATAATGGGTTAAAGCTAGGGTTCAGAAGGATTTTAATGATCTAACCCAGGGGGTTTTATGGGTTTCCAATAGGGTTTCTAGGATTTAATATATTTAAAGGGTTAACATAGATGTTACTCAAAAACATTAATATCTAAATTACATATTTATGTATTAAACATTAAATTATGTCATTAATAATTACTTTAATTATTTGTGTGCATTTAAAAACTAAGGATCTAATTAATTAAAAGCTTAACCTAAGCCTAATTTAATGGATTTATTTAATTGAGAAATGTAGGCTAATTAGATTAAAATGATTAATTAAATGGATAAATAACTAGTGGACTATATGAGTGCTAGGGAAAAGAATGGCTTATATAAGTTGTGTAACTAAAGAGATTTAAGGAGTGGTCTCAATAGAAGATGCACTTAAAGTGAAAAAAGTGGGTTAAGAGAAAGAGTGGAGAGAATTAGTGAAGATGAAAAGAGAGGAGTAGAAATTAAGTGTAATTAAAGTAGAAAAGTTAAACTGGAAAGTGTGGTGAATGTTAATAGGGAAAAGTGAGGATGAGGAAATAAAGTAAAATCAAAGGAATGGTTTACAAATGAGTTGTGTGAGTATATATATGAGTATGCTGTGCTAGTTTCTTCTAATGTTTCTTGCAGGTACTCATTCTCCTTTGTCTTCTTTTCATCTATTCCTTGGTCATTTTCATTATGCTTAGTTTAGCTAGTTATCTATTCCGGTGGAGAGAAAACGATGTAGGCGTTGCTATTAACTCTGCAGTAGTATAGAGAGAGAGTTTGTTGAGCGTTATGTGCCTTTTACAGGTCTGTGTGCTGTCCCTTCAATGGCAGATTCGCAACCTGGATGGCCATATCGTGATTCTTCTATGCACTTCTGATGGTTTAATCTCTGGCATTCTTCCCTAGGTAGTGGTGTGTGTGATGTGTGTGTATGTGTGATGTGTGTATGTGGTGTGTGTGTATGTGTATGTGTGATGTGTGTGTGTATGTGTGATGTGTGTGTATGTGTGATGTGTGTGTATGTGTGATGTGTGTGTATGTGTGATGTGTGTATGTGAAGTGTGTGTGTGTG